>OX941083.1:143131840-144371215 GCA_954870635.1 Arctium minus | reverse complement strand
ATTTGTTTTTCTCTAAAATCAAGAAACGAAGAGGGAGAATATTAAAATCTCCTAATTTGAAGATTTCTTTAAAACTCAATATTAAGAGAGAAATGATATTTATTTTTTTAGCACCAATAAAAGCAATGAAATGAAATATTCTAGAAAGAAAAATAATATTTAATTATATATGTTGAGTATTTTAGTTATATAATTAATGTTGGATTATCTAAAATAAAGTAGCTGTTGGAATTAGATGCAATTTTTATAGAGATTTTTAATTCTGATACTCTTTATTTTAGAAAAATTATAAAGTATATGTTGGAGATGTTTTTATAAACTATAAATAACCTTTGGATTTTGTTTATATTATATTTCTTTTTCTTTATAAAGCTGGAATTGGATGCAAATTTTTTTAGATATTTTTAATTCTAATACTCTCTATTTTGGAAAGAATATAAAGTATATGTTGGAGATGCTTTTATAAACTATAAATAATCTTTGGATTTTGTTTATGTTATATTTATTTGTTTTTATTAAAGATATTGATTTGAGTCGGTTTCCAAAATATGATCCATTAAAATTTTCAAGTTTTCATTCTTGTTGTTAATAAAAAGATAAAATAAAACTATTATAAAAACTAAAACATTTTGTATGAATTATTAATTTATATTTAATGTTTAAGTAGTTATATTTTAAAAAAATTTAAGAGTTGTTAAGAACCCAAAAAAAAGAAAAACTCAAATGCTTCAAAATGAAAAAAAAAATAAAGATTTTGTTTTATATTTTTGCTCCACAAAATTTTCAAAACTTTCTCCAAAATAGAGAAACTAGGAGATAGTAAAATTATCCAAATTTGGAGATCTATCTCAACATGATTACTTAGAAGAGAGAAAATATTTTTTTTAATTATTTCCACCAATAAGAATTTTTGAAATTAAATGTTTAAGAAAGATAAAATAATATTTTATTAAATATATTAAGTATTTTAATAATATAATTAATGTTATAATCTTAAAAATAAAGATCTCGTTGGAATTAAATATGATTTTTTTTGAAAATTTTGTTTATTATTTTTCATTTTAGAAATTTCTTTTTTGAAAATATGTTAGATGCGCTCTAATATATTATAGATTTTAGAGGAAATAAAATAAATATATACTTTTACAGAAAGTTTATTAGAGCATTAAATACATTAAATATTTTAGTAAAATATATACATTTTTATGTTAAAAACGTCGAAATTTGCTTTTGAAATGAAGAATGGTTACATTAATTTCATGTTTCAGATTTTATGACATCCCGTCGCATTGCGTCGGCACCCAACTAGTAGTAGATTATAAAGATTTTTACGTTCTTGTCTCAATCATATATTTTAAAAAATTCCCAATTCTATATTTTTATTGTTTGTAAATGGTTTTATTTTTAGAAAGTGTTTATGAGATATAAATTGAACTTATTTATATAATATAAATTGTTTATTATGAAATTTGTTTATTATTTTGGTTTCACTAAGTTTTCCATATGAGTTTTTTTGATAATTTTATTTTTTTTACTTAAAAATTGAAAATAGTCTAGAGAATAAAACAACAATAAACCGCAAACCATTAAGGATTACAAATTTTAAACTCTAGGGATAAAAATCAAAATTATTAATAAATCATAGAGACTAAAATCTTAATTTACTTTTTTTTAATAAGATGAATATCTATTTAATGCTTTTTTTTAATTGTAGTATAAAAATTATGTTTAAATTTAATTATTTTTTAATTGTAGTATCATCAACGGTTCGTTTTTAAATACAATTTCCTTTTTTTTTTTCAATATTTTCACAAGGAAAGGAAAGCAAAACAGAAATATCTGGACCGTATCTTGGCATTTAACACATCCAACGGTCACATGCGATTGATCCGACACCGACCTTGCGAAATATATATATGCGTCTCGTCCACCAGGTTTTATTCATGTCTCGATCGATGTTTGATTGATTGTAAAAACCCTAGTTTAGTATTTGTTGTTATGCTATTTGTTTAGGTTAAACGTGACAATTGCTTGCTGAAGAATGTAAAAGTCTTTCAAGAAGAGGAACAGTTACGTTCCTTTGGGCTCTGGTTCTCAAATGGATCCAGTAAGTCTTCGATTATTACTTTTTTCCATCACCACACCAGGAATAATATGTATATCATTGGTTAAACTAAGAGTCTGCGTTTATTAATTAGGTGCTATTGACCAATGACGTTGTAAAGAAGTAATTAATATTCATGAGCGAGATCAAGAAATTAAATGTTGTTGAAACTTACTTCAGGTCTACTCTGTTCCCTTAATATATACATGCTTTTCTTTTCAATCGTAATGCATATATACCTGTTTGATTTCTGTACAATTTCTATGTCAATATTTTGTCACCAAACCTTGTTTAAATTTTTTTGTTGGTTCATGATCACCCCTTTAACATTACTTAAAAGGTTAGTACTCCTTCAACTACTAAATTGAAACACAAAGCATGATAACTTGAAAGATCTTGAGTTGATATCCATATCACTATAACGCATATGATTTATTGCTTTGAAATTCTGAAATAATGCATCATTGAGACAATCATACCTTGTAACTTCTAATTGTAAACAATACTTTAGTTCCATAGTTCATGTTTTTCAAACGCACATTTATCTAGTCACAAATCTTGATCCATCAGACATGAAAATAATGCTTCTGTCTCTTGTGATTAGATATCTATAAGTTTTATACTTTGTGCATTTTTTATGTAGAAGATGTTAGGTGATGTTTAATTAGTGAATATCAGTATGCAGTTTTTATCTTTTTGTTGGATGTTTGGTTTGTATAAATCGAACAATTTCATCTTCATTGTCATGGGACTATGTTATTTCTTTCGTGGACACTGCTTTGGATGTACTTATATATTGCCTTCTATTTACATATTGATTTCGACAGAAATGCATTACCTTGCTTGAAGATTGAGTTGTTTCGGGTGTACAATAAAGAAAAGAGTTGGAGAGAACGACTTTTGAAGAATGGCATTTATAGTTCTTTGCCGGTAGTTGCTTCCTTGTTGAAGTGGTCATAGTGGGGTCGAAGTATTTGTTGAAAATTGTGGATGATGTTTTTGAACAACAGTTCTTGTATCTTTCAGCTGTTGGTTGCAACTGCAGGCCTTCTGCTTTTGTTTGTCTCTAGGTAAGGGATTTTAAGTGTACCCACTTAGATAGTCTGGTTTATTTTCCATGTTATGACAATTGACACATGGCTTCCAATATTCTCCCAATTGGGGTGGGCTTGATATCATTCTCTTGATGTATCCAACACGCTCTGTTTGCAGTCTTGGTGCTTATGTTCCACTCGCTGATTTGCATTGCAACCAAATCCTGCAGAAAACTTAAAACTCCAATCCTTTTGATCATATGAAATTGACGTATTTAGTTGTGGGATACCAATTATTAATATAAACAAGTACAAGGTTAAGTGATTATGTAATTAGCAAGTGCTTGTAGGAACAGTTTCACCATTAAAGGTGCATTCATCTGATATGGTAGTTTTTACTTCTATTCCAATTCACGGCAGGTAATGCAGAACAACCCTCTGGATTCGTTTGATGCTCAACCATTCTTGCTCTTTCGGTTGGTCGGTGGTCACAATGGACAATCCATCTGACATGCAAGAACATAATGTTCCAGTTTACATTGTATTAAAGCTTTTTTTTTTCTATCGGAGTTGTGCTGAAAAACATTTTTGTTGTTTTTCTTGACTTGTGTATAATCTTTTGCAATGTAACAAGTGACAAACTGCTTAGGATAACTAGTGTAGTTTATGTAAATCTTCTATGGTTTGTATAACATGGTGACTTTAAATGGTGTGTATTTGCAAATACCATCTGGAAATGGTCTTTTTCCCTTCATATAATGCACAGTCTTTGTGATTTTTGTATAGAATTACATTACATGTTTAAACTGTGTCACATCATTGGCTATGGGCCAAAGATCTATGAAGCTGGGTGATTTTGTTGACATGTTTATTGACGGTGATGGTTCTGTAGATGATTAGACAAGCCAGCTGCTTGTTATTCTCTTATGCATGCTCGGTTTCAGTTTGTTCCGGAAGAAAGAAAATGGTGTGATATTAGAGGTGTCTATATCTTATAGTCACATGCTATTCTGCTTACACAACATGCCCTTTCCAATATTGAGCCATATGGGTCACAGGTTCAAATGATTACCCCAATATTCTTACACCATTGGTCTTATCCTGTAAAATATGCTGCATTAACCCTATTTTTCCTTATGCTTCTTCTGCCAGGAAACTAGAAATTCTGTCATTACCATCCCTAGATCTTATCATGGAGGCTCAGTGAGCATAATATATACTCGGAATTGGAGTTTTCTTGGTTGTATTTTTCTTTCTTGTTCTTTCAATTACTTCTTGGTCTTGGTCTTGCAGGCTTAAACAGAAGCTATCAGTTTTACTCCAGCTGATTGGTTACCTTAAGGTGGTTCTGGATCAGAGCTTTATTAGCATTATGGCAGAGCTGCTTTGTGTGGTAGCGAAGGTCAGTGGTTCGTCTTTTTAATGTGTTTGATGTCATGAAACTTTGGCGTTCTAGTAGGTAAAATTCTTTTAGGGGTGAAGTGCTTCTGTTCAGATATTTTTTTTGTCAAAATGGATATACGTTGTCACCAAACCTTGTTTACATGTTTTTTTGTTGGTTCATGATCGCTGTTTTTACATCCTTAATTGGTTAGTACTCATTCAGCTACAAAATTTGAAACACAAAGCATATGATAAGTTGAAAGATCTCGAGTTGATATCCGTAGCATTGTAATGCATATAAACTCATGATTTATTGGTTTGAAATTTGGAAATAACAGGCTCTTTCTCGGTAGCGTTCCCGATGTATCATTGAGACAATCATGCCTTGTAACTTCTACTTGTAAACAATTCTTTAGGGAACTTGCATGTGGATATTGCAGGTCAATTACTCTAAATTAACCTTTGTATTATGAATTATGTACATCCCTATTACGTAAATATACAAGTTTTTCGAGATTTTCAATTCTCACTTTGTTTTGTTTACTCTTTCAGTGCACTATCATCAGTTGAAACCTTGACATTACTAGAACACGTTATTTGAATTTGATGCCCTTGACATTAATAGAACACATTATGTCATGATAACTCTCTAACTAAGGTGCAATATTTTTCTAGTTTGTTTCTTCTGAATTAGATCTATGTTTATGCAAGCTTCTCCTTTTTACACTTATGTTGGTGCTGCGTAGTAAAATGCTTTTGGAATCTATTCAGAAAGTAATGGCTATGGTCACCGAGTATGGATTCTTGGCTTGTTGCATTTAGAATATCTTTTATAGCTGTTGTGTATCTATGATTATTAGTGAACATATGCTTATGTCATTCAGACTACAAATGAATAAGGAGAAGGTGTTCTAGAAAGTTTCTGATGTACTTGCTCAAGCTGTCTGGTTGGAAATAAAATGCTAAACAAATTCTTGCTTGCGAGGTTCAGATGTCTGATTTTGAGGATGTTCCAAGGTTTGTTAGAATTGTAACTCAATGCATTGTGTTTCTTCCGTAGATATCAGTAAATTTATCGCCGTAAGCCTCTAATAAAAAAGAACTTTCAGGATGTCTTAGGACCTTTGTGCACTTTTACCTTCTCGTGATGGTGTCAAGGTGCTTTGTCGATGGCGTAGTCCTGGCCAAACCATATTTAGTTCCCGATCTCTTTGTTTCAAGTCTACGACCTGAAGGTTTTCACTATGTCTAATCATGATGGTTATTTGATGTATTAGGATTTACACATGAGTGGTTTCTGAGTCAACTTTTCAGAAATATGATGCAAATTTGCAGTTGGTTTCGGAATCAAGGTTACAAAAGATATACCTTAAAGAGTGGTTTTGCTTGAAGATGTTTTACATAATTATATGCAGTGGGAGCATAATTCTTGTTCTTCACTATAGAATATACTTGATATCAGTAATGAGATTTCCTCTGTTCTCGTCTCCAAGATTGAAGATCAGGTTGATAAGATGGAGTCGATAATACTCCTTTGGTGCTCTAAGGCTGTTACGTTCCATGGTGTTGATCCCATACCGGAGGTGAGGTGATTGAAGTAAAAATTAAGTCTCTAAAAGTGATGTGCTTTCTTCTTTTTTCTCCCAATGGTGTCTTGTATAATCAACCTGTACGACATACTGAAGCATGTTTCCTTTATGGTGCCAAAGTGTGTTCCTACACTACAAAAGTGTCTTGTATGATCAACCTGTACGACATACTGAATCATGTTTCCTTTATGGTGCCAAAGTGTGTTCCTACACTAATCTTATATTATATTTCTTTCCATAGAAGGCTATTTTTGTGATTATTATTATTTGACCTTTTATATTATCATTTAGCTGGAAGTTGAAATGTTATTGGAGGAAGCAGGACATCACCATGTCATATATGCATCTTGCCCTTTCTGGAGGTTATTTTGTCGATGGGATTAAATGGCTTAAGAAAGCTGTTTAATGGTGTAATTTATCTTTGGTTTATAATATCATGGCGTCTTTAAATGGTGTCTATTTGAAAATACCACATGCCTGCTATCTATGCCTTCTAGGTTTCTGGCAAATGTTTTTTGTCCCTTCACAGTTTAATTTGTTGATTTGGTGCACAGTCTTTGTGATTCTCTTTAAAGAATTAAATTACCTGTTTACGGTAATGAAACTTTCTGTTGAAACTGTCTCACTTCAGTGCCAATAGACTGGATATTATTTGAACAGGTGTGATTTTGTTGACAAGTGTGTTATCTCATCTGGTGTACCATCTGTGTGGTGTTAAATGAAGTTTCAGAATGCCAGCACGGTGAGAAAAACGGAAAACATAAGTGGGTAATTTAATGAATTAACTGTGATGGTTATGTAGATGATTAGACAAGCCAACTGCTTGTTAATCACTTATATATGTTTGGTTTAAGTTTGTTTGGGTAGAAATAAAAATGGTGTGATCTTAGAGGTGTTTATATCTCTAGTTACATGCTATTCTGCTGCTTACACAACATGCCTTTTTTTTTAATTTTGTGACACATGGGTCACAGGTGCAAGTAATTAACCCAATGTTCTTACACCATTGGTCTTATCCTGTACAATATGTCGTATCTAACCATCATTTTCCTTAAGCTTCTTTTGCACGGAACCTGGCAATTTTGTTTTTACCTTCTCTAGATCTTATCATGGAGGTTTCAACTTTGGTGAACGTAATTTATACTAAAAACTGGAGTTTCCTTGGTCGTTTTTTCTTTCTTGTTTCATCAATTACCTCTTGGTCTTGGTCTTGCAGACTTAAATTGTGCAGAAGCCGTCAATTTTGCTCAAACGGTGGTTTTTGGATCAGAGCTTTATCAGCATTGTAGCAGAGCTGCCAGACTTGTCTCATGATTGGGTGGTGGCGAAGGTCAGTGGTTCGTTGCTTATTTTATGTGCTCTATGTCATGAAACTTTGTTCTTCTTGTAGGTAATTTCTTTTAAGGGTAAACGGCTTCTGCTCAGACATTCTATGTCAATATTGATATCTGTGGTCACCAAACCTTGTTTAAATTTTTTTGTTGGTTCATGATCACCCCTTTAACATTACTTAAAATGTCAGTACTCCTTCAACTACGAAATTGAAACACAAAGCATGATAACTTGAAAGATCTTGAGTTGATATCCATATCACTGTAATGCATATAATTAAACTCATGATTTATTGCTTTGAAATTCTGAAATAACCGGCTCTTTCTCGGTTGCGCTCCCAATGCTTCATTGAGACAATCATACATTGTAATTTCTAATTGTAAACAATTCTTTAGTTCCATAATTCAAGTTTTTCAAACGCAACGTGTATCTAGTCACAAATCTTGATCCATCAACATGAAAATAATGCTTCTGTCTCTTGTGATTAGATATCTATAAGTTTTATACTTTGTGCATTTTTCATGTAGAAGATGTTAGGTGATGTTTAATCTGTGAATATCAGTATGCCGTTTTTATCTTTTTCTTGGATGTTTAGTTTGTATAAATCGAACAATTTCATCTTCATGGTCATGGGACTATGTTATTTCTCTCGTGGACACTGTTTTGGATGTACTTATATTGCCTTCTATTTACATATTGATTTCGACAGAAATGCATTACCGTACTTGAAGATTGAGTTGTTTCGGGTGTACAATAAAGAAAAGAGTTGGAGAGAACGACTTTTGAAGGATGGCATTTATAGTTCTTTGCCCATGGCTCTTCAAAAGCGGCCATAGTGGTAGTTGCTTCATTTTGTTGAAGAATGTGTTGAAGAGATAACTTGAGGTTCCCGAGTGTGTTTGTGAAGAATATTCATGAACGTTAGGATCAAGATGTTGTTGGTGAGTTGATTCGCCTTGAGAAAGGTGGATTGTCGAAAGTTCAAGGTCTGCTCTGTTCCTATACATATGCTTTCCATTTCAATCGTAATACATATATTTGCTTTATTTACACGTCCAAGTATATGGTCATTTTATTTGCTTTATTTTGTGATATAGTTGATGAGTTGCGTCTCATTGATATTGAGTTAAAGAGATTTCTTGCCCAATAATTTCTTTTTGACTTGGAGTTCCATCAAAGGGCAAGTTTGACCTTGTGTCCTAGGATATGATATAAGATTTAGAATGTTGGGCCTCCAAAGGTGACCTTTATGTGCATTGGTGAGAAGAGGTGTTGAGTACAAAGGAAGTGTTTCGGTGATGTTGGCGTCAGGTGAAGAGTGACTTGGACAAGGTAGTTTTTATTTCTAGCCTGCCACAACTAGTTTTGATGACAATGCTATTGTCGTTGACCTAGAATTTCCACTTCACTAGATTTGTTTGATGCTCAACCTGACTTGCTCTTTCGACTGGTCACAATGCACAATCCATCTGGCCTGCAAGAACATAATGTTCCAGTTTACATTGTATTACAGATTTGAACAGCAAAATCATCGACTTACTAAAAACATGTGATGATTCATTATGACATCTCTTTTGCACTACATTTTGTTATTTTTCTAGGAACTGCATGTTCTTAACTGCCATGTTCTTTTCATGTTTTCTATTTTCGACAAGGATAGAAGCTTCTAATAATAGAAATGCCGGGATCTCTATCTACCACTTGAGCTTTTAGGTGAATTGGCAGCTCAAACCAATTGCATAGTAGGACAAATGATAGGGAGATTCGTTGAGTCCATTTGTGCATATAAATTGTCAATTTTTACTGCATTATTTAAGCATTTTTCTATCGGAGTTGTGCTGAATTTTTTTTTTGTTGTTTTTCTTGACTTGTGTATAATCTTTTGCAATGTAACAAGCGACAAACTGCATTGGATAAGTAGTGTAGTTTATGTAAATCTTGTATGGTTTATATAACATGGTGACTTTAAATGGTGTCTATTTGCAAATACACATGCCTGCCTTCTATCTTTCTGGAAATGGTCTTTTTCCCTTCATATGATGCAGTCTTTGTGATTCTTTTTATAGAATTACATTACATGTTTAAACTGTGTCACTTCATTGGCTTTGGACTGAAGATATATGAAGCCGGATGATTTTGTTGACATGTTTATTGACTGTGGTGGTTCTGTAGATGATTAGACAAGCCAACTGCTTGTTATTCTCTTATGTATGCTCGGTTTCACTTTGTTCCGGAAGAAAGAAAATGGTGTGATATTAGAGGTGTATATCTATAGCTACATGCTATTCTTCTTACACAACATGCCCTTTCCAATATTGCGCCATATGGGTCACTGGTTCAAATGATTACCCCAATGTTCTTGCACCATTCGTCTTATCCTGTAAAATATGTTGCATCTAACCTTCTTGTTCCCTATGCTTCTTCTGCCTGGAAACTAGAAATTCTGTCATTACCATCCTTAGATCTTATCATGGAGGTTCGGCGAGTGTAATATATACTCGGAATTGGATTTTCCTTGGTTGTATTTTTCTTACTTGTTTTATCAATTACTTCTTGGTCTTGTTCTTGCAGGCTTAAATTATGCAGAAGCTATCAGTTTTGCTCCAGCTGATTGGTTACCTTAAGGTGGTTTTGGATAAGAGCTTTATTACCATTATCGTGGAGCTGCTTTGTGTGGTAGCGAAGGTCAGTGGTTTGTCTTTTTTATGTGCTCTATGTCATGAAACTTTGGCATTCTTGTAGGTAAAATTCTTTTAGGGGTGAAGTGCTTCTGTTCAGATATTTTTTTTGTTAAAATGGATATACGTTGTCACCAAACCTTGTTTACATGTTTTTTTGTTGGTTCATGATCGCCGTTTTTACATCCTTAATTGGTTAGTACTCATTCAGCTACAAAATTTGAAACACAGCATATGATAAGGTGAAAGATCTCGAGTTGATATCCGTAGCATTGTAATGCATATAAATTCATGATTTATTGGTTTGAAATTTGGAAATAACAGGCTCTTTCTCGGTAGCGTTCCCGATGTATCATTGAGACAATCATGCCTTGTAACTTTTACTTGTAAACAATTCTTTAGGGAACTTGCATGTGGATATTGCAGGTCAATTACTCTAAATTAACCTTTGTATTATGAATTATGTACATCCCTGTTACGTAAATATACAAGTTTTTCGAGATTTTCAATTCTCACTTTGTTTTGTTCACTCTTTCAGTGCACTATCATCAGTTGAAACCTTGACATTACTAGAACACATTATTTGAATTTGATGCCCTTGACATTAATAGAACACGTTATGTCATGATAACTCTCTAACTAAGGTGCAGTATTTTTCTAGTTTGTTTCTTCTGAATTAGATCTATGTTTATGCAAGCTTCTCCTTTTAACACTTCTGCAGGTGCTGCATAGTAAAAGCCATGAACTCTTCCTGGATAGAGTTCATGGCTATGGCCACCGAGTATGGATTCTCGGCTTGTTGCGTTTAGATTATCTTCTTTAGTAGTTGCATATCTATGATTATTAGTAAAGGTATGCTTATGTCATTCAGACTACAAATGAATAACGAGAAGGTGTTCTAGAAAGTTTCTGACTACTTGCTCAAGCTGTGGTTGGAATTAAAATGCTAAACAAATTCTTGCTTGTGAGGTTCAGATGTCTGGATTTGAGGATGTTGCAAGGTTTGTTAGAACTGTACCTCAATGCACTGTGTTTCTTCCATAGATAGCAGTATATTTATGGCTGTAAGTCTAATAAAAAAGAACTTTCAGGATGCTGTAGGACCTTTCTGCACTTTTACCTTCTTGTGATGGTGTCAAGGGAGCTTTGTCGATGGCGTAGTCCTGGCCAAACCATATTTAGTTCCCGATCTCTTTGTTTAAAGTCTATGACCTGAAGGTTCTCACTATGTCTGATTATGATGGTTATTTGATACGATTTACACGTGAGTGGTTTCTGAGTCAACTTTCTGGAAAATGAAGCAAATTTGCAGGAGTTGGTTTTGGAATCAAAGTTACTGAAGATATACTTGTAAGAGCGGTTTTGCTTGAAGATGTTTTACATAATTATATGCAGTGGGAGCCTAATTCCTGTTTTTCACTATTGAATATTCTTGATGTCATTGATGAAATTTCCTCTGATCTCGTCTCCAGGATTGAAGACCAGGTTGATAAGATGGAGTCCATAATGAAGGGCGTGTTATCACTTCTTTTTGTGATTCCAGAACTACGACAAACTTGTGCGATACTCCTTTGGTGCTTTAAGGCTCTTAGTTTCCATGTTGTTGATCCCACACCGGAGGTGAGGTGATTGAAGTAAAAGTTAAGTTTCTACATGTGATGTGATTACTTCTTTTTCTCCCAATGGTGTCTTGTATGTGATCAACATGTACGACATACTGAAGCATGTTTCTTTTATGACAACACTTCCACTTTACTACAGGTAATGCAGAGCATCCCTCCTGATTTTTTTGATGCTCAACCTGACTTGCTCAGTCGACTGGTCACAATGCCCGATCCATCTATCCTGCAAGAACAAGATGTTCTAGACAGGTTGATCAGCAAAATCATTGACTTACTAACTCTTTGTGATGATTCATTGTGAACATCCCTTTTGCACTTCATTTTGCAATTTTTCTAGGAACTGCATGTTCTTAACTCATGTGATTTTTCAGGCTTCCGGTTTTCTAATTTCTGCAAAGATAGAAGTTTCTAATGATAGTAATGTTGGGATCTCTATCTACCCATTTAAGCTTTTATGTGAGTTGGCAACTTAAACCAACTCACGTATATGTTAAAACATGACCACCTTATAACCAACTTTGTTGCTAAAAATGAAGGGCTGTGATTCTCTCTCACTGGATGGTTAGGATTTAGTCTGTTTGCATCTCTTTTACTATAAAAAGCCCTGTACGACTCTGTTGAAAATATTGAGAAATAAATAAAAACTTTTCTTCCCTTTTTCTCTATACTTGTAATAACCGGGCTTAAATCTGGTAAAATAAAAGTTGGGTGAGAAAGTGGGAAAAATCTCATTTTGAAGGGTCTATTGAGTAAAGTTGGAAAAAGGTTTTAACCTTGGGAATTTAGGGTTGAGTGGGGGTGGCGGCTGAAAATGTGGAGGAGCTCTTGGGGGCGATTTTGGAGAGAGAGACCGAGGAAGAAGAGAAATTTCAAGAAATTCCAGACATGGATCGTTCTATTGAAGGTAAACTCCCTTGTGATTCAAAACTCATCAAGTTATTATTGATTTTAGCATAATAGTCATAGTTGAGGGTGGAATGTCGAATCTGTTTTGTTGGTTTCTGGGTTTGAGATGAGTGGGAAATCGACATAAGTCTATTTCGGTGATTATTGGAATTTTGGTAAAATTTATTTTATCTTTTGATTATTAAAATCTGGGTTAGATGGTATGGATTTCAAGAGTTTATTTGGGAACTGCAAATTGGAGTTATCGAGTGCGACTCCGGTCACATTTAGACACAGGTCGGAAGATATGGCATTGGTCGAGTAGAATGCCACCGGTCCTTGTGTTACACACACCGGTCGCTAAGTGGGGGGAGACCCCGATCGTTGTATGGGAACCCCGGGCAAGGGATCATACCGGTCGGCCTAAGACCCCGGGCAAAGGATCATACCGGTCGGCCCTAAGGCCGGTCATGATGCCACACCGGTCGGCTTTTGAGCCCCGGTCTTGAAGTCACTCCGGTCAGTCATTAAGGCCCGGTTGTCATCGGCGCTGGACCTTGGGTCGAAGCCCAATTCTTTTGTTTAGTAAATTGGGTAGCTGTTGGGCTATTTCATTTATTTGGCTGGCCCAATTCATTTTTTTTATTTAGGGTCTAAGGTACTTTATTAAGTAGAGATTTGGTGGACCAAGTGGTTTATAGAAGGTAGATGCCGTTGAGTAATGAGTTAAGTTCGTTTTAAAGTAGATTAACTTGGGAGTTTATCGGCCAATGTTTCCTTTATAGGTTTTGGACCGAATTATAAGAGTAAACGCGGGATTTAAGCTAAGGACATCATGTGAGTTTTTCTGAACTAAACCTTTTGGTAATGAAAGCATGTGAACTTTATTTTTAAACTGTTATTTATTCATGATGGAGTGAATTATGAAATTGTTCAAATGTGTTTTTATGATGTTGAAATGTTAAATGTATGCATACATTCTATGTGGAGCTTTTGACCTAAGTCGGGGAGTGTGACCCGCCTACTCGTGCCGGGGAGTGTGGCCCGTTTATGCCGTTGGGGGTGTGTCCCAACATTAAGGCAGCGCGAGATAGACACATTGTCTTTGACGGTCGTGTGGTCAGTGGCGTGTTTTATCCTGGTGCATTTATTATATGTTGATTTAATTTGCTGGAAAGTTATTTTATTGCTTATATGTTAGAGGGGACTCACTAGACCTATGGTCTAACCCCCGCTCATTCAAAACTAAAAATCTTTTCAGGTAAGCGTGAATTTATTGAAATCAGCTAAGGGCAAGGAGAAGATGTAGCGGAAAGAGTTAGAAGACTGTCATTTTAGATATTCCTTGTTAGTATCTCAGTTGTGTAGGTTGGCTTTGAGAACCTTGAAATTTTTTATTGTAAGTTTGGGGCCGTTTTGGCATGAATTTTTATTTAGTTATTAAGATTTAAGTTGTTAGTTAGTTGCTTCTGGTTGGGCTGTTACAATACTCTATTATGGTATCAGAGCCCTAGCCCTACGACAATCCTACGACAATGGTAGGATCTTCTCCCTCATTAATTTCTTCTACAGCCTCTCCCAAAACCTCCAACCTTTTATCATCTTTGTCACATATGGTCTCAATCAAATTGTCAAATGACAATTATCTTCTATGGAAAGCACAGATGCTTCCATACCTTTATGGACAAAAACTCTTTGGATTTATCAATGGTTCAATATCTCAACCCAGTCAATTTCTTGAAGATAAAACCCCAAATCCTGAATTTCTTACCTGGTTTCAACAAGACCAACTGTTGCTATCCATTCTTCTATCTTTCCTTGTCTGAATCTCTTGTCAGTCAAGTTCTCCATCATCGAACATCATCTGCAGTTTGATCTAGAAAAACTCTTCACCTCCAGATCTCAAGCTAAACTTATACATATCCACACTCAATTAACCAACCTAAGAAAGGAGGGAGACTTTGTTCTTGAGTATTACAACAAAACCAAAAACCTAATTGATTCTCTTGCTGCTGCTGGAAAAATTCTCACAGATGAAGAATTCATCACTTATTTTCTTGTTGGACTTGGACCCAATTTTGACCCCATCGTTGCTTCCCTCACGACTAGGTCAGACCCTCTTTCTCCACCAGAACTTCTCAATCATCTTTTGACATTTGAAGCTAGATTACTTCTTCATACCCCCTCCACTCCTGCATCTGATCTCTCAGCAAATATTGCCATAAAAACCATGAACAATTATCGTGAAAGTCGCAACTATGGAAACCATGGCTCCAGGGGACGATTTGCTAATCGCAGAGGTCTATACCCCAACTTCCCAAATGGTTGTAGTCCAACCTTATCTGGCCCAAGACCCACCGTTTGCTCCAAACCTAGTCACACCGCCGTGACTTGCTGGCATCGATTTAATAAAGCCTTTCAAGCCCCACCACCTGCTTCTTTAACAACTGAAGCAAACTACTCTGCTGCCCCCATCCGACCCTTATTCACAGATAGCTCCTACTCCATCAATCCATCGTTGTCATCGAATATGTGGTATCCAGATACCAGAGCAAACCAACATATGACCAATGATCTCAGTTTTCTGGATACTAGCTCCTCATACAACGGATTTGACTCCGTTCGAGTCGGTGATGGGTCTCTTCTACCCATAAAAAACACAGGCTCTTCCCAGATCTCCATCAATAATAATGGTAAATTTCAGTTGAATCACATTTTCCATGTTCCATCAATTGCCAAGAACCTCTTATATGTATCTCGTTTTTGTTATGACAATAATGTGTTTTTTCAATTTCACCGTGATCATTTTTTGGTGAAGGATCAGAATACTCGAGCAACGCTGCTCCGCGGGGACCCTAAAAACAGTCCATATGTTCTGTCGTCTGCTCACTCACCAACAACCCATCTAGGGGAACGGAAATCCATTCCTTATTCCTCACTGGCACTCATGTTTAGGACATCCATCTCTTCGAATCGTTCAACACATGCTATCCAAGTTCTCTCTACCAGCTCATGGTTTACGACCTCTACACCAATGTTCAAGTTGTCGTACTGCAAAGTCTCATCAACTCTCTCATCCACCTTCGTCATCAAAGTCACCACATCCATTTTATTTAGTTTTTTCTGATGTTTGAGGGCCTTCCCCAATTTTTTCTTCTCTTGGATATAAATATCATGTTGCCTTTGTTGATGATTTTTCTAAATTCTCTTGGTTGTTTTTTTACGAAGAAAATCAGATGTTCTGTCTACCTTTTTAGCCTTTCACAAACAAGTTGAAAATCCGTTTCACCATCGCATAAAATACTTTAAATCCGATTGGGGGGGGGGGGGTGAGTATCGATCGTTGTCACAAATCTTTACAAAATTAGGCATTCACCATCGAATATCTTGCCCTCACTCACACGCTCAAAATGGGTCTATTGAACGAAAACACCGGCCTAACTTTGCTTCATCATGCCTCAATTCCAGTCAAATTCTGCGATTATGCTTTTCAAACTACCACTTTCCTAATAAATCGCCTTCCGTCGCCCTCACTCAAATATCAATCCCCTTTCCAACTCCTTCATCATCAATCTCCAAACTACAATCGGTTAAAAACCTTTGGTTGTGCGTGTTGGCCAAACCTTCGTCCATACACCCGTCACAAACTCGAGCGATCTCAACCGTGTGTATTTATGGGATATAGCAACAATCATGAAGGATATATTTGCTACTCCGTAACCACTCACAAAGTCTTCACAAATAGGGACGTAATCTTTGATGAAACCTCATTCCCTTTTCAAAAACACACAACTCCTGCTCATAGTCCATCTTCTCACTTACCACTCTTCTCTCAAACATCCAACCCTCTCTCAAAGTGGCTCTCCCATTCCTAACCACACTGATTATCGAGCCATTTTAGGTAGTCTCCAATACCTCTCCTTCACTCAACCTGACGTAGCCTATGCCGTCAACAAATTGTCTCAATACATGCAAGCCCCAACTGACTCTCACTGGCTTGCTCTGAAATGTCTGTTACATTACCTTAAAGGTACAATACATTATGGTCTCCAACTTCACCGCGAAACACCACCACACTTGCATGCTTTCACCAATGCCGATCGGGGCGGTGATAAAGACAACTACGTTTCTACCACGGGCTATTTGGTCTATCTTGGCAGAAATCCCATTTCTTGGAGCTCCAAGAAACAATGAGCCCTATCGCGTTCTTCTACCGAATCAGAACTCCGAGCAGTAGCAGACACTGCAGCTGAGGTTCTTTGGATTAATTCACTGCTTACTGAACTTGGATTCAAGTCAAACCATCCCCCAACTATCTACTGTGACAATCAAGGGGGACAAATTATTCGGCAAATCCTGTCTTCCATTCTTGCATGAAGCATCTTGCATTGGCCTTTCATTTCGTTCAAGAACAAGTTCAAACGGGTACAATTCGAGTCATATATATTTCTGGAGCTTGCTGGTGCATTCACCAAACCGCTATCCAGAACGCGATTCCATCTTCTCCTTGACAAATATTGGACTTGCCCAACGGACGTCCATCTTGCGGGAGCGTAATAAAGATACAACATCCTCATCCACAAATAAATGATTGTGTGTATATTTTGTGTATCCCTTTTTTAATTCTCCATGATAATTGATATCCCTTATTCATATCAATCATCCCTTTTTATTCTTTGATTGATTGTTGTCCATTTTTGTACCGTTTGTATAGCTATTTATATAGCTCCTTATTTTCTCAAATAACAACAAGCCTTTCTCAATTCCTTGTACAAGGACCACTACAAAACAAATGATTTTTACCCACAAAAATCATCAAGAGAAAACACCGTCGGTTTCGGTAGAATCCAGTGTTTTTCAAAGAAATAAATAAATTAGGGCCCTGAGTAATCTGTTACTGATTTGAGTTTCCCACCAACAATTTACCCACTAACTTTTGTGACGAATCACCCCTTTAACGACGGATTTATCAGGGGAAAAGTATGTAGGTAAAAATATGTCGTTTAGTAGTGAACACTCGACCCTAAATCGATCCACAGAAAAACAACAGTCAGTATAGCAGACTTCTTGTTTTTTGGTTACATCTTCTTGAGCAACTCATTATGATTTGGAGTTTTTGTCTATTTGATTTAGATTAGGTGCCGTTTGTTTTTTAAGAGGTCTAAAGTCTGAAGTCTTAATTTAGTTATGATTAATAAGAGGTGATGTGTAAAAAAGTCTGAATGATTCAGAGTTAAGAGCCATTTTGAGATTTTAAAGAAAAAACAAACAACCCCTAAAGGATGTTGATTTATCTCATAAATTTTAATAGATTTGCATAAATCTCTTGTGTTGTCATGTTGTCTTCTTTGAATTACTTTCGAATTACTTTTTTTTAACAATTCCTAATTTGGTAATTATTTTGAAAATTTTGTCCCAAAATGTGCCCTTTATTTACAGTAGATTGATTATAGGTTTTCAGGTTCTTGCCTCAATTAGAATAAATCCTATATTATTATTGTTTTCAAATCATTTTTTTTTTGTTGAAAAATATTTGCGAGACATAAAATAAACTTATTTAAATCAGATTATTTATAAGTGACATAAAATAAACTTATTTGCGAGATATAAAATAAACTTTTTTATGGTTGTATTTTTAAAATTTTGTCATAAAGTATGTATATATGTAATTTTACTTACAAATAATTAAATAAATTGTATAAATAGTTATAAATAAGTAAATAAAATTGTTTAATTGTTATCTATAAAAAATGAGGTTGAAATATAGTTTTCTTTCTTTTACTTTAAAAAAAAAATTAATGTCTTTAGAAAAAAGCACATCAAGGTAGCGTTTGGTACGCAGACAAGATTGGACTGGACAGGACAACAGAACTGCACAGGATTGGACAAGACAAGACAAATGGTTGTCTTGTGTTTGGTACGACTAGGACTGGATAGGACAAGACAGGACTGGACAAGTTTCCCTAAAAGTTGTTTGATAATTTTATATGTCATATAATAGTTATAAATAACACAAATAAAGAATATTCTTAAATAATTTAATTAAAAAGCATTATTAATTTTTTACATAATTTTCATACATATAAATACATACAAAAACAATAGTAGGAAATTTGAATGAAGAATCTGAAATAATTGATGGTAGTTCGAAAAAATCGGATTCATATAAAAAAAATATAATAGTTGATTCAATTTGGAAGATCTTAATGAATTGACGGATGCATAGTTGCAGCGACGAGTAAAGATAAAAGACGATGGGTGGCCGGTGAAAGACGATAGTTGTGAAGAAGGTGAAAGATAGTAATAGAGGTAGTGGTGGTGGCAGTGCACAGTGGTAATTGAGGTTATTATAGTGGAGGAAGAGACGGAGGTTACCAACGATGGTTGACGGCGAGCGACAGTGGTGGCAGCCAGTGACGGTGGTTGGCGTTGAGCGTCGGTGACGACGGCGGCAATGGGTGGTGGTGATTGGTGGAGGTAGCGATGGGTGGTGGTTGTGTAGGTGGTGGAGGAAGTTGTTGTAGTAGTGAAGGAATAGTTGGAAGTGGTCGACGATGGTTGGTGGTAGCTACCGGTGGCCGTCAATGGAGGTGGTGACAATAGGTGGTGGTGATCGGTGTTAGTGGAGGTGGTCGACGATGGTAGTGGTGGTGGCGATGACCGATGGTTGTGGAGGTGGTGGAAGAGGTTGTTATGGTGGAGAAATAGGTAGAGGTGGCCGACGGTAGTTAGCGGTGGCTACTAGTGGCCGCCGATAGTGGTAGTAGCGACGATGGGTAGTGGTGACCCTTAAGGCTAATACCATATTAGGATTATATATCAAATGACGGTAAATCAGTGATTTTTAGTTTCTGTTTCATTTCTGTCCCATGTTGTTCCACCTATTTTGGTAGAACAAGAAAATACCTCTTTTTGTCCCATCTTGTCCCACCATGTCTAGTCTTTGTCCATGTCCCATGTCGCGCCAAACATGGGACAGTGAACTTTTGTCCTGTCCCATGTCACGCCAAACATGGGACAATGAATTTTTGTCCCGTCCTGTTCCACCGGTCAGCAAACCAAAAGCACCACCCCAAGGGATCGTTTTTAAAAAATAATAATTTCCCTTTTTTTCCCATTTTTAAAAGGAAATTAGGAAACTTAAACAGAATATCTGGACCGTATGTTGAAATCCAACGGTCACATGCGATTGACCGGAGACCGACATATGCACCTATATATGCTGCGTCTCATCCACGTCCAGGTTTCATAAAGAAATCTCATTGTTAGTTCTTATGCTATTTTATTTAGGTTAAACGTGGTTTGGCTCTTGAGGTCTTGTAAAAGAAACAGAGCACAAGTACGATGCGAAATAGCTAGTTCTCAGTCAGTAATCTTTTTCTTATTTATTTGCCATATATATATATATATATATATATATATATATATATATATATATATATTTAGGTATCACATTTTTAATATTCGATTCTTGGGCGGTGGAATTCTACATCTAATTGCTGCTTCTTTCTCGTTTTCTGGTATTATCTTGATTCTTGGCGACAAAGTGATAGTGATCAGGCAGGCACGCTATTATTTATTGTTTTACTTCTTATCTACTAGGGGTTTTCTGCAGTGATTCTTTTGATTGCTATCTTGATCATAATCTTATTTCGAACTGTTTTGCTTAGTGATTGCCACAGGGAACCGTATGAATGTTCTCTGGGCCGGTGGAATTCTGCATCCGGTTGGTGGTTCTTCCGCAAAGTGACAGCTGTCTGGTTTCTTAAAGACAAAGTGAGATTGATCGGGTGTTTTTTTTTTCTTCTTCTTCTTCCTGAGATGTTTATTTATGGTGCTTGTTTGTTGCTATAATCTTTTTATTTCTTATCATTAGAAGGGACAACAATCTTCTTGCCCAATAATTTCTTTTTGACCTTCCAATCTAAGTCAAAGGGGGCAAGTTTGACCTTGTGGCTTGATATGATATAAGATCTAGAATGTTGGGATTCCGAAGGTGTCAGAGTACAAAGGGAAGTGTTTTGGTGATAGACTGATAGTAGGCATTAGTGAAGATTCACTTGGACAAGGTATATAGTGAAGAGAGATTTGAATGAGGATTTACAAAGGATGTGATGCATGTCGAGAAGCCGGTTATCTCTGTTTAGTTAACTTTCATTTTTAGCCTGCTACAACTAGTTTTCATGACATTTGATAACGCTGTTGCTGTTGTGTTGACCTAGAATTTCCTCTTAAAATGGTGTTTATATGCAAATACCACATGCTTGCCTTCTATCTTTCAGGAAATGCTCTTTTTCCTTCATATTTTAATTTGTTGATTTGATGCACAGTCTTTGTGATTCCTTTTATAGAATTATGTTACATGTTTAAACTGTGACACTTCATGGCAATGGACTGAAGATATATGAACCCGGGTGATTTTGTTGAGATGTTTATTGACGGTGAGGTTCTGTAGATGATTAGACAAGCCAACTGCTTGTTATTCTCTTATGTATGCTCTGTTTCAGTTTGTTCCGGAAGAAAGAAAATGGTGTGATATTAGAGGTGTCTATATCTATAGCTACATGCTATGCTGCTTACACAACATGCCCTTTCCAATATTGCGCCATATGGGTCACAGGTTCAAATGATTACCCCAATGTTCTTACACCATTGGTCTTATCCTGTAAAATATGTTGCATTAACCTTCTTTTTCCTTATGCTTCTTCTGCCAGGAAACTAGAAATTCTGTCATTACCATCCTTAGATCTTATCATGGAGGCTACGTGAGCGGTAATATATACTAAGATTTGGAGTTTCCTTGGTTGTATTTCTCTTTCTTGTTTTTTCAATCACTTCTTGGTCTTTGTCTTGCAGGCTTAAATTGTGCAGAAGCTATCAGTTTTGCTCCTGCTGATTGGTTACCTTAAGATGGTTCTGGATCAGAGCTTTATTAGCATTATTGGCAGAGCTGCTTTGTGTCGTAGCAAAGGTCAGCGGTTCGTCTCTTTTATGTGCTCTATGTCATGAAACTTTGGCGTTCTTGTAGGTAAAATTCTTTTAGGGGCAAAGTGCTTTTGTTCAGATATTTTTTTTGTCAAAATGGATATACGTTGCCACCAAACCTTGTTTACATGTTTTTTGTTGGTTCATGATCACCGTTTTTGCATCCCTTAATTGGTTAGTACTCGTTCAGCTACTAAATTGAAACACAAAGCATGATAAGTTGAAAGATCTTGAGTTGATATCCATATCACTGTAATGCATATAAACTCATGATTTATTGGTTTGAAATTTGGAAATAACAGCCTCTTTCTCGGTAGCACTCCCTATGTATCTTTGAGACAATCATGCCTTGTAACTTCTACTTGTAAACAATTCTTTAGGGAACTTGCATGTGGATATATGGAGGTCAATTCTTTGTTTTGTTCAGTGCACTATCATCAGTTGAATTTGATGCCCTTGACATCAATAGAACACATTATGTTATGATAACTCTCTAACTAAGGTGCAACATTTGTCTCGTTTGTTTCTTCTGAATTAGATCCATGTTTAAGCAAGCTTCTCCTTTTTACACTTCTGCAGGTGCTGCATAGTGAAATGCATTTGGACTCTATTCAGAAAGTAATGGCTATGGCCACCGAGTATGGATTCTCAGCTTGTTGCGTTTAGATTATCTTTTTTAGTTGTTGCTTATCTATGATTATTATTAGTGTATGCTTATGTCATTCAGACTACAAATGAATAACGAGAAGGTGTTCTAGAAAGTTTCTGACGTACTTGCTCAAGTTGTGTGTTTGGAATTAAATTGCTAAACAAATTCTTGCTTGCGAGGTTCAGATATCTGATTTTGAGGATGTTGCAAGGTTTGTTAGAACTGTACCTCAATGCACTGTGTTTCTCCCGTAGATAGCAGTATATTTATGGCTGTAAGTCTCTAATAAAAAAGAACTTTTAGGATGCTTAGGACCTTTGTGCACTTTTACCTTCTCGTGATGGTGTCAAGGGAGCTTTGTCGATGGCCAAACCATATTTAGTTCCCAATCTCTTTGTTTAAAGTCTATGACCTGAAGGATTTTACTATGTCTGATCATGATGGTTATTTGATATATTAGGATTTACACATGAGTGGTTTCCGAGTCAACTTTCTTGAAATATAATGCAAATTTGCAGGAGTTGGTTGCGGAATCAAAGTTATTGAAGATATACTTTAAAGAGCGGTTTTGCTTGAAGATGTTTTACATAATTATATACGGTGGGAGCATAATTCCTGTTCTAGCCTCCTTTTTCCAGGTTTTGGAGTAAGGTTCAGAACTACTGGTGGTAGTGGCAGATGAAGCTCGTTAGCTAAAGACGCAGTCTTTGAAAATAAAATTTTCTGTGTTAGGTCAACATAAGTCCTACCTGCCATGTTTTTTCCATGCCTCCGGTTTTCTATTTTCCACAAGGATACAAGTTTCTAGTAATAGAAATGCCGGGATCTCTATCTACCACACTTGAACTTTTAGGTGAGTTGGCAGCTTAAACCAATTGCATAGTAGGGATGAATGATAGGGAGATTCGTTGAGTCCACTTGTGCATAATATTTGCTAGTTGACTAATATTTGGCTGTGTTCCATGGTAAGTTCTCAATTTTTACTGCATCATTTGAGCTTTTTCCTATCGGAGGTGTGCTGAAAAATATTTTTGTTGTTTTTCTTGGCTTGTGTATAATCTTTTGCTGAAAGATCATATTAATGAACAAGACTGTAAGGGTCTTGGAATATCGATGATGGGTATATAAATCAATAAAGACAAAAAAGAAGAAATGGCAAGATAAATTGAATATCGATGGAGGTGCATTTTACTAATAGGCAATCCCCTTTTTCCATGATAATGTGAAAGGACTCATTTGTAGCAAGTATTCTTATAAGTTGAATCAATCAAATTCAATTTTTCTTGCTCTATCTCCGAGTATCCATTCATGCAAAACTGATCTGCTTCTATTTCTACTTTCCGTAAGCGAGCCCCTTTCAAACTCTGATGCAATTATGTTTGTGATGACATTTAATTGTATGGCATGTCCTTGATTTAATTGTATGTCTACATGTTACCTTGAGAAAGTCACGTTTGTGGAATCTTACTCAAGAAATCATATGCCTGTGTACCTTATTCCACACTTGTGAGACTTTTGGGATAGAGCTTCCACAAGAACTATTCATTATGTGGGGCTCCTTAAATTCGATTGTTCCTATTACTAAACATATTTTTATTTTGTGGTCTTCATATTATGCAATCACTTCTAGATATCAATAATAAAAAGAAATCATAAAACGTGCAACCTTACAAAAACACAAGTAGGTGGACTCTTGAGTGTTTGAGAACATCGGATGGTGTCTTTCCATGCACTCCTATCAAAGGTCCACTCCTTTAGTATACCACTTATGCAAATTTCGCTGCTGCTTTATCCCATGCCAATCTTGGATACATGAAATGGTGTTGCCTCAACTTTTCCTCAACTGGTGCAACACCAACCTTCTCTTGTGTATTCTCAGTTCTACCCTTTATCCTTAAAATGTATGACACACATCCATCTCAACATCAACATCTCTCTACACTAATGATTAACAAGAAGGCATTCTAGAATTTTTCTGATGTACTTGCGCAAGCTGTGTGTTTGGAAGAAAAATGCTAAACAAACTTTTGCTTGCGAGGTTCATATGTCTAATTTTGAAGATATTGCGAGGTTTGTGATAATTTTACCTGAATGCACTGTGGTTCTTCCGTAGATAGCATTACATTTATGGCTGTAAGGCTCTAATAAAAAAGAACTTTCAGGATGTCGGAGGCCCTTTCTGCACTTTTACCTTCTCGCGATGGTGCAAGGGAGCTTTGTTGATGGTGAAGTCCTGGTTAGTTAAGTCCAAACCATATTTAGTTCCCGATCTCTTTGTTTAATTCTACAACCTGAAGGTCTTCACTATGTCTCATCAAGAAGGTTATTTGATGTATTTACGCATGAGTGGTTTATGAGTCAACTCTCTGGAAATATGGTGCAAATTTGCATGAGTTGGTTTCAGAATCAAAGTTACTGAAGATATATTTTGTACGAGCGGTATTTGCTTGAAGATGTTTTATACTTGTGATAATAGGCCAATGATTGCTTGTGATAAATGAGACTGATGGTATCACTTTGATTGTTTCAAGTTATCTTCAGCTCCAAAGAGTTGCGTGTACCGTGCATGTAACGTTGATATAGCAGATAAGGATAATTTTCATCATCAATTGAACAAGAAAGTCAAGTGCACTCTCTCAAACCTCTTTAAATCATACAACTTGATATTAGTTTAAGGTTGAAAATTGGTTTTTGGACCTCTTTTAGGAATAAAGGGAAATGGGCTTGGTAGATGATAATGATATTATTGTGCAGGGTCTTGGCAGCACCGATGCTTTCAATTGCATGGAAGTGAACATGGTTGTATCTGAAGTGCAAAGGGTCAGATAGTGGAAGCGGAGACATTGTTGAGGTTAAAGTTGGTGATGATGATCTGCTACTCAGTGCTCTATCTCAGGTACATTATGTTCTTCAGTTTATTTATGTTGTAATGGAAGTAATCATTTTCATTCTACTCTATTTTCATTATCATTCCCATTTTCATTCCTTGAAACGAACCAAACACCCCCTTAGGTTTTTAGGTGAGGATTTGAGCTATGGACGAATATGCAAGCATACATTTCATGCTTGTTTGAGTAATAGCAATGAGATTCCCCAATGTTCTCTTTATCCCTCCACCCTAGAAGGAAGATCCTGCTTTTACTATGATGAAAAATTTTCGTTTGGCACAGCTTAAACCATTAGCATAGTAGGGACAAATGATAGGGCGATTCATTGAGTCCACTTATGCATAACATTTGCTAGTTGACTAATATACATTGCACATGTTTCACAACAAGGCGTCTTTAAATTTGTATTACGTCTTTCTGGAAAGTGTTTTTTTTCCCTTTCCCTTTACATTTTAATTTGTTGATTGATGCAGTCTTTGTGATTATGTTTAAAAATTTGTATTACATGTTTACAGTAGTGAAACCTTCTATTGAAACTGTGTCACTTCATTGCCAATGGACTGAGTATATTTTTGAACCCGGGTGATTTTGTTGACAAGTGTATTATCTCCTCTGGTGTACCTTTATCTTTCTTTGTGGTGTCAACATGAAGTTTCTGAAGGCAAGCACAATGAGAAAAACCGAAAACATAAGTGGGTCATTTAATGAATTAATGGTGATGGTTCTGTAGATGATTAGACAAGCCAACTGTTTGTTGTGCTCTTATATATGTTTGGTTTCAGTTTGTTCGGGAAGAAAGAAAAATATTGTGATCTTAGTTAGAGGCATCTATATCTTTGGTTTCTGCTTACACAACATGCCCTTTTCAATATTGTGCCATATGGGTCACATGTGCAAATGAGTATCCCAATGTTCTTACAACATTGGTCTTATCCTGTAAAGTATGATGTATCTAACCTTCTTTTTCGCTTCCTGGCAATTTTGTCGTTACTTTCCCTAGATCTTATCATGGAGTTTCAACTTCGGTGAGCGTATATACTCAGAACTGGAGGCTTCCTGGCAATTTATCGCTTCCTTGGTTGTATTTTTCTTTCTTTTTTATCAATTACCTCTTGGTCTTGCAGGCTTAAATTGTGCAGAAGCCATCAACTTCGCTGTGGTCGATTGGTTACCTTACGGTGGTTTTGGATCAGTTCTTTATCAGCATTATCGGAGAGCAACCATCTTGTCTCATGATGAAGAGCTGCTTTGTTTGGTAGCTAAGGTCAGTGGTTTGTCATTTGTTTTATGTGCTCTATGTCATGAAACTTTAGCTTTCTTCTAGTCAAACTTCTTATTGGGCAAAGTGCTTTTGTTCAAATATTTTATGTCAATATTGATATACGGTTTCGCCAAATCATGTTTCCTTTTTTTTTGTTGGTTTGTGATCGCCCTTTTAACATTACTTAATTGGTTAGTACTCCTTCAGCTACTAAATTGAAACACAAAGCATGATACGTGTGTCGTGCATGTAACGTTGATACAGGAGATAAGGATAATTTTCATCATCAATTGAACAAGAAAGTCAAGTGCACTCTCTCAAACCTCTTTAAATCATACAACTTGATATTAGTTTAAAGGTTGAAAATTGGTATTTTGACCTCTTTTAGGAATAAAGGGAAATGGGCTTGGTAGATGATAATGATATTATTGTGCAGGGTCTTGGCAGCACCAATGCTTTCAATTGCATGGAAGTGAACATGGTTGTATATGAAGTGCAAAGGGTCAGATAGTGGAAGCGGAGACATTGTTGAGGTTAAAGTTGGTGATGATGATCTGCTACTCACTGCTCTATCTCAGGTACATTATGTTCTTCAGTTTATTTATGTTGTAATGGAAGTAATCATTTTCATTCTACTCTATTTTCATTTTCATTATCATTCCCATTTTCATTCCTTGAAACGAACCAAACACCCCCTTAGGCTTTTAGGTGAGGATTTGAGCTATGGACGAATATGCAAGCATACATTTCATGCTTGTTTGAGTAATAGCAATGAGATTTCCCAATGTTCTCTTTATCCCTCCACCCTAGAAGGAAGATCCTGCTTTTACTATGATGAAAAATTTTCGTTAGGCACAGCTTAAACCATTAGCATAGTAGGGACAAATGATAGGGCGATTCATTGTGTCCACTTATGCATGACATTTGCTAGTTGACTAATATACATTGCACATGTTTCACAACAAGGCGTCTTTAAATTTGTATTACGTTTTTCTGGAAAGTGTTTTTTCCCTTTCCCTTTACATTTTAATTTGTTGATTGATGCAGTCTTTGTGATTATGTTTAAAAATTTGTATTACATGTTTACAGTAGTGAAACCTTCTATTGAAACTGTGTCACTTCATTGCCAATGGACTGAGTATATTTTTGAACCCCGGTGATTTTGTTGACAAGTGTATTATCTCCTCTGGTGTACCTTTATCTTTCTTTGTGGTGTCAACATGAAGTTTCTGAAGGCAAGCACGGTGAGAAAAAACGAAAACATAAGTGGGTCATTTAATGAATTAATGGTGATGGTTCTGTAGATGATTAGACAAGCCAACTGTCTGTAATGCTCTTATGTATGTTCGGTTTCAGTTTGTTCAGGAAGAAAGAAAAATAGTGTGATCTTAGTTAGAGGCGTTTATATCTTTGGTTTCTGCTTACACAACATGCCCTTTTCAATATTGTGCCATATGGGTCACATGTGCAAATGAGTATCCCAATGTTCTTACAACATTGGTCTTATCTTGTAAAGTATGCTGTATCTAACCTTCTTTTTCGCTTCCTGGCAGTTTTGTCGTTACTTTCCCTAGATCTGATCATGGAGTTTCAACTTCGGTGAGCGTATATACTCAGAACTGGAGGCTTCTTGGCAATTTATCGCTTCCTTGGTTGTATTTTTCTTTCTTTTTTATCAATTACCTCTTGGTCTTGCAGGCTTAAATTGTGCAGAAGCCATCAACTTCGCTGTGGTCGATTGGTTACCTTACGGTGGTTTTGGATCAGTTCTTTATCAGCATTATCGGAGAGCAACCATCTTGTCTCATGATGAAGAGCTGCTTTGTTTGGTAGCTAAGGTCAGTGGTTTGTCATTTGTTTTATGTGCTATATGTCATGAAACTTTAGCTTTCTTCTAGTCAAACTTCTTATTGGGCAAAGTGCTTTTGTTCAAATATTTTATGTCAATATTGATATACGGTTTCGCCAAATCATGTTTCCTTTTTTTTTGTTGGTTTGTGATCTCGCCCTTTTAACATTACTTAATTGGTTAGTACTCCTTCAGCTACTAAATTGAAACACAAAGCATGATAAGTTGAAAGATTTTGAGTTGATATCCATATCACTGTTACACTCCCAATGTATCATTGAGACAATCATACCATGTAACTTCTATTTGTACGCTCATGGATCTCCGAAAGCAGTCTTGATGCTTATGCTCCGCTCACTGATTTGCATTGCATCCCTACCCTGCAAAAAAAACTTAAAAGTTTCTTAGGGGCCGTTTACCCAAACACTTACCCGGTAAGTGCTTGCCGGTTAAGTTCAGCGCTATTATTTGCCTTACCGGTAAGATTTTAGTCCATTAAAACGACATCGTATGCAAAAATTTACCCGATAAGCGCTTACCGGTTAAATTCAACGCTATTACTTGCCTTACCGGGTAAAATTTTAGTCCATTAAAGCGACATCGTATGCAAACATTTACCCGGTAAGTGCTAACCGGGTAAGAGCCGTCGCCCTCACTTATCGGGTAAGACCCTCGATCATTGCTTTCGCTCTTACCGGGTAAGATTATTAGTCATTGTCATATTCATCGGTTAAGGTAATATAGCTTGGAAAGCTTGGTAAGTGCTTACCCGGGTAAGCGTTTGGTAAACGACTCCTTATATTCCTTTTGTATTGCAGTATTGCTGAAAGTATGCTACATTCCATTTGACAATGTTCTTATGCTGATATTTTGGTTAAAGGTGGCCATGTGACAATTGCACAACTTGTTGAAGAATGGTTCTTGAGGTCTTGTAAAATTTTTCAGATGCCATATTTGAATGATGCCTATACCAGTGCCTTGAAAGATGGTTAAAGAGTCTGTATATATTTCTCAATATGATGAAAATAGGTGCGTGAAGTAGCAAAAAACTTGGCTCAAACTCAGATTGGGAAGAAGGTGTAAGAGATCGTCTTTCAAAATCGAATTGTGGGGATCTCACCTTAACTCGGAAATGGAGAGAGTAAAGATGGAAAACGTGAACAATTTGCTTAATGCCATCCCTACACCTTGTGATGAACCTGGGCATATGAAGTTAAAGGTGAATTATATTTCGATGAACAGGTGTGTTTTCCTTGGTTGGGTTGTGTGAAGAAGCAAGAGAGGTGACTTAAGAAATATGTTCTGCTCTTTTAACATGCGCCAATGTCTCTGTATAAAACTTCCCATGCTACTTCCCTCTAGTTTTTTCACAAAATTTTAAAATTTGGTGATTACTTTTCATTGTTTCGTTTTGTTCTGTCGCTCATCCTTGGTCATAATTTCAGATTGTGGATTTGGAAACCTTATCCTCTAAATCTATATGTCCAAGAAAGCGAGGGATTATTGACCAAGGTGAAGGTTAATTTTTGTCTCAATTACATCGAACCCTAAGGCCTCTGGCAATAGAAAATCTTTTTGTTAATTGTTTTTGACTCATCTCATGCCCGTCTTAGCTGTTTTTATCGTTGTCTCTGCTATTTTTTCGTCTCATCTCATGCCATCTCACGTTGTTATCGACGTTGATATCCTCAATAACTTGAAGTCAGAGGTAGTGTTCCCTCTTGTTGTTATATTGTCTCTTTATCTTGTGTAGACATTCATCATCTAATATTTTACCTTTTTCTGATCAGAACATAGAACTTCAACTTCTTGAAGTCCCAAAGATTTTTGATTTTGCAAGGCAATTTGAATTATGTCAATCTCGATGTACTGAGATGTTGAGAGGTTCTACAACTCCAAAGCTTGGTAATTTAGCTATTTATGCTAGAGTTTATACGAAGTACTATATGATGTGCAGAACCTTGACATGTTTGTCCAAGAATATGATGGTTTTACTGTTGAGGCAATATCATAGTGTTGCCTTTTTACTGAATTTAAAGCGACCGTGACATGAAGGATATTCATGAGCGGGAGGATCAATAAAATGTTGTTGATGAGTTGATTTGCCTTGGAAAGATGGATCATTGTTGAAAGTTTAAGATCTGTTCTGTTTGTATACATATGCTTTTCATTTCAATCATAAATATATATAGGTATTTTATTTGTAAAGTATATGGTCATTTTATTTGCTTTATTTTGTGATGTAGTTGATGAGTTGCCGCTCATCGATATTTAGTTAAAGAAGACTTCTTGTAGGGTAGAAGCTTGGGAAGCTAAACTCAATTCATGCCATTTAATTATATTCTGAGGCATTGTTACTTAAAACCCACATTCTTTTCCATATACTACTTTCATTATCTTAGTTGAATTTGATGCATGCGACGTTGACAATAACATGTTATATCATGAGAACTCGCCAACTAAGATGCAACATTTATCTCTTTCTTTTCCTTGATCAATCTTAAGCTTCTCCTCTTTACACTTCTGCAAGTGATGCATGGTAAAATGTTTCTGGATTCTATTAAGCACGTAATGGCTATGGGCTCCGAGTATGGATTCTTGGCTTGATGCTTTTAGAATGTGTCTTCTATTGTTGCATATATATTATTATTAGTAAACGTATGTTGATGTCATTCAAACTATGAATTAATAGTGAGAAGGTGTACAAGAAAATTATTTCTGATGTACTTGCTCAAGCTGTGTTTTTGGAAGCAAAATGCTAAACATATTTTTGCTTGTGAGGTTTAGATGTCTGATTTCGAGGATGTTGTAAGATTTGTTATAGCTATACCTCAATTCACTGTGTTTCTTCCATAGATATTGGCTATAAGTCTAATAAAAAAGAACGTTCAGGATGTCGTAGGACCTTTGTGCACTTTTACCTTCTCGAGATGGTGTCAAGGGAACTTTGTCGATGGCGTAGTCCTGACCAAACCATATTTAGTTTCAGTCTCTTTGTTTAAAGTCTACAACCTTAAGGTTTTCACTATGTCTGATCTTGATGGTTATTTGATGTATTAGGATTTACACATGAGTGGTTTATGAGTCAACTTTCTGGAAATATGATGCAAATCTGCAGGAGTCAACTTTCTGTAGGTGACTGAAGTAAAAAATTAACCTCTAGGCACATACTGAAGCATGTTTCTAATATGGTGCCGAAGTGTGTTTCTACATTAATCTTATATTAAGGGGTCGTTTACTCAAATACTTACCCGGTAAGCACTTATCGGTTAAATTCAATGCTATCGCTGTAATATCCGGGTCTTTTTGTAAGGAATAATTGTGGTGAGACCTCAAACCTTTAAAGGATTTGCCTCTTTTGGTTATGGATTTGAGGGTTGTTGATTGATGGTGTGTATCGATTCAAACCCGCCTTTTTAATCGAAACCGGACCCCAATGCTTTGCGCTGTTGAGGGGTCGACGACATGTAGACCACGACGCACTGTGCGAGCGGCGACCCTTCGAGAAAAAAACCTTTACCGGGGTGATCGGGGAGGTCTGGAACCGGGGAGCCCCGGTAGTCTCCACTCGGGGGCGACCCGAGGAGTTGTTGGAAGGTCGAGAGTCGGCACCACCCAGGGAGGACCCGGGGTAGTAAGGAAAGGGACCGGGTGAAAAACCCCGGGAGGCGGGGCGCCCGGGGGGGTGTTGGTACCGGGAGGCGGTAGTGAAGCCCGGGCGAACCCAGGAGGCGGGGTGTCGGGTGGAGCCGGGGGAGACCCGGTGCTCAACCGGGTGTCGGCATAGGTGGGTATCCGAGAAGGGGAGTTCGGGTAGTGCCTTTCAGGTTCTAATAATTATATCTTTTTACTTCTTGGCCTTAGGTGATCAGTTAAGGAATCGTAAGCGAGAATAAGGAAGTATTTTGCAATCAAGTGAGTTTTCTAACTAAATGCTTTCGCGATGTTAAAGTGGTTAAAGACATGTGGAAGTTTACTTTTAAAGCGTTTTATTATTATGTGAGCTTTAAACATGCTAGATTTATTATGAATGTGGTTTATACTTCGGTTGTTGGTTAAATGTATGCATACATTGTGGTTGGCGAGTAAGGCCAAGTTGGGGGGGTGGGGTGGGGGTGTCCCGCCTGCGCTTATACCGGGGGTGTCCCGTTTATGCCAATGGGGGTGTGTCCCAGAATAAGGCAGTATGAGCCAGACACGTTGTCGCCTATGTGTGACTTCAGTGTGGGTGTGATGTTTCTATAAAAACTGAATTGGTTTATAATTGCTTATAAATCTTTATATGATGTTATGGCTTGTGAACTGTTTTTAGAGGGAACTCACTAGACCTTTCGGTCTAACCCTCGCTCTTTTAAACCTAAAAAACTTTTCAGGAAAGTACCCAACAGAGAGGTCTAAGTAGGTGCAAGGGGAAATTTTATGCGAGAAGCGTGGCGTAGGAGAAGATTGTTGCTAGGTCCCTGTTAGAACATAAATGTTCTATTTTAGAAGTTTAGTAAAGTAATCCTTTTATCTTTGTATTGGGCCTTGTACATGGGTTTGGGCTTAAATGTAACAAGAGTATTGGGTCATATAAATATGAGTCTGTTAGTAGTTGTGTTAGTGACTTTCATTTTTACAATGTAGCTTCCATACGAAATACGCTCTCTGTAGTTTAGATTTAATCTTGTTAATAAAACTACAGATTCAATCCCAATATTCCTTGTCAATTTTGTTAAGTCAATTCAATCTTTGATCTCAATGGACTTAACAGTCCCAGACTTAGTCATTATTCGTTATAATCTCAATTGTGTGATAGGTTGTTATCCGCAAACCTTGGTTTTGATATTGTTGACTTGGGTGAGTTGGGTCGTTTTGGCGTTATTTTTATATTAAAGTTTATTATGCTTATTTCGTGAGTTGGGTCGTTACAACCACTTAGCTTATCGGGTAAGATTTTAGACCATTCAAACGGTATCGTAGGCAAGAATTTACCCTGTAAGCGCTAACCGGGTAAGAGCCGTCGCAGTCACTTACCGGGTAAGACTCTAGACCATTGCTTCCGCTCTTACCGGGTAATGTTATTGGTCATTGTCGTATTCATCGGTTAAGGTAATATAACTTGGTAAGCTTGGTAAGTGCTTACCCAGGTAAGCGTTTTGCAAACGGTCCCTTAATTAAAATAAAACAAAACTGACATGATGGTCATGAAATTAAATCAACAAACATGAATACTAGTCTAATTGATTTATTTGATATCAAATTCTACAACAAAATATCAAACATACCTATATTACTCACCTAATCACATCTTCCTACGGGCCTAATAAGGATATGCTCAATTCTAACGGTCCACGATTGAGTCATTCTCAACTAAACCTACAATTAATTTTTAGAATGTCGATTCTCTAAAATGGAAAAATGACTAAGCCCAGTGCGCTGTAATAAATCCAACGAATAACGTCGTTGAGATAGATGAAGCCCGGTTTCGGAGAAAGTAGCTTGAACTCCCAAAAAATAATTCGATCTTCCTAAATCCTTTAAGGCGAATTGTGAAGTGTAATTTCTGAATAATTTCAGAAATAAAATTGGTCGAGCTACCTGTGATAATAACATCATCAACGTAGATGAGAATATAAGTCATGACCGAGGTTGTATGATATAAACAAACAATGACGTATCCGATGCACAACGAGTAAAACCGAGAGTCAAAAGAGCACCAGAAAGTTTATCAAACCAATCACGTGGTGCGTGCTTTAAACCATACAAAGCCTTTTCAATAAGCACACATGATTAGGTCGAGTCTCATCAACAAAACCCGGAGGTTGACTCATATAAACAATCTAATTTAGATCACCATGTAGAAAGGCATTATTCACATCAACTTGGCTTATATTCCAACCTCGTGAGTAAGCCACAAAAAGAACCAATCGGATCGTTGTGGGTTTAACTACAGGGCTAAAGGTTTTAGTATAGTCAACCCCTTCTGTTTGAAGAAATCTTTTGGCCACCAACCTCGCTTTGTATTGACTTACAGTACCATCAGAATTATGTTTGATCTTGTAAACCCACTTACAACCAATCACATTAGAGCAAGAAAACGGTGGCACCAATACCCAAGTCTTATTAGAGTGCAAGGCAGAAATTTCAGTTTGCATAGCATCCCACCATACGAACCATTTACGAGCTTGTGAAAAAGTATGTGGCTCAGAAGTAGGAGGAATATCCGAAGAAGCATGATACACGAAATGATCGGGAAGTTGTTTAGGTCGACGGGTATGGTCACGAGTACGAGTAACCATAGGATGTGTAGATGCAACCGAAGAAGGCAAATCTGGAGGTAAAGGAGAAATGGATAACTCGGGACTTGAAGTAGAAGTAGATGAAGAAGACGATGAAGGAAAGGAAATTGAAGGAAACGATGGTAAAGTCACCACCGAATTTTGGGAAGATAAGATGGTGAGAGCAGGAAAGATCGTCTCATGAAATTGAACGTGACGAGATGTGTATGTGGTAGAGGATACAAGATCAAAACATATGCAGCCCTTGTGATGAGGAACGTACCGAAGAAAAAGACATGAGACCGATTTAGGTGACAACTTGTCTTGGCGAGTGGAGCCAAGAAACGGATAACAAAGACAACCAAAAACACGAAGAATATTATAATAAGGATTTTTCTGAAATAATAAATGAAATGGTGATGAGTGATTTAATGTTGGAGATGGGAGACGATTTATCAAGAAGGCATCGATAGCATAAGCATCGTACCAAAAAACTTTTGGTAGGTGAGATTGAAACAACAACGCACGAGCTATTTCTGAAAGGTAACGTTTTTTTACGCTCGGCTACTCCATTTTGTTGTAGAGTATAGGGACACGAAATGTGAATAGAAATGCCCGAGTCATCAAGAAATTACGAAGAGGCCCTTTTACAAGTTCGGGAGCACTATCACATTGGAATTGTTTAATTTTTGTGGAAAATAGATTTTTGACTTGATTTTTAAGATGTCGAAAAGACTCGTATGCTTGAGACCGATGAATTAATGGATACATCCATGTAAACCGACTATAGTCATCAATGAAAATGATATAATATCGATAACTACCACGAGATACAACGGGAGAAGGTCCCAAATATCACAATGTATTATATTCAATGGTGAAGTACTTTGAGAATCATGAATGGAAAAAGGCAAACGAGAACTTTTAGACAAACTACACGAAGTACAATGCCTATCAGTTTTATTCAAAGTGAATGGAATACAAAGCTTATGCAACACGTAGTCAGATGGATGACCAAGCCTAGAGTGCCACACATTTGAAGAAGTAAACGCACAAGTGATTGTGGATAGTGAGTAAAGATTCTGAAAACTACGCAAAATGTGGTGGAGAACCGTTCTCGTGCTTCTCTGAATAGAGAGACTAAAAGCAGAGAAAACAACAGCAAAAGGATTATCAGCAACTAATTGACAAATAGAAAGTAAATTTTTGGTAAACCCGGGAACAAGAAGAACATATTTCAGAAACAAGCGGCAATTAGGAAGAAATATAACAAAATGACCAATATGTGACTCGTTATTTTTGTTATATTTCTTCCAACTTGATTAACGAACAAAATGCAGTTGGGCTTATCTATGCATTAGTTTGATCTCTGTCTGATGGATGTGTGCTGCTTTGACTCTCATGATCTTTTTTACAATTTTTTATTGTCTGCTGCTGTTGCAAAGGTGTGATAGGTCATGTTTGTTCTTTTTGATAGATTCTAAATAGTTTTAATGCTACATATCTTGTTCATAATAAAGAAAAGAGAGCAGAAGTAAGATGCAGATGATTTTTCCACCTACACTGTAATCTTTTTCTTTTTTGCCGTCTATTTACGTGTGACATTTTTAATGGCGGATAATTAATATAAATTTCTGTCGATTGTTGACAGATTAGTGAAGAGAGATTTAAATGAGTGGAAGGATGCCATGCATGTCAAGAAGCCTGGGGAGTGGATGTTGGTGAATTTAACTGAGTCTCGGTTATGGCTTAGGCGTGGATCGGGTCCAGCAATTGAGATTGGAGTGTAGTCCAAAGTTACCAAGTTTAATTTAAATGTGAGACAATTATCTATTCCTAGATAGAGGGCTTATTTAGGTAATTATATGGTTTAGATTAAGTAGAGTCCTAGTTGTATACTAACCGGTAAGTTTAGTATATATATACCATGTAGGGTAGGGATATTGTAACACAATTGAAGTTTTGAGTTAGTTTCTTCAATAAACAAGTCTGCATGTTGAGGCAATTAGCTTGCTGATCTGTTTTCGTTTTGAACTCTGATTACCTTCAATTGGTATCAGAGCTTGGAGAAGAAGATCCTGCGATTCGAAGAAAGATCTGCAATCAGAGGCGTATCAGAAACAGATCACATCCTGCGATTAGAAGCTGAGTCGTGTGACCTGGTTGCATCGAGGTTTGAACCTTGTGTTTTTACAGATTGTTTCTCTTCCTCTCTCGGTTCACAATAATGAGTTGGAAACAGCCCCTGGGCTATTGATTGTCTCAATAATAGTTGAATACTGGTAGACTTGATCTGGGAAACTGTTGATCAGTCTACGCGAGTTCAACACGAACCGAAACCAGAAACCCCAGCCGTGATATAAAGGGCTGGATAAATCACAGTTTCAAACCTATTCACGAGCCAAGCGAAAGTCTCAGATGACGGGAGGTTCAAACGCGCAACCGACAACAAAGGAATCAAATCCGTTGACGTTTCAATGTCCGATATTGACGTCAACGAATTACACCATATGGAGAATGCGAATGGAGGTGCTCCTTGGAATCCATGGAGTCTGGGAAGTAATAGAACCAGGCTCAAACGATGCCAAGAAGAACAATATTGTGAAGGGTCTACTATTTCAATCAATACCAGAAAACTTGATCCTTCAAATTGGCAATCTTAAAAGCGGGAAGGAGATGTGGGAAGCGATAAAGATACGCAATTTAGGAGCAGAACGTGTAAAAGAAGCAAGACTTCAAACTTTAACTACTGAGTTCGAAAATTTAAATATGTAAGACACCGGTACCATAGACGATTATGCTGCAAAATTATCAGGCATTGCCTCCAAATCAGCCACACTTGGAGAAGTTATGTCAGAACACAAGCTGGTAAAGAAATTTCTCACAAGTCTTCCCAGGCGTTTCGTTCATATCGTGGCGGCACTTGAACAGGTTCTAGATCTGAAGACAATCGGGTTTGAGGATGTGGTTGGAAGATTGAAAGCATATGAAGAAAGGATTAAAGAAGAAGATAAAACAAACGAGGGTCAAGGAAAATTGCTTCTTAATAAAGTTGAATATTCCAACAGGAACAATAACTCAAACAGAGGTAGAGGACGGGGCTCGTACTCTCAAGGTCGAGGTCGTGGACGTGGCCAAGGCAGTGGCCGGGGTAACACACATAACCACGGTCAATGGGACTCCTCGAAAAACCGAGAAGACCAAAAGCAAAAGGGTAAACAACATGAGCAGCGTGACCTCTCAAACATCAAGTGTTACCGTTGCGACAAGTACGTACACTTTGTTTCAAGATGCCCAGATCGACCCCGAGACCATGAGGCAAACCTTAATGAAACACAAGAGAGAGATGCGAATCATGAGGAAGGAACGTTTTACATGATGAACCTTGTTCAAGAAACGATATTTATGAATGAAGAAAAATACATCCCTCCAAAGAGCGAGTCCAAAACCGAGGAAGACGATGTGTGGTACTTGGACAACGGAGCAAGTAATCATATGACCGGTAACTACTCGTATTTCTCTGAATTAAATGAACATATAACCGGGCGGGTGAGATTCAGAGACGGGTCATGTGTTGACATAAACGGAAAGGGCTCGATTTTGTTCGAAGAAAGAAACGGAGAACAAAAATTATTGAAAGATATTTATTACATTCCAGCTCTTCGAAGTAATGTAATCAGTCTCGGACAAGATACAATATCCGGTTGTGATATTCGTATCCGAGGCGATTTCCTAACCATGCGTGATAACGATGGAAGATTGCTTATGAAAGTCCCACGGAGTGAAAATCGTCTTTATAAGACCTGACTAAAAATTGGGAAACCCCACTGTCTGCAGGCTAACATCGATGAAGAGTCATGGTTATGGCACGCTCGACTCGGTCATATCGGTTTTGGTGCGGTGAATTTGATGCACAAGTTAGCTAAAGGGGTACCAGTAATCAAGCATCAAGATCAAGTTTGCGAGTCTTGCATGGTTGGAAAGCAAACAAAGCGCTCGTTTTTAAAGAAAGCAACATACAGAGCAACATGTATTCTCGAGATGGTACACGGAGACATCCGCGGACCAGTAGACCCCCCCACGCAAGTCGGTAACATTTATATTTTAGCACTTATTGATGATTGCTCCAGATACATGTGGTATTTTCTCTTAAAGCACAAAAGCGACGCATCCGTAGTTATTAAAAGATTCAAAATGGCGATTGAAAAGCGAACGGGTAAAGAGATCAAAACTTTCCACACGGACAGAGGTGGAGAATTCACGTCACACGAATCGAGCCGTTTTTGTGACGAAGAAGGGATTTCACGTATGTTGACGACCCCTTATGCACCTCAACAAAACGGTATAGTGGAACGAAGAAACCGAACCTTACTCGAGATGACCCGGTGCCTCATGAAAGCAAGAAGTGTACCAAATTACTTTTGGGGTGAAACGGTTCGACATGCAACTTTCATTATAAACCGAACCCCTACGCGAGCGTTGGTAGGAGTTACGCCATACGAAAAATTCTATGGTAAAAAACCGAACCTTGACGACTTAAAAGTATTTGGTTGCGTTGCCTATGAAAGAATAGTTTCGAAACATTTGAAGAAACTAGATGACAGGTCTAAACCATTGGTGTATCTCGGCAAGGAACCCGGTTCAGGAGGTTTTCGTCTTTTCAATCCGCGCGAAAATAAAATCATCATAAGTGCCCATGTTATTTGTGATGAAAAGAAAGGTTGGAAGTGGAAAAACATGCCCGAAAATTCAAACCTAGATGAAAGGGAACCAGGAACTTTCACGCTTATATGGGGCGACACACAAGCAACTGAAACTAATCAGCCATGCAACGATGAAACAGGAACAGTAGTGGCTACTCAAAATCAGCCCGCAAACAGTCCAGATCATGCGACCAGCAGCTCAAATCAGCCCACAAACAGCCCCGAACAAAATGAAACTGACTCTGACAGCGATGTTACGCCTGTCCCGGTACGTCGCTCAACTCGTACTTCTGTGCTGCCACAAAGATTAAATGATTATGAGTTGAATGTCAATGAACTCTTCTTAACCTTTGACGAGGAACCGAGGAAATTTACAGAAGCCAAAGTGAAACCGAAATGGCTCAAAGCAATGAAAGCCGAGATTGATTCTATCGAGAAGAATAGCACTTGGAAGCTTGTTTCTCCACCTAAAGATGCTAAACCCATCGGGTTAAAATGGTTGTTTAAAATTAAAAGAAACGCAGATGGTTCGATAAATAAATATAAAGCACACCTAGTCGCTAAAGGCTATGTCCAATAACCCGGTATTGACTTTGATGAAGTTTTCGCGCCAGTAGCTCGACTCGAGACAATACGCCTCTTGATTGCTCTCGCAGCGGGGAAAGGATGGAAGATTCACCACTTAGACGTTAAAACGGCCTTCTTGCATGGTGAGTTAAAGGAAGAAGTGTTCGTTACTCAACCGGAGGGTTTTGAAAAACCAGGAGAGGAAGAAAAGGTTTACAAGTTGGTAAAAGCTTTATATGGCCTAAGACAAGCTCCAAGGGCATGGAACTTAAAACTCGACAGTACTTTAAAGAATATGGGTTTTCAACAATGCTTACAAGAAAAGGCGGTTTATAGAAAGACACTCAATGGTGAATTCATCATCATTGCGGTCTATGTGGATGATTTATTCGTGACAGGGACGAATCTAGAGCTCATTGATCAATTCAAGAAAAGGATGGCATCTCAGTTCGAAATGTCGGATCTTGGCGAACTAACCTATTATCTGGGTATCGAAGTCTCTCAAGAAAAGAGTTGTGTAAAGATCAAACAAGAAAGTTATGCCATGAAGATCCTAAAAGAAGCTGGTATGGAGGACTGCAATGCAACTTTATGTCCAATGGAACCGGGACTCAAGCTGTCTAAAGCCGGAAAAGAACCGGAAGTTGAAGCTACTCAATATCGAAAAATAGTGGGTTGCTTACGTTATCTCGTACATACACGTCCAGATTTAGCATACTCGGTCGGGGTTGTTAGACGTTATATGCAAAGCCCAAGAGAATCTCACGCACGTGCCATCAAACAAATTCTCCGTTATCTACGTAGGACAACGTCCTTTGGGATAAAATACGAATGATGCAAAGAGTTAAAACTGCTAGGATACAGTGACAACAGTCATAATGTCGATATAGACGATGGGAGAAGTACAACTGGACATGTTTTCTACCTTGATAACTCACCCATTACTTGGTGCTCACTGAAACAAGTCACAGTGGTGTTATCCTCATGCGAAGCTGAATTTATGGCAGCCACTGCAGCCGCGTGTCAAGCAATATGGTTGAGGGAGTTATTGGCTGAGCTGACAGGGTTGGAGAAACAGAAGGTGCTCATCCGAGTTGATAATAAATCAGCAATTGCATTATCAAAGAACCCGGTCTTCCATGGCAGGAGCAAACACATCCACACTCGATATCACTTTATCCGAGAGTGTGTTGAAAATGAGCAGGTGGTAGTCGAACACGTATCCGGAGAAAACCAGAGAGCAAATCCGTTAACGAAAGCAAATCCGTTAACGAAGGCCTTGGCACGTGTGAGGTTCAAGGACATGAGATCGTTACTTGGAGTGCAAGAGTTACCCTCGACGGCTCAGAAATTCAAGGGGTGATTGTTGGTGAATTTAACTGAGTCTCGGTTATGGCTTAGGCGTGGATCGGGTCCAGCAATTGAGATTGGAGTGTAGTCCAAAGTTACCAAGTTTAATTTAAATGTGAGATAATTATCTATTCCTAGATAGAGGGCTTATTTTAGGTAATTATATGGTTTAGATTAAATAGAGTCCTAGTTGTATACTAACTGGTAAGTTTAGTATATATATACCATGTAGGGTAGGGATATTGTAACACAATTGAAGTTTTGAGTTAGTTTCTTCAATAAACAAGTCTTCATGTTGAGGCAATTAGCTTGCTGATCTATTTTCGTTTTGAACTCTGATTACCTTCAGTGGATTGCCTCTGTTTAGTTAATTTTCATTTTAGCCTGCCACAACAAGTTTTGATGAAAACACAGTTGCTGGTGGTGCTGACCTAAATTTTCATTTTACTGCAGGTACTACAGAACACCTTCATGATTCGTTTGATGCTCAACCTGACTTGCTCTTTCAGCTGGTCAAAATGCTCAATCCATCAGTCCTGCAAGTACATATTGTTCCAGTTTACATTGTATTACAGGTTTGAAGATCAGCAAATCATTGACTTACTACTAGTTCCTTGTGATGGTTCATTGGTTCATTATGAACCCCTCTTTTGCACTTCATTTTGATATTTTTCTAGGACTACATGTTCTTAACTGCCGTGTTTTTCCATGCTTCCGTTTTTCTATTTTCCACAAGGATTGAAGTTTCTAATAATATTATTGTCGGGATCTCTATCTACACACTTAGGCTTTGAGATGAGTTGGCAGCTTAAACCATTAGCATAGTAGGGACAAATGATAGGGCGATTCATTGAGTCCACTTATGCATAGCATTTCCTAGTTGACTAATATACATGATTGCGCATGTTTCATAACAAGGCGTCTTTAAATGGTGTATATTTGCAAATACCACATGCCTGCCTTCTATCTTTCTGGAAAGTGTTTTATCCCTTTACATTTTAATTTGTTGATTTGATGCCGTCTTTGTGATTATGTTCAAATATTTGTATTACATGTTTACAGTAATGAAACCTTCTATTGAAACTGTGTCACTTCATTGTCAATGGACTGAGTATATTTTTGAACCTGGGTGATTTTGTTGACAAGTGTATTATCTCATCTGGTGTACCTTTATCTGTGTGGTGTTAAAATGAAATTTCTGAATGCAAGCACGGTGAGAAATACCGAAAACATAAGTGGGTCATTTAATGAATTAATGGTGATGGTTCTGTAAATGATTACGCAAGCCAACTGTTTGTTATGCTCTTATATATGTTCGGTTTCAGTTCGTTTGGGAAGAAAGAAAAATGGTGTGATCTTAGTTAGAGGCATCTATATAACTATATATTTGGTTTCTGCTTACAAAACATGCCCTTTTCACTATTATGCCATATGGGTCACATGTGCAAATGATTATTCAATGTTTTTACAACATTGGTCTTATCCTGTAAAGTATGCTATATCTAACCTTGTTTTTGTTTATGCTTCCTAGCAATTTTTTCGTTACTTTCCCTGGATATTATCATGGAGGTTCAACTTCGGTGAGTGTATATACTCACAACTGGAGTTTCCTTGGTCGTATTTTTCTTTCTTTTTTATCAATTACCTCTTGGTCTTGTAGGTCGATTGGTTACCTTATGGTGGTTTTTGATCAGTTCTTTATCAGCATTATCGGAGAGCAACCATCTTGTCTCATGATGAAGAGTGCTTTGTTTGGTAGGTAAGGTCAATGGTTTGTCTTTGGTTTTATGTGCTCTATGTCATGAAACTTTAGCCTTCTTGTAGTCAAAATTCTTATTGGGGAAAGTGCTTCTATTCAGACATTTTATGTCAATATTGATATACGGTTTCGCCAAATCTTGTTTCCTTTTTTTTTGTTGGTTCGTGATCACCCTTTTAACATTACTTAATTGGTTAGTACTCCTTCAGCTACTAAATTGAAACACAAAGCATGATAAGTTGAAAGATTTTGAGTTGATATCCATATCATTATTGCACTCCCAATGTATCATTGAGGCAATCATACCATGTAACTTCTATTTGTGAACAATGGCATTGATGGTTCTTCGCTCATGGCTCTTCGAAAGCAGTATTGGTGCTTATGTTCCACTCACTGGTTTGCATTGGAATCCTATCCTGCAGAAAACTTAAGGTTGCTTATATTCCTTTTGTATTGCAGTATTGGTGAAAGTATGCTACATTCCATTTGACAATGTTCTTATGCTACTGATATTTTGGTTAAAGATGGCCATGTGACAATTGCACAACTTGCTGAAGAATGGTTCTTGAGGGCTTGTTTAAAATATCAGATGCCATATTTGAATGATGCCTATACCAGTGCCTTGAAAGAAGGGGTACAGGAGGTTCTGAAATGAATCCAGTAAGATTTAAGTCTCTGATTGTTTTTTCCATTACCAGAAGTTTCTTATGCTTCTTAATTATATATATTTGGTTAAAGAGTCTGCATGTATTTCTCAATATGATGAAAATAGGTGCGTGAACTACCAAAAAACTTGGCTTAAACTCAGATTGGGAAGGTGTAAGAGATTGTCTTTCAAAATCGAATTGTGGGGATCTCACCTTAACTCGGAAATGGAGAGAGTAAAGATGGAAGACGTGAACAATTTGCTTAATGCCATCCCTACACCTTGTGATGAACTTGGGCATCTGAAGTTAAAGTTAAAGGTGAATGATATTTCACTTAACAGGTGTGTTTTCCTTGGTTGGGTTGTTAAGAAGCAAGAGAGGTGATTCAAGAAATCTGCTCTGCTCTTTTAACATGTGCCAATGTCTCTTTATAAAACCTCCCATGCTAACTTCACAAAATTTTAAAATTTGGTGATTACTTTTCATTCTTTCGTTTTGTTCTGTCGCTCATCCTTGGTCATAATTTCAGATTGTGGATTTGGAAACCTTATATTTTAGATCTACATGTCCAAGAAAGCGAGGGATTATTGACCAGGGTGAAGGTTAATTTTTGTCTCAATTACACCCAACCCTCAGACCTCTGGCAATAGAAAATCTTTTTGTTAATTGTTTTTGTCTCATCTCATGCCCGTCTTAGCTGTTTTCAGTTTTTATTATTGTCTATTATTTTTTCGTCTCGTCTCATGCCATCTCATGATAAATCTCCTGGTGTTATCGACGTTGATATCCTCAATAACTTGAAGTCAGAGGTGAAAAAGTATATATAGTGTTCCCTCCTGTTGTTCTATTTTCTCTATATCTTAAGAGTATAGACATTCGTCATCTAATATTACTTTTTTTTCCTGGTCAGAACATAGAACTTCAACTTCCTAAGTCTCAAAGTTGTTGGATTTTGTAAGGCAATTTGGATTATGTCAATCTCGATGTACTGAGATGTTGAGAGGTTTTATAACTCCAAAGGTTGGTAATTTAGCTATTTTTGTAATTAGAGTTTAAGTGGTACCTTGTATGATATAGGAAGTACTCTATGATGTGCAGAACCTTGACATGCTTGTCTAAGAATATGATGGCTTAATGTTGAGACAATATCATAGATGCCTTTTTACTGAATTTTTAGCAACTGTGACGTTGTGAAGAATATTCATGAGCGGGAGGATCAAGAAAATGTTGTTGATGAGTTGATTTGCCTTGGAAAGATGGATCATTGTTGAAGGTTCAAGATCTGTTCTCTTCCTATACATATGCTTTTCATTTCAATCATAAACATATATAACTGTTTTATTTCTTTACACTTTCAAGTATATGGTCATTTTATTTGCTTTATTTTGTGATGTAGTTGATGAGTTGCTGCTCGTCGATTTAGTTAAAGAAAACTTCTTGCACGGTAGAAGCTTGGAAGCTAAACTCCATTGATGCCATTTAATTATATTCTGGTGGCACTGTTACCTAAAACCCACATTCTTCTCCATATACTACTTTTCATTATCTGATTGTTGAATTTGATGCATGCGACGTTGACAATAACATGCTATATCATGAGAACTCTTTAACTAAGATGCAACATTTATCTCTTTTTTTCCTTCTAAATCAATCTATTTTAAAGCAAGCTTCTCCTCTTTACACTTCTGCAAGTGATGCGTGGTAAAATGTTTCTGGATTCTATTCAGCACGTAATGGCTATGGGCACCGAGTATGGATTCTTGGCTTTATGCTTTTAAAATATGTCTTCTAATTGTTGCATATATTATTATTATTATTATTATTATTACTATTAGTAGTAGTAAACTTATGCTGATGTCATTCAGACTACAAATTAATAGCGAGAAGGTGTACAAGAAAATTTCTGATGTACTTGCTCAAGTTGTGTTTTTGGAAGAAAAATGCTAAACATATTTTTTCTTGTGAGGTTTAGATGTCTGATTTCGAGGATGTTGCAAGATTTGTTATATCTATATATACCTCAATGCACTGTGTTTCTTCCATAGGTAGCAGTATATTTATGGCTATAAGTCTCTAATAAGAAAGAACGTTCAGGATGTCGTAGGACCTTTGTGCACTCTTACCTTCTCGTGATGGTGTCAAGGGAGCTTTGTCGATGGCGTAGTCCTGGCCAAACCATATTAGTTCCCGATCTCTTTGTTTAAAGTCTACAATGTAAAGGTTTTCACTATGTCTGATCTTGATGGTTATTTGATGTATTAGGATTTACGCACGAGTGGTTTATGAGTCAACTTTCTGAAGGTGACTGAAACACATTTGATGTATTAGGATTTACGCACGAGTAGTACATTTTATGATATAGGAAGTATTGTATGATGTACATAGACATGTTTGTTCAAGAATATGATGGTTTTACTGTTGACGTACCGGAGTTAGAACTTTTGAGGTGATATCATAGTGGCATTTACTGAATTTCACGCGACAGTGATGTTGTGAAGAGATATCTGAACGAGTGGAAGGATGCCATGCATGTCGAGAAGCATGGGGAGCTGGTTACCTCTGTTTAGTTAGTTTTCATTTTTACCCTGCCACAATTAGTGTTTATGACTACGTTGTTGTTGTTGTTGTTGTTGTTGTTGTTGTCGTTGACCTATAATTTCCACTTTGCTACAGGTCACAATGCTCAATCCATCTGTCCTGCAAGAACATAATGTATTAATGTTCTAGTTAACAGTTACAGGTTTGATCACTAAGATCATTGATTTACTAAATCCTTGTGATGATTCATTATGAACATCTCTTTTGCACTTCATTTTTTTGATATTTTTCATGCTTCCGGCTTTCTATTTTCCGCAAATATTGAAGTTTCTGATGGTGCATACTTGTAGTGTTTAGTAAATGACCCCTTAATTTCAATCAAAATAACCAATGCAACCTCAACTATTGTTGGAAATTTCATATGTTGTGATTTAGGGGTCGTTTACTCAAATATTTACCCAGTAAGCACTTACCGGTTAAATTCAATGCTATCGCCTAGCTTATTGGGTAAGATTTTAGACCATTCAAACGGTATCGTAGACAAAAATTTACCCGGTAAGTGCTAACCGGGTAAGAGCCGTCGCAGTCACTTACCGGGTAAGACTCTAGACCATTGCTTCCGCTCTTACCGGGTAATGTTATTGGTCATTGTCGTATTCATCGGTTAAGGTAATATAACTTGGTAAGCTTGGTAAGTGCTTACCCAAGTAAGCGTTTTGCAAACGGTCCCTTAATTAAAATAAAACAAAACTGACATGATGGTCATGAAATTAAATCAACAAACATGAATACTAGTCTAATTGATTTATTTGATATCAAATTCTACAACAAAATATCAAACATACCTATATTACTCACCTAATCACATCTTCCTACGGGCCTAATAAGGATATGCTCAATTCTAACGGTCCACGATTGAGTCATTCTCAACTAAACCTACAATTAATTTTTAGAATGTCGATTCTCTAAAATGGAAAAATGACTAAGCCCAGTGCGCTGTAATAAATCGAACAAATAATGTTGGGAAATTCAGAAATACACAAGTGAAGTTAATACTGCTGATCAAGATTAGTACTGCTAAGTCAAGATTAATACTGTTAGAGGAGATTACTACTGCTAAGCAATTTTAGTACTGCTAGTAGTTAGTACTGCTGAACATTAATACTGCTCAAAGTATTAATACTGCTAAAGACTTAGTGCTGCTTATGAGATAATCAAGATTCGTGCAGATCAACTTTGAAGATTATGGAAAGCTTGGAGATAAAGATGGAAGATTATTTTAAAGATCTTTTATTAGTTGTAATTATCTTTTATCTTCAGTATATATAGAATAGTTTATTTTTGATAAAAAAATAGCACTTAGAGAATTCTGAATTTTTGTTTTGATAGAGAGAATCAACCTCAAGGTTTGTAATCCTAATTCTAGAGAAGTAAAATTCGTATTGGTGAGCCTGTTCATCAATATTGAGGTTGAGTATTGAATCTTGTAGCTTTATAATCATTCAATAAAGTTTACAAGTTGTTCTTCTGATTCACTGTTTTCATAGATTATTGAATATTAAAGTGTTATTCCGCAAACTCCTTTAATATTGTTTCTGAGTGTTTATTCTTGTTAAGAATTAAGATCCTGACAAGTGGTATCAGAGCAAGTATTCTCAGAAACCTTATTCATCATGGAAAACACAGCTGAATCAAACAGTACTCTGGTCTCAAAGGTTCCAATGCTCAGACCCAATGAATTTGGCATGTGGAAGATTAGAATCAAGCAATACATTCTCCTCACATATTACTCTATGTGGGACATCATTGAGAATGGCCCATCTGATGCAGGAAAGATTGGTGAAGATGGAAAAAGAACTCCACCAAAGACTGATGCAGAAAGAAAGACAAGGCAGACAGAGATGAAAGCCTTGAGCACACTGCTCTTGGCCATTCCCAATGAATATCAACACCAATTCTGTAATTGCACTGATGCACAGATGCTCTGGAATGCTCTAGAGAAGAGATTCTGTGGTACCAAAAGTACCAAGAGAAATCAAAAGGCAATCTTGAAGCAACAGTATGAAAACTTTATGTCAACTAAGAATGAGTCCATGACTCAAACTTTTGACAGGTTTAACAAACTGATTGGTGAACTAGCTACTATGGGAGTACAGATTGATCAAGATGATGTAAACAGAAAGTTCTTAAGGTCCCTTGGAGATGAATTGACCATGTACACTGTTTCATTCAGACAGAATGATCAGTTGGAAGAGAAAGAACTTGATGATCTGTACAATGATCTTAGAGTGTTTGAAGCTGAGGTGGAGGCAAAGAAGAAGCCTTCTGGATATATTCATAATGCTGCACTCCTATCAGCATCAATTGATTCTACTGCTAATCCTGAATCAGTTAATGCTGCTAGTGGAGCAAATCAAGAAAAAGGCACTGATTCTGTGTTTGAAGCCTTTATTGCCAGCCATGGAAATTCCTCCTTAATTAATGATGATTGGGAACAACTTCATCCTGATGATCTGGAAGAGATGGATATTAAATGGCAGATGGCCATGCTTTCCATGAGGGTGAAAAAGTTCATAAAGAGGACTGGGAGGAACAACTTCTCCCAAAGAAGAAAAGATGGAGCTGGGTTTGATAAATCAAAGGTGGAGTGCTACAAATGCCATCTGAAGGGACACTTTGCCAGGGAATGCAGAAGTGGAGTGTCTCACAACAACCACCACCAACAAGCACAGTCTGGAAACCTCAATCATAACAGAAACTCTGCTCAAGCCCTTGTTTCTCAACAAGGAATGGGGTTTGACTGGAGTGATCAAGCAGAAGAAGCTATCCAAAATCAAGCACTTATGGCTGAAGTATCTGATCTCCCATCTGAGGTAAGTTCTAATCTCTGTTCTAAAACTTGGTGATCCCTGTACCTTTTAACAGTGTCTATGCAAGTTTTAGAACAGATTAAAGGTTTTCAAGCCAATGAACTCCAACACTCATATGACACCAATTACTGGAAGTGGGAGAAAAAGAATCTAGAACTTAAACTGACCAAATCTAAAGAGGAAAGTGAAAAGCTGAGAGAGGAGCTAACCAAGGTTAAGCTTGATGTAGAAAAGTTTTCCAATGCTTCTAAAGCAATGGACTCTTTACTACAAACTCAGATTCATGATAAGCTGAGAAGAGGAATTGGGTATAATGCAACACCACCACCATATAACAACAATTACATTCCTCCTACCTCAGACTTGCTAGAAACCAAAGATAGGAAGGACTTGCCTGAGGGAGCCACTGAGATAGATCCCTTAGATGAGGTAGTTGTGGAGGATAAGACTGAGAAAGAGATTGGTAAGAGTAAGGAGAACAAAGTGAGTGGTGAGATTCCTCTAGAGAATAACATTATCACCAATGAGGACTGTGGAAGGGCTTGGATCAAATCCAAGGACATAGAGAAGACAGAGGGAAAGTCTGGTAAGGTCCATTACAAACAGACCACAGTTGTGAATCCAGGTCCTTGCAAACAGTGTGCATGCAAGAAGAATGAGCCCCAAAAACATGATAAAAAGAGGGGAAATCAAAGAAACTCGAATAATCAGTGGGCACAGAAACAAGGGGTTGATCTGAGTAAAATCAATAGACCAAAACCTTGTTTTATCTGTGGCAAATTGAATCATCTTGCCAAATACTGTTATTTCAATCCTATAAACCGAAGGATGAACTTTCAAAGACCTATGAAAAAACCCTTGGGTTATAGGAAGATTGAAAAGAACCATGTGGCTAAGAAAAATGTTAAATCTAAAAGCCACATGAAGAAAAAGTCTGTTAAAGAAAGTGTCAATATGTGGGTTCCTAAAAGCACTAAAATTGTTAGTACTGCTACCACAAATAGTGCTGCTGACAATGATAGTGCTGCTAGAAGTAATACTACTGCTAACAATGTTAGTGCTGCTGACATTGTTAGTACTTCTTCAAAAGTTAATACTGCTAACTCTGTTAGTGCTGCTAACAAGGTTAGTACTGCTAAACCTGTTAGTACTGCTAACTCTGTTAGTGCTTCTAAGGTTAGTACTGCTTCTAGTGTTTGTGCTGCTAAGCCAATCATATTGACAAAGTACTCTAATAAAGAGTGCTCTGAGTTTAAAAACCTCATCAAAAAGGAATGTAAATACTTTGATGAGAAAGGGAGACCCAAGACCACTTTGGCTTGGGTCCCCATTCAATACTAATTGTTTAATCTTATGTACAGGGCAACCAGCAGCTCAAGGGGAAGAGTATCTGGCATGTTGATAGTGGTTGCTCAAGGCACATGACAGGGAACATGTCATGCCTCAAGAATTTCAAGAAAATTGATGGTGGTCATGTTTCCTTTGGTAATACTCCAGATGGAGGTAAGATAAGTGGTAAGGGGGATGTAACCAAAGGTAAAATGACCTTTGAAGATGTATTCTATGTTGAGCAGTTAAGGTACAATCTGTTAAGTGTATCACAGGTTTGTGACAAACAACATAGTATATTATTTACAGATTCTGAATGCATTATCCTTGCTCCTGGATTCAAGGTAGTTGATGAAAAGATGATACTACTAAGAACTCCCAGAAAGGATAATGTATATTGCTTAGATATGGAAAGTGTTTCAACTGATTCATCCCTTAATTGTCTTGTTTCAAAAGCTTCTTTGGATGAATCATCACTTTGGCACAGAAGGATGTGTCACATGAACTTTAAAACAATGAATAAACTTGTTAAAAACAACCTTGTAAGAGGTTTACCTTCCAAAGTCTTTTCATGTGATGATCATTGTGTTGCCTGTCTCAAAGGCAAACAACACAAAACTTCTCATAAGTCCAAAGAGTTGAACACAATATCTAATTCTCTTCAGTTGTTGCATATGGATCTATTTGGTCCTACAAATGTTATGAGTATTGGTAAGAAATCATTCTGCCTAGTTATTGTTGATGATTACTCTAGATTTACTTGGGTATATTTTCTAAGGACTAAGGATGAAACAAGTGGATTGATCAAATCCTTTATTCTAAAAATTGAAAACCAAACTAATCAAAAGGTAAAAGTCATTAGGTCAGATAATGGTACTGAATTTAAAAATCATGACCTAAACACCTTTTGTGAGGAAAAAGGAATTGAGAGGCAATACAGTGCTCCTAGAACTCCACAACAAAATGGTGTTGCTGAGAGAAGGAATAGGGCACTGATTGAAGCTGGTAGATCTCTGTTGGCGGATTCAAATCTACCAATTACTTTCTGGACTGAAGCAGTTAATACTACTTGCTATGTCCAAAACAGAGTTCTAGTAGTCAAGCCTAAAAACAAGACACCATATGAACTTTTAAATAACAGAAAACCTTTTATAGGATTTTTCAAACCTTTTGGGTGTCCTTGTACCATTCTCAATACCAAAACTCACTTAGGAAAGTTTGATAGCAAGGCTGATGATGGTTTTCTTGTTGGTTACTCATCTCAGAGTAAGGCTTACAGAGTTTTTAATACTTCTTCTTGAATAATTGAGGAAAGTGACAATGTCAAGTGCAATGAGAACACACTAAATCCTATTGGATCTGGTCCTCAGTGGTTATTTGACATTGATTCACTAACTAACTCTTTGGGTTTCAGTAGTGATTATCATGCAGGTTAAGGAAGTGGAGGATCAGGGGATGAACAAGTACAAGTACAAGACATTATTCCTCAGTCTGTGATCTTTCCCATACCTACAATAGAGCCTGTTGATGTCTGTGCAAAAGAGACAATGACTGAACCAATTCAGAGTGAAGAAGAAGGAAGAGATGAGGAGAATCAAGTGCATGAAGAGCCAGAAGCAGCTGATGAGATCCCCTCAGCTGACTTAAATGATTCCAATCTGGATGTGGGAATCAATGAAGAACCTAGTCATCAGACTAGAACTCAAAAGAATCATCCTCCAGAGCTGGTCATAGGAGACATCTCTTCTCCTATGATAACAAGGAATCAAAGCAGACTTCAAGAACTGCAGGATCAGCAACACACAGTACTCTCATGCTTTCTATCTCAAATTGAGCCTAAGAAGGTTTTTGAGGCAATGAAAGATTCCAGTTGGATAGAAGCTATGCAAGAAGAGTTACTGCAGTTCAAATTGCAAGAAGTTTGGGACTTGGTGGAGCTTCCAAAAGGTCATAGAACTATTGGCACCAAGTGGATTTTCAGGAATAAAAAGGATGAGAGAGGTATTGTGATAAGAAACAAAGCAAGGTTGGTGGCACAAGGGTACACTCAAGAAGAAGGCATTGACTATGAAGAAGTGTTTGCTCCAGTGGCAAGGGTAGAAGCAATTAGGCTATTTCTAGCCTATGCCTCATACATGAAGTTCAAGGTATACCAAATGTATGTGAAGAGTGCCTTTCTGTATGGTACAATTGATGAAGAAGTATATGTCTGTCAGCCTCCTGGATTTGAAAATCCATCATATCCAGACAGAGTATACAAACTGAAGAAAGCACTTTATGGTCTGCATCAAGCCCCAAGAGCATGGTATGATACTCTGTCTACCTACCTCTTGGAGAATGGGTTTGAAAGAGGAATAATTGACAAGACCCTCTTCATTAAAAGAAGTAAGAAGGACATACTATTGGTTCAGATTTATGTGGATGATATCATCTTTGGATCCACAAAAGATCAGATGTGTAGAGACTTTGAAAAGTTGATGCACAAGAGCTTTAAAATGAGTTCAATGGGTGAACTTACCTTCTTCCTTGGGATTCAAGTGAAACAGAAGAAAGATGGGATATTCATAAGCCAATCAAAATATGTGAAAGACATCCTGGAAAAATATGGATTAACAGACTCAAAGCCAGCAAACACACCTATGGAGACTCATAAAAAGATCACTGCTGATCTTGAGGGGGAGGATGTTGATGTCCATCTATATAGATCAATATTTGGATCTCTCATGTATCTCACAGCCTCAAGACCAGACATCATGTTTCCAGTGTGTTTGTGTGCCAGATTCCAAGTCAAGCCAAAGCAATCACATTTGCAAGCTGTTAAAAGGATTCTCAGATACTTAAGAGGGCAACCTCGATTAGGTCTTTGGTATCCTTATGAATCAAACTTTGACTTGATTGCTTATTCAGATAGTGACTTGGGAGGTGCTAACATGGACAGAAAGTCTACTTCAGGAGGATGTCAACTTTTGGGTGCAAGACTAGTATCTTGGCAGTGTAAGAAGCAAACCACAGTGTCCTTATCAACAACAGAAGCTGAGTATATTGCTGCTGCAAGTTGCTGCTCTCAGGTTCTATGGATTCAAAATCAGATGCTGGACTATGGGGTAACCTTTCTTCACACTCCAATCTTCATTGACAATAGCAGTGTTATAAGCATTGTTAACAATTCAGTCAAGCACTCCAAAACAAAGCACATTGAGATCAGATTCACATTCTTGGTCACAAGTGTGGGCATGATCAACTCTGAATGAGCTCATGTTTTAAAAAGTGTTTACATACCTGTTATTGGGTTATTCTATAGTGCTACTAACATCTTTCTCAGGAAGTTATTACCTTGCTCAGAGTACCTTAAGCTTCAAAAAGTGTAAGTATGGTTAATGCTGCCAGTGCAGTTTTAATACTGCCAGTGCACAGTTAATACTGCTAGTTAGTTAATACTGCTAGTGGTTAATATTGCTCTCAGTTAATACTGCTAGTTAAGTTAATACTGCTAGTGGTTAATACTGTTCACAGTTAATACTGCTAGTTAGTTAATACTGCTAGTGGTTAATACTGCTTTCAGTTAATACTGCTAGTTAGTTAATACTGCTAGGAGTTAATACTGCTTATGTCCCGAATCGTATAAATACCCTTTTTGCCCGCCCAAAAGTTCATAACGACTCTTTGCTTTCTATTCATCTGCTCTCTAACCCTTTTCTCTCAAGCACCAAGTGTTGCAGTACAGAATACTCAAGCATAATGGCATCCATGGCATTCATTGATGATCACAACGAGATTGCGATGCTACAGAAGCCGAAACAAGCTGCTGGATTCCACCAGATTGTGGATTTTCTCAAGTCCAGCCACATTGCCCATGCTCTCACTGTGTCACCAACAATATACATAGAGAATCAAAGACAGTTATGGGTGAATGCCACCATAGTCACAGAGAATGGTGTGCAGATAATCAAGACTAGGGTGTGTGACAAACCCTTGTCAGTCTCTGAAGAAGTGATACGCATCTGTCTACGTCTAGACGATGCTGCAGGTATTACTTCTATTCCAAATGAGGACTTGTTCTCAAATCTTTCAAGAATGGGGTATGGAGGCCAATTGGGTGGTTTCAAATTTTCAAAAGCCAAATTTTATACCCAATGGCGTTTTCTTGTTCATACCCTGATGCATTGCATTTCCAAAAAGACTACTGGATGGAGTGAGTTTAGCAGTACCATTGCTTATGCTTTGGTCTGCTTGGCCACTGCCAGAAAGTACAATTTCTGTAGAATGATTTTCAGTGATCTTGTATCAAACTTGGGAAGCAAAAAGAGTTTTTATATGTACCCCAGGTTTGTACAGGAAGTTATAACCCATGAATTGACGGATATACCTTACTTTGATGAGGTATATGTACCAAAAATTCCCAAAGGTAAGGTCTTTTCAAACATGAAAAGATCTCCATTGGACTCGGAAGGAGTTGACACCCCATTATTCTCTACAATGATGGTGGTGTCCCACAATGAAGAAGGTATGGCAGCAGGGTCAAGGCCCTCATTAGACCATCCCACTGCTAGAAAATCCCAACCTTCACCCTCAATATCAATCCCTCAGTCTCTTGTACAAAAGCCAACTTCTCCAATAACCCAAACTTACATAAGGAAAAAGTTAAAGAAGGCTCCTTCCCTTCTTGTACCTTCACCCACTGAGTCTTTAAGCCCTCTAATGGAGAATTCTCCATTAGAGAATATTTACAGGGAAACCACAGGGGTGTCTCCCAACCCCATGGAGGTGCTCACTGAGGAGATGTTTGAGCATATGGGTGCTAAGGCTGCCACTACTCCTGCTAACACAGAGGAGGTCAGTGGTAACATAAATAAGACCTTCCCCATGGCAACTTTGGGTGAGCAATCATCCAAAGGTCCCAGGTGCCAAGAAACCACAGGGGTAGCAGGTGCTTCTGCTAGGCAGAAGACCTCTACTACAAAAAGATCCCATGATCCTTCAAAAGAGGGTAACACTTATGGAGAAGATGAGGACAAATATAACTACTATAAATTGATGGAAACAATGGGAAACATAAACATGGATGTGATCAAGCAGGGGAAAGAAATAGAAGAGCTGAAACTGATAGTTCTGTCTCAACAAGAACAGATTGTCAACTTGAAGCAAATGGTGAAGAAATTGATTCTGCAAAAGAAGAAGAAACAGTTTGTGCTAAGAAGGAGGAAACCAGTGACTGATGCTCCCAAAAAGGGGGAGTCAGAAGCTGATGTCAACATGGAAGATGTCAAAGAAAAGGGGGAGCAAGAAAAAGTTGATTTTGAGGGGGAGCAACAAGCTGTGGAAACTGAGTCTGTACAAGAAGCACAAAAGGAGAAAGCAGCATTAACAGAACAAGAAGCAGTAACAGTTAATGCTGCTGGGTCAAGCCAAGCAGCAGAAACTGTTAATATTGTTGAACTGAAAGAAGCAGCAGAAATAGTGCAAGAAGTTCTGACAGATCTTGAGATTGCAGAAACCTTAATCAAAGCCAAGAATGATACTCCCAAGGTCATCTCAAAGGCCAAATGAGTTGTCATCAAAGAACAAGGTGAAGTGATCAAGAAAGATAGTGTAGAGAAGAAGGTGAGCAAAGACAAAGGCAAAGCTAAAATGGTGGAATCTGATCAACCAATCAAAAAGCAAAGGTTGGTTGAGTTAGATGAAGCTTTGGCCAAGAAGATGCAGGCTGATATTGAAAAAGAAGAAAGAGTTCAGGTTGAAAAGGACAGAGAGATGGCTAAGGCTCTAGCTGCTGAACTGAATGAAGCTTATCAACAAAGCCTGGCAACTGAAATTGCACAGAAGAAAGCTGCAACTCTGAAGAAATCTGTGGTGGTCAAAACAGCTACAAAGAAGAGACAACCCTCAAAGACATTCTTAGGTACCCAAGAGAGAAACAAGATGATTACATTTCTCAAGGGTGCTGTAGGAGTCAGAAAGGAGATGTTCTCTAAGATGTCTTTTGAGAAGATTAAAGAGCTATATGATTCAGAGATGCTAAAGCTTCAAGGGAATGAAACTGCAAGGGTGGAGATGGAGAAGAGAATGAAAGAAAGCAATGATTTTATGATAGAAAAACCTTTTCCAAATGAGCAAGAAACACCACCAAAGAAAGAAGCCACTCTTGGTGAAAGTCTAAGGACTTTAAAAAGAACCAAGATGATGGCAAGAAGAAAGTCAACCAAGAAGCCTAGAATAGCTGAAGGAGAAGATGAGAAGGTTGCTGAAGAAGAAGGGGCACCTAAGTCATCTGAAAAGAATGAACCAACAAGAACTGATGATGTAAATCTATACATGGTAGTGATGGACAAAGTGCCTGAACCAATTTCAGCAGAACCTGTTGGTGTGAAGCCTCCTGAGGTCATTCTATGGGACACAATGAAGGTTGATGGCAAGGAATACATAAGGCTCAAGAGGAAAGATGAGAAGTTTGAAGTGTATAACACTTGGGCAAAGATTGTTAGAACATGCTCCAGGTCAGATCTTGAAGAAATGTTTGAGATAGGTATGAAGTTGTATGCAGATCAACTGAAAGCTTCAGAAATTTCAATTACAAAATTAGTGATGGAGTATCTTGTAACATCCCTCCTACCTCGACAACAATATTGTCCGCTTTGCCCCTGGATTTAACCAACGTGTAGCGCACGGATTTGTTTCTGGCGACCTGGTGAGAAACTTCCCAGGGGGTCACCCATCCTGGGACTACTCCCACCCAAGCACGCTTAACCTCAGAGTTCCCAGAACCTGACGTGCTTGTGGCCCCAAAACGCGTTGTTGTTAGGAAGGCCAAGATATTACTTATAACACCCAGCATCACTCCTGTCCACGGCCGATATGGGATATGCCTAAGGTGTTACAAACACCCCCCTTGGGACTCATCGTCCTCGATGAGGTTTACCCCATATCCCGAACGGCACAGGAGTGGCTCTGATACCATCTGTAACATCCCGCCTGCCTCGACAACAAGTGACCCCCTGGGAAGTTTCTCACCAGGTCGCCAGAAACAAATCCGTGCGCTACACGTTGGTTAAATCCAGGGGCAAAGCGGACAATATTGTTGTCGAGGCAGGCGGGATGTTACATATCTGTGTATGATGTTCAAACCTGAAGAAGTGGAGCATGTCATCAGAAATGTGTTCAAAACTGTCAACAATTGGACTCTATATGAAACTAGTGGAGTATATGCACTAACTATGGACTTAAATCACATAGAGTACTTCCTAGTGGATAGAGTGTACAATCACAGCAGACTAAAGCTTCATGCAATGTTGAAGAAGAAGCTAGGATGTTTTCCAAATTCAGAGATGGCTAAGTATTTGATTCAAAGAACAATCAATCAGAGTTTGGGGTTGGATGCAAATACTGGTGTATGAGCCATGAAGTTTTGGGAGCATCTAAGAAGATCATTTGAAGAACTTGACTTCTCTTCCTAAAAGTCAAGTTAGGGGGAGATTGTTAGGAAATTCAGAAATACACAAGTGAAGTTAATACTGTTGATCAAGATTAGTACTGCTAAGTCAAGATTAATACTGCTAGAGGAGATTACTACTGCTAAGCATTTTTAGTACTGCTAGTAGTTAGTACTGTTGAACATTAATACTGCTCAAAGTATTAATACTGCTGAAGACTTAGTGTTGCTTATGAGATAATCAAGATTCGTGCAGATCAACTTTGAAGATTATGGAAAGCTTGGAGATAAAGATGGAAGATTATTTTAAAGATCTTTTATTAGTTGTAATTATCTTTTATCTTCAGTATATATAGAATAGTTTATTTTTGATAAAAAATAGCACTTAGAGAATTCTGAATATTTGTTTTGATAGAGAGAATCAACCTCAAGGTTTGTAATCCTAATTGTAGAGAAGTAGAATTCGTATTGGTGAGCTTGTTCATCAATATTGAGGTTGAGTATTGAATCTTGTAGCTTTATAATCATTCAATAAAGTTTACAAGTTGTTCTTCTGATTCACTGTTTTCATAGATTATTGAATATTAAAGTGTTATTCCGCAAACTCCTTTAATATTGTTTCTGAGTGTTTATTCTTGTTAAGAATTAAGATCCTGACAAATAACGTCGTTGAGATAGATGAAGCCCGGTTTCGGAGAAAGTAGCTTGAACTCCCAAAAAATAATTCGATCTTCCTAAATCCTTTAAGGCGAATTGTGAAGTGTAATTTCTGAATAATTTCAGAAATAAAATTGGTCGAGCTACCTGTGATAATAACATCATCAACGTAGATGAGAATATAAGTCATGACCGAGGTTGTATGATATAAACAAACAATGACGTATCCGATGCACAACGAATAAAACCAGAAGTGATAAATAAATTTTTATTATATTTTCGAAATCATATTTTATTACATGTATGGTATAATATTCAAAATGAACAAGTTGTTCGAGGTAATATTGTTAAAAGAAATTTGAAAACTTTTTAGGAAATCTATAAAAGATGCCATAAAATTACCATTAAAAATGTTTCATTTAACATGGATGATTATAGCACAACTATTCAGTAGGTGCTTCTAACTTCTAAGCTTCACATACGTAAACGAATATCCGAAAAACAGTGGATCTTTGAACTAATATTAACCAATTTTGATAAAAGTCATTAGATAATTTCATTGATATGAAGAATAGCTTTCTTAATTATAATTGATATTTGGCAACTATATCTCTCTCTCTAAGTAGTTCTTCTTTTTAAATTTATAATTAATACCCGATAAACTAAATTTATATATAGTGCTCACTTTTGGTAAGGTTGAAACCATTGATCGATTTCTATACAAACTATCTAGTTAATTCTGTGTTACTTGATTTTTAAACCCAGGTATATAAGGCACTCCGCTTTGAGGAAGCCAATGATTGCCAAACAAGAACTTGCCAACCGTAAAAAATCGTGCGATCCTCTTATTTGTAATTTCATGGAAACTAGGCCAATTAACCCGCTTTGCCGTAGACGATCCCGGTCCATAATTCTTGTACTCTCCACAAAAACAGTGTTTCTTATTACCCCAACTATCCATCCACCCTGCTGGATCAATCACGTCGTCAAGATAACTCTCCATAAAAACGGTCAAGGCATACGGATACCATGGTCTTCCTAGGAACCCTTTGTTGAACTGACTGAGTACGGGCTTAAGATCAGCATCTGCAGTTATTTTACAACCTTGCAAAGTAAATCCGCTGGATTCGTTATGGTTCTTCCGGCCATTAGCCGTCACCACTAAGCCTCCTCCAGGAACTGGTCTCCGAAAGAAGATCCCACAATCTTGGAAGACGGCTTGACCATCGCCGAAAATGAAATCTACGGTTCCAAAGATTTGGCATTCTTTGTAGAATTGTTTGTTTGCAGCCGCAAAGAGTGTGTCTTGGTAACCTTCGAAGCTGCAGTGGTAGAAGACTGATTGGTCGGAGCCGCAGAAGAGTGCCAACGCTTGCCCTCCCAGCGGTCCAGCCGTGTTTCGAAACGTCATGTCTCGAGCGATAAATCCGCGTCCCCATACTTCTGCAATCCATATGAATAATAATTAAAATCAAATAATCAATTTTAAGTTTGTAACAATAATCACTAAAACAACAATAAAATCATCTATACTATATATTAAAATTCTATTACGGTTATTGAAAAAGGTAGTTTTTGGAAAAATATTACATTTACCACCCTTATAATTAATTATTTAATTTACTTTATATCCCTTATTTTTTCATTTTTCACCCTTATCATATTAACACACATAATTGTATATGAACAAAAATACAATGAAAAAATACGTTTCTTTTTTTACAAATTATACCATTATAATCGTCTCGTCAATACCTTCAAAATGAGCCCAATATTGAATATTTTTTAATTTAACCGTACTATTAAATATCGTGAATATCTACGAATTAAATTGTTTTATATTCATACATTTTATTTTTTTTCAGCGTTAGCACATTAAAAATACATAATCGTAAAATATATTAAAAATACGTTTCATTCTTATTATAAATAAATCACGGTAATCTCTACTATATTATAAAAATTCTAATACATTTTTTTACAAACCTTTGAAAGCCAAAAAAAATTTCTCAATGTTTCACTTCCTAATTCAATTAAATGTTACGTTTATCACCCTTACAATTAGTTATTTAATTTATTTTATATCTCTTATTTTCTTATTTTCTATTTTACATACCTATCATGTTAACATAAATAATCATATACAAACAAGAATGGAATAAACAATATGTTTCTTCTTTTTACAAAATATATCATTATAATCGTCTCATCAATATCTTTAAAACGAGCACAATATTGAATATTTTTTTAATTTAACCTTACTATTAAATATCATGAATATCTACGAACTAATTTGTTTTCTATCCATACGTTTTACCTTTTTCAACCGTTAGCACATTAAAAATACATAATCGTAAAATACGTTTCATTCTTATTATAAAATATATCATTATAATTTTTTTCGTCAATAATTGTAATATAAATTAATTATTGAATATTTTTATGGGTTTATGATTTCATAAATTGTGATTCTTAGGTCATGGTTGATTGTTGATGACATGTCTATAAGGAAATAAAATTAATTGTTCGTTCTTTACTTACATTCCGCTGCATCAAGCGGGTATGTGCCTAGTAAATATAAAAAAAAAAAATAGTGGTAGATCGAAATATGTTTGTCTTGAAGTTTGTTGAATACTAATTGTATTAAATATCAATAAACGAGACATAAACTTACGAACTGTTGCGGTATCCTTCAAGTCACCGGCCAATGATGTTTTGAGCATGTCACCACCTGCATGCCGGTTCCCGGTGATTATCGTCTTACCTATTCCGTCTCCATACATCGTTATATGCCGCACTCCACGCTTAATCACAACATTTTCTGTGTAGATCCCGGCCTTCACGTAAATCACAAACCTCTTCGTGGGTTGTGCCCGTTTCGCAGCCGCGTATACAGCGCCTTGAACCGTTGTAAAATCTCCCGATCCATCTTGAGCCACCACCAGATCCGGCCGTTTAATTGCCAAATTATCCGACAACTTATATTCGTTGTTCCAATAATTCCAATCAGGAGTATTCCTATTCCTACCACTATTAAGAGTACTAATTGCCAAAGAGTTGGTTATTAGTTCTGTCAAATTATTAGAAATGCTGGGTAGAATGGTGTTGGTCATATTGATCAACTCGAACCCTTTTTCACACACGTTGACATAGGCCAAACCAGCACTGAGCCATGTTTGGATGTCGAGTGGCGTGGGCTCGAGGGTGCGGTCAAAGATCATGTTAAGTGTGTACACGGTTTCATCGAAGTAGTCAACACAACTCGACCACAAGCTTTTTCCTGGAGCATTTGGATACTTGGACTCGATCTCATGGGCTCGTTCTCGGACCACGAGTGCATTATTTATGGCTGCTTTCACCGTCATCTCTAGGAATGCGGTGGTTGATAGGGTGGTGGTGGTGAGGACCTGCGTGCCGATATAGTAATCGCATGTTTGATAGTGTGGGGTTTGGCCGCACCACTCGCTTATGGTGCGGGAGGTGGTGGTGGTCTCCGATGAGCAAGAGAAAATGAACATAATGATGAAGCATATGAAAATAACAAGTTTCATAGCCATGTTTGGATGGATTTATCAATTTTTGTTCTCCTTTAAATGCTAGTTATAATAATACTCATTGTATGCTGCAATTCATCCTAAATGGTTGTAAATTTTTCGCATTAATTAATTAATTTACACCTTATTTTTACTTTAATTACAATATCAGATTTTGTACCAATTAAATCTTTATATATGATTTTTAGACTTGTGATTTAGAGTTTCTTATTTTAAAAATATAATTTTTTTTTTTTCCACTTAAATATCTTAGAAATATTTAATGCAGTTAAAAGTCCAAACATACTCATTTTCTCTATAACACCCCTAAAAACAACAGGAGTAAGTTTAAACCCAAAAAATCGACATATAAAATACCTGCATAAAATAGAAATCACCCAAGACGGAAAATTGTAATAGCATTTACAACTCAACATAATGGACGGTAATTAACAACCTACTAATCAAGTTCATATTATTGATCGATGTCATTATCATCACCAGAGCCGTCCCTCGGGGAAGGCGGGTTGGACGTACGCTCAAGACTCAAAGTAAATAGGGGCCTAAATTTTTTATTATATACTACATATTAGTAGTTAAAAAATTGTAAATAAAAAAGAGAAAAAAATTTAGTATATAATAGGATTCAAAAAGGATTTAACATTATATTAAGGGTCCAAACATGTATTAATTAATAACATTGGACAATAAAATTTGTAAAAAGTTATTTATTCTTTCATTTTATAGTATTGCTTATTTTTTTCTTCAAGTTTTTTATCTAGTACTATTATCTAAAAACTATTTTGACCTATAATCCTTAATATATACTCCATTACTCATTTTCTACATATTTTTTTCATTATTTCATCCGCATGAATTTTATTATTGTGTTAAAATATATTAGATTTTTTGTTATTAACTAAGAAATTAACTACTACATTCTGAATACAATTACCAAACTATATGAGACGACCCAACATATATCTATATTTAGGATTTCAAATATACTTTTTTCCATACATTAGTGACTAATTATTATCTAATATTGGTGCATGAATTTTAAATACTCTTTTATCTCTAAAACAAGAATAAAATTTCAAACTATAACCAACATGGACTTTTGATTCTAAATTTGATGGTTCTTAAACAGTTTGTTTCATTCTTAAAAGTTTAAAATGATGATGAAAAACATTAACGTCAGGTAACATGTGAAATATCTACTTGATTTTTTGTTAATTTACTTAAAGTGTTACTCCGAATGGTCAACATAGTGATATCAAATGATTTCAATCTATGTATTAAAGGTATATCATAATATGTCTTTGATGGTGGAATTGATTGACGATGTTATGTAAAAATGATATAGTAGATAATATTAATTTAGAAATGATTATTGATTGACCTTGCACTAGGAATACAGGGAAAACTGGTTTTAGATGAATTACTAGTATTTTTTTTAATTCAATGTAATTATTGATGATATAAACAATATATTGAAAATAATTTTGTAGTTATGGTCTATTTTTATGTCTTATCCAAGGCCTAAAAATATCAAGAACGAACCTGATCATCACCAGAGGAACGTTTTATTTGCACCCCTCTCCACATAAGGGATGCAATTAATCATTAAATCGCCTGAAATTCTAAAAGGTAACATTAAATCTACAAATATGAAAAATTAATCATTAAGATAGTTTAGGAAGCAAGTCATTTCACATTGATTGAACATGAAGGATGTATAAGGCATTTTTGTTTATAATCGAAAGGAGTTATGACATCTCAAAACTTTTTTATGAAATTGCCCTTCTTTTGCTTATAGATATAGCAGTATTACGATATTTTTATAAAATGTTTAATTATTAACTCGTATTTTGTTTCTTAATTTATGAATGTTTATCAATAATTACTTGTTAATATAATTTTGCTCATGTTTATTTGTTAATAAAAAAGTATTAAAGAATATTAGAAATTTTTACCAAATATTACAAAGTTGACGATCGTTTTTTTTAAATATAGAAATTTTACAATCTTTAAAGAAATTACTTCATAAAAACTATTACCAAATTTATATCAAAACAATAATAAGTAATTTTTTTGCTTAATTAAAAAATAATTCATATTATATAATTTTTTATAAATAATGACGTGGAATTCTTTTTGCTTAATTGGCATTCAAAAAATAAAATATAAATGTCATCAGCAAAAATCTAATCCTATTCATTATTTTCATGTTATAGGTAAAACCAATTACTTAAAATTTTGAGATTTTACATTTAATATCAAAATAAAAGTTTTAAAAGTAGGTTATCCAAAATAAGAATTCAGACGTACACAACAATTATGGTCACTGAGGTTTAATCAAGACTGATGTCTTATATTTTATAATTTGCCAAAGGATTAGTCTATACATAGACTAACCCCCTTTCCGAAAAAGAAAAAGAAAAAAGAGGAACTTATTTATTTGCACCATTGTGCACATAAGGGATGCACTTAATCGTTATAATGGCCTAAAATTCTAAAAAGTAAACATTAAACACCTACAAATTTGGAAAATAAATCGTTAAACCACTTAAAATTCCTAAAAAGTAATAACTAAATCACCTATCTATAGTATTTATTTTGTAAATTTACAAATTTTAGACACACATGTATGATGTACGTTAGTCTGAATATGGATCAAGATTTTTTTTAAATCCAGATAATAAACCATAACTTTTTATTTTATTTTAGAATATTGGAGAATAATTGATTGATTTTTCTGCAAATTTAAAAAGTATAATAATAACTATCGGTTTATCACTATAATAACCCTACTTCTGTTAATTCGGATATATGTTTCTATTTTATGTAGTATTCATGTTTTAAGAATCGAAGCTTTCATGACTTTATACTTTTAATTGGATAGTTGTATCCAAACTTGTTGGGATAAAAATATAAAGAAAAAAACAAGAAGGTTTAAAGTGTAATGAATATGAAACTAGAAGGGCTAATTGCTAATTATCCTATATTGATATCTTATCCACCTAAATCAAACCGAGTCATCTCATTACCAGTTATACATCATATAGTTCAAAACAATAACTTCTAACATAATTGAACTATAACCTCAATTGCATGAAGAATGTTTACCTCAGAGTCAAATACCAAAACTGAACTGGTTACCGGGGAATGGGTGGCGTTGTGTCCGACATTGACATTCCAATTCTAATTGATCTGTATTATTGCAATAAGGGGAACTTATTGATTTTAAAAAAAATGATTTCTACATTCTTTATTCATGTTCAAAACGGTTTCACTACGATTGTTTTACGTTAACTTTTATTTGAACTTATATTATGTTCACACCGTTATGCACATTATCCGCCTACTGAGTGACTTTGCTCATCCGAGGTGTTTTCTCCAATAACACACACTTTTAGAGACAAGTATCCCAACATAGACATTCATTTATAAAGCAACTTCAACCCCAACTCACCCAAAACGTGAAAAGGAAATGGACTCCCAATTTATAAAAACACGGATAGAATTTTATTTCCCGAAACCCCAAAACACGGGCGGGGCATAATACTCAACCCATAAATCTTGAATAAAAATATGTATATGTAAAACGTGACCGAAAACATGGATAATAAAATAACACAATTTAATACCCAAATAACACCTTCCGGTAACGGGGGAGACCCGATTCCGTTGTACGTGGCAGAACACAGAGTTAAGCCACATAGCCACGTTGTCGAACTTGACCTCAGATCGTAATTGTATTGCCTGCTCTACCGAGCTACACCTCCAGTTGGACTTTATTCCAAGTCCTAAAAACACCGTATCCCCTATTGCCTGCTCCATGGAGCTTCACCTCAAGGATACGCGATCTTAGTGTATGTTCGGTCTCTAGTGGAGTTTCATCCTCAGGGTACTCATTCGATACATAGTGCCTACTCCCTAGCATTCAAGATAGGAGCCTCAGCTCCTTACTTGATAACTCATGATGTCTAATCCTCGTGCACAAGAATTAGAACATCAAATCACAAAACCCATGGTCCCGAAAGCACCGTATCCCCTATTGCATGCTCCATGGAGCTTCACCTCAAGGATACGCGATCTTAGTGCATGTTCGGTCTCTAGTGGAGTTTCATCCTCAGGGTACTTATTCGATACCTAGTGCCTACTCCCTAGCATTCAAGATAGGAGTCTCAGCTCCTTACTTGATAACTCATGATGTCTAATCCTCGTGCACAAGAATTAGAACATCAAATCACAAAACCCATGGTCCCGAAGTACAACCCATAAAGGTTCCTCTCCGCAAAACGACCAGGACAACAACAATGCCAACACAACATAATTCTCAAGGTGAGAATATCAAGACTCCTCACCCTTAAATATGACTGACTTACATGCCTATGGATCCAATGCATTACAGTCTAAAATACATGACTCTAAATGAATGACACACGCACTTAAACCATGTATTCTCCAAAATAAAGTGCCATAGATGCAACTCACACCCAAACTCCTCTTTAATTTATTAAAACCGGACAAATGTCCACAAGACCTGACAAAGACGAAGGACCGACCCTTAAGCTCAACCAATCAACTAGCCATATGCTAAAATCTACAAAACGAAATAAAACGCAATCGACCAACGTTTATGCAAACACATGCTCCAAAATACATGAATAACTCCAACACAATTTAGATTGGGACAAATCATTTTTCAAATGAGTCTATACCATTTATTCTTTCAAAAACGTCCCATAACATAAAATCAATCATTCTCCAAAACACACATTAAATGTACATTTATACTCAAAATATCTACTTCCACAAAATAACTCATTAAAACACAAATACTTGTGATTTATTTGTCAAAATGCCCAAAATCCCCAATGTGGGTGTTTTACAAAGTTTATAAAGTTAAACACTTCAAATAATCCAAACTCATCAAATAACTCAACAGTTGATAATTTCATGTAAAATATATAAACATTTAAAATTTGACATTTTGGCATGTACACCGTTTTCACAAATCAATTTGAACTCACCCTGCTAGATTTAGGCTAAATCTAGTTTTTTCCCAACTTGAGCTCATTTGAAGAAATTTGGATCTTCAAGCCAAAACTTCCAAAAACCTAGATCTACAAGTTTCCAACCATTAATATTCATATCCAACCACTTAGAATCGTTCCCCAAACATTTTACATGAAGATCTCAACTTATACCAAAACCCTAATTTCCATAGATGAAGAAAAGAGAAAGTTACCTTAACCATATCTTGAATCCACCAACCAAATACCTCTAGGGTCACCAAAATGAACCACAAACTCCCAATCTTCAAAATGGAGAAAAAAAGGTTAGATGAAACCCTAGTGTAACACCCTAAAAATTCAATCAAATAAAATTGATATTTTGGCAATATGACGTCTAAAATACGGACATCCATAATCAACTTGTAAGGAAAAACTTCAACAAATAAACACTTCCCAAGGGCAACTATAGACCCACAAATAATTGGGATAGTTTACATCATAAAGTTGGCCGAAAAATGAGATACAAAACAAATTACAACAACCTAGACAATCTAGAAGTAACTCAAAAACTAGATTAAAACGGGTGTTGCTAATCCACCAAAAATCTCTCTTCACACGTATACCCAAAAGACCGGCACTCCAAGATCTCCTACGTGCCCGGTTGACAAGCCTGACCGCCTAATTTCCACCACGAGTGGGATCTGTGAGGAAACAACAACCACAACAAGTGTTAGGACAAAGCCTAGTGAGATCTCATAATTTATAAATCATGAACATAATAATATAAAACGATATTCATGTTACCGAACTCCTTTGCCTCACAATTAATGATTTCACCGCTACCACGTTCTCAAACCTGAACATGACCGTACAAGAAATAACTCTTGAAAATACGGGGGAGACCCGTTTCCATCGGGGTGACATATTCACGGAAGTGGAGTCACCCATGATGTTAATGAATTACACCTCATGTCCCGGTCCTAGTTCCCATGCCGTCACGACATCACAACCTCAAACCATAATCACTGCCTTTATTGCCTACTCCGTCGAGTTACACCTCAAGATCTTAAGGGACATTTTTGCCTATCCATTTCTAGACGAGTTACACCTCAAGGGTCCGCGACCCCTTATTGCCTACTCGCTAGTAAATCACGACGACCCACAACATTAGGTCCGAATAATCAAATATCCATATCCCCGTGCACAAGGAAATGGAGGCCCACATTCTTATCAGGTGATCACATTTTAAATTCTTATCAGGTGATCAAAATAAGATTTAAGTATATATAACAATATGTAATTCATATTCCAACACAAATACATCATATTCTTCATATAAATTTCCAGATCATTAGGATAACATATTTCTCTGTTCATGGCAACCCATTCTTACACTTGTAAGTAATACCCTTACCGTGTTTTCCTTGAGTAGCCTAATAGACAAGTTGTCACATTTACCTTATTTCCATCAAACCCTAAATGGTTAGTTTAAAATCATGATACGAAACCTACTCATACATTAACCACGTAAGCACATAAAATATAATTAATCATATTACATTGATAAGTATCCAAAGTAACCGTTAGGGTTTATAGTAGAAACTCACAATAACGATTTGGCTGTGCAACCATAAGAATAATAGAAGTCAACTAGTGAATGCAAGCTTCCAAGTAGTAAATAGATGTACAAATAAACATATAGAAGTTCATAGGGGAAAACTCACCAAGTAGGGTTTTGAGAGGGAGAAACCCTAATTTATAAAGAGATCTTAAATGCACAAAACTTGAGTGGAGGTTGACTTCTTCCAACTTTTAACACTACAAAAGCTTCCCCACTTGCATTTATGGCACTTAATCACACACTTAATGCTAGGTTTCCATACATAATTAATGAAGAGGGAGAAAAGATGTGAGAGCAAAAGAAATCGTCTCTCCCAAGGCTCTCGATCTGCAGGTTTTTAAAAGAAAAATGGTTGAAAAGAATCCCCAAAACGACTTTAGATGCCAGCCCCCCTCCCCCCCGTAAGCGACCTTGACCCAAGGCATGGTCGCCGAGCATAGTCGCCGGTCCCACCATGGCTACTGGATGTTGTCGGCGATAATGACAGCAGCGACTATGCCTTGGCATTCTCGCCGGGCATAGTCGCACACTTCTCCCCAGCGACTGTTTGGCTTGGTGCAAGTGTGTCATAGTTGGCTAAGCTTTGGCGCACATGCCGGCACCATCGAACGACCTCTTCTACGACTTCTCTTCGAACTCCCAACTGATTTCTAACGTCACAAGTGCTAAATCCGTAACAACGAATAGAATCCCAAAGACGTACGTCCAAAATAACAACGTAAGTATTTCTACCTTTTTCATGCATACACACATACGCATGGACACACATTTTTACACGCATTACATAGATACATAAACCCGACAACCCTACTTAGACAAGAGATTTCACTTAAAGAGTCTTCACCGAAAAAAAAACGATTCTATAAAAGATTGATTAAAGAGTACGGTAACTTACTCGCAAAGGAAAACGGGATGTTACACCTAGAAACTTGATGAAGAAGATGAAGTGAAATGAGTTCTAGAAAGATTAAGGTTTATAAAAATGGTGTGGGGTTTGATTTGGGAGAGAAAGATGGAGAGAGGAGAAAGGATTTGGGGTTTTTGGATGAGAAAGTTGAAATGAAGGAGAGGGATATCAGATCTAGATATGGGGATAAAAGTAGGAGAGAGATGAGGGAAAAGTTGAAGGTGAAAAATGGTGAAAAATTCGTCAGGCTCAATGCAGACGTCCACTTGGAATCCTATGCGGACTTCCACTTGCATCAGGACGAAAACTGGCAAATCTTCTGCTGCTTTCGCGGAAGATCCTATGTGGACATCCACTTGCTTCTCTATGTGGACGTTCACTTGATAATGGTCGCCCGATTTATTGCTCGGTCACTGTTTTGGTCATAACTTCTTCGTTATAACTCTGTTTTCGCTCCGAAAAGGACCGTTGGACTCGTATTTGAATTTCGCATCTAGCAAGACTACAAAATCTAGGATTCAATCCAAAATCCTATTTATTCTATTTCTTTTGAAAAATCGATTTCTACGCTGACTTAAAATTATACTTACCCGTAAATTACGGGTTTTAAAACAGTCCAGTTAGAAGTTGTGGTAGCCATTGTGATACTTAAACTCGTAGTTTTTTGGATCGATACTCGTACTTAGTACGTATTACTTGATTGATATCGTACACTTACGATAGATTTGGAGGGTTGTATAAATCTTCTATCAATAAACTAATTGTTATTAATCATACAGGAGTTTTTATTAACCAATTTTGATAAAAGAAAGTTTCTATTTTCAGAAGCAATAGCTTCATATCTTGATTTTCTGTTGGCAAAAGCATTTCATTGATATGAAGAATACTTCACTTATAATTGATATCTAACAATTATATATCTCAAGTGGTTTCGCTTTTTCATATACATAATATTTATATACGATAAATTAAATTTGTACATATTTCTTATTTTTTGGGAAGGTTGGAACCATTGACCTCTAAAAAGGTTAGGTTTCTTTTTGGCTTCCATCAACTACGATCTACTTAAGAATCCATGGAAGATTCAAAACCAGGTGACTTATAGCATATCCAATGGCTTTTCCAAAATGAAGAAAAAAAAAAAAAAATTAAAGTTTCTTTAGTTTTTTTTTTCCTCCACCAACTTCTCCAAAAAAAAAAAAAAAAAATAGAAGATAGCATGATTTTTTCTCCAAAATTGAAGAATTCTCTAAAAACAACAGCTATTATTCTTAAGATGTTTATCTCCAAATTTGTTTAGTTTTTTTTTCTTCCAGCTCCTTCAAAAAAAGTAAAAAAAATAAAAATAAAAATTAGAAGATCACATAAAATTGAGGTGGTAGCCTAGCGGGTGGAGGCTCTGGGTCTAATGTTGAGTAAGCACTAGGTTCAGGGTTCGAATCCTGTGAAGCTCTCTCAAAGGCATCGAAGGGGATTAGTCGGGTCGGCCCCGAATGGGATCCCGGATACCCCGAATCGTGTATTAATTACCGTTCAAAAAAAAATTGAAGAAGAAGAGAGATAATATTTTTATTAAATTATTAAATATTTTAATAATATATTATTAATATATTCCATACATTTAATAAAATATTATTCCTCCTTTTGATAATTTTAACTATTTCTCTTAATTGTAAAGTAATTATTATTGATTTCTATTACAAGCTACTTAATTTAAATTGTATTCATAACTTTATAAAATTTAACAGTTTCTATTACAAATTATGTAGTTAATTAATTTGTGCTACTTGTTTTCAAACCCAGGTATATAAGGCACCCCGGTTTTAGGAAGCCAATGGTTGCCTAACAAGAACTTGCCAACCGTAAAAAGATGTGCAATCTTCCGATTCGTAATTTTATGGAAACTATGCCATTTAACTCGCTTAGCCGTAGACGATCCCGGTCCATAATTCTTGTACTCTCCACAAAAACAGTGTTCCTTATTACCCCAACTATCAAGCCACCCCTGTGGATCCACCAAGTCATCAAGATAACTTTGCATATAGACGGTCAAGGCGTATGGATACCATGGTCTTCCCAAAAACACTTTATTATACTGACTGAGTACGGGCTTAAGATCATCACCAGCAGTTATTTTACAGCCTTGTAAAGAAAATCCGCTGGATTCGTTATGGAGCTTCCAGCCATTAGCCGTCACCACCAAGCCTCCTCCGGGAAGTGGTCTCCGAAAGAAGATTCCACAATCTTGGAAGACGGATTGAGCGTCGCCAAAAATGAAATCGACGGTTCCCAAGATCTGGCATTCTTTATAGAATTGTTTATTTAAATACGCAAAGAGCGTGTCTTGGTAACCCTCGATGCTGCAGTGGTAGAAGACTGATTGGTCGGAGCCAGAAAGGAGTGCCACCGCTTGTGCTCCTTCCGGTCCGGCCGTGTTCCGAAATGTCATGTCTCGAGCCATAAATTCACGACCCCATACTTCTGCAATCCATAAATTAATATTTAAAATCAAATGATCAACTGTAAGTATGTTTCTTTCAAAAAAAAAAACTGTAAGTATGTAATAATATATAATTAATAAAACAACATTAAAAGTATAGGGCATCCGCAATGGTCAAGTCTTTTAAAGACTTGATCTATTTGCCACCATACCAAAAAGTCATCTTCAAATGGTTACTCCAATGGTCAAATCTTCTAAAAACTTTTTTTTGCATTTTTTTAATTCATTTTTGCACTCTTGCCTATTCTTCAAGCTTTTGCTCAAACACTTGGCATTCACCAAGCTTTTGAAGATCAAGTCATTCTTCAAGTCATTGCTCCAATGGTTACTCTCTTCATCACGTGGTTGTCAAGCTTTTCATCAAGTCATTATTTTTATCATTGGAGATGTTCTAAGTATGTAAAATTTTAATTTATTGGTAGATTGAGAAATGGTTTTTTTGTTACCGCTTCTACCAACTAAATGCCAGAAGTTTGCTTAATATTAAATGTATCAAAAATTATATTAACATAACTAATACTGGAATCTATAAAGAAATTGTTAAAGTATTTCCTTTTGACAATTTTAATTTTTTTCTTCCTATTTTAGAAAGAAAAGAAAATGAGAATATTTGTTTGAATGCTCTTATCTATATCTATACTATATTATAAATATGACATAAAAAACTCTTAAAAACAAGTCTTAAAACTTAATGTACCGCTATTTAATGTTAATTACTTAAAAAACAATCATTAAAGTTGTATGTACTACATTTAATGTTATTTATTAATTTTCAATCATTATCTCTAACCATTTTAACTCCTCTAAAATCATTTCCCACTTTAACTCTCCTAAAATAACTCTCAGCATAATTAAATATAAAATAAAAATCAAATTTTAAATATAAAAAATCTAAAATATAATTAAAAAAATCTAACAAAATATTTTATAAAATAAATTATATTATTAAACCAAAATAAATTACATTATATTATTAAGTTTAAATTAAACAAATTTATATAAAAAAAATCATTATTACTCTCTCACAACCATCCAAAATCGTAATGTAAATCGACAAAAAACAGAAAATAAAATGAAACATTAAAATCGTGATGTATTTAGCTGCATTGCGCGAGTACACTTCTAGTTATATTATAAAGTACGAATAAAAAACTCTTAAATACAAATTATTAGGCACAAAGTACCATCATTTTATGCAAGATTTTAAAAATCTCTTAATTTACAAGTATCAAAGCACAAGATACATATTACTACTGCATGCTTCTAACACCCATCAATTTGGTATGTGCAGGATCTTCCTTTTATGCAGACATTTTCATGTATCACTATTACTTAATATATTATATTACTATAAATTTGTTTTAATTATATTATTAAATATATAATTGATTATTTTTTCTAGATGTCATTGAAATATCGAATATCTAAAATCAAACACAAACTTTTTAAGCACTTGATTTAAAAGTCACTGTAGTCCCTATGGCTATATTTTATTTTTGACTATTTAAATAAGTTTGAAAGTCATATTATATCCTTGCATTGTTTGTATTTATAAAAAAAAATCAATTTTATGTATTTTTCATTTCTTTTATCCTATGAAAAATAAAACACCATTTATAATATAAAAGAAGGAAAAAAAAGGTGACTATTTATAAGCAAGCGAAACATAAACTTACGAAACGTTGCTGTACTCTTCAAGTCCCCGGCCAATGCCGTTTTCAGTGTATCACCACCTGCATGTCCGTTACCCGTGATGATTGTCTTGTTTATTCCGTCTCCATACATCGTAATATACCCCACTGGACGCGGAATCACAACGTTTTCTGTGTAGATCCCGGCCTTCACGTAAATCACAAACCTCTTTGTGGGTTGTGTTCGTTTCGAAGCTGCGTTTATAGCATCTTGAACCGTCGTAAAATCTCCCGAGCCATCTTGAGCCACCACCACATTCGGCCCTCGTTTTAATTCCAAATTAATATCTGATAACTTATATTCTTTTTTATAATTCCAATCTACGAACCCCGGAGGAGCATCATCACTGCCCGTATTAAGAACACTAATAGCCAAAGAGTTGGTTATTAGTTCTGTCAAATTGTTAGAAATAATGGGTAGAATGGTGTTGGTCATATTGATCAACTCGAACCCTTTTTCGCACACGTTGATATAGGCTATCCCACCACTGAGCCATGTTTGGATGTCGAATGGTGTGGGGTCGAGGGTGCGGTCAAAGATCGTGTTAAGTGTGAAGATGATCCCATCGAAGTAGTCAACACAGCTCGACCACAAGCCTTTTCCTGGAGCATTTGGGTACTTGGACTCGATCTCATGGGCTCGTTCTCGGACCACGAGTGCATCATCTATGGCTGCTTGCACCGTCATATCTAGGAATTCGGTGGTTGATATGAGGGCTGTGGTGGAGAAGTTATAGCGGCTGATATAGTGATCGCATGTTAGATGGTGTGGGGTTTGGCTGCACCACCAGTTTAGGGTGCCGGAGGTGGTGGTTTCCGATGAGCAAGAGAAAATTAATGTAATGATGAAACATATGAAAAGATGAAGCTTCATAGCCATGGTTGGATTACTTAATTTTTGTTCTCCTCTAAATGCTATTTATAGTACTGGTCAAATGCTGCAAATAATGCTAAATGGTGTTAAATTTTCGATTTTACACCTAGTTTTTACTTTAATAATTATAATATCAGAGTTTGTACCCATTAAATCTCTATATATGTTTTAGACTTGTGATTTAGGTTTTCTTATAATAACATAAACTTTATTTTTCCCACTTAAATATCTTGAAATAGTTAATGCACTTAAAAGTCCAACATACACCTTAATTTTCTCTTTATAATAACTGCAATATATATCTAAACATTTCCAAATTTGGAGATTTATCAGGAAATGATTATTTTGAAGAGAGAAAAGAAATTTTTTTAATATTTCCATCAATAACAATCTTGTAAGCTAGTTAAATGTTTAAGAAAGATAAAATTATATTTTATTAAATATATTAAATATTTTAATAATTTAATCAATGTTGTAATTTAAAAATGACGATCCTGTTGGAATTAAATATGTTTTTTGAAAATTTTGTTTATTATTTTCTATTTTAGGGAAAAAATTTAAAAATCTGCTAGATACTATCTAATATATTATTGATTTTGGAGGAAATAACATAAAAACATACTTTTGAGGTCAATAAAGTTTTTATAAAATATACTTTAAATTTGACAGTTTATATTTTGAGGTCAATAAAGTTGCCTTTATAAATGATATATTAATATAATATTAAGTTTTTATAAAAACGTATACTATTTTATTATTATTATAATATTAAAGAATGTTTTTAGGTGTTTTTTAAGTTTGTACTTGAAGTTGATGTTTTTTAGTGTTTAGTGGACTCACCATTTAATGTTTTTAGAGTTTTATTTTTAGAGCATCTCCAACAACTTCTCCAAAATGAAGATTTTACAGATTTTTTGTTCCAACATATTTTCCAAAATCTTCTCTAAAATGGAGAGAAAGTAAGAGAGAGATAATGAAAATCTCTAAATTTGAAGATATCTCTAAAAATATAGAGAAATAATTTTTTATTAATTCTACTAATTAAGTTGTTTTAAATTAAATGTTTAAGAAAGAGAAATAATATTTTATGAGATGTATTGAATATTTTAATAGTGTAATTAATTGTGTAATCTCCAAAATAGAAAATCTGTTGGAGATGAATGTGATATTTTTTGGAGATTTTGACATATTACTTCTCCATTTTGGAGAAGCTTTAGGGGGTGTTTGGGATTGCTTATTTAAAACAACTTATGTTTATTTTAAAAAGTGTTTATCAATTTATGCAGTGTCAAACCGGAGTTTTTAAAAAATTGTTCGAATTAACTTATTGTGGTACCGAAACGTAATAAGTTAATAAGTTGTTATTTAAAGGTGTTTGGGATTGCTTATACATATAAAATAACCAAAAAAGTGATAAACACTTTTCAAATAAGTTGATAAGTTAAAACCAAATGACTTATCAAAAAGTGTTTTTCAGCGGTTTGGCACCACTATAAACCATTTTAATTTTTCCTCATCCAAATACTCAAAAGTGCTTATCTCCGATGCCAAATCGTAATAAGCTAAAAAACACCTCAAATAAGCAATCCCAAACACCCCCTTAGTGGTTGGGTCGGATATGACCTTAATTATTTGCACCCCTGTGCACTTAGAGCATCTCCAACAGTGTAATAACCGGCTCCAAATTGCAAATTTTTAGAGTTTGGATGCCTAGTGGATCTAAGACCAAAGTTGGAGGGTCTTAATGTAAATTTGAAATAAAAGGGGTTTAACCCTAGAAACCTCTCACTTTGCTTGTGGGGGCTGAGAAATTTTAGAGAGAGAGAGAGATTGGGCGATTTTTGGGCAAGAGCAAGGAAGGAGCGATTTTCTTGGGAGGTCAAGCCCTCTCAATCGATTTCAAGGTAAGCCCTATATCCTCTAATTATTGTAAAGATAACTTAATTAGTGTAACATAATACTTATTTTCAGTACTTCTACAAAATATTTAATAAACTGTAAATATAAAAAACTTGTCTGTAAAAATCCAAAACGACATGATCATATCAAATATCATCTGAGGAAGTGCTTGATTGTGGTGATAGGGGTAAGGAAAATTAATGAAAATGAAAATCATTAAAACAGTGAATAATGCAATAGTGATTCAAAATGACTCTATAATTATATATATAGAGGGAGGATATTTTGCAACCCTCAAAAATGTTACAACTTGTGCAACTTTCACCATCACCATCCATTTGGATCTTCAATGACTTATTAATTTTTTATCTAATATTAGAGTAAATTACAAATTTCGTCCCTGTGGTTATGTGAAATTTTGGATCAGGTCCCTCAAACAAAATAATTACATATATCATCACTGTGGTTTCATTTGTGTTTTGGATTAGGTCCGTGCCTCTAACTCCATTAACAAAGCTATGTTAAGTCAGGGGCATTTTTGGAATTTTACATTTTTTAGTTTTCTTTTAAAATAATAAAATACGTATAATTTATATTGTATAATATATATAATCTATACATATATATATACTCTCACATACATGATTTTTTATACATAAAGACATTGGAATCTCTGTGAGCCACCTTGCTCCGTGATCGCCACAACAACCAACCAACCTCGTCATTTTCTGCACTGCTCCGGCTAAACCTTAGACGGATCAAGATCATTAATGACAGAAACAACAACAAGAGCATTTGTGTAAGCAGAGATTCTAAGTCCCAAAGTTTGATCCAATATCAACGTATCACGACTACGCTCAAAGATTCGTGTTTTGAAGCTCTCGACAATCTGCCATTGATGTGGTGACTGGAAGTTAAATTCACAAACACAAACTGAATCGGTAAATCCCGAACACACACAAAACCACACTGAATTGGTTCTAAATTAAGCTCCGAATGAGTTCTAAATCCAGCGGTTATCGAGCTCTAAATCGATTCTAAACGGATCTATGATTCTAACTAGTCTCATCATAGTACAGATCAACCAGTGAAATAATTACAACATGGATTGGCGTTGCTAGGTGGTGGCAAAGGCGATAGTCCCTTGGCTTTGGAATACTTCTGAATCCCATCGAGTCTACAGCAAAGAGTCTTTGTTTACTACCAATCAATTGAGATAACACCGCTTCAATCTGAAGAAAAGAAGATGAGAGAAACCCATGTCGACATATCACATTTTCTGACTCGATGAACCCGGTTTCATTTTCTCTGTGAGTTCACTCAAAAGCTTCAATGACGCTCAAAATTGACTTGAGTATGATCTGGGTTCGATGAAGGAGGTAAATGTTGAATCTGAGTTCGATCTGGGTTCAGTAGAGGGGATTTGGAATCGATATGGAGGGGATCTGAGTTCGAGCTGGGTTCGATGGAGGGGATATGAGTTCGATCGGAGTTTGATCTGGGATCAATAGTTATCGGAGAAACTCGAATATGGTGGCGATGGAGGGGATCCATAGGAGATGAGGGAGACGGAGATCGGAGGGGGCGACGAGTTGGAGGATATGTGTTTATATATGTGTGTGCTATATATATTTATATATAAATGATATATAACTTGTGGTGGCCGGAGGTGAGGAAGGAGGAAGGGAGTCGAAGAATATGTCGTCACCGGAGAAGAAGTTGGCACTGCCGGAGTTTTGTTTGTTACTAGGGGAAGCATTAAAATGAAAGGGACATATATATATAATTATTTTTTATATTTTTAAAGGAAAAAATTATAAAATGACTATATTATCCTCTACTTAAGGGAGAAACACTTGATGTAGTTAGGAAAGAGAAACCTGATCCATAACAAAAGTGAAACCATGGTGACTATACTTGTAATTAATTTGTTTGGGGGACCCAATCCAAAATTTTCAATAACCATGGGGACGAAATTTGTAATTTACTCTTAATATTAACAACGGGAGGGGCAGTTTAGTAATTTTGTTGTTATTTTATTTTTTGATTTATTTAGTATTCAAATTAACCCTATTTTTGACCCAAATCTTCCAAAATCGTACAAACCGAAATTGAAGGAATCAAACACTAGGAAACCATCAATAGAGCATTTACAACTCTTACATAAGTTTAGAAATGGAAGGGATAAACTTACCACTTAGGTTTTGATTAAAACCTAAGAAAACCCTAAAATGAGCTTGAGGTTGAAGATGACAATGGTGAATCCTTTGACATGGCTCCCAAACTACCACTTGATGACAGAATACCTTAAGAACTCAATAAATTGTCTCAAAAATGAATTAGGGTTTGAGGGGGAGAAGGAGAAATGATTTGGGAGAGAATGAAGGAAGTTTGGAGGAGAGAAATGAGGTAAATGGTTGAAAACCCCGACTTAACAGCACCTTGGGCCTCTGGTGCGACAATGACCAGCGACTGGGCAATGTCCCCTGGAAATTTCGCCAGGTTCCCCAGGCCACTGTTCCTTCTCTGCGACTATGACACTGTCATAGTCGCCGGGCATTGTAGCGGGACCCTTCCGGAGCCCCGAAACTCAACTTTTTCAATGGCAACACTCCCGATACTCCGAGGGACTTTAAACAATGATTTCCCAACAAAAGTCCCATCGTTCATAAGATCCAAAAACGTCCGGGTGTCCTTTACTTACCGAAAATTACGGGTGTTACAATCCTCCCAACCTTAAAAGAGATTTCGTCCTCGAAATCTAGATTTAAATAAAATGTTTCCCGTAGGATAGATTGTCTCTAATCCATATTCCAAAACTACTACCATAAACCTTATGCCGATACTCACGACAGTCGTCCCCTTGGGCACGTAACACTTATGTCCGAGTGAACAATTATCTTACTAATCTTAACCCAATGAAACCCTTTAAAGCCCAATAGATCTATTAAGACCCAATGAAACCATTTAAATCCCGATTGAACCCTTTAAAGCCCAACAGATCTATTAAGACCCAATGAAACCATTTAAATCCCGATTGAACCCTTTAAAGCCCAACAGATCTATTAAGACCCAATGAAACCATTTAAATCCCGATTGAACCCTTTAAAGCCCGATAGAACCATTTAAAGCACAATAGAATACTTTATGACTTATTAAGGTACAATAACAACGACACACACACACACACATACTATAGATACATTAACATGTACACATGCATACAACACATATATACATCATATGCGATTACCATACAACGTACACACACACATTATCTATAAATTCATATCACCATATATATATATATATACACACATATACAACAATATACATAGATCCATCACGGGTTACCAAACAACACATGTATACATATATATATATATATATACACACACATATAACACAGACTCGTGGATATATATAACACACACACACATATAACACAGACCCGTGTATATATATATAACACATACACATGCATATATATAACACAATCATGAGAAAAAAAAGAAAATTTAAAAAATCCGTCGCTAATTAGCGACGGATTAGCGACGGATTTTTTTAAAAAAATAAATAAAAAAGAAATTCCGCGTGTCCGTCGCTAATCCGTCACTAATTAGCGACGGGCACGTGGATTTTCTTTTTCATTTATTTTTTAAATAAATTACGTCGCTAATTAGCGACGGAATTAGATTCGTCACTAATCCGTCGCTAATTAGTGACGGGTCTAAATCCGTCGCTAATCCGTCGGTAATTAGTGACGGAAATTTCTGTCACTGATACCCCTTTTTCTAGTAGTGATCAGACCACAAATTATAAAACCAGATAGATCAAAACAGAAATGTTGCTTCGTAGGTGATGTTGCCTTTTTAAGGAGAATTTCAGTGTTCTTTGAATTGTGCCGCACTTGTATGTGGCGCCTCCCCAAGGATAAAACAACTCACTTCAATTAATTGTATAACTCAAAATTGATTCTATCTCTATTTCTCTTTACAAAAACAATCTGTTTATACCGGAAATAGAAGGATATACCTCCCACGAGATCAAATTGCCATGGTCTCTATAATAACATTCATATTGGTTATTTCAATTTATCAAGTCAAAAATTTTAATCAAACATTAAAAAAAAAACTTTTTAATTGACATGGTCAGTTAAAAAAGATTTTGGACGGACCATCTTCTTCCGAAATTTCACCCTCATAACATTTTCCAAAGAGTGTATCCCACACAACTAAATCCATATGTACTTACATGAGACAATGAGTTTGATTTTTAAGTTATAATTCATATTTCTTTTCATTGTTTGGTTCTTGTGTATGAATATGAGTGTGCTTCATGCATAAACGTATTTTTGTGATTTTTTCAAATGCTAAATATTCTTTGATGTTTCATTATGAAACAACATTGGATGTTCACATGTATTTCTTCATCTCAGAAATGGCACATATATATAAATTGCTTTTGGTCAAACCGTCCAGTCAACATGTTGAGAAAGAGATTGATCATCACATATGACATTGTTCTAGAATGAGATTAGCCATTATATACGAGATTAGACTTTGACGAATTCTAACTTCTAGAAGATTTTTATTTGATCTCCCTCCTATACATAGTTACATACTATGACAACATAACAATAGCTCATCAGTAACATGATGTACCAAAAATCAAAGTAGGATATGATAATTTTATTTAAATTGTTGTCATTTTATCTTATTTGTAATTTTAAATTATTTTTATTTTACGTTATTGTAATTTTAATTATTGTTATTTATATTATCCTCATTTTACATATTGTAATTATATTTTCTGTATTTCAAATTTATGGTAGTTATAAAAACTAGTTGTAGTTATAATAAAAATTAATGTTTTGAAATTTATTTTCTCTATATATATATATATATATATTAATTATAGGTATGAGAATGAAACCCGTCCCATCGGAGAACCCGGTGTACCCGACTCGATAGGGACAGAGACGGGGATTGAGGTCCCTGCCCCATCCCTAGTTTCCTACCCCATTCTCATACCTAATTAATTATAAAGTAATGATAAAATTCTAGGACCCATTTAAAAATAAAAAATTTAGATTTTTATATATTTTTTAAATTTGTTTAACTTAAATTGTGAATATAATTAAAAAGTAAAAATTTAGGATAAGATATTTTTATCCAAACCATTAAACCCAATGGCATCCTTATTCCATGATGGTTTATAGAATACCAAATATTCGAGTATGCTGTTATTACCTGAATCAAAGAAAATCAACAAATACACAATATATGGAAAAGAAATACACAAATTAAAAATTAAAGTCCAACATTTACGATGTGTTTTCGAAACCTTTTTTGCGAAGGAAAGGAGAAAGGGAGGAAAGTAAAGAAAAAAACTAGTGTTTTTGAAACTCTTTTAGGAGAAAAATTTGAGTTTCCTCTCAAATGTGGGAGGAAAACGAACGAAAGAAAACAAAACAAATTAAAACCCTTTAAAAAAATGATTAAAATTACAAAAGATCCAATCTTTCATTTTAAATGTTATATTTTTAAAAGGTTTATTAGTAAAAGATGATAGATTTCCTTTCCTTTCTCTTATGTATAGGAACATGAAAAATTATTTTTCTTTTTTTTTCTCTCCTTCCTTTTTTCTCTCCTTCCTTTTTTTTCCCTTTTTTAGAACGCAAATAAAAAAAATTCATTTTCCTTCCTTTCCTTTCCGTTTCTTTTCTTTTCTCCCAAATTCGAGATCAAAAATGGCACACTAGTGCCGGGCCACCACGGTTGGCCAACGATGAAATTCGCCACCGTTAGAAGCGTCATTGGATTTGGTAACAACCCCATACCCATCCCACTTCACCCTCCTGTTGGCGAAAGAACCCGGTCTAATATTCCTATATTCTCGAACGATTTATTTGAAAAACTATCTAGATAGTTTGGGTCGGCCGAGTCTCTTCCAAACTATCCAGATATGCTATTTTATATGTTAAAATAGAGAAAAGATGAGAGAGAAGATAAAAATCTTCGATTTGGAGAAATCTCCAAAACCCATTTAAGTAAAGAGAAATAACATTTTAATTTTTCCACCAATAAGAAACATTGAAGTAAAATGTTTATGAAAAAGAAATAATATTTTATTAATGTATTGATTATTTTAATATAATCAATGCTACAATCTCTAAAATCGAATAATCGTTGGAGTTTGAAGTAATTTATTTTTAATGATTTTGCCTTTTGATACTCTATGTTATAGACAATATAGAGTATCAAATTTTTGTTGGAGATACTCTTAGGGGCGTCTGGTTCGCAGAATGTGATGAAATCTGGTGGAATTGGAATTTTGAATTCCTTTTACCAGATTCCATTTCCTTGTTTGGTTCAAGTTTTTCAATGGATGGAATCTTTGAATTCCAATAAATTCCATCATAAAACCCAAGGATTTCAATGGAATGGAATTTCATATTTTGATAATTTCAAAGTTACCCTTTACCTCAAACTAAACCTTATTGATATTGATTATCAGCAGACACCAACTATCTCTCCTCTCTCCCTCTCCTCTTCCTCTCCTCTCTCTCTCTCTCATCTCTCACTTTCTCTTCTCTCTCCTCTCTCTCTCCCCCCCGCTCTCTCTCCCCTCTCTCTCCCGTCTCTCTCCCCTCTCTCTCTCCTTTCTTGCTCTCTCTTTCCTCTCTCCTCCTGTCTCTTTATTCATCATTCGTGTGCTAAAATAATCAAAGTAATTTTTGTTTAAAAAATTAAAATAATCAAAAAGGGTATTTTGGTCATTTACCAAAATTCCATTACAATTCCGAAACTACAATCTGTGAACCAAACAGAAAAATTCCAATTCATTTAACAGATTTCATTCCAATTCTGTCAACCAAACAGGTGGTCAAACATGACAACATTTCATTCCAATTCCTTCAAAGTCAAATTCTTTTGACAGATTCCATTACATCCAAAAACATTATGCGAACCAAACGCCCCCTTAGGGGATGTTTGGTTCATGGAATTTGAAGGAATTGGAATTGTCAATTCCATTGACCAAATTCCAAGCCCCTTGTTTGGTGCACGGAATGAAAGCAATTGAATTCTTCCAATTCCATTGAATTCCACTATTTAAGTAATTACTCATTCCTTGTCTCAGGGACGGATCCAGCTTGGTGGCAACGGTGACACGTGTCACCGTATCATTTCTCCTACGAAGAGTAAAATTTTTAGATTCGTTAAAGGTGCAACTGTATTGCTTTGGAATATGCTACCGTATTATTTTGGAAACTTTAAGAGGTGCAACCATAACTCGTAATCAACCAAAAAACCAAAAAAAAACTTTTGAAATCAACCACAAAATCGAAGAAAACTCTTGACATCCACCAAAAAAACCGAAAAAATCCCTCGAAATCGTTAAAAAAATTAAAAATTTGTCGAAATCAAGCAAAAAACTTTGAAAATTCCTCAAAATGGTGGAATTAGGCTAAAAACACATCAGACAATATTTAACGTCGGTAAAAAGATGAAGACACGTTGATAAAAACCGTGTTTTTTGTAATTATTTTTTGTCTATATTATGTGGTGTCACCGTATGAAAAAATTTCTAGGTTCGTCCCTACCTTGTCTGAAGAAATTGAATTACTACCAACCAAAGTGTGGTCAAATTCCATCAAATTCTTTCAAAGTCAAATTTTTTCGATAGATTCAAATTCCATCAAATTCCATTATGTGAACCAACTCCCCCTTAGAGGGCGTTTGGTTCGCAGAATATTTTTGAATGTAATGGAATCTATCAAAGGAATTTGACTTTATTGGAATTGGAATGGAATGTTGTCAGGTTTGACCACCTGTTTGGTTGACAAAATTGGAATGAAATTTGTTAAATGAATTGGAATTTTTCTGTTTGGTTCACAGATTGTAGCTTCGGAATTGGAATGGAATTTTGGTAAATGACCAAAATACCCTTTTTGATTATTTTAATTTTTTAAACAAAAATTACTTTAATAAAATAGTCATTAAATAGTTTAATTTTTAACAAAAATTGTTTTGATTATTTTAACACATGAATGATGCCGAGAGAGTGAGGAGAGAGAGGAGAGAGAGGGAGAGGGAGAGAGAGAGAGGAGAGAGAGGAGGAGAGAGATGAGAGAGTGGAGGAGAGAGAGAGGATAGAGAGGATAGAGAAGAGAGAGTGGAGGAGAGAGAGAAGAGAGAGGAGAGAGAAAGAGAGAGGGAAGAGAGAGAGAGAGTGGAGGAGAGAGGGAGAGAGAGAGAGAGGGAAGAGAGAGAGGAGAGAGAGGGAGGAGAGAGGGAGAGAGAGGGAAGAGAGAGAGAGAGAGAGGGAAGAGAGAGAGGAGAGAGAGGGAGGAGAGAGAGAGGAGAGAGTGAGGAGAGATAGAGAGAGGAGAGAAATAGAGAGGAGAGATAAAGAGGGAGGAGAGAGGGAGGAGAGAGATAGCGAGAGCAGAGAGAGGAGAGAGAGATGAGAGAGAGAGTTGGTGTTTGCTGATAATCAATATTAGTAGGGTTTAGTTTGGAGTAAAGAGTAACTTTGGAATTATCAAAATATAAGATTTCATTCCATTGAAATCATTGGGTTTTAGGATGTAATGTTCAAATCCTTCATTTGTGGAATTTGGTGGAATTCACACATTCCTTCCATAGAAAAGAATGAACCAAACAAGGGAATTAAATTTGGTCAAAGGAATTGGACATTCCAATTCCATCAGATTTCATCAGAATCTGCGAACCAAACTCCCCCTTAGTATTTACCAATAAAACTGTTAAAGACGTTTACCAGCAATTCACTCCCAAAAAACCAGAGGGACCAAATCCACAATTCACTCCCAAAAAAAACTTTTGAAATCAACCACAAAATCGAAGAAACCTCTTGACATCAACCAAAAAACCGAAAAAATTCTTCAAAATCGATAAAAAAAATTAAAAATTTGTCGAAATCAAGCAAAAAGCTTTAAAAATTCCTCAAAATGGTGGAATTAGGCTAAAAACACATCAGACAATATTTAACGTCGGTAAAAAGATGAAGACACATTGATAAAAACCGTGTTTTTTGTAATTATTTTTTGTCTATATTATGTGCTGTCACCGTATGAAAATTTTTCTAGGTCCGTCCCTGCCTTGTCTGAAGGAATTGAATTACTACCAACCAAAGTGTGGTCAAATTCCATCAAATTCTTTCGATAAATTCCAATTCCATCAAATTTCATTCTGTGAACCAACTCACCCTTTGTATTTACCAATAAAAGTGTTAAAGACGCTTACCAGCGATCTTACCGTGTCATTTAATGATCAAAAATCTTATCCAATAGGATAGTACGGCTCCTAATTAAGAAACACCAAATTATTTCAAGAAACTCTTGTTACTTCTTTTTATTAAAGAAATAAACTTTTATTAGTTGAATCAAAGAAAATGTAAACAAAAAATACAAGGATCTGTTACAAAATAAAATAATGAAAAAAAGAATACACAAATAATTAGAACTTAAAGGCCAGCAGTAAATGGCACACCGGTGCCGGGTAACCACGACTGGCCGGCGATGAAATTCGCCACCGTAAACTTAGAAACCTCGTTCGAGTTAGTAATAACCCGATACCCGCCCCACTTCACTCGCCTGCCGGTGGAAGAACCCGGTCCAGTATTCATATATTCTCCATAATACAAAGTATTAAGTGCAAAATTCCCATCCCATTCTAACCATCCGGCCGGGTCTACCAAACTATCCATATAATTTTTCAAATAAACCGTTCGAGAATACTGCTTCCATGGCCGGCCCAAGAATGCTCTGAATGAGCTCAACACGGGTCTTAGATCAGATGCAGCCATGATTCGAGAATTTTGAATCGAGATCCCGGTGTTTTGGTTAGAGTCGGTTCGGCCTTGGGCCGTGATGGTGATCTTTTGTGAAGCCATGGGTCGTCTTCCGTAGATCATGCAGTTTTGGAGAACCACGGCCGCGTTGCCAAAGATGAAGTCAACGGTGCCGTAAATGTAGCATTCTTTGTAGAATTGGCGTTGGGAGTGGACGTAGAGAGTGTCTTGGTATCCTTCGAAGCCGCAACGGTAGAAGACCGATAAGTCGGAGCCTGACCGTAGTGCCACCGCTTGGTGGTTCTGAGGACCGGCGGTGTTGCGGAATGTTATGCCACGCGCAATGAAGCCGGACCCGGTTACAACTGTGTTGAACAAGTAAAGAAAAACGTATCGTGAGTTCATAAATAGTTTGAAAATTATATCATATGTTTGTCTGACTATTAATTTCATAAACTTGTGAAATGGGTTGAGGTATATATAAGTTGATTCAAACATATTAATATTAAATAGTTGTTCATGGTATTTTTTTTTTTCAAGAAATAGCCAATTTTATAAAGAAATAGCTATTAATTTCCTCAATCAAATAGACAAATACGCCGATTGGCGAAATTCAGACCCAATTAAGCAGAAAGTCCCCCTAAAACTGATAATTTAATTAAAATTTCGGAAAACCCCTCTTGTTAGTGAAACTGGACAAAATCCATGTGTCATCATCTGGTTAGTTTTCAAATCTCATAGTTGGACCCACCATCCTATAAAAGGTGAATTTGTCCAAACAAAATAACTATTTCTATTAATTTCCCAATATTACACCATTTACTTTCTTGCTTCACACTCAAGAAATCGTTTTAAGTTTTTAAAAACTTCATAAATTGTTCAAAGTGAAAGCCAAAACCATGGCTTGGTTTTCTATTTGTAAAAGTCATCATCTTTTTTTCTTTTGAGGCAGATATATAATATACATATATATATATATATAAAGAGAGAGAGAGAGAGAGAGAGAGAGGATACTTACTAACGGTGGCGGAGTTAAAGGTGGTGGAGCCGCCTCCAACACTCCGGCTGCCGGTGATGATAGTATACTTCATTCCATCACCCACCAACATTATATTCTTCATTTTATTCCCAATCTCTATATTCTCTCTATAAACACCACGCTTTATATAAATAACAAACCTCCCACTCCCACTTCTCTTCGCCGCCGCATCAACCGCCGCCTTCACCGTCCTATAATTCCCAGACCCATCCTGAGCCACCACAACATTAGCCCTAACCCCCGTCTGCAAAAGCTTTCTATCACCACTCTTAACCCAACTCGGAAACCCATCTTTAAAACCCTGTTTCAAACTCATCGAACCATTATTAATAGCCAAACTATTACTAATAAGCTTAGTAACATTATTAGACATTAAAGGCAACATGTAGTCTGAAGCATTAAGCTCCACGAACCCAGCTCGACAAGTCTCGAGGTTGGTCAACGCGGCGCTGAGCCACGTCTGTGCATCGAAGTCGGTGCACTTGGTGGTTGGGTCTAGGGTTTGGTTTAGTTGCAAGATGGTGCTTTCGTAGAGGGTTAGACAGTCAGCCCATGCAGCTTTCTCTCGATCGTTACGACATTTTTGGCCGAGCCATTTGGTGTGAGACTCGGCGTTAAGTGCCCTTTCCATGGCTAATTGTCTAGCCATTTTCTGGAAATTGGACTTGTGTAAGATGGTACCGAAGTTGTGGGTTTTTGTGGTCATGAAATGCTTGCATGGTTCTGGGTTCGGAGTTCTGTCGCACCACCAGTTGACGTCGTTGGGTAAGGCTGAGGAAAAGCATGCAGAAATGGATATTAGGAGGAGTATGAAGAAGGGTAGCTTCATCGCCATTGATTAACAGTTTTTGTGTAATTGTGTTGGTGAGTTTTTGTGAGATATTGCTATAACATGAGACTATATATATAGATATGCTATGACTATATCTATATCTATGTATCTATATTGAAGGTTTAATAATGTAGATTTATTCAAAAGTTGACATTTGACAATTTCGCCAATTCCAAACTAGATGTGGATGTTGAGAAGGAAGATTCTTTGATATGTGGATGTTAGTATAATTTCAAAAACTAGCTACATGATCCTTCTCGTTACGATGGGTTTATACAATTACACGTTTTCATCTAAAAGTGCCACCCCTCCATCCCAAAATTAGTACACCATAGTTGAAATGACATATATTTTTAAGCATAATAATTGTTACCCTTCTTTTGTTAACCATATCGCATGTTTATCTTTATTTAATCTCTCTCTTCACAAAATTTATAAACATTTGTACATTAATTAAGAGTAAATTTGATAATTTAGTTATTTACTTTTGAAAACGGACACTTATTTTGGAATAAACATAAATAGAAACGTTGACACTTATTTTTGGGATAGATGTATAATATATTTATAGGACGCTTCCCGCGGGCGGTGGGGGGGGGGGGGGGGGTAAACAAGTTTTTTAGGATTTTTTAAAATAAAATATCGTATTATCTAGTTTATAAAACATTTTTGTAAAGTGTCATTATACTCATCTTTTTATAAGACACTTTTAAATTAATATTGTCCTATAAAATAGTTAATACCACACTTTGTTTTAAAATATCTTATAAAACTTGTTGCGACATCAAAAACATCATATATAACTAATTTTAACACTTTTAGATATATAGAATGTTTTATTGATTTTCCGTATAAATTAAAACACTTAAATATTTTTGTCGTCCAGCTCAAATGAGAGAGTACTCCTCGGGTGAGGAGCACATTGTACATTAAACTGTGAGTGTGTAAAATAAAAAGATAATATTGGTATAAACTACATTTTTATTAAATTTATGTTTGGGACATAATTTTATAAAGTATATTGTGTTTATATATAGTTGTATAATTTGAAAACTGTATATTTTAAAAGTCATTACGATGGCTTAACATAATTGAAATTTGTTGTGTTTTTTAAATTATGTTATCCTCAAGTGGATATTTTCCAAAATATAAATCTCTAAATAATTTGTTAGAATGTAAACTATTGAATGTGACTTTTAAAAACATATCCCTTTAAATTTAAGAACTAAATAAAAGTATTAATAGTGAATATTTAAACGTTTGATTAATTGTTAACTATTAAGCTTCATATATAAGAGGAATACTATGTTAATTTTAATTATTTAGTATAAGAAAGAACATTTTGAGGTGCACATTTGACCTAACAACATATCTAAGAAAGGAGATGATCCGTGCATGTCTTTAAACAAACCACAATAGCAAGCTATTCGATGGTTGTGTTTTAATTAATACATGTAATTTAGGTGTAAAAAGATTATATATATTTTAAAGGTTTGTTGGCAAAAAGATTATGTATATATAATAAATGTTTATTTTGTTTTTAAAGATTGAAAAGAATAATTACGATTATTTTTTATTTGGGTGTATGCTCGAGGTGCATCGATGGATTCATATGCAGTGCAAGATAGGATATGACATGACATATTAAAAAAATTCAATTGTCTCATGTTTGATATGACATTATATAGACTGAGACATGACAGGACCGAGAGGAACAACCGAACTACATATGTGTATTTAAACACTAAAATCTTGCTCAAAATCTTGCTAATACTAAAACCTTGCACAATTCTCGTCTCATCTCGTCTAGCTTTGTTCAATCTGTGTATAGAATACACCCCTAACCCAACATATGAGAGGAACAACTAAACTACATATTTGTTCAATCGTGGTTTGAGGATCCATTAATTAGGATCAACGTGCACAAAATATGCCCAAATTACCAATATGCCCAACCCGTTTTCACAATTTGTGATATCGTGCAAAAACTAAGAACAAAAAAGATTTCTTAGGGACAGCAACATTCCTAAGATTTATATCAACGATTTAGAAATGATTTAAATGCGACAAATAAATTATCTTACAATAAGTTGGATTATAAAATGTAATAATAACCACGTGAGGACCTTTCGGTCCAAAACACATATTTCTATGACGGTGGAGACCCGATTTCCAAGGATCGTGGTGGAACACAAAAACAGGTCACTTTCCGAGTTATTGAGCTCACCATACTAGGATCAAGGTCACGAACTCATCGGCTCGTACTCAGATGTGGGGGAGGGCACCCAATGATCCTAATCATGCTCATTCACTAGGATTTACATTTACGACCTACAGCTAGTATCTGGTCCCAAATAACCGTACCAAGTTGCCCTACTATGGTCCAATGTCTCAACTAGCTACAAACGTAAATTAACCCAAAATTAAGCTGACTCTATACCTATGGATCCACTAGCTAGTAATAGTATAACGCTTGTCACAGTTACACTTGTGACTAGAACCATAATCACACATATAGTTCATGTAAATTGTAACACCCCGAAATCTCTAGCTGAAGAGAAGGCGAAAAACGCCAACAGTGCCCCGCGTGAGTTGAGGCCCGCCGGGAACCGTGCGAGGCTCTGTTTGCTCACGACTCCAGAGGCCCGCACGAGTCAATTCGTGCCAGCGCTCACACGGAGCCACTGTGCATATTTATAAGGTTAAAACCGGCCTCCCTCCCCATTTTCCCCAAAACCCTCATATCCCTTCCCATTTTCTCTCCCAAAATGACCCCTCACCCTCTCATATGAACCCTAGCTTATTTTTGGGGGGTTTTCTCCTAAAAGCCAAGTGTTTCTTCATTATCTAGCAAGGTTTGGGAAACTAAAGCTAAGGTATTCTCATCTTTTTCATCATCACCAAGTTTTCTTAGGTTTTCACCTAACCATTCTTACCATTTTGAAGATTGGGAGTTTTTAGATCATTTTGGTGACCTAGAATATTTTTGTTGATGGATTCAAACTATGGTAAAGGTAATCTTATCTTCTCTTCAACTATGGAAATAAGAGTTTTGGGTATCAGTTGAGGTCTTCATATTTAATGTTTGGGGAATGTTTCTAAATGGTTAGATGTAAATATTTATGGTTGAAATTTATGGATCTAAGTTTTGGAAGTTTTGGGCTTTGAAGATTCAAGTTTCTTCAAGGAAGCTCTAAGTGGGGTAAAACCTAAATTTAGCCTAAATCTAGCAAGGTGAGTTCAAGTTGATTTGTGAAAACGTTGTACATGCCAAAATGTCAATTTAAAAGTATTTATGTGTTTTACATGAAATTATCAACTGTTGAGTTATTTGATAACTTGTGATTATTCGAAGTGTTTAGCTTTATAAACTTTGTAAAACACCCACATTTGGGATTTTTGGGCATTTTGATAAATAAGTCATATATAAAATTGTTTTATGATTTATTGCATAAAAGGAGATTATTTGGTAAAAAGTGCATTTTTAGTGTTTGTTGGAAAGGTGCATCGTTTACCAAATGTGACATTTGAAAATACAAACGTATGAGTTATTTGATTTTAGTCGTTCCCAATCTTATGAACATTTTAGAAATTGTAAACCTTTTCTTGGGTTTTGGCCGAAGGCCAATGGTGATTTGGGAGATGACGATTTTTGGGAAATGATGTATTTTGGTTTACGTATCCATTTTGGCTCACGTGTTTTAGCCAAACGTTTATTATGCCTTTGGGCTTGATTTATTCCTAGATGAGTCTTTGGGGTATTCGTTCGGTTTTTAGTAGCTCGTTAAGGAGCCTTAGACGTATGGTGTACTTAGTTGCATCTTATTTAAGAGTTATATGTTTTGAATGCGTTAGTTCATTTGTTTGAGTCATGTAACGCTTTAGACTGTAATGCATTGGATCTATAGGCATATGAGTTACTCTGTTGGTTTAATTGGGACTGGAAGTTGTTTATGGCTAGCGGGAACTCGAGATATAGATCGTGGGTGGTTGAACTTGATAACCGTATAACCTTTAGTGAAGGGCTCGAGGTATAGATCATGGGTGGTTGAACTCGATGCCCGTGTCATCCAGTCTGGTTACTCATCGTGGAATTTTTGTGTCCGCTTTTGAAGTCTATTGAGTGGTCCCCAAGTCATATTTTTATGGAAGCTTGTGGTGGTGCTCTACAGAGCCGTATACGGAGCTAAGTCTTGCGGTGGTGCCCATTGTGAGCCAGATATAGGGACTTGTGACTTTTTTTGTGACACTCATCTAGAGGTCGAGTAGACACTAGGGTCATTTGTGTATCTTGCGGTGGTGCCCATGGTGAGCCAGATACGGGGATCCATGACTCTATGTGAAGCTCGAGAACATCGAGAACTGGATTAACTTTGTGTGACCGCCATATTCTATGGAATTCGGGTCTCCCCGTCACCGAAAGGTGTTGTTTTGGGTATTGATTTTTATTATCCATGTTTTCAGTGACGTTTTGTTTATGTGGGTTTTTATCCATGGTTTATGGGTTGAGTATTATGCCTCACCCGTGTTTTGGGTGTTTCGGGATATAAAGTTTTATCCGCGTTTCATAAATTGGGAGTTCGCTTTTTATTCTCATTTTGAGTGAGTTTTTGGTTGAATTTAATTTACGAAAGAACGTTTTTTATTGGGATCTTAGTCCTTAAAACAGTTTGGTTTGGAAAACGTTTATATTAGTGTCTCTTTCGTCTAAAATGCATATTGTTGGAAAACGAGTCGTTTTCATATTTGAAGCATTTCATTTTGAAAGATTATGATTTCAATTGCATTCTTCCCTTTTAACGATATAATTATTAATGTTGAAAACTCTTGAACTCACTAGGCGTTAGCCTAACCTTTTATTTGTCGGCATGTGCAACAGGCTTCGATGGGAATAGATCTAGTGACACTGTGAAGAGAGGAGTGCTAGTTGCGTGCTCGGAGAGTATTTAGCTTGTTGAGGTCTTCCGCATTTGTTTTGGAAAGAGCAACTTGTGTTTGGGGTTAAGTAACACCTGACTTCAGTTTATTACTTGTATATTATTAGAGTTTATATTTGTTGAGGTTAGTTATAGAATTTGAACTTGAGGTATACTGAGTTTTGAATTGTATGAGGAAATTTTGTTCCTTATGTTGATATTATACCGAATTTTTAATTAGTTGCTCTTACCTAATTTGATGGTGTTACATAAATGTTTCCATAAAATAGCTTACTTACTTCCATAAAAGTCGGTCATCATTTGTTATAAACTTGACAATAACCATCATTAAAACCAACCACCATTCATAAGTTCATTTTTCTCAAAAATACTTTCATCAAAAGAGTCTCATGGTATAGTGAAAATCATGAACACGACTAAAATGTTTTTAGTTAGATATTTACCCACCAATATATAAAAACAACAACATTTTATAGTTCAAAACATAGAATATTGCATCATATCTCAAAATAGTGAGAAGCCCTAAAAATCTCCAAAAGCCAAGTTAGGTCAAAAAAATCATTTATGCTAGAACAAGTGAACAAGGAGATGATTAGGAGTCTAAAATCAGGGTTTTGACATGTATAAGGTTTTAAAGATTGAGAATGTACTCACAATGTGGGTTTTGCCAAAACCCTAGCAAACCCTAGGAGTAGAAGATTGAGTAATTGCACTTGGAGATGAAGAATCTTCACAATAAATGCTCAAGAACACCTAAACAACCACCATTAATGTATCAAGGATTTGGTCGTTAAGAGAAGTAAATGAAATGGGAGAATATGGAATGAAACCTACCAAAAATCTAGAGAGAATCGACCCCCAAAGCTTCCCAAAATCAGATAAATGACCTAAAACCCGTAATTGGTCCTTTTATACCCTCAACCCCCTTTCGGCGACTATGGTCGCTCGCAATGTCGCACGATCACCATGCCTCTCGGTACCAAGGTCGCGACAGTGACATTTGTCATAGTTGCGGGCATTGTCGCCTGGATGGTACCGCAAGGCCTTCTCCACCCGCGGTTGTTCCCCGCGACCTTGACACTCTGTCATAGTCGCGGGCACAGTCGCATGACTGACCCGAGGCTCGTTTTCGATTTTCAACGATGATTTAACCACTCGAATCACCTTCGGTTAAGGCATAGAGGGTAAGGATTCTCTTGGAACCCAAACATAGATCTAATTCGAGTCGTAAAGCACAAGAAAGGAAAATAAGATTCAGAGAATTACTTACCGAAATTTCCGGGCATTACAATCGGCTCGCAAAGTCGTCCGGTGTGCTTTTATAAAGTTTTTTGGTTGATTTAGAGAGATTGTTAAGTTTATTGATCGATTCGAGGGACTTTTCCAGGGTTTTTTTGTTGGCTATAACTTTCTCGGGTTGTTGATTGATTTCGAGGTATTTATTTCGGTTTTTTGGTTGATTTTGGGTTACTTCGGCTTTTTGGTTGATGTTTCTTAGCATCCCTCAAAGTTTAGCGAGTGCATAATTCATAACTAAAAGAAAATTCTATTTGTGAAAATAAGTTAAACGGATACACAGGAAACCTCACGGACATATATACATGGATGCGCCCATGCTTAGGGTATTTACACACACACACACACACATAGGGTTGGGTTCCGGTGAGAAATTGAGGTTAACATGAGAAGTGGTTCGTTGGATGAGAAATGGATGCACATTAGAATGAAATGCACAACACCGAGATAAGATGCACTGAGATGCACCAAATCAATTCCCTTCTAAGACGCAATTCATGAGAGGGCATGAGATTAAAAGTGATGAATGGTTCAGATCCAATTCTCTCGTTAACCTCAACTTCTCACACAATCTTTCAGCTATATATATATATATATATATATATATATATATATATATATATATATATATATATATATATATATATGGGAGCGATTAATTGGAAACCAGTATTACATTGGAAACTTTGGAAACCGAAATCAACCAATCAGTGAATTTCTTTTTTTATTTTTATTTTTAATTGAAAAAGTTATTTTTGTCTTTTACATTATTTCATAATATATATGGTAACTGTTATTATTATTATATTAATAATTATTTAATTTTAATTTAGCTTATATATGGTAATAATAATCATTGATTAATTTAAAAATGAGATATTTAATTTAGGTAAATTATTTAATTTTAATTTAGCTTATATATGGTAATAATGAAACAATAATGCTAACACGATGAACCTGATGAATCTATTTTCATTATGAAACAATAATGCTAACACGATGAACCTGATGAATCTATTTTCATATACGGATATGCAACTGAACAGGTAATGAAACAAAAATGGGAAGTTAACAAAAATGGCACAAATTCATCATGTTTCCTTATGAAACAATAATGCTAACACGATGAACCTGATGAAATCTGTAATCCAATGAAATCTGTAATCCACAAATTCATTCTGTTTCATCACAATATTAGATTGCGTGAAAAATTTTATAATAAAATGAAATTAAAAAAATATTTTCTTACATTTTAAAAAAAAAATATTTTTTTTGATGAAAAGACAAATGTTCCACGTTTTCATAGTAAAAAAAAATAACAAAATTTAGATTGCGTGGGAAATTTTATTTTGGTTTCAAGTAATCTAAATAAAACAAATCTTTCTTGCCATATTTGAGACACAAAATCAAAAGACATATTTACCCTTTTCATCTATTATTTTTATTTATTATTAATAAATTAATTAATTTACTACCATATATAATTCAAATGAATCTTAACCATTAATTATAAAGATCAATGGCTGAAATTTGGTTTCCAAAGTTTCCAATGAAACTTGGTTTCCAATTGATATCACCCCTATATATATATATATATACACCCCTATATATATAATGTATCAACTAATAGGCGAAGGAGCGTGTGAGAAGTTGAGGTTAATGTGAGAAGTGGATCTGAACCGTTGATCACTTTTATTCTCATGCTCTCCCGTGAATTACGCATTAGAAAATAATTGATCCGGTACATCTTGTTGCATCTTATCTCAGTGCATCTCATCCTAACGTGCGTCAATTTCTCAATCAACGGTTGATAACCACTTCTCACGTTAACCTTAACTTCTCACTGAAACCCAACCCTCAACTAATAAACGAACAAATATTTTATTATATTTAATTTTGGTAAAATATAAATATGTGGGTGATAAGACATTTCATGGGCATTGACTTGTTAATCTGCAATTGTGGGTTGCTTATTGCCTTCGGGCTTCAACCATGGGAGTGGGCAGGCACCATGTATACGCGTTGATCAACCCAAAAAAATAAACGTGACCCCAACAAATTCTCATTATTATTCAAACTTGAGTTTTGTTTAGACTTTTTAAGTTTATTTTTCTTTCATTAATTTGGAGGGCAGCCAGGATATAATTGTTGCAATGATTAACGAACTGAATTAATGTTAAACTAGCCATTTGAACTTAGTTTTTTTATAGAGAATATTTGTTGGCTGGACGAAAAGATTGAATTCAATGTCTTGATTCTGTTGGTATTAGATCCATCCAGTTTGGTTAAATGTACTTTGAAAACTTGACACATTACTCCTATCATATATAATTTTTACATTTTTATTTATTTTCAACAAAACAAATAACTAGTTGAAACATACGTAAGGGTTATCAGTTTCGCTTAATCAACATTGTGTATTCTAATTGTTTGTCATTCATGTCTTATCGACCGATCATAACCCTGACATTGCATAATTGTAATTAAGCCATAAACACAAACTCATACCCTATCCCCGTAGATAGCAATGTAACCCTAGTCGTGAAATCAGGCTAAGCTCACAAGCAATTTCAAGTTCCTATACATAAAACCATTAAATTCCCTTTGCAATCTAAAAAGACGTTGTTAATACACATATATTATTTCTTATAGAACGTGAGCTAACAGGGTCTTTTAATTCTCATTGATGAACGGTTGTCACAAGCAAGACGGATTTACGGCCACTTTTAAAACATATGACCTGGTTTATGTTTACAAGGTGATCGAAAATTGAAAAATACTAAATAAAAAAAACCATCAAAGCCTTATTATTGTAGTTGACTTTTCGAATGAAATGATTAGTTGGTTTTAGTTATATGTTGTTGCTAATTTACACGATAGGATGGAATTTAATTAATTTGGAGATTATGAGATTATAAAATTAATGTGTATTAAATAAAATACAAAGAAAATTAACTTGGAGATAACCACCAATATCATTACATGGTTTTCATGAATACTTTTTCTTTTAACATATTTTGTTGTCTTAAAAAAACCTGTTATTTTTAAACACAAAAATTATATATTTTAAGTTTTTAACAGAGAAAATGAACCTTTTTTGATTTCATAAAATCTATTTAATGGGTTCTTTTGATTTCTAGATAGGTTTATTATATTTTAAAAAAATAAACCGATTAAATTAAATTTTATTTTATAATTAAAGAACCGGTGAAAAATAAAAAGTTTGAACATAATAAATATGATAATATAAACCAAACAATATTCTTCTTAGCCGAAATTAAATTATTGTTTGTGCTTTCTTTACGGTTTATACAAATAAATGAAATACGTTGATGAATTTTAAATTTTTTAAGAAAAAAACTATTATTTTATTTTCCATTTATTATATTTTTAATATTATGTCAACCATATTTTCTTACCTAAAAAGTAGTATTATATATTTGATAGATCTTTGGTAGATCAAGTGGTTATCGCCAACAAATCTTAAAAAATCTTTAGTCAAGCCCATTATTTTCTATATATTGGGTTATTTTAATCATGTTTAAATTCCTTTTGCACCTATTGTATTAAAATCAGTTTTTTGATATCAAAATACAATTCATAATTTTTTATTACAATAATTTCTTTAAAATGAAATAAGCTTTTATTCGATACATATTTTATTCACAAAAATATTATGAATTGTATTTTTGACATAAAAAAATACAATATGTACAAAAAAAATATAAACATGATTAAAATAACCCAATATATAGATTACCTATTAATGAAATCTAAACTTTCTTGTTGATTTTATGTCATCAATTATTTTGATGTTTGTAATATGGGTTAAGAGGTGCGAAATGCATGGATGCTCGTATAAACTAATTTAAACCTGAGTTTATTATAAAACAGGGAGTCAAGCGGGGCGTGGAATCTAGGGATATATAGAGCACTGAAATCTAAATGATGTGTACCAAGTAAAGTTAAGAAGATAACGTGTGGTTCACAAAACATGGTTTATAAGGCTACATATGAAGTTCAAAAAACTAAGGGGCCGTTTGGTTCGCAGAATGTGATGGAATCTGGTGGAATTGGAATGTTAAATTTCTTTGACCAGATTACATTCTCTTGTTTGGTTCAAGCTTTTCAATGAATGGAATCTTTGAATTCCATTAAATTCCATAGATATAGGATTTGAACATTCCATCATAAAACCCAAGGATTTCAATGGAATGAAATCTCATATTTTGATAATTCCAAAATTACCCTTTACCCTAAACTAAACCCTACTCATATCTCTCTCTCCTTTCTTCTCTCCTCTCTCTCTCCCTCCCTCTCTCCCTTCTCTCTCTCCTCTCTCTCCCCCCTCTCTCTCCCTCTCTCTTCTCTCTCTCTTTCTCTCTCTCCCTCTCTCCCTCCCTCTTTCTCCTCTATGTCTCTCTCCCTCTCTCTCTCTCCCTCTCCCCCCCTCTCTCCTCCCCCCTCTCTCTCTCTTTCTCTCTCCTCCCTCTCTCTCTCTCTTCTCTCTATCTTCTCTCTCTCTCTTTCTCTCGCTCTCTTCTCTCTCTATCCATCTTTTCCTCTCTCTCTCCCTCTCTCTCATGTCTCTCCCTCTCCCTCTCTCTCTCTCCCTCCCTCTCTCTCTCCTCTCTCTCTATCTCTCTTTCCTCTCTCTCTCTCTCTAAAACTTTAGTTAAAATTAAACTATTTAATGACTATTTCATTAAAATAATTTTTGTTTAAAAAATTAAAATAATCAAAAAGGGTATTTTGGTTATTTACCAAAATTCAATTCCAATTCCGAAGCTACAATCTGTGAACCAAACAGAAAAATTCTAATTCATTTAACAGATTTCATTCCAATTCTGTCAACTAAACAGGTGGTCAAACCTGACAACATTCCATTCCAATTCCTTCAAAGTCAAATTTCTTTGACAAATTCCATTCCATCCAAAAACATTCTGCGAACCAAACGCCCCCTAAGTCTTCATCAAAAGACTTCAATGCAAGTTCAGAAAGCAAGTTTTAGAAGATTTACTTCTGAATTGATACGAGTGTGATCTGGTGCAACCGTTTTTTTGTCTTATCCATTAGTAATTACGAGTATTTGGTAACTCTTTATATCTTGAACCAACTCATTGATTAACTGCTCGTATAAGTAGTTTTTGATCCCAACTTTGAACATACAAAACATAACATAATATGTGTTTTACTCTTGATTATAATCTAATCTAATTTCATGATATAATATGTGAAACTTTTAGAATGTAACAAAAACAATCATATTTGAAATTTATTGTCTAATGTAATACCTAACAATTTGCCTTCAGGTAAAATGGTCCAAATTAAGAGATCTCTTGTCCAAAAGAATTAATTTTTTTATATCATGTCATAAAAATGTTAATAATATTTAAAAGGAATTGAACTCATATATAATATGAAAAAAGTTGGATAATGTATATACAAATATCATGTTTAAAATATTCAATATATACCTATGTTCAACGAGTTAATGGCTTAGAGCATGTCCGATCGATTTTTTAAAATATATAATCAAAATTCAGAATCTCTAAAAAGAAATTATATACATATATAACAACTTATTCATTTAAAATAAATATATAATATTAATCACATTATTAAAATATTCAATATATTTTTCTTTCTTAAATATTTAATTATAATGATTCTCGTTAGTTAGTAGAAAAAAAATCATTTTTTCTCTTTCTTATTCTCCAAGTTTAGAGAATTTTATTAGATATTCTACTTTCTTCATTTTATGTTTTGAAGTCTTAAACCAAAAATCTCCAAAATCCAATTTTAAAAAATCTCTTAAAAATACTCTTACATATAATCGTTCATTAAATAGTTTTTGTTATTTTTACTTAAGTTTAAAGAAATGTTTGTAAATAACTAAATTAAGAGTAAATTAGGTTTTTAGTTCCTATGGTTTGTTGAAAATTTATAGTTTCGTTCTTATGGTTTTGAAATTATAATTTTCATCTCAATGGTTTATTATCTTTACCTCTTTTGTCCTTATGATTTAACTTTTATTGTTTTTTTCATCCCTATTGTTTACACTTAATTTCCATTTTAGTTCCTCATACTAAAACTAGTGTTTTGGCCTCAGGAACGAAAATAGAAATAAATTGTAAACTATAGGGACGAAAACCGAAATTTAAAACCACAGGGACGAAATCTGAAAATTTTAACAAGCCACAGGGACGAAAAACGTAATTTACTCTTAAATTAAATAAGTCAATATTACATTAGTATATTATCCATCTATAACATCATATTTCATAGAGTAAACTATGATTTTCGTCCCTATGGTTTGTTGTTTATAACGATTATCGTTTCTGGTCTTTAAAAATTGTCTTTTTAATCCTTGTGGTTTTCATTTTGTTTCTTGTTTCATCCTTGAGACTAATTTCATTAAAAAAATCAGTTAAGTCAAGCGTATTGCTGTCTTTTTACTTTTTATGTTTTCAATTAAAATTTTAAAATAATACAATAAAAGAAATACAATATTTATATATAATTATATATTAATATTAAACCCTAATACCTCATCGCCTTCTCCCCCATCCCCCACCCCCTTTTTTCCAGTGAACACCATCATCACATCCATCTCCATATATGTTCTTCTCCTCTCCTCTCCGACTCGCTCTTCCTTCGCTTATTCATCTCCATTGATTATATGTTTCTCATTTCTCTCATCAACTAAACTTCACCCATTATTGAGGCCTAGCCTCCCGCCTCCTTCTTTCTCTTTTTCTCCAAACACACATACAAATATATATATATATATATATATATATATATATATATATATATATATATATATATATATATATATATATTAATTTCCTGTTAGGCCAAGGTTAATTTATAACCCATGTAAATCTAACAACTCATGCAACCAACATCTTAACCGTTGGATTAGTGATAAACGGTTATTTTATTTTTATTTTTTTGTTTTTTTTTAATTGAAAATATTGGGTCCAATATCTATTGTAATCGTCGATCATGAATCCAACGGTTAAGATGTGGGTTGCATGGATTGTAAGATTTACGTGAGTTGCAAAATTAAACAACCCCTTTCCTGGTATATGTTGGTTTTTCCACTATGTATTTTGATAATACATATAAAAGTACAACGAATGTAATTAGTAAATTCGAATACAAGGAAATCGACAAAAGATAAATGTATACGAATAAATCGAATATGAAAACAAACGACGTTGAGGCTCGTGTGTGACACGATACCCTTAAACAGATTCGCCGTCTGTTCCCAGGGTACAACAGCGTAAGCAGTATGTACTGCCGGAGATGACCACTTGCCTTGAAAATCGTCAGAAAATCCGTATGCCTCAGAGATATCGGGGAAAGTATGTGTGATTTTCGTTCGGTATTCGATGTGTCATGGAATGAATCTGGACTCTCCTTTTTATACTCGAGATTGAAAACCGAAGATTAAATATGAAATTAATCGGTCATTAAAGCCATTAATCATATTAATCTTTATAATCATGAGTATCGTAGGAGTTACAAAACAGATTCTGCAACAGTGCATGTCGCGAGTTGCCATGCGGGTAAACTCGCGGCACAACCCGCGTGGTGCACTGTTTCTCGTCCTCAAGACAGTGCATGTCGCGACTTACGGCACGGGTAAGCCCACGGTCTAACCCGCGTAATTCACTGTTTTTGTCGACACTCCAGTGCATGTCGCGAGTTGTCACGCGGGTAAACCCGCGACATAACTCGCCCAATGCACTGGATTAAAACAAAAAAAATCGCAAAAACCAAGCTGCGCGAGCACAAGATTTCGGAGCGGCATTTGTGTCCACAAGTCACGCCCACGCACAAGTTCGCCGATTTTAGTCTACGAAAGTCTCAATCGGCATCTCCCCTGCGCGCGGGTAGGTAATGGAGTAAAACCAAACAAAGGACTTGTAAGTCCCTCATACTTTCATGGTTATAAACCACAAAAGTTGTGTTCCTTCTTCCTATGTGGGACACAATCCCACACCCACTTGATTTTTGCCAATTTCATCCCAAACACTCAACTTTGAGCATCGATATCTCATTCACACATATTCCGTTTTGGACACATAATATATCGTTTCGAATCTCTCATATAGGAGAACACAAACCCACAAAAAGTTAGATATATACAATACATATACATGTATTTAAATGTGTCCAAAGTTAGTAAAAACCCATATTTTTACTAAAATTTTCCAACAGTATATATATTATATATTATATATATATATATATATATATCAAGACGACGGTGCCGACTAAGTCTCACCAACAACTGATGCTGCCGCTTCCTATCTCACACCACCGAAGACGTATCCGAACCCGACCACAACAATAACCGCAAACCTCTTTGCTCTCGTAACCGCACATCTAAAAACAAGGGAACGACAATCGACAAAGAAATTAACGACGGTGTATTGCTAGAGACAGAGAATAACTGTAGCAAAATGTCCGATGTTGATGCTGGTGACGGAGAGGTAAAGCCATGGAATCCCAGGAGGCCGATGATCTCTAATCATAGAGTTACTGTTAATGGTAATGGTATGAAAGTTTATGCTAATGAGGAGCAAAAATCGGTTTCCAGTGATTTAGAATCAAAATGTCAATAAACAGGTACTTAGAAACTACAATTGAGAATAAATTATACCAATTACCTAGTGATAATGGGACTAATTACCCAATTTTGTATAGATTTCCCTTAACTGTTTTTCAATCGTCCTTTAGAAAAACCAAAACGACCTAATATCTTGGTTGAATGTTCTTCATTTCTTGAGTTGAATTTTCCTTTATTTATGGGTTGAATGTTTTTAATTTGTGGGTTGTTTGTTCTTGAATTTTACTTATAACTTCAAAATTGAAGTAAAAAAAATCAAGATTGCAGTAAAAAAATCCACTTCTAACCTCATATTACATTCAAGAAAACACAAGCCATGTGTTCTATCCCTCAAGATGAGTTGTTGGAGTAGATTTGATGTAAGGGAGAAAATTAAAATGGTGGCCGGAGAAGAGGGCACAATTAGGTAGAGGGGTTTGGTTTGGTTTTAATTTTTTAATGGGATGAAACAAGTGGAATGTTATTATTGGATGGGTTTTAATATTGTATTAGAAAATCAGTTAAAAAAGGATAAAAGACAAAAATACCCTTGGCTTAACTGAGTAATTTAACAGAGTTAGTCCTAGGGACAAAAACCAAAATAAAATGTAAACCATAAGGATGAAAAAAGCAACTTTTAAAGATTAGGGACGAAAATCGTTATAAATAACAAACCACAGGGACGAAAATCGTAGTTTACGCTATTTAATAAATGAAAATTACCGAAAGCTCCCCCCAGAAGCACCCAAACCCAACGTTTCTGCTTCTGTGTCGGTGGACTGGGTTGCACATGGCCCGTAAGGTGTTCGACGAAATGTCTATGTGAAATTGATTCCGATCACGTTAACCCTAAGTCAAACCAAGTCCGTCTGACTTTGCTTCAGCCTTCACGATTGAACCAAGTGATACCCAGTAACTATCGTCCTCTAGAAATGGAACTCGAAGTCTCTGGCTCACGAAATCTCTCACTCTCTCTTGTCTCTTGATCTACGCTACTCCTCTCGAACTCGAAGTCTCTGCCTATCTTAGTCTTAAGCAACCGATTTAGACTCCTGGTAAATTTCTAAATTCTAATGCCTAATTTCACTCTTCTGTAGATTAAAGATGTTTCTAATTTGTTTTATTATTTGGATTGTTGTCTATTTGTTTTGTTGATTTTTGATAGTTAGATGATTAGTTCAATTTGCTAGTGTCTGGTTTCTCGTTGGTATTTGCTTTATGCTTGGGTTTGATTTGTTGCTCATTGTTTATAATATTACCAAGGTTGATGATGCCCTCCAACTGTTCGATGAAATGCCATGAACATAAACTCTTTGATATTCTTGTTATTGGTTACATAGTTTGATTCTTGATCGAAAGAGTATTGATTTACTTGTTTCTATGCGTTTATGTGGCATTTACGTCTTAGGGATAGTAATTACAATTTATCAAGGTCATTATAGGAAGCCTACAAAAGAATGCAAGTAACATTGTTGTGTTATAGTTACTCAAGATATTGTTAGGTAATTCACCTATGATTTGTTGTCCAATTTGTGATTTAATTGTGTGGTATCATGATTACGTTATTTCATGTTCAATGGCTTTTTAGGACCTTTGATTTTAAGATGAAATCTGGTTAGAGATTTAGGGTTCATGACAAATTGCCCCTCAAACTAGAGTACTTAACAACAACCTAGAAGAAACTACTTCCTCAAATGTATGAAACTGGGGCATCAGCATGAGTTGCAGAGCAATCACCAACTTTTAGAACTAAGTGTTGTACATATTGCTTAGAGCATTAGCTATTACTTAATACATGAAACAAAGTTATAAACATAATCAACCAAATCTCTTTCATAGCATGTTGACATATTTCAATTAGATGCATCATTCATAATCTATTAGTAATCACATTGAAAAACCTCAGGACCGGCCCTGGTTGGAGGTGACACAAAGCTACTGTCTTCAACTGTACTGATCTCAGTTTGAATCTCTAATTCGAACCAAGTGTCACGGATTGTGTTCATACATACATACATACATACATACATGTCATAGCGTGCAAGTACATACTTATATAAAAGGTATATTTGAGATCGCGATATGTTTAGGCGTGTCAGTTCACTGTCAACGCTGATTTCTACAGCCAAACCATCTCTGCTAAATCAGGTACAATAATCTTTTAGCTATGGGTATGTTTCAATTTTGTTGCTTTTTATCTGTTTATATGGATTAAGTTCTTAAAACTTATTTTAGTGCTGTTTATGTTGGTCATTTAACCAAAATTTTGACAATAGTTTATCTGATAATTGGTGTAAGCTTGATTGATCAGGTATGGCTGAAATAGAGATGTTGAATGAAATATTTATGCTTTGACTAAGCTACAAGCCATGAGCTCAGATTTATATAAGATCATTATTGTTGTTATTTATTTTGTATGTGTTATCCGGGAGGTCAACAGTGATTGCTCTGCAACTCATGCTGATGCCCCAGTTTCATACATTTGAGGAAGTAGTTTCTTCTAGGTTGTTGTTAAGTACTCTAGTTTGAGGGGCAATCTGTATTGCAGCGACATACGAGATTTGATGCTTTCACTTGGATCGTATACATGTGTGGTGACTGTGTGAGACAACTTTGTAGTTTGTAAGCAGGCTTCTGTTCACATGAGATTTATAATGGTCAGCTGTGGCAGAAGATGGATACATTTAGGCATTCACGAGAGTGTATTTGTTTATAGATGATTCCGTTAAGCAACTGAATCTTGTCTTGCACTAGTCAAGGTTTGTTGACCACATAAATGGATATACTAGGGTGTTGGAATTTGGATCTGCCCCAAGAGTGAGAGTGAGCACTAAGTGAAGGAGATGAACTGGTTAAAGCGAGAAGTGGAGCAAGTTGTACGAATAGGAAGTTGTTAGAAGATCTTTACCAATCTCAACTACTCTATTGGTAGGTGATTGTATGCTTGTGCTCCAAGATCCATGAATGCCTTCTTTGTGTTCTTTGGAGTGTGAGATTTCTTCAATTTGTCATGCTCAAATGGATCAGTGCTCTGTTTGGATGACATGTCCAGGTGGGTTGTTACTCGTGGGATTGAGGTGGTCATCAGTTTTGCCCTCTCTTTGAGATTTCCCTGACCCTTAGACTTACTGTTCTTTTTATTTGCTTTCTGGGCCTAATACTCCCCCCCAGAATCTTAGCTTTACGGATCCATTTATGGGCCAACATGACGTGATCCTCGTACTCAAGCAGTGTGTCCCAAGTCCCAGCACATCATTTATTGGCACAAATATAATGGAACAGATAGTTATGTTTAAAATTGCATACCTTTTAATATGATGTGATAGATATCTCTACATGTAGCATGCTGATATGAAAGAGCAACATGAGTTGTGTTACTTTTAGTTTTTTTCTTTGGGGTATGTGTAGGGGGTTAGCGGTTGTGTAAACAGAAACAGGAAACCATCAAAGTTTGCAGCTTGTACATCAGGGAAGTTAGTTCTAGAACATTGCAAAGTTCTTTTTTCCCTGAGAAGTCTAAGCATTCTCTCCTTGGTGATGGCTCTTTTCAAGCGCACTCCCTATGATACTGTTACACCCTCAAATCTGGAAATAACAACTAATTTAAAATTTTCTAAATACATAATCACAAATTTAGATTTAATCTCAATACACACATTCATTCTATACATACAGTCTATAATAAGGACGGGTGTTACTAAAACCCAATAATAGTCGCTATCTCCAACTGCGGAAGACTTCACCAAACTACTTACTCTCGTGTAAGTCTAATGCTCAACTCCTCAAAGCACTGCAAGAACCAAACCCCAACTGGAACCTGATGCACATGCCGACAAATAAAAAGGTTAGGCTTAACGCCTAGTGAGCTCAAGAGTTTTCATTAGAGATAAATAAAGCATTAACTTTAAGAATGTTATTTAAAATCATGATTTCCGAAATGCAATACATTTGATTTGAAAGCAACCAAAAATGGAATACATTAAATCTCAAAACAATCTCCTTTCATCATTCACCCTTTTCGTAATTAAAAATCATAAAACGAACGCCTCTTTAAATAAAGCCAAAACCCAAAGTGCACGTAAAACATAACAGACATTATAATGATCAAACACTGAAAACGTAGATAACTCCAACTTCCAAAACATCCCAATAACTCGAATGAGTTTCAATAACCAAAACCTTAAAACATAGATAAATACCCATACTCAAACGTCTCCGAAAACATGGGTTATAAAACTCCATAACCAAAACCACACCTATTGGTGACGGGGAAGACCCGATTACATTGTACGTGACGGAACACAAAAGTAGGTCACATAATTATGTAAGAAATCAAAATATGTGGATTACACATAATCAACTCCTCTGAGTCTATTCCTGAAAGTTCCAAAACAGGGGAACTTACGCACAAGGGAATTACACCTTACTGCCCATGAGACGCTGCCCGACCGTATAGGTCCACACCTTACTTATCATGGTGACCCGATGCCTATTCCGTGCCAAATGGTGAACCAAATGCCCAAAACGGGGACATAGGAACACCGTGCCTATGGATTCATTGCACTAACTAAACCATTACATGACTCAGACGAATGAACTAATGCATTCAAAACATGTAATTCTCAACTAAGATTCAGTAAATGCAAATCATAACTAAACGCTCTACATTGAGCTATTAAAATCGGACAAGTGTCCCCAAGGCCCAACAAAATCCAACTCGAGCCATAAACTCAACAAATCCAAAAACCCAACGTTGAATATCATAAAGTGAAATCAAACATAAACGACCCACATTATGTGAACCCATACTCCAAAATATATAAACAACTCCAACGCAGTTTAGATTGGGACAAATCGTTTTCCAAGTGGGTTATATCATTTACTCTTTCAAAAACATTCCATAACACAAAATCAACACTTATCTAAAACACACCATAAAATGCATTTATGCTCAAACTCTATTTCATGAAGTAAACCATTAAAATACCAATGGGTATGTTTTATTTGTCAAAATGCTCAAAACCCCAAACGTGGGTGTTTTACAAAGTTTATAAAACCAACCACTTCAAATAATCAAGATTTATCAAATAACCCAACAGTTAATAATTTCATGTAAAACATGTAAACACTTTAAAATAAGCATTTTGGCATGTACACCGTTTTCACAGATCAACTTGAACTCACCTTGCTAGATTAAGTTAAACCTAGGTTTCAATCCCTAATCATTGGCCTCCAAAAGCATAGATCCCACCCAAAGCTTTCCGAAGACATCCATTCCAACTCTTCAACTCAGGCTTCCAAAACCTAGATCCACACATTTCCGACCATAAATAATCATATTCAACTCTTAGAATTGTTCCCCCAACATTTGTATCAAAAATCTCATTTTGGCCCAAACCCTTATTTGACCTAATTTCTTCAAAACCATCAAACCCAAAATCCGAAGAATACAAATACTAGAGAGTCATCAAATGAATATGTATAACTTGTAAAGAAGATCTAGAAGAGAGGAAAATAACTCACCACTTGGATTTTGAGCAAAACCCCAAAACCTAGAAATCTCAAGAGATAATGAAGAACACTTGATTTAGCACTTGAGGTTGGGGTAGCAAACTTTATGATGATGGAACACCTTAGAACCCATGGAAATGGTCTTAAAATGGATTAGGGTTAGTATTGGGTGTAGGGGAGACGGTTTGGGAGAGAAGGATATGAGGGGTGTGAAGTAAAATGAGAAAAAGGTGAAAAATCGCGACCTTAAAAGAGGTCTGGGGCCGTCCGCGATTGTGCCCCGCGATTGTGCCCTTGGCACTCTCGTGGGCACTCTCGCCGGGGATGTACCGCGGCCTCTACCAAGCCCGCGACCTTGCCCCGTGATTGTGACACATGTCACAGTCGCGGGCACTGTCGCCCAAACTGTGCAGGACCCCGAGTCTTTCCTTTTTCCGCATCGGAAAGCTCTTGATACACCAAGGGACTTAGATAATGTTTTCCTGACACAATCCTTCCATTCACCAGTCCAAAAACGTCCTGAGACCTCTACAGGCCGAAAATTACGGGTGTTACAGATACCCTATTCTTGTACTTTGTATGGTACTATTTTTTTATATGGAATTTTTCATTATGTTGCAATTGGTTTTAATAGAATGGTTTACAATGAATCTAGATTACGTGATGGTTCCATTTATTTGAATTGATTATGTCCTTAATCTCACGGTGATTGTTGCAATTGATAAAGGTGGCATATGGATTAAATTTTTTGGAAGCTTTCTGCACAGAAGTCCTGAAGCCGGTATGTAACTATGTGCAATCAGATTTAACTTCTTTTTATAGATAAATCACTATCAAGTTAAAGATGATGTGGATTTTTGTTGAACCGAGGATTCTACCACTCAAGTGTCAATAACTCTCTTCATTGACCAAATATAAGAAAAAACTGGCACTTATTGGATAACTTGTTCACATACATTGCAGTGCTTCCATACATTTAGCAAGTGCTTCAAATAATAATTGCTAAACTTAGCAGAGTCTATTTTATATTATTATTGTTTGCATCTCTTTACTGACTGATCATGTATTCTGCTTCACAAAGCCATCTCTCAGTTTCAGTGACTGTAAGCCTTGTATCTTGATATAGGATGAATATATAAAATGTGAGAAGAAGTAACTTTGCTGCTTGAATTTACGAAGTACTTCCACTTTTTAGAACATTTTTTGAATTTTTCAAGACAAATTAATTTTTGACATCTATTGTTCATTTGAATATTTAAGCATTTTTCTGTGCATGGCATTTGTTTATTCAGTTGAATTTCTAAATTCTATCAAGAAGATGGACCATTACATAATCTGCCATTTCCTTCTGTGGATGTAGGCAGAAGCTGGAATCCTGTCAAAGGCAAGGACCCCAACCATTAACTTTGTATTAGGTAATTGATAGTACATATCAAGCAACTTAAGTTGATGTCTTTTGTATAATAAAATTATGCATAGATACATGCTAAATATATATTTTTTCTTAGTTGTTTTTGCTTTCTGGCACTAGTCTAGAAAATAGTTTTGAATTTGTTTCAAGTGCTCATATACCTGTCGAACTCTTGTTGCCCATTGTCATTGTTGTCATCTACTCTTGGATTAGTATCCGAAGCTTCTTATGATTACTGTTTATTTTAGGCATAATACACATATTTAGTCCTCTATTTTGGTGAGGGAAAAAGGTTTTCATACGTAAGTGTGTCTGATTACGTACTTTCTGATCTTGCATGTTGCTTCTATTTTTTTCTTCCTTTTGCCCCTCTACTCGATTCTTTTTTCTAACTGGTTGATCTAAAAGAATGAAGAAAACTTTTTGAATGGAAAATGATGTTTTTACCATTTCATGCTCTTAGGAGGCCCTGGTGTTGGGAAAGGCACACAATGTGCAAGGATTGCTGACACTTACGGATTCACACACCTAAGTGTTGGAGATTTGCTGAGAAAAGAAATATCTTCCAACAGTGAAGATGGGTATTGATTTCAACTTCACTTTTTGAGTCAATGCACTAAAATCCTCTGTCCCTACTAATGCCAATTTATGCTTTCAGGGACATGATTCTGGAGACAATCGCGAAAGGAAAAATCGTTTCTTCAGAAGTGACGGTCAAATTGCTGAAAAGTGTTATTGAATCTGGTGAAACTGATAGATTTCTAATTGATGGTTTCCCTAGAAGTGAGGAGAACCGTGTGGCTTATGAACAAATAGTGAGTTCCATCCTTGGGATTTTTACTGAAATGTTTGAATTCATTACATCTCAAGACTCTATCCAGAATATAATCATCACTTGGAATTTGAGTATTATCTCATGGTAACTGTAGATCGGAATAGAACCGGAAGTTGTACTTTTCTTTGATTGCAATGAAGAGGAGATGATGAACCGAGTACTACACCGTAATCAGGTGTGTGTTTTTCCCATCTTAATTTGGTATAAAATTATACCCAATTCCTCCACAGGAGGTGTAGGAAAATTAAACTCTGATGTTTTTGGATCAGGGGCGAATTGATGATAATATTGATACCACAAAGGAACGCCTTAAAGTGTTCGAAGCTTATACACTACCTGTTATTAGATACTACACTGAGAAAGGGAAGCTATACAAGGTTTTACATCTTACTGATCTACATTTTTTGTTATTTTTAGTTTTAGGACTTTTAAGCATTATATATGAGGCCTATGCTAGAAAATGCATTTTAAACATAGGTTTTAAGTATCATATTCTGGTGTAATATACAGATCAATGCCATTGGAACAGAAGATGAGATATTTGAACGAGTGCGGCCTATTTTTGCCAAGTAGCCATCAAGGTATGCACTAAAAGTTCTCCTTTGCTGTCCTTCATTCTTTTTAGAGGTAAAATGAGATTGTAATTTTTGAAATCGATACATAATTCTAATCAATCTTGAAAATTAAAAGCCTTTTTAGCAGGGATTTCTGTATAATCCAATAAAGTGGTCTTGTTTTCCTCTGATTCTGGATACAATGTACTAAGATTGAGGGAGTCTAATTCCTTTAAGGTCCCCGATTTGGATTTCGTGGAAAGATTTAGAATCGGGAGAATTTGGAATCTTTTGGTGTGTTCGGTTTGTAGGATTTGAAATGGAATTGAATTCCTTTCTTTTCTAAATCTTATTTGGAATAAAATTTAATTTTTCATAAATATTTGTTTGTATGCAAGCAATGGAGATATTAGTTAGATTTGATGAAAAAGGTGGGGTAGAGATGTCCATGGGACTTGGATTTGAAATGACAGTCATATTCAAGGGATTTCTAAATCTCTTGAATATGACTGACATTTCAAATCCAAACTTCCCTTCAAACCTAACACATGATTAGAATGGAATTCAATTCCAAATCATGCAAACCAAACAAGCTCTAAGATTCCAATTCTTTTGACATATACCATTCCTTCTAATAAAACATCGGGAACACCTTAATTATATGAGATCCCATCTCATATGGACATAAAAAACGTCCACTATACAATTATGAGAATTTAATTATGTGATTGATAAATCATAAGTGAAAAAACCGTAAGACCTTGACCTTAGTATCCATTTTTATCTGTTTTGTCAAACCCACAAGGTAATATTCTTCTTTGAATCTTCTCTCTTCTTTCATCTTCAATTTGATGTGCTTATATTGTAGCATTTGTTATGCAGATTTTTATAAACCTAAAGATGGCAATGGTGGCAAAGAATGCAAGAAGCATCTGGCATTCATCTTATTGTGCTTGTTTTCCAACTTTTGGAGGTCGAACTCCCCACAAAGTCACATAAATGACCAATTGGACTCAACTGAACGTTGATTGTCCATTTGTGTCAATTTTCCACTTTTCATAGCTATCATTGTCGCTCATCACTGCATTCTGAGTTGTTTATTAATCAGGAAACCACAAAAATCGTTTGAAACCTGTAACATTCAAAATATCGCTTAACCTGTGATTTTTCAGCTTTATGAAGAAATGATCTAGAAACAAAATCTTTATCGGTTCATTTTATTTTGTTGATGTGAAAAATTGTAACATTTTGGGTCAAAAAATCTTATTATAGGCCAAAGTGGAAGGTTCAAATAAGAAGATTAAATATGCAAGGAAAGAAAGTTTATACGTGAATTATCGTAAAAGTCCATTTGAAGATGCATATGTAAACTTATGAATAATCTATAACATCGATTTCAATATGTATTTTCAAATAGATTTTTTCAATTTTTTTTTTTGCATAACAGCCCCAATATTTTTGTTATTTTAAATGTGTCTACAAAACACATATATGCCTACAACTTCCACTTTCTTCCTGAATGGCTGTTAGTATGCAGTGTCAAATTCTCAACACATTCTGTTTAAAGAAAAATACAAATAAGAAACAAAATCAACAAAAACACAATCAAATTTCCAAATTCTCGTTACCCAAATCATCATCTCCAACGCGACTTCTTATACACCAAAAGCCATCCCCGCGGACCAAACTTCAAGCACTTGGCAACGTTGTCGATGACCTCGAAGCTTCTGTCAAAAATGGCATAAAGATCGATGATCCAAGTATGTTTTCTTCGCTTCTTGAAACCTGTTTTAATTTAGAAGCTGTTGAACAAGGTATCCGCATCCATCGCTTGATACCCGAAAAACTTCTACGGAGAAACGTGGGTGTTTCATCAAAGCTGCTTAGATTATATGCTTCTAATGGTTATATTGAGGAAGCCCACCAAGTGTTCGATTATATGTCTGAGAGAAATTCGTCTGCTTTTGCCTGGAATTCACTTATATCGGGATATTCCGAAATGGGTTTGTACGAGGACGCATTGGCATTGTATTTCCAAATGGTGGAAGAAGATGTAGAGCCCGACGGGTTCACGTTTCCTCGTGTTCTTAAAGCTTGCGGCGGCTTGGGTTTGATTCATGTTGGTGAGGAAGTTCATCGTGAGATAATTCGTCGTGGGTATGGAAACGATGGATTTGTGCTTAATGGGTTGGTGGACATGTACGCAAAGTGTGGTGACATTGTGCGTGCACGCAAAGTGTTCGATAAAATTCCTTCAAAAGATGTAGTTTCTTGGAACTCGATGCTTACAGGTTACGTTAAACACGAGCTCCTATTCGATGCCACCGTTATTTTTAGACGAATGATCCAAGATGGGTACGAGCCAGACTCAATTTCGATTTCCACGATCCTTACAGCAAGGCCATCGCCAAAACTTGTATCCCAAATTCACGGTTGGGTTCTTCGTAAAGGAACCGAATGGAGTTTACCAATCGCGAATTCTCTCATTTTCGTCTACTCGAATCAAGGCAGATTGGACAGAGCACGATGGCTGTTCGACCAAATGCCTGAAAGAGATTTGGTATCTTGGAACACCATGATTTCTGTACACAATAAACACCCAAATGCCATTGTTTACTTCCAACGAATGTTGAATGCCAACATCTCTCCTGATGCCATTACATTCGTATCCATATTAACAGCTTATGCTCATCTGAGAATGGTGAAAGATGGGGAACGATCGTTTTCAATGATGGAGAAATACGGGATAATTCCGAGTATGGAACACTACGCATGTTTGGTGAATCTGTACGGCAGGGCTGGATTGATCGACGACGCTTACAAAGTGATCACGGATAAGATGCAATTCGAAGCTGGTCCAACCGTTTGGGGTGCATTGTTACATGCTTGTTGTGTTCATGGGAATGTAGATATTGGGGAAATTGCTGCTGAAAATCTGTTTGAGTTGGAAGCTGATAATGATCACAATTTCAAGCTTTTGATGCAGATTTATAGCGAAGTGGGTCGTCTAGAAGATGTGGAAAGGGTCAGGGTGATGATGGTGAGCAGAGGGTTCGACTTGTAAAGGATATGAATGAATGAAAATGAATATATTTATTGAATTAATCGGTTGGTTTTCCATTAAGTATTGTGCGAATAAAGTTGTCTTTATGGATTAAGATGTCTGTATAAATTGGAAGAGTTTTTCGTAGATGGAAGTAGCATGTTTTTTAGTTGAGAGGGGCAGGTTTAGGAAAAAAAAAACTTGTAGCTAACTGCATAAAACTCTCCCAGAAGCTTACTGAATAAGTCATACCAAACAGTCATGTATAGGTTATAGTTGACCGATGAGTCTCATTAAGCTCATTAAGTTCATTAAGTTGGTAACAAACAGACGGTAAGTGGTTTCCCATGACGTATAAATGTACAACATATTAGATGTCGATTGGAGGCAGGTTCAATTGCAAACTTAAGTTTCATTGTAAACTAGGGGATAAATGAGAATGCACCACGTGTTCAAAGAATTCACGGGATATTCATAATGAATGGTGTAAAATTTCACGTTCATTATTCATGATGAATAGGAGCAATGACACGTGTTGCGCTCTTCTTTTTCTCTCGGTTCACATGAAAAACTGGTCTGTGACTGAACTTTCTTCATTTTTACAAGTGGAGCAACCTCAGATTAAAATTTATGATAAAATTTGAGTCAAACGGTGTTAAACAACTTACTAAATATAATCAGGTGTTTACAAGCTTGTAAATCGGTTTATTTTAAATTAATTAGAACCGTACTCGCGCAATGCAGCGAGATACATCACGATTTTAATGTTTCATTTTATTTTTTGTTTTTTTGTCGATTTACAGTACGATTTTGTATGGTTTTGAGAAAGTGATAATGTTTTTTTTATAAATTTGTTTAATTTAGGCTTAATAATATAATGTTTTTTATATAAAAAAATTAAGTATTTTATTATAATTCAATGATTATCTTATATATTTTAATGACATCTAGAAAAAATAACCAATTACATATTTAATAATATAATTAAAATAAATTTATAGTAATATAATATATTAATTAATAGTGATACATGAAAATGTCTGCATAAAAGAATGGCTATGCACATACCAAATTGGTGGGTGTTATAAACCTGCAGTAGTAATATATATCTTGTGCTTTGATACTTGTAAATTAAGAGATTTTTAAAATCTTGCATAAAATGATGGTACATTGTGCCTAATAATTTGTATTTAAGAGTTTTTTATCTCTACTTTATAATATAGTATAGATAATTTTTGTTACGACAGTGAGGTTCAAACGAGAATGGTAACAAAATAAGAGAACACGAAGTCGGCTAAATTATGTGCAAAATCACCTGATCTTACACAAACGGTCAAAGCAAGACTGAGCAGGCAACCTGGTCCGCACGCCGCAGTCAAAGTCGTGTGAATCATATGTGATTTTACGCTTGGTTTTAATGTAAAACCACGTGTAATTTAGCCGTTTTCGTATTGTATTATATTTTGTTACCATACTTGATACATTAATTATTTATAAAATGAAAAAATAGCAAGTACCCAACAATCTAACAAGAATCATAAATAGCCAAATAGGCAACAAAATGTTAGGGGCCGTTTACCAAACGTTTACCCGGGTAAGCGCTTACCAAGTCATATTACCTTATGAATGAAGATGACAATGAGCAAGAATTTTATCAGTAAGAGCTAAGGCAAAGACCAAGAGTCTTACCCTGGTAAGTGATGGCGAAGACTCTTACCACGGTTAGCACTTACCGGGAAAATTGTTACATACGATACCGTTTTGGTGGACTAAAATTTTACCCGGTAAGTAAGTGATAGTGTTAAATTTTACCGGTAAGCGCTTATCAGGAAAATTGTTGCATACGATACCGTTTTGGTGGACTAAAATCTTACCCGCTAAGTAAGTGATAGTGTTAAATTTTATTGGTAAGCGCTTACCCGAATAAGTGTTTGGTAAACGACCCCTTAGTACCAGTTTAGCCCTTAGGATCCTACTCATAGATAGTCAGTTTGAGTCTCATATTGAAAATTTTCTTGGTTGTTAAAAAGAAAAAGAAAATAGCAAAACCAAAACACCAACTAGATCTAATATTACAAATCTTTGTTTATGAGAATGCAAAACATGAATGAAAGAAGAAAAACATTCTGAATCGATTACGCATTTGCAGGACCAACAAGAACTCCTTGTGCCGATCCTTCTTTCTTGCTATTATCATCCATGGATTCCCCGTCGTTTTTTCTGATCCGAATCTTGTACTTGGATTCAAAATCGGTCAGCTCTTTCTTCTTCCTCTGCAAAGCTTCATTAAGTCGAGAAATCACCACTTCGATTCCTTCCTTGTTTTGTTCAACAGCCGGTAACACTTCCTTGATTGTTCTTTCCACGAGTACGCCTCCAATCATTCTGTAGCAACGCCTTGCAGGATCAAGTGGTTGTATGGCATTCATCACCAACGAGTGTTCGCTTACTTCCATCTCTAGTTCTGTAATCTTGGAGTAAATTTGATTCATTTCGTTTCTTATGCTGCCGTATTTGGCAGCAACTTCTTGCTCATTGATCGGCTCCTTGTGCTCACTTCCACCAATGCCAGCCATGATATGCTGAGATCAGGAAAAAAAAAGATAGATGTCACAAAACAGATGCATCAAAATTCACATTCTCCAGCAAAGTTTCTGTTTACATGAACAAATATGGCACAATAGATATACGAGCCATGTGAATTTTGGGTGCCAACTAACATCGGCAACCTCCATTTGTGGATATTTAATTTCCTGTGGGTCGTATTCAAGTACCGAATCCTAGCATTTATTGGTAGGCATGTTGATCTGAGAACAATCTTGGAAACCATATTTAAACTCTTTCATTCAATATTCTGATTCCAGCTCTTCTTGTCATCTAACGTATGTAGTTGTAGATTCATGCAAAATACTTTTCCCAACTGTATAATCTGATTTTTACACCATGTAAATCCTTTCGAGAGCTATATGTATAAAGTAAACTTGTGACCACCGACTCACCGAGTACTCAACAGGTAATCTTCATTGATGATTGGTTGCGATTTTCCATTTTTCTGCTTTCTACAGAACTGATCATTTTTCCTATCTGATTCTGGTTTCTTGATCTAGTGTCTTTCTTGCTAGTAAAAGATTTTCGTCAATTGGATTCTGAAGTTAAACAATCCATCCCAAGATTCTCATATCAACAAATTTGTTTCATTAAGTAAATTTAATAGCCATCAAATAAAAGGAAGACCGAATACCATAACAGAATGTCATACACCAACAAACATTAAATGTAAGGGGCCGTTTATTAAACACTTACCCAGTAAGCGCTTATGGGAATAGCCTTACCTGGTAAGTGAGAGTGACAACTCTTACTCGAGTAAAAACTTACCGGGTAAATTGTTGTATACGATACCATTGTGATGATTACAATCTTACCCAGTAAAGTAAGTTAGTGTGTCGAGTTTTATCGGTAAGCACTTACCTAGTAAGCATTTGGGTAAACGGCCCTTAAATCTAAGCAACACCATAACAGCAAAGCAAAAGCACAAACCAAAAGACACCATATAAGTTATAACAGCAGATTAGGGCAGACGACGAAAGTGCAGATTCAGAAAAAAAAATCAAATAAGTTTAGGGCAAAAATATACCTGATAATATGTTCAGGATGAGCAAACAAGTAGCGATAAAGAAGCAGCAGGTGACGACCGGAAGCAAACGAAGAGGCGACGGCTCTGAGAGAGTGCGATTTTAGGTTTCAGAATTTTTGACAGGGTTTGAGAGGGTGTGCAATTAGTGGGGGAACACGGGCATCATAAACCTGGGGGACGAAACTAAACTTTTATAATTATGGTTCAATATTTAGATATATATATATATATAATTATATATATACATTCTAAAAAGCACAAAAATGACATATCAATCAGGGTACGGATTCAATCAATACTTTGTTTTTGTGTTATAGTCACATGATGAGTGCAAAACCAACTGGCATCATAGATGAAAGTAAGAAAACAAACTAAAGATGCCACATCAAGCTTGCATAAATCATAACCAAAACCAACAGTGAGGAATCATTAAGCATGCTGAACACGCCTGAACCAAGATGAAAAGCCCAAAGAATTACATCTTCTACGCATGCCAATTATACACATCATTTCATTCAATGCCAAAGAACAGAAACTCATCAAATTTCAGAGAAACATAATCTACATGTTCCCTAAACACCAAAATATGAAGAAAATCCCAAGAGGTAGGCAGGTAGCTAACATTATATAAAATCTTCACACCTTTTGCGTAGTAACATATGAAAAAGCTTGACCATTCAGATAGTTCTAAAACTCATTATACATTTATGCAACTACTCTTCCTTCCTAAGATAAGCATACTTCATTTCTGCAATCGGAATCACTGATCCACTCATAGTCATCCACAGATCCACTAATCAAAACGCCGAACTGTATCTTCATGTCCTAGTCTCCTAGACTCTATTCCACCAACTTGCATTCGCATCCAAACATTTTACAGGAAGTACAAATTTTGACCTAGAATTTGATTCGAAACTCGCATCCAAACATGTTTTTACAGCTGCAAATTTGAAGAAATACATAAAATATAAGTTGAATTATCTTTACCGAATGCCGGATGGATGAATGATCGATGCTTGCTCTTCACTTCTTCTTCAGTTTCGCCAATCGCCCTGCTTGAGTTCGTTTCACTGCTGCCGTTTAATTTAGGTTTCTGGAAATAATTTGATTTGAGATTCAGAAAGCTCCTTCAAAGTTCAAATGAGTTAACATGGGCTTAAAAACTGGAGGGCCCAACCCAATTAAAGCCCATATACTAAATCAATAATATGGATTACCGGACTCTCGGTTAACAAAGACTTCGTTTGTAAAGTGTTTATTAACTTATTCCAATGGGGTATCGGTAATAAAGAGTTTTTAGTGTTTAGATGGAAAAAAATATACCAGTTGGGCACCGGTAACAAGGAGTTCTTGATAGGTTAGGTGGCGTTTGTTTTTTAAGAGGTCTGAAATCTTAATTCACTTCTGATTAATAAAAGGTGGTGCTGAAGTCTGAAATCTGAATCAATAAGACTATTTGTTTTTATAACATCTGGAGGCGTCTTGAAAGAAAAAAGATCATATGAAATGAGACAGCGATAAAAGGTTTTAAGAAGTTAAGTCATCACTTCTTATTTCAGATGTATTTAAGAGTTAAGAGGTTCTGAAAATTGGAAAAAAAATAATCTGAATGTAAAAAGGTCTGACCGATTCAGACTTAAGATCCGTTAAGAGTAGGGGTGTAAATGATACAAAACAACTCGAGAGTTACTCGAGATCGACTCGGTCAACTCGAATAGCCTCGACTCGACATACTAACGAGTCGAGTTGAGCTACCTGATACTCGACTCGATAAGCTCGTGATATACTCGAATATATTTTATATATAATTCATTTTATAGTATAATTAATAAAATATAATGTGTTTTTTTAATAATAGTTAATTTAATATAATAAAATAATAATAAGATAGTAACTAAAAAATTAAAAGAAAAATAAAAGAAACCCTTAAAATAAAGGAGTTTTTTTTTGTTGAGGTAAAGTTTTTCATCCCACATGGGATACTCAATCAAAAGTTTTGAATTCTACTATATAAATAAGGTTCATCACTTCTCATTATTCCATAGCTTTTTGTTTTCCTTTTTTTAAGCCCAATGACCTAAACCTTTTGGCTTGAGCTTGGTGATTTGATTATAGGTGAAGAATTATTGGAGCACCCCATTGAACCGGGAGACCCCTTTAGTTTGTTTAAGTATTTTTTTTACGTTCATTTAATGTTTTTAACGAACGGACATAAATGAACACGAAAACACCGACTTTTTAAACAATCGAACATGAAAACAAACTCCAAATTTTTTGTTTGTTTTGAGTTAAACGAATGAAATGAACAAGCCTTTGTTTGTTATGCATTAAACGAGTTCGAGCTTGGTTCGAGCTTGAAACGAATTCGAGTTCGAGTCGAGTTTGGATTTTCACTACTCACGAGTTTTCGAGTCAAGTTCGAGCTTGAAAATTGGGTTTCGAGTTCGAGTCGAATATAATGATACTTGAGCTCGACTCACATCATTTACACACTAGTTAAGAGTTTTTTAAAAAAAACAAACAACCCCTTACTCTCTTCTAACTTATTAACTTATTTCATTGTGGTATTGCCATAAGTTACTCTCTTCAAAAGAGTTCTGTCACTTTGTGTGATTGGAGAGAGTAGTCGTTTTAAAACGAGTCATGGAACCGATTAACTGAGTGGTTGAATAAACTAAAACCACTTCCACAGTTTAATAAATTAAGGTGGCGTTTTTTTTTAATAGGTCTGAAGTCATATTTAACTTTTGGTTAATAAGAGGTGGTGCTGAAGTCTGAAATCTGAATTAATAAGACTGTTTGTTTTTTGCAATGTCTGGAGGCGTCTTAAGAGAAAGGAGAACATATGAAATAAGGCAGCGCTAAGAGGTTTTAAGAATTTATGTCACCACTTCTTATTTTAGATGTATTTAGGAGTTGAGAGATTCTGAAAACTAAAAGAAAAAACAAACAGTTTGAATGTAAAAGGCTCTGACCTAAATGTTTCGCTTACTAAGCAACCTTTTTCTATTAAGTCCATCTGTAGTTCAGTTTGAGCTCGATCAACCCGATATCCCTTTTATATGTTATATCCCTCTTATATATTTTATGTATTTGCTACTAGAAATGTTAGTGTTGGCCTTTGATGGTAAACAACCGGTTAGCTTTTGTTATAAGTTAAATCACAATTTCATCTGTAATTTTACTTTTTATTTGTAAAAATCTTCAATTTTCTTTATGGTGATTGTCTGGCTTATTCTCTGTTCCCCATATAGCATAAGAGGTAAACTAACTGGTAGCATAAACTATAATAGATGTTTAAGTTTTTTGTTGCGGTGCTACTATTATGTCACAACCCGACCAACCCAGTCCATATGGGATGAGTTGGGTTGGGTTATGTTTAAACTTTTAAATATTCGACCAACTCATGTGAAACCTTGATACCAAGTTGGCTTTTCATGGGCGTGGAAGGGGGGTCATTTTAGTACGACTGTATTTTATTATAGCAACTTTTAAATCAACTTCACATTGTAATGACAAACTATTAGTAGCGTACTATCATACTTATAATTGATGTTGGATAAATGTCACATATCAACTTTCAATTAGATTTACATAATAGACATAGCGCATGGATCGTCATAGCCAACTAATCATATTAATTGTTTTAGATGGTGAAGGAACATGTGTCTACTTTTAGTTAAACAATTATTATCAGAATACCTAATTTTGTTTTAAGTGTTTTTAATAAATTGTAAATGCATATAGAGCATAATACCAATAAGGCATTTAAACTATAAGCAAAATTTTCTAATGATTGCAACATCATTCACTCACTTAACGATATTGAATCTATGATCTATTTTATAAGGGTATATATTTTCATAACAAAAATTTTAAAGCGATTCACTACATTAACAACAACAACAAAAAAAGTTTGTGTTCATTAAAGTATGTATGTGCGTGCATGACTTTCATGTGAACCCATCTATGAGCCCGAGTTGTTGAGCGAAGGCTTGTTATTACATAACCTAAGGTCTAATTGGTAGGTGTGACGTGTCTGGCTCTTAGAATGCGTTTCGTTTGCGGGATTGGAATGGATTTGGATTTCAAATTCATTCCAATCCTGTGTTTGGTTTGCAGAAATGAAATTTGTTGACCGGATTTAAAATATTTTGACCTCTTTAAAATCCTTAACCCGATGGATTTGAAAAACCTTTGCAATGGGCCGAGATTTCAAATCCCCCCAAATACAAATCCCTTCAAATCCAAATCCTTATTTGAAATCCAATCCATTCCCGCAAACCAAATGCGTCCTAATTGTTTAAGTAATGTAATTTTGATGCTACAACTACAGATCATGTAAGGTTGCATTGACCAATGTTCAAACATATGATAACAATAACTTACTCCATCTCTCCCAAAATAAATGTTCATAATGAAAAGGCATACAGTTTTAAGAAATGTGTAATTATTACATTATTTAATTAACCAAAAAACAATTTTACACTTAATAACATAGAGAGAAACTTTATGTATCTCATAATTAAGGGTAAAATAGAAACATAGACAATTACTTTTGAAAATGAATACTTGAACAAATTAAAATAGTAACCAAATGACATTTGGTCTAGCGGTATCAGAGTCTTTGGCATTCTACGAGGTCAGGGGTTCAAACCTCACTAAAGATGAGGAGGGTGTATGAGTTTATTTGTTAAATTTTGTCATATATAAATATTATATACTTAAAAAAGTTAAAATAATAATATATACATTTATTTTAGGACGAAATAAGTGCAAGAATTAAGGCAATGGTAAATTCTCAAGTCCCATGATAAAATTGATTGTTTATGTTATATTAACATTTTTTTTTGGTTTATTACAAATCTGTATAAATAATTGTGAAAATGATTCTTTTAATGAAAATTGGATTTGGTAATCACGGATATCACGTCTTAATTTTTGGTGACACATAGACACGTTTTTTAAAAGTTATACAAATTATATATCAAAATGAGTTTTACATTTTTTATTTAACGAATTATAAATTGTCAAATAATAAAATATAAATATTATTATTTTAACAAATTATTTATGATACAAAAAGTAATATTTAAAGATTGTTGATGTATATATAATTACAAAATTGTACCCCATACAATAAAATTGTATATATAAATCAATAAAAATTAATAAAATCACCAAATAACAAAAATAAAAGAGTAAACTACAATTTTGGTCCTTGTGGTTTACCAAAAAATACGAAAGTGGTCCCTGAATTTTAATAAGTGCAGTTTTCTTCCCTAAGGTTTCGATTTTGCTATGAAAGTAGTCCCTCGTGGCGTTAGCTTCGTTAAAGCGTCCATTAAGTCAGGGATAATTTCGTCCTTTACATGCTTCTTGAATCTTCATCTTCAACCTCATGAACACGAATAACACGATGAATGTTCATCATCTATCTCAAGAACACCAACAATTTAAAACCCAAATCAAACTCAAAAACCAAAAAAATTAATCAAACCCATGTCCAAGAGAGAGATCGAGAGAGAGATACAGATCTAAGAGAGATCGAGAGAGAGATACAGATCTGAGAGAGAGAAGAGAGAGAGATATAGAAATCATCCATCTACTTGTGCATATAGGGAGAGATACAGATCTGAGAGAGAGAGAGAGAGAGAAAGATACAGATCAGATCTGGGAGAGAGAGATCGAGAGAGAAATACAGATCTGAGAGAGATAAGAGAGAGATTTGAGATATAGATCTGAGATCAAGATAAAGATACAGAGAGAGATCGAGATTCAGGGACAAAAACTGTCAAACCCCTCTCCGGCGTGGTCGTTTTCTCCGACGAGGTCATCTTCTCCGGCGAGCCTATGGTCTGCGTCTTCTCTCTCTTCTCTTCTCTCTCTGTGTATCTCGATCTCTGTATCTCGATCTCTCGATATTGTAAAGTACAAAATTGTGTTGTCAGAAATCTTACCCAACAAACAGTAAAGAACATCCAGAACCAACACCAACCTCACAACACACACCCACACAAAAAAGATATTACAAAACAACAAGGAACTCCAGAAAAGGTTCGATCTTTATTAGGGTTTTGAAATCCTGCAACAAAATCATCTCTGATTTGATGCAATTTATCTGGGTTTAAAGACTTGTAAACTTTATTGAATTCTGCTTGTTTATTCTTTACAAAAAATGGGGGTTTTTCTTGGATCTGTTTGGTGTTTCTTTACAAAAAGGTGATCTCTCTCTCTCTCTGATTTGATCTGTATATATCTCTTTTCTCTCTCTCTTTCCTTTAAATTTTGTGGGTTTAATTTTGGATATTGGTTTGATTAAAATTTTTGGTTTTTGAGTTTGATTTGGGTTTTAAATTGTTGGTGTTCTTGAGATAGAAGATGAACATTCATCGTGTTCTTCGTGTTCATGAGGTTGAAGATGAAGATTCAAGAAGCGTGTAAAACGACGAAATTACTCTTGACTTAACGGACGCTTTAACGGAGCTAACGCCACGAGGGACTACTTTCATAGCAAAATCGAAATCTCAGGAATGAAATCTGCACTTATTGAAGTTCAGGGATCACTTTCGTATTTTTTGGTAAACCACAGGGACCAAAATTGTAGTTTACTCAAAATAAAAAAATACATAATACATGTACATACCATCATAAGTCGTAATCGGATACAAACTGTTGCAGATTTGCTTAGATATCAAATGGGTCCTACATGATATCCGAACCCGAATTGTCGATAATATTTGTTTTTAGGGTAAATTACGTTTGTAGTCCCTGTGGTTTGTTAAAAGTTTCTAATTTTGTCCTTATGATTTTGAAATTATAATTTTCATCTCTATAATTTATTTATTTTTGTCTTTAAGATTTAAATTTTATTGTTTTTTTCATCTCTATAGTTTATAATTCATTCCTATTTTAGTCTTTCAATTATAAAAGTAGTGTTTTAGTCTCAAAAAATGAAAATTGAAATAAATTGCAAACCATAAGAATGAAAATCGAAATTTCAAAACCATAAAGATAAAATCCGTAATTTTTAATAAATCATAGAGACTAAAAACGTAATTTACTCTTGTTCTTATTTGTCTTGATCCAAATATTAAAATTGAATATTATAATTATCGTTTTCATTAATATAAAATTTGGTTTGTTTAAAATTTTAAAAAACGAATATTGTGAGGTCGGAAATGGAATTTTAAAGTAGTTTATGGAGTAAACTATAATTTTAGTCCTTGTGGTTTGTTTATAACTATTTTGGCCCTCGTTTCTAAACCTTATTTTTTTGTTACTATAGTTTTTATTTTATTTCGCTTTCCCCCTTCAACCTAACAAAGTTAGAAAAGCCACTAAGTTAAGTAAGGGGTAGTATGGGAAATCTTGGTCATCTTCTCTATCTAATGAATGGGGAGTCTGCTTTAAAATCGTCCGCTCCCTAATGTTGTGCAGCCTTTCTGATCCTTGTCCTTTTGGTTTTTTCTATTTTTTTAATAAATAATATATTATTATACAAGTTATTAAAGTTTTAGTACAAATTATTAAAACTTTTATAAATTAAAAAAAAAACATAATCTCCCACTATGTACCTCCCGATTCCTTTCACTTTTATGTAGTGTTTGGTATGCAAACAAGATTGAACTAGACTTAATTGAACATGACATAATTGAACAGGACAAGAGGTTAGGATTGGACTGAAAAGACAAGTAGCTATTAGGGGGGTGCATCGGTCGGGTCGGGTCCCGAAACCCCAAACCCGATCGGATATTCGGGTGGGAAGGAAACCTGTAACAACCCGAACTTTAATTACATCAAAATGTAATTATCCATACAAAACACGATGGCCTCAAGCCTACAATTCAAACAATGTTTGAAAATACAATCTATTACACAACTGAGTCTATAAGGAAACTACTACAAGGAGTCTTCTAGCTTCTGAAAATAGCTCCCATTTTCTCCTTACCCTTACCGGTATCTGCTACCTTGCGATAACCTGAAAAAGGGTTATAGTTTTGAAAGAGTGAGGGTTAGACCAATGGTCTAGTGAGTCCCCTCCAAGCGCTACTGCAACAGTTCAAATATTATTTAAAACATTTAAACAAAACATTATGCCTCACGAACGTAACTCAAACATTTAAACAAAGTCTTACACCTCACGAGCGTAACTCAAACATTTAAACAAAGCCTTACGCCTCACGAGCGTAACTCACTTTACTGACCAAACATTTACCACACTTTACGCCTCGCAAGCGTAACTCACACTACTGACCAACACTGCCGTCAAAGACGGTATGCCTGTCTCGTACTGCCTTATTTTGGGGACACACCCCAATGGCATAAACGGGCCACACTCCCCGGTACGAGCAGACGGGTCACACTTCCCGACTTAGGTCAAAACTTCCGAATTAAATGTATGCATACATCTAATCATCAACAATATATAAAACGAGTTTATATAAACATAGCATGAACATGCCAACATAATTAAATCAACCTTTTCAATAAACCTTCACAAATTTTGATACTAAAAGCGTGCAGTTCAGAAAACCTACAAGTATCAAACAACTTTCGAAATCATAACAGATTTAGTTTGAAAGACTCACCTCAGATCCTTCCTGCTTAAAAACCCGCTTTCTAACGTTCTCACCACCTATGACAACACCAATAAATCGGTAAGTCAACTCGCAGATAACACCCTCTCACTCTCAGTCTAAAACTTAACAAAAACGACACACTGGCCACCCCGGTCGAAGACCACCCCGGTTGACACCCCGGACATCGGTCTCCCTGGGTCCGGTCGACGCCACACCGGTCGACCAACACACCGGTCGGCTCCACACCGGTCGCCGGTCGGCACCACACCTGGTCCGGTCGATATTCAAACAAACTCACCCAGAGCTATTCAAAACTCGAACAGAACCAAAATAACTCTCAAATCTCGAATACAACGGCTAAAAGCTTAACAACGAGATCATTTACCGACTAACTTACTGCAGAAGGGAGTATTAGACTAAAATCATACCTTGATTTGAAGAAAAACGATTGATCCTTCAAGCCCTAACCCTCTTTCTCTCCTGCTCCTTTCTCCCTTCAGCCGCTCTCATCCAAACTCATGAATAAATTCTGATAAATATCTTAGGGTTAAAACATATATATATATATATATATATATATATATATATATATATATATATATATATATAACCCAAGTTTCATTTAACCCCCTTGAACTTTGGGTCTCGCTTAACTTTTCACCCAACTATCAAAATTTATCGAAAATTTTGGATCCGGATATTACAAAACCCCGAAACCCGACCGAACACAGTTCGGGTGACTCGGGTTTAGGGTGGTTTGGGTTCGGGTGGGACGGGTTTTGGGCCTGGTTTGGGCTTATTTTTTGGGCCTGTTAAAACTTACAATGAACCAAAACAACATTACAAAAAATACAAACAACTTCAAAATACAAACAACAATGAACCTAAACAAACAAACAACATTACAAAATATTACAAAATACAACATTACAAAATACAAACAACAATGAACCAAAGTTATTAAAGTCTAAATTACATCTAAAAGACTGAAATACCAAGTGGGAAACTACATCTAAAAGACTAAAATACAAAGTTATCAAAGTCTAAATTACATTATAATGAATTAAGGTATGAACTTGTGCAAATCACACAATTTTAAGGCTATAGTATAAGTAATTTTAGCACTAGCAGTACAAAACACAACTTTTCTACATGAAGTACAAATATCGAATGCAAGATATAAATTATACCACCTAAAGTACAAGTAAGTATATCATTATAAGTTACAAAATTTATTGCATAGTGTTTAATTTCAAATGCATGAGGTACAAACTACAAATATATATAGCAAGACAATATACAACTTTAACAACATCAAATACAAATATTGTATGCAAGATGGAACTTTACATACATAAAGCACAAATCATGGTAACACAGTTGCACTGAATTTGATGAATCTTTAGAAAAATGGTAACACAATTGCACTGAATTTGATGAATCTTTAGGAAAATGATGGTAAGAAACAGAAACGAAGACAGATTTTAACATGTGATAATGTCAATCAATAACCCATAACCCAACTCATGATTTAGAACTTAAGACCAACAGTCAATGAGTTCCAGATAAACAAAAATCAGAAGTCCTTGGATGCAAGAAAGCCCTTCAGCTTTCCTCCATTCATTTATTGCCCTGTGGATCCCATCTTAACATATGCTCCTTCTCTACTTTAGTTTAACTAGATTATCAAACTTAAAATGGAATCTAAATTAGTTAACATATTACATATCTACGAGTAAACTGAAAAGTGAGTGAAAGTCAGTGCATATATTTACAGAGAAAGTGAAATGAAGGAAATTCCTATATATTTCAATATTTGTAGAGAAAGAATAAGAGAAATTGAAGATTAAAATTAAATTTCCATATCGTACCTTAGAGATGGAGATCGTCGGTGTGAGTCAGAGAGAGGAGTAATCGAGGGGGGAAATAAGATGCTTCTGGAGTGATGTGCGTCTTGCGACTTGCGAGGGTTTTAGCCTTGTAGGGACTAGGGTGTCGGCTCAGGGCTCAGATACGATCGTCGATGGTCGATGGCGATGGAATGGACGACGATGGGGATGGGTGAATCGTCGATGGTCGATGGAGAACCACGATGGTCGATGGAGAACGACAAACGATGGATGATGGTTGATGCCTCGATGGAGAACGACGAACAATGGAACGAAACGACGGTCGATTTAGGTCGATGGCGATGGAAATATGGAATCAGATTTAGGATTTAGGTCGATTTAGGTCGATGTGAAATTGGAAATATGGAATAAAATATTCAGATTTAGGTATTTAGAAATTAAAAAATCGAATTCAAATTAAATTCGGATATTCGGGTCGGGCCAGGTCTGGGTTTTGGGTACCCAACCCGATCCTATATTATCCGATAATGCCATTCGGTTCGATCAAATTCGGGTTCGGGGTTTTCCCTCTTTTTCGGGTCGGGTCGGTTTTTTCAGGTTGGGCGGGTTATGCTCACCCCTAGTAGCTATCCAGTGTTTGGTATTGCTAGGACTGAATGGGACATGACTAGATAAATTGACCCTAAAAGTTATTTGATAATTTTATGTATCATATCATAATTATAAATGACACAAATAAAGTAAATATTTAAATAATTTAATTTTTAAAAGTTTTTACACATTTTTCATATACTTAATTACATAATAGTTGGAAATTTGAATAAAGAACCTGATATAATTTATGGTGATTCACATAAAACCGATATGTACAAAGAAAATAATATGTTTGATTCGGTTTGGTAGATCCTTATGAATTGGCGGAGGCGCAAGTGAAGATTGTTGTAGCCATAAGTGGAGAAAGAGGCGGTGGTGATTGTAAATGGTGTAGGCAATGGTTGAGGAAGAAGATGATGTTTTAGTTTTGGTTCAAGTTTTCCCTTCAGTTTCTATAATGACACTCAATCTTTCATTTGAAAAATGATGTTTGATCATCAAAAAAAAAATTTGTTAGCTTAAATTAGCCCCAATTTAATTGAATGTTTTATAAAGAAATTGTATTTTGGGATTTGTAGCTAGTTTATGGGCTTGAGCCTTTTTATTGTAAATGAGCACTATATAAAGGTGCCCATGGCTCATTTGTTCATTAGGTTTTTTTGAGAGAACACAATTTTCACACACACAGACTAATGAGAGTCGTTTACATGTTTATTGTGGTGTTCTTCCCATTTTCCCCTCCATCAATGAATCAAAGCATATGAGATGAGTTCTTGATTATTATGTTCTTAATTTTCATCTTATATCTACATTTCTATGGAGTATCGCCTTTTGTTGTCTGTATTGGGATCTAACAATTGGTATCATGAAATTTGGAGCGATAATGAGAGAGATATGATCAAAATTCTATAGTTGCGCAAATCTGACAGCAACTCTGGACATAATAGCAAACAGATTCGATTCTTCGATACACAACTGTTGTTGCATATTTCAAAATCTGGACAGTAGCATGGACAATCTGTTTTTCGATTGCTTTCACAATTTTGACATCCATAAATCTAAGAATTTGCTGTCACAACATTAACATGGACTTCAAAGTCACCTTGACAACAACAAACTTTCTGTTTGTTTCTAATTTTGCATCAAAAGCAACTCAACAGATTCTAGAGAAGCATGCTCATTCTGAAAGTTGTCAAACCACCTTTCCTTGCTACTCTAACTGTGTATCTTGCATCAGACTGAAGTTCCCTTAGTCGATAACTTTCTGATGAATATGTTATATAATATGTATGAGCTGCACAATCTGAATTGGAACCCAACAATTTTCTGTTTTGAACATAACAGTAGCAAGTTTGCGCACTTCGACACATCGACTGTTGCTCTTTCTCCTTCTCGTTTGTTGTCAACAAACTCATCTTCAGGACAACTTGAACTAACACGTTTCGATCACAACAGAATTTATAATTGCAATCTATCCACAATCATGACCATTTTCAAGAATTGCAATCAAAATTCTAGAGTCTTTTAATCTTGAAACATACCTTGATCATGTTCACTGTGAAATTTCCCAATCAAATCAAATACTCACAAATTGAATTTGATTATAAAGATTAAGACGATCTCCATAAAACTTATAGAACAAAGATTTCAAATAATCAAGTTTCTAATTGATCAGATCAGAAAGTTAATTCTATGTACTCAAAGATCTACAACCTTTTCAGATCTGACTTGTATACATGCAAACCCAAAACAAATCTCTTGTAGACATTTAACAAATGATGGCCGATTTGAGCATTGTCCAATCCCAAACATATTCAAAATCTCACGAACCAAAATCTGAGCAAAAAAGAGAGTCCAATCTTGGATATAAATAAAGCCAGATCAAATATCAACAACCTTGAATCCAAGATGCCATAAAGGTTATGGACTAAAGCACACACAAGGATGAGATCATAGATCAATCATCTACTTAATGCTTATCAAGTGTTAGACCAATGAATGAGAAAGATCAAGAACACACACATGTAATAAAACTGATCAGATTTAACCAAAATGAAATTAAATCTTCTCATAGGCATTTCAACAAACATTTGGTGTGCAGAAACAGATTTTGTGAGAAATCAAGCAAATATTCTATCAAAGATCATCCAAATCACATCTAAATCAAAAAATGGATTTCCAATAAGCACAAAACAGTGAATAAATCACAAAAATGATATTTGTGTCAAGGCTCATGTGATTGAATCAATCTAAGCACCAAAACAACAAAATAATCATCCAATCTTCAATTGTTGCCATAGATGACCGAAATAAAGAAGAGTTTCTTCATTTGGCTCTGATACCAATTGTTAAATCCCAATACAGACAACAAAAGAAGATACTCCATAGAAATGTAGACATAAGATGAAAATTATGAACTTAATAATCAAGAACTCATCTCATATGCTTTGATTCATTGACGGAGGGGAAAATGGGAAGAACACCACAATAAACATGTAAACGACTCTCATTAGTCTGTATGTGTGAAAATTGTGTTCTCTCAAAAAACCTAAAGAACAAATGAGCCATAGGCACCTTTATATATGACCCATTTACAATAAAAAGGTTCAAGCCCATAAACTAGCTACAAAGCCCAAAATACAATTTCTTTATAAAACATTGAATTAAATTGGGGCTAATTTAAGCTAACAATCCCCCCTAATGTTTTATAAAGAAAGCATCATCATACAAGATGGGTTCGTGTGTTAGATTAGGTTTTTGTTTTTATTTTTTAATAAATCTTCTAATGAATTGTACCCAAACCTTAATAACATGTACTATAATATATATATATATATAATGTAATTAAATATAACAAAAAAATACCATATTACCTGAGGGTGCAAAAAACCCGATCAACACAACCTAACTCACCGCGAAATAACTGATAATGTCAGATTTAGACATTATTTATCTACTTAAGCCGGTGGAAATTGCATGATCCCAAGGAAAATAGTGGTAAAGCTAATGGGTTTCTGGAAGAAAAATACAGGTCAAGACGAGATGAGAAGAAGAAGAAAATCCAAGATAAAACAGTCTAAAATACTGATTTGGGAAGCCAGTCTTAATTCTGGGAAGAATGGTGAGAAATTGAAGTACAAAATTGCAAAATCAGTGCACTGCGCGACCTCAGGTGCGACTTTATGAAGCCACACAGGTTTGGGCAACGCGGACGACCTTTGGCGCGACCCAACCCGTGCCACGCCCTGAAACAGTCTTAGTCGACTTTTTTAGCTAGGGTTAGGGGTTACACAATTTTTGAATCAAGAGAGAGACGGCTGGAAGGTGATTTTGGAGAAGAAGAACAAGGAGAAAACGCAGAGAAAGGGTGGGAGACTTGGGTGGAAACGGATCCTCGATCGATTTACAATTATTGTGCTGCAAGAATTGAGATCTCAGTGAGTGTTTGTATTTCTTTTGAGCATTCTTCATTTTACGAACAATGTCTAGATCTGCAACCATTTCATTTCTTGTTTTCATTTTTGTCAAACCCAACATGAACTAATCTTTTCATGTTGGGGGTTGGATGATTGATTGGTGTAATTTTGTTTAAACTTGTGATTGGGTTTTGTATTTCGAATCATTTTATTCAATGAAGCATATGACACTGTTTTTAATTGATTCTTTTAGCTTGATCAACTAATTTAAGTTTTCTCTTGGCCTTTTTATTATTTGTGAAAAGTGTATTAAGGTTAGATGCAATTGTTATATGCCTATGGTGAGAATTGGATAGAGATATACCAATTTGTAACACCCTAAAATCCAGAGTGAATTTAAAACGCGGAAACTAGACAAATAAACATCTACACTTGGTCTAAACCTCCCAAAAAGGGGAAATGTACTAAACCTTTACAAAACCTGAATACTGATATGGAATTCAACAACAAACTAATCTAAACATAAACTATCTAGATTACATCAGTTGTTAATCCAATATCACCAAAAGAATGGGACTTAATTGCCCAACATCAATACTAGTAATCTCAAAAATCCCCGAGACCAAGCTCGTCACTCAAGCCCTTAGCAACCCACCGCTAATGGGAACCTGTTATACACATCATTTGAGAAAAAGTGTTAGGCTTAAAGCCTAGTGAGAACATACAATTTATAAATTTCAAGAGATATAAACAATTGTATCATAAGGAAATCTTTTCAATAAGGTTTAATTTTCAAATGAAACATTTGCCACAACCAGGCCTTTTAAACGTAAAATCATCATACGATGACAAATATAACCAGTTTTACCAAGGATTGTAGCGTAACACAAAGTAAGTCACCCACATGGAATTCCATCGGTCGCATCTTCTTATCGGCATAACTCTTCTGCCGATCCTGAGCCGCTTTCAATCTTTCACGAATGCTCTTGACCTTATCGGCCCTCTCTTGCACGATTTCAGGTCCGGCGAACTGCTTTTCTCCCGCTTCAAGCCAACACACAGGAGTTCGGCACTTTCGCCCATACAATGCCTCAAAAGGTGCCATTCCAATACTCGAGTGGTAGCTATTGTTGTAAGCAAACTCCACCAAAGGTAGGTGAGAGTCCCAACTACCCCCGAAATCGATGACACAAGACCTCAACATGTCTTCCAACGTTTGGATCGTTCTCTCACTTTGCCCGTCGTTCTGTGGATGGTAAGCCGTACTCAACTTAACTCGCGTACCAAGCTCTTTCTGAAACCCATCCCAAAAGTTCGAAGTGAACCGACTGTCGCGATCCGACATGATCGACAAGGGTATTCCATGCCTCGAGACCACTTCATCGATGTAAAGTTTTGCTAACTTGTCTAAAACATCCTAAAAATTGGGGTCAATTTAAAAATTGAAAATTAGGCTATATAACGACTGTAATTGGAAGAAACCAATCTACCCAAAAAGGGAGATCCAAAAACATGTAGGCAAGAGTATAACAATCTAACCCAAAGTACGTCAACCCAACACGGGGACCAAGTATGGCTATTACAACCCATAACAAAAGAAGAATACAGTTCAACAACCTAGTAATCTAACTTGCATAAGCAAGATTAATGTTAGGTGTCACCATTCTTCCAAAAGGTGGGATCTCTATGTACTTCAAGTATTGGTCACTAAATCATCAAAAGGACCACTCTCGACCCCAAGGTCGTTCGCTCATTCTCGTCGTGTCCCACCGCTAGAATGACCTGCCATACATGACCACCAAACAAGTGTTAGGCGAGAGCCTAGTGAGGATACATAAGCGAAAATAAAATTAGACAATAAACCCGATTGAAGTCATGTAGCCGATCTAGCCATGAGCTAAAGCAAAACAAATCCAATAAACCATTAGAAATCAGTAAATCTGACAACAGTTCCAAAACCACATAGCGAGCATCAACTACTCCAAGTCTTTAGCTCGAAAAACATCAAGTCAACCACTCCAGGTATTTTCTTGAGAGTTCCCAAAACAGGGCAACTCGAGCACAATGGGATTACACCATACTGTCCATGGGACGTTGCCCGACCGTATAGGCCCACACCCTACTTACCATGGAGCCCGATGCCTATCCCGTGCCAAGGGTAACCAAATGTCCGGACGAGACATTGGGTTACCGTGCCTATGGATCCATTGCACTAAACCAAAACCACACATAACATTACACCCACAAGTATAATCATGCATATACCCCATGAGACCAAAGTCCAAACATGGTAGTTAAAAGTATGACTCATTTCATGTTTGGTAAGAATCTACATAATGCATTTCATCATTTGTATTACCATAATCTCATTCCAAAGGTCGTTGTGCCCAATAATTAATCCAATACCCCAAATATACCCAAACCCTAGTTTTCCCATTAGGTGGTGCCAAAACTCTATACGATAATATTAGTTAACAAAAGTTTGAGCAAATGAGAATACCATTACTTTCTTTAACATACCCTCCCATTAAGCTTTATTTAATCAAATAACCATGTTACCTTCAAAACTCCTAGTTAGGTCAAAACCCAACAAAACCCAAATATGATTAGGAGGCAAGAAAGACTCTTGAATATTATATCCCTAACCTTTACGAAAGAAAAGTGTCTAAAATACTCACCTTGTAAGGGTTATACACCAAACCCTAGATGTGATACTTTGAGAGGAATGAGAATGAACACTTGAGCTTCCTAATTCACAAGCAAGGACCTAGCATTAAACCCACCAACTAACCATAAGAATCTTTACTAGGAGCATTCAATGAAGAAGGATTAAAACCCTACCTTTTTGTTCTTCCAAATCGCCCCAAATCAGCTCCCCAAATCAGATAATGAATTTTAGGTCGTGGGAGTGAGTTTTAAACGAGCTGCACCCGACCGCGACCTTGCCTCGCGATTGTGACATCTGTCACAATCGCTGTCACAATCGCCGGCTCCCCCCCCACTCTCGGTACAACTCTCGCGATAGTGCCTCGCGAGAGTGACTCTTGTCACAATCGCGGGCACAATCGCCACCGTTCCCCGAGCTACGGTACATCTCTCGCGATAGTGCCTCGCGAGAGTGACTCCTGTCACAATCGCGGGCACAATCGCCCCAGTGGTACCGAGGCCCAAATTTTCCAAACTTTGACCCGAGAAGCCCACGAATCCAATACTAAGCCCAACGCTAACGGTAAAACATGATTGAATCAAAATAAATACATACCGAGGTCGAGGGTGTTACATTGTCCATCGGTAAAGTCTCGCGCATAGCCAAGAAGTGAGCGCCCTTAGTCAATCTATCGACTATTACCCAGATGGTATCGTGACCTCGAAGAGTTTTAGGCAACTTCGTCACGAAGTCCATGGTGATATGCTCCCACTTCCACTCGGGAATCTCTAGAGACTGAAGACTCCCATACGGTCATTGATGTTCGGCCTTAACTTGCGAGCACCACACAACACGCCACATAACGCGCCACATCAAGCTTCATTACCGGCCACCAATAATGCAATTTCAAATCCCTGTACATCTTTGGGCACCTACACACGACCGGTAAACAGTTTCACCCCACGGCTATCTTCCGTTAAGAGCAAACGCTGTTTCGTCATGACTTCCTCCTTAAGATTTTCTTCCAACAAAGCTTCAACCTGTGATGTCTTGATCTTCTCAACAAGATTAGACACTAACTTGATTCTCGAAAGTGTAGTCTGAATACTTCCGCTATAGTCCTTCCGACTTAACGCATCGGCTACAACGTTAGCCTTACCGGGATGGTAAAGCAATTCACAATCGTAATCCTTGAGCAACTCGATCCACCGCCTTTGCCTCATGTTCAACTCCTTTTGATCAAAGACGTATTTAAAACTCTTATGATCTGTGTAGAGCGTACATTTTGTGCCATAGAGGTAATGTCGCCAAAGCTTCAAGGCGAACACCACCGCTGCTAACTCCAAATCGTGGGTAGGATAGTTCTTCTCGTGTATCTTAAGTTGCCTCGAGGCGTAAGCAATTACTTTGCCTCTTTGCATCAACACACATCCTAATCCCATCTTCGAAGTCTTCTGACCCTTCCGGCAACGACAAGATTGGAGGTTCACACAACTTCTTTTGTAGAATTCGGAACGCCTTCTCTTGCGTTTCGGTCCAATCAAATTTCACATTCTTCCGAGTTAAAACTGTCAAGGAAGAAGAGATCTTCGAAAAGTCTTGAATGAATCTCCGGTGGTACCCCGCCAGACCCAAGAAACTGCGGATCTCTGACGGACTCTTGGGAGGTTCCCAATTCATCATAGCTTCAATCATGGAGAGGTCCACTTTCACTCCGTCTCGAGTGACAACGTGACCCAAGAATTGCACTTCTTCAAGCCAAAAGTCGCATTTGGAAAACTTGGCGTACAATCTTTCTTTTCTCAACACATCGAGAACTTCGTGTAGGTGTTGCTCATGCTCTAACTCGCTCTTAGAGTACACGAGTATGTCATCAATGAATACGATGACCGACTTGTCGAGGAAATGTCGGCACACCCTATTCATCAGATCCATAAATACCGCTGGTGCGTTCATTAGGCCAAAAGGCATTACAAGAAACTCATAATGGCCGTAACGCGTTCTGAAAGCTGTCTTCGGCACGTCTTCTTCTCTTACCTTCACTTGGTGGTAACCCGAACGTAAGTCGATTTTGGAAAAGCACCCCGCTCCTTGGAGTTGATCGAACAAGTCGTCAATCCTGGGAAGCGGATACTTGTTCTTTACCGTATCTTTGTTCAACTTACGATAATCGATGCACATTCTCATTGTGCCATCCTTCTTCTTGACGGACAAGACCGGAGCTCCCCACGGCGACGAGCTCGGTCTTACGAATCCCTTCTCTAAAATCTCTTGGAGTTGGGCCATCATCTCTTGCATCTCCGCTGGCGCTAACCGATAAGGGGCTCTAGCAACAGGAGCCGCTCCCGGTACGAGATCAATCCGAAACTCCACTTGACGATCGGGTGGCAACCCGGGCAAGTCGTCCGGAAAGACATCTAGAAACTCACGCACAATCTTCACATCTTCAAGCTTTAACTTCTCTAGCTTGGCGTCGATCACGTAGGCTAGGAAAGACGAGCATCCTTTCACCAAACACTTGCGTGCTTTAGTCATGGTGATTATTGCCACATCTCCCTTCCTCTTCTCACCATAAATCACAACAACTTAGCCACTGGGATTGGGAAGTCGAATCAATTTCTTGGAACACACGAACTCATCATGATTGTTCGCTAACCAATCCATTCCGACCACAACATCAAAACCCCCGATTAACATCGGCAACAAATCGATTGGGAAATCTCTCCCTTCGATTCGTAGAGTACACTTCTTCAGAACATCGCGGATCAGAACTTGATTACCATTTGCTATCTCAACTACTAACGCATCCTCAAGACTAGTAGTGGGCATAACAATCTTTGGACGGAACAAATCAGATATAAAAGAGAAACTGGCACCCATATCGAATAAAACACGAGCAGGTACTGAGTTTATAAGAAATGTACCCGATACCACATTAGCTGATGCCTTGGCCTCATCGGCCGTCATCTGAAACGCTCGACCCGGAACCCTAGATGGATTCTCTTTCTTCACTGGCGCGCTACCCGACATGAGCTTCGGGCAATCTCTCTTCATGTACCCCGGTGTCTTGCACTCATAACAAACAAGACCTCTGATCGGACAGTCACAAGCGATGTGATCAGATTTACCACACTTGTAGCAAGATTGAGGAGTGGTGTTACAGTTACCGTGGTGCTTGGTTCTGCACTTTTGGCCCCACCTAGCTTCTTGATAACTGCTGAAATTTCGGTTTCTGACAGATGGTCGGGTTCTATTGGGAGGTACGGAACTGCTCTCCCATTTTCTCTTCTCAATAACTGCCATAGCCTTTTCCGGTTTACCTCTCGCGTAAACCTCTTCCATAAACTGTGCCTCTTCGATAGTCTCCTGAAGGTTAGAAGCCTTCGAGTTTCGGACCATAGTCATCATGTCCGACGGTAGACCCTTCAGATAGGCTTAATTCTTCTCCTTCTCAGTTGAGGCCACATGCCCCACTAAACCCAACTTTTCCATGAATTGACGGGTATACTCTCTCACCGTCAAATTCCCTTTCTCAAGCGCTCGGAACTCTGCCTCGATCCGATCCACATCCCTCTCATTGCATCCGGAATAGCTTCATCATCCATTTGTTTAAACATGCAAATTTCATTTCTGGATTTGGCATTACGGGTGGGTGGAAAATATTTTCGCAAAATTTTTTCAGCCATATCACTCCATGATGGTACTGAACCTGGTGCTAATGAATTGAACCAAACTTTTGCTCGGTCCCTTAAAGAAAATGGGAATAGAGTGAGCCTTAAGGCATCAGCAGATACCCCAGGGATTAGAAAAACATCGGTGATTTCCATAAAATATTTTAAATGTGAATGTGGATCTTCCGATAGCATTCCGGCAAATTGACCATTGGCTTGCAACATGTGAAACATGATGGGTTTTGGTTTAAAATGTAAAGTTTCTAATTGTGGCCTAATAATCCCAGAATTCAATTGCTCAAAATTAGGAATTGCATAGTCCATAATTCTTCCATCTTTTGAGTTTGCAAGATCAATGATGTTTTGTGGTTCAACATTACCAACAGATCCGGCATCATCTTCCTCATTATTATGATTTTGGTGATTTTGAAACTGATGAGGTGGAGGATTTCCAAAAATTGGTGCATTATTTGCAAAAATTGGTGGCGGCCTGATTTGATTCATTAAAGGTGGTCTCATTTGATTTTCCAAAGGCGGTGGTTGATTTTCCAAAAGTGGTGGTCTAAGATGCATGTTTTCAAAACTCGGGGGAGGTCCTTCCATATTGAGAGGATTTATACTTTGAAAAGTTATTTGAATTCTCCTTCTTTGACGGAAGGTTCTCTCAATATCTGGATCTAACTCAAAAAGTTCCCCGCGTTGTATTCTTGGCATGCACCACTTTTAAAATCTTTTGAAACTCCCAAAGGTGGTAGAAAAACCAAATCTTTTAAAACACTTTTAAACACTTTTGACTTGCCAATCCCCGACAACGGCGCCAAAAACTTGACAGGCCCTTTTGTGTACCTTAGGGTGAGACAGATAATACCAAAAAGCAAGTATACAAATTGGTACTATGTCGCCTTGCAAGTAATAAAATGGTAAAGATACCAGTTATCGTCCCACAGAGATTGGACTAAAAAGTGTGTTAAAAGTATAATGAAAGATGAGATTTCAGATGGCGAATTTGAAGCAATATTTTGGAAGGTTGGTTAACACAGATCTAAATAACAAGAACAAAAGAGAAGCAAGGGTGTAAGACTTTTGGTGGTATATGGATCCAAATTCCAGCAGGTCAATGCTACAACACTGTCATGGCATGATGCTAATTGAATGTTGCAGCATGCTTCTGACTATAACTAGTTTTATTATCGATTTCAAGACACGTTCCTCTCGGACTCTCACCATCCCATTATTCCAGTAGCTATGAACAATCTCATCTCTGAGCAAAGTTCAAGATAAGGGAATGATGGGAGTGGAGTTCTCAAAATATACGGCACAACAAATTCTCTTTGTTAAAAGTTACTCTTTCGACATAACCCCCGTACCTCCCAAGTTGATGTAGTCCAAATAGCTTATCTCTAAGTCTATTCTATTTTAACCCTTTGAAAAAGTGACCATTTATAAAGAATGAATCATTTTAAAAGACACAAGTAACAACTCTCGTTGCAAGTAACTCTTTCGATATTACCTCCCATGTCATTCAAATTGACGTGCTATTTAATGGCCTATCTCTAGGTCCATCACACTTTAACACTATCAAAGTGATCAATTTGTCAAGGAGTTGTGTTATCTTGATAAAACTTGAGTTGGAACAATAAAACTTGGTTAAAGTCACAAAAACCCACTTTCTTTTAGATCCACATAACCACCCTTTGCCTCACACCCAAGCTAAGATGATTAGCTACTCATTACAATAAGGAAATAAAAACAACTACTAAGAATTACAAAGATTAACATAATGTAAATTACTCTTGAAATATAAATGACTTGAAAGTATATAAATATATGTAGCTAAAAAATGTAAAGACGAGAATGTAAATTACAAGGAAATGGAAATGACAAGAAAGTAAACTTGAAGATAAATATAATGAACTTTAACTACTAAGATCTAAAACAAAAGAGTAAAGGAAAGGCTAGAGATGCAAGGTGAATAAAGAAAATAGAACACTATGAGATGTGCAGGTGGGTGTTGTTTCAATGCTGCAGCATGCATATTCAAACATGAGGATTATATAAAGATGATGAAGAACACGATGAAGATCATAAGAACATTTGTATGAATTCTGGAAATTAAAGGGGACACTGGACTGGAAGATGACCAGTTCGTGATTCAGACAGAAAGTAAGAGAATTACACTAAACATAACAAGATTAAAAGCTTAAAATATGAAGAGCAAGATGAAGAACATAAACACTAACACTTGAAATTAAAGAACTAAAGAGGGAGATTAAAAATCAGTTCCTAAGCTTGCTGCAAATCTGATACATAACCCAAAAGATATTAAGATGATAGTTGGAGAGAGGTAGATGTCTCCTTAAGAGCAACTAAACCCTCCTTTTATAACAAAAGGGAGTGGCAAAGTTTTAAATTAAGGAGAATCTAATTGTACTTACCTAGTCTAATGCCAACTAAGGCTACCAAAGCTTGTTCCAACTTAACTAAACTATTACAAACCAGATAAATTAGTGTTTAGAGGTTACAATCAGATCAGTTCCATGCCAAAAATCAGATTATGCTTCATCTTCTTTGATTCTTTCATCAAAAACCATCAATTCCATGTTGTTTCCATGCTGCAGCATGCCCTGTGTCCAAATAGATTTTCAAAAGATAACCAAAATTAGCCCACAATCTTAATAGAACAAGTAAACCACACAATTTAAGCTCCAAGACATAATATATGGAAAATAAGATAGAAAATGACTCAAAGTGGGATTTAAAAATGAAAAATTTTATCTAAAGATTAAAATATATGTGCTTAAGTACTCAAAATTGAGTACTTATCATAGAGCCCCCAGAGCCAGTCAGCACATTCTCTTCCATGGCCCCATGCCTTCTGAGGTTCGTGTCTCGGTCTTCCAACATTTTCTGAAAAACCTCTTGCTGTTTCTGCATGGCCGACGTCACCATTTGCATGACGCTGGCCATCATATCAGCTTGAGGGCTAGCTAACTGAACAACGGGACTGGTGGACGTCAGAACCACTCTTGGTCCTAGATCCACTTCCCCAGTAAGCAACGGTGGCATGCCCGAAGGAATGATGGTCGCCGCCCTAACCACTAGATCTCGCTCGGGCGAGCTATCGTCACGCAAATCTCCATCGACTAACGGTCGACTGCGTGTATTCACCATCCTAAAAATGTTTGCCACTCAAGCACGAAAAGAATAAGAGACAGATTAACAGAATGAACACGAAAGAACGAATACCACATTACCAATTGTCATAGTAACGGTACATTAAGCACAATCACGTATAAATATTCTCATAATAACATTAGCTAAGTGAAATTATGAACATACAATACATAAAGGTTCTTAATACCATCGCTACAACATTCGATGACTATAATTTCCGTCGACTCTAAGACCAACCAATCTTAGAAATTCTACCCAAGCTCACGAATCAATGCTTAACATACTCAGTCTAAGTCTAGACATCTTACATTCATGCCTAGATCACTTAAACTAGAGCTCTGATACCATTCTGTAACATCCCAGTCCACCGTACATGATATTGTCCGCTTTGCGGATACCCTCTGCATAAGCATGCCGGCATCGGTCACGGTTTTGTTCCTGCCCGCACAAGCATACGCGGGATGCACCCAGACCGCACCCTGTGACAGGCAAAAGGCCTCATACAAGGAAGGTATCCATCCACCCTTATAAGGAGGACTTTGTTCTCCTTCCTAGCCGATGTGGGATCTCACAATCTGTAACATCCCAGTCCACCGTACATTATATTGTCCACTTTGCGGATACCCTCTGCATAAGCATGCCGGCACCGCTTACGGTTTTGTTCCTGCCCGCACAGGCATACGCGGGACGCACCCAGACCGCACCCTGTGACAGGCAAAAGGCGTCATACAAGGAAGGTATCCATCCACCTTTATAAGGAGGACTTTGTTCTCCTTCCTAGCCGATGTGGGATCTCACAATCCACCCACCTAGTGGGATCAGCGTCCTCGCTGACACATCGACCCGGTGACTGGCTCTGATACCAACTTGTAACACCCTAAAATCCAGAGTGAATTTAAAACGCGGAAACTAGACAAATAAGCATCTACACTTGGTATAAACCTCCCAAAAAGGGGAAATGTACTAAACCTTTACAAAACCTGAATATTGATATGGAATTCAACAACAAACTAATCTAAACATAAACTATCTAGATTACATCAGTTGTTAATCCAATATCACCAAAAGAATGGGACTTAAACAATTGCCCAACATCAATACTAGTCATCTCAAAAATCCCCGAGACCAAGCTCGTCACTCAAGCCCTTAGCAACCCACCGCTAACGGGAACCTGTTATACACATCATTTGAGAAAAAGTGTTAGGCTTAAAGCCTAGTGAGAACATACAGTTTATAAATTTCAAGAGATATAAACAATTGTATCATAAGGAAATCTTTTCAATAAGGTTTAATTTTCAAATGAAACCTTTGCCACAACCGGGCCTTTTAAACGTAAACTCATCATACGATGACAAAGATAACCAGTTTTACCAAGGATTGTAGCGTAACACAAAGTAAGTCACAATCCGAGTTATGAGTCGAAACACTTGGAATCCATGGCCACGAACTACAAAGGTCCGTACTACGATGTGAGGGAGGGCCCTCGAGGAAACCAAGTCAAACTCGTTCACTAGGATTGCCATATGACCCTTAGCTAGTAACCGATCTCACATAATCGTACCAAATTGCCCCCGAGGATCATATGCATCTATAACTACAAATAAGGGGAAAATATGATCCATGGCTAGTGACCGGTCTTGCAAAACCGTACCAAATGGCCCTCGAGGATCATATACATCCATTTACAAAGAGGGGAAAAGACATCCCAAATATAAGTCGACTCAATACCTAGGGATCCACTAGTAATGGTACAGACTCGTCACAACAACATATGTGACCAACCATAGATAGTCATATGGTATAAAACAACATTTATAAACAGAAATGCATTTTCAAGTTTAACTTCTGGTAAGAATGAAAATCATCAAAATGAACTTATAAACATTCTTTCAAGTAACCCACATAAATGTGTAAGTAAAACCTCCTTTTACTTCAAATAAGGCGGAACCCATCATTTTAGTCAAAACTGATCGGGAACCCCGAAATCACCAAAAACTCAAGTTATGTCAAAATGTACAGAACTTAAATCAATACCGTAGAAATACTTTGGATTTCAAAAATATATATTTTTGATATGTATAAAGTTTAGAAAAAGGTAGTAAGAACTCACCAAACAGGTTTTAGAATAAAACCCGGAAAACCAGATATCGACCCCGACGAAGAGGTGAAGCTTTTAACACCGAACCCTTGCTAGTAACACGAAATCTAGCAACCAAACTTGGTACCACTAAGATCTAGAAAGAGAGAGAACTTGAAGAGAGAGATATATAAACACTGAAATAGATATTTTGGGGTGAGAACCCTTTTTATGTCGGCCAGGGTCTTATGCGGGTTATGCCGCGACTTCAACTCGCGACATAACTCGCCCGTGTCCAAAACCCCAATATCATCCGGTGGGTTACGCGGGTTGTGCCGCGACCTCAAGTCGTGGTGCAACTCGCGTAGCTCCATAAACCCAAACAAACAGAGGGTTACGCGGGTTGTGTCGCGACTTCAAGTCGCGGTGCAACTCACGTGGTTCACTATGGTTAATCCAAAACCACCAAAATCCAAACTCGAACATCAAACCAAACGCGGTGCTAACGACAACACTTAAACACAAGAATAACAAGATTACAGAATGAAAATCCGGGGTGTTACACAATTCAACCATAAAAGTTGTTTAATCATATTCTTATAAGCAAGTTTGATTTGAATGTTGAGATCGAGAGATGAAACATCATTTTCAAAACTGCTAATGTTACTATAGCTTGAGGAAGTGTAGTGACTATTTGTGTGATTAATTCTATTGAATATTTGAGAAGAAATATTTAACCCATTCATTGTTTAATACAAGATGAACCTACCATGAATCCAATCCCCAACTGTTTCTTATCAACTGCTTATCTTGTTGAATTTCCAAGTTACACTTTTAGTTTACTCAACTTTAATCTTTTGCAAAATTCATAACAATCCAACTTTGTTAGTCAAGTTAATATTTAATATAGTCATTGTGAGACTCAATACCAAGTTCCTCTGGTTCAATACTCGTACTTCCGTACGTATTACTTGATTCGACACCGTACACTTGCGATCCAATTATGGAGGGTGTAAACCCGCCCTATCAATAACTCAACCCGAAACAACCCGATGTCTAATTGAGCTGTAAAATCTTCAAATCGTAGGTATTAGGTTGATATTGGTTTACTTTTATTTGAACTCAACCAAACCCGATGAACCCGATATTCTTTTATTTTTTGGATTTAACAATATGTACATTAGACAATTACACCATTATGTACCCTCTTCATATACGTATATTTTTTAATCTATTTCCATCTATATATAACTCATTTGTATATATGTTCAATAACTATGAACACATGTACACACATACGCGCGCGCGCGCGCACACACACACACACACACATATATATATATATATATATATGTTCAAATTGATAAAATTAATTGAATATGATGTACTTAAGATTTAAGAAGTATGAATAAGTTGTACCAAATGGTTGATGATGAAAAAGAAATTATGAGTAGGTTAAATAAAACAAGTTAGGAGAATATTTTGATATACCAAAGTATCAATCCGACCAAACCGTATGGTTTGGGTTGGGTTGAGTTGATATTTTCAAACCGCAATCATTAGGTTGTGTTGTTCAAACGCCTATAACTCGATCAACCCAAACCGTGAGCATCCATAATATTACCCCTAAATGGATTTTTTAACTTTGTTAAGCTGAACAAAAAGCGAAGTGAATTAAAAACCACAGTGACAAAAAGGTAAATTTTAAAAACAAAAAAAAGAAAATAGTTATAAGCTGTAACACCCGAATTTTTTTGGTAAGAAGCTTTATGTGTTTTCCTTACTATTAATGTCTGAGACTAGCTCGTTAGAGAAGTCAAATTTCAGATACCGAGGGACCTGGGGAGATAGTGTCCGACGACAGTGCAAGGGTCACTATCGTTGTGTCACAATTGTAGTGGGGAGACCACCCGTGGTACACTTTGGGTGATAGTGCCCGGCGAGAATGCCAAGGCCACTATTGCCGGGGCAAAATCGCAGCGGGGCTTGAGCCCGCGGTACCATTTAGATGAGAGTGCCTCGCGAGAGTTAGGCATGGTAATTGTACCCGACCCGTTGGGGAACCCGATTTACCCTCCCCGACCGGGGGCGGGGATTCCCCGTAAAACCGGGTATCGGGGATCCCCGATTGTCTAAAATCGGGGTCGGGTAATGCATTTCCCGCCCCGACCCGTCCCCATATACATTTAATATGTATAATTTTCTAATATTTTTATTAATTTACATAATCCTAATCCCTATTTAATATTATTTTTTATATATTTTTTCTTAATTTATTTATGACAAGCATGCTTTAATTATTATTTTTTACTTCATTCACTTAATACAATCACGATTTACAAATTTATTAAAAAAAGTCGAATTAATTTTTAAATATAACCGGATCGGGGATGGGCCAGGGATAGGCCCAAGGAAAAACGGGGAGGGGATTCCAGTCCCCGTACCTGCCCGGGACCGGGGCCGGGGGTATGATAGATAAACCGAGGACGGGGTCGGGGATTGCATTCCCCGCCCCGTTGTCATTCCTAGCGAGAGTGCCTTTGGCACAATCGCCGCCAGTCAAAAGAGCCTTAAGTGCTCATTTAATCCAATCTATCTCATTAATCATTCATACCCACTTTTCTCATCTTTCTCCCATACGATTTCACTCATTAAATTCCAAACCCTATACCTCTTTTAGGCATTAAATACTTGGATTCCAAGAAGCTACTCCATCATCTTCATCAAGATTGTTAACCTAGGGTTCAAGGCCAATAGTTGCTACCATTTTTAGAAGATTTCTTAGTTTCTAGGTTTTTTTTCTAAACCAAGCATTGTGAGTTCATCCTACTTGTAACATCCGAAAAAAAATCTAAGGTAAGTATTTCCTCGTTCATTGTCATCTGGTTAAATTGTTAGAACTACTAAATGTGTATAAATTGTGCTTTATTGATCTGACAATGTTTTACCTTCCAAATTATCGCATCATACGTGCTAACATTGGGTTTTAGTTGAAATTTCGAAGTTCGTGAGAGTGGCACGAGAGTGCCACGCGACAGTGCCCTTGGGCACTGTCGCTGGTCACAATCGTGGGGCATGTACCGAGACTCAGTGTCTTGGCGCGACATTGCTCTCGCAATAGTGACAAGGGCATTGTCGCCGGTTACTATCGCGGGGCCTGTACCGTAGGTGTCGAGGGACGCGCAACTATGCCTTCGCGATAGTGCCATGGGTAATTGTAATAACCCATTTCCTTAGTTTTAAAAAAGTAAAAGTTAAAGGTTGATTTTGGTATTTGACCAAACTTTGAGGGGCTAGTTTGTAACTTGGGATTTTAAAAGAGGAGTTATCCTCTCATTTCTTTTAGTTTTGCTGCCAACTTCACCTCTTCTACTTTCTTCTCCCTTCTTCTCTTTCCTTTTACTTCTTATTTATGTGTGGATTTTAGCAAGATTTTAGGGAGGAATCGATGGAAAAATAGAAGGAGAATTCATGAAGAAGTTGGTTTGCCGTGTTTCGTTTGGGAATATATTAACCGTTAAAATCCGGGGTGGAATAATTGGGCTCGAGGTGAGTTTTCGTTTAACCATTTTCGAACTGAAATGCATATGTTATCAAATGGTTATTATTTTGATGTTATACCAGATTGGTATGTTTGAATAATTACTGTTAACTGCGATACGATTTTTATTACATGTTTTTACTATTAAAACATGTGGTTGGATTATAAACTTTTGGGAATAAAGGGACTTTCACAACAGAAGCTCGGGTGCGTGTGGGACTGTAATGGTCCGCGTTATATATATCTTTTTGGCCCACGAATATGTTTCGTGTGGTGAGCCACTGCCGATATTGATTGCGGTCTTATCGGAGTGTGCGTGTTATTGCTTGCGAATGTGTTTCGTGTAGTGAGCCATCTTTGATATTGACTCTGGTCTTATTGGGGTGTGCGTTATTTTGAAAAGCGACTGTTGTGGTTAGTTACCTGGGTGAGATATTGTGTCTGAGAGCCTACTTTATGAGTAAATGATTTATTTGTGACATTATGTAAAAGTGATTTTACTGAATTATTTATCTGACAGAAATTACTCACTAGACCGTATGGTCTAACCCTCATTTTATTTTCAAAATATGCATTTCAGGTGAATTTTATATTGAGATTGCTAGCCTGGGAAAAAGGGTAAGCAGTAACTATTGTGGTGAAGGTTGTCTCCATTTACCGGTTCGTTAACAATTGTTTGAGTTATTGATTTTGGTTAAAGGTTATGGTGGTTATAGATTGGTAAGAATTAAAATCACCGGTTAGAATTTATTATTGCGGTTAGAATTATTTCTTTCTGTCGTTATATTTGAGGTTTTTCTGGGAAGATTATTTTAGTCGATTCTTTTCGAATCAAATTTGGATGGTTTCACGTTATTATGGTTATTTTGGAAACTGGGTCGTTACATGTCACCGGGCACTGTCGCCGGCGGGGTCTGAGCATATAAAAATGTCTCTAAGCCAATTTTACTCCTCATTCTCACACAATCAGATATAACTTCGGTTGAGAGCTCTTGTTAGGCGATTTTGGGAGACTTAGAACCCTAGTTTCATTTATTGCAAGCCTAGGTGTAATCTCTTCATTTATTGAGCTTTTGGGAAGTGGGTGGAAACATTTAGTGGAAGCAAGCTTGCATTCAAGTGTCATCTTCTCAACATCTCATCCAAGTTTTCTAGGGTTTTGTGTAAAACCCTAGATAGTGAGTTTCTTCTACCATTTTCAAATGAGATACATATCTTGTGTGTTTACTTGCTTAGTATTTCATATTTATGTAAACATCTGATCACCTGATAAGTTTTGACCTAACTACTACTTGTAAGATTGTTAGGAAAATAGTTATGGCATTGCATGTGGATATTGATAGTGTTGATATGAATGTTGTTACAACTTGGTTATATGTTGTTTTGGTGAGCCTTGGATACCATATTGGGACTTGCACATTTTAGAGTTTTGTACCTAAATTATGCTTGGGATTTGATAAGGTCTTATACATGTATCTTGTTGATATGGAATTATGTATAGAGATGGATAACGTACGTACGTAGGATGAACCATGAGTAAGTGCTAGGAGGATGTAGTCTTAGGTGCCACCATGATGGTATGCACCTAGACCTCGGCCATTTGGAGTAATGTCTGGCAGGTAGTCTTCAAGTGTGTCGGGTCTTCGGGATGTTGCTCACGCGAGTGAACATCAAAGTACATTGACTTGAGGTAAAACTCATTGGTGTGATGGGTCTCCCCCATTGATTCACTTATGGCCTTAGTGACTAAAATGTTATAACTGTTCATGCCATGTTCATAAATGCTATGCCATGCTTTTGTACAACTCACTAGGCCCGTTTGGCCTAACACTTGATTGTTTTGATGTGTATCTCAGGTTCTAGCGGCGCGAGCGCCAAGGAAGTTTAGTCGGCTTTTAGAGATGAGTTTGGGAGCATTTTTGGGATGCCATTCTAGAAGACGATCATTTTGGATATAGTTGACAACTGATTGTAATCTTATTTCTAGCTAGATTTTAGATTAGGAAGTTGTCATCTATCATTGCCTCTTATTACAAACTTGTAATTAACAAGCATTTATTGTTCCCTTAGGAATGAGCTAATGCTTTCGCATTTGTGTGATTACCATATTTCCATTTTTCGGAAAATTTTGTTTGTCCCATTTTTGGGGTGTTACATTACTTCTTTAAAAAACTTTATACATGTCAAAATCTTAGGGGCGTTTGGTTCGCAGAATGTTTTTGGATGGAATTGAATCTATCAAAGGAATTTGACTTTGAAGGAATTAGAATGAAATGTTGTCAGGTTTGACCACCTGTTTGGTTGACAGAATTGGAATGAAATCAGTTAAATGAATTAGAATTTTTCTGTTTGGTTCACAAATTGTAGCTTTAGATTTGGAATGGAATTTTGGTAAATGACCAAAATACCCTTTTTGATTATTTTAATTTTTTTCAACAAAAATTATTTTAATGAAATAGTCATAAAATAGTTTAATTTTTAACTAAAATTGCTTTGATTATTTTAGCACACGAATGATGACGAGAGGAGAGAGAGAGGAGAGAGAGAGGGGGAGAGATGAGAGAGAGGGGAGAGAGATGAGAGGAGGGAGAGAGAGATAACAGAGAGAGAGATGAGAGAGAGATGAGAGAGAGAACAAAGAGAGGAGAAAGGGAGAGATGAGAGAGAGAGGAGAGAGAGGAAGAGAGATATTAAGAGAGAAAGGAGAGAGAGCGAGAGTGAGAAGAGAGAGGGAGAGTTGATTTTTACTGATAATCAATATCAGTAGGGTTTAGTTTGGGGTAAGGGGTAATTTTGGAATTATGAAAATAACAAATTTCATTCAATTGAAATACTTGGGGTTTGATGATGGAATGTTAAAATCCTTTAGGTATAGAATTTAATGGAATTGGAAGAATTCATTCCATTGAAAACTTTGAACCAAACAAGGGAATGGAATCTGGTCAAAGGAATTCAACATTCCAATTCCATCAGATTCTGCGAACCAAACGCCCCCTTATTGTTTTAGCTACCTGAACTCCTCCTAACATTGTTCTTGATTTGGTGGGTTTTGACCTAACCTTCATATTTGAGAAGTTTTAGGGTTTTTATCATTCTTTTATAAAATAAAAGGGGTTTTATAGTATGTGCTATAAAAGATGATTTTAGATACATATTTGTATTTGGAAACTTGATTAATCCATTTTGAGTATATTTGTAATATTTTCTTCCTTTGAGGGTTTACATATCAAATGTAGGTTTTGGGGATGGTCACTTTGGAGTCTTCTTTATAGAAGTAATAATTCTAAGGTGTTGATTTTGCAAGAAACATATTTTTGGACATGTTGGTATTGAAGCTATATGTTTGGTTATAGTTGATCACTATGTGAATGTGACAAGCCTTAGACTATTACAAATGGATCCATAGGTATTAAAGTCGGCTTATTTGGTGGGATAATTCCCGTTGTCACGAGTTGGTGTATTTGGTCATTGAGGGCAACTTGGTACGGTTATGTGGAGCCGGCTACTAGCCATTAGCCTTGAATAAACATCTAGTGAATGAGTATGATTAGGGTCATCGGGGGCCCATATCTACATCTAAAGTGAGAGTCGACGAGCTCATGGCCATTGATCATAGTATGAGCTCACTAACTTGAACGGTAGCCTACTTTTTGTGTTTCGTTACCTTTATTGGCCATTGATCCCCCGTCATCGCAAGATGTTTCCTTCAACCTTATGTTCTCCACATAATTGAAAAGATGAATTATCTACCTTCTTTTATGAAACATGTTTATGCTACTTCATGATTGTTTATTTATAAAATATTTGTCCTCGCTAGGCGTAAAACCTAACACTTGTTTTCTTAAATGACATGCATAACAGGTTCCTTTAGTGGCGGGGATCGCAAGGTTTGAGAGATGAGGGTTTGTGTAACATCCTAAATTTTAGAGGGAAATAAAATTCGAAATTTCAGCAATATAACATCAAAAATAGAGAAACCTGTCACCCTAAAATAGGGGTTATTTTAAACCTGAATAAGGGGTAAAGCAATTCAAACCCAAGAGTATCATCCCAAAGCGGGGAATAAGGTAACGCATTTACAATCCAAAATGATAAAGCATAAAACGACAACCTAATAATCTAAATTTGATTAACTAGATTATGGTCGGGTGTCGCAATCCTTCCAAAACGTATATCTTCAAAAATCAAGGCATGATGGTCACTATGTCTCTCAAAAGACCATCTCCCCAAGGTCGTTCCCTCAGTCCCGATGTGCCCTACCGCTAAGATGACTTGTCCAAACATGACAACCAGAGAATAAGCGTTAGGCTAAAGCCTAGTGAGAACAAGTCAATTAAGAGTGGAAATACCAAACCCAATGAAGTCACGCGGAGAATAAAGTCGTGAGCTAAACCAATGGATCAAATAAACGGTTAGTGATTAAATATGGTACAAATAACACTAATCACATAATGAGCTCAACTCTTTTAAGTCTATTGTTCGAAAACATCAAGTCAACCCCTCTAGGTCCATTCTTGAGAGTTCCAAAACGGGAACTCTAGAACAAGGGAATTACACCTTACTGCCTATGAGATGTTGCCCGACCATATAGGTCCATACCTTACTTATCATGGTGACCCGATGTCTATTCCGTGCTAAGTGGTGACCTCAACATCTGATAGTGCTTGGAATACACCTATAGACGTATGTTAATTAAACCTCAAATCAAGTATACAATGAGATCTAATATCGTCTTTCAAGTAATAAAACCGTAAAGTACCGGATATCGTCCCACATAGATTGGAGTAAAAGTTAAATAAAAAGTAAAAGAAAGAAATTATTTCAGATGACGAATTTGAAGACTTTGGTTTAATTGGATTATCACTTTGATTTATTTAATAGAGAATAAAGTAAGCATGGGTGTTAGACTTTCAGGTGGGATTTAAACACAAATTCCAGTGGGCCACTCTGCAGGCATGCTGCAGCATGAAGCTCTGCCACAACTAGATACACCATCTATTTTGAGGGTATTCCTCTCGGACTTCAATATTCACACTATTGTTTAGATTCAACTAAACACATCTCTGTGTAGTCTCCAACTATTCATAGTGTGGAATAGAGTCCTCAAAATATATGGATATACAAATCTCTTTGCAAAAACCGCTCTCTCGAGCCGATTCCCATATCATTCAAGTTGACGTGTTCGAAGGGGCTTATCTCTAAGTCCTCTACACTTGTCGAGAATAAATCAGTTTAGAAAGATATAAATGATAATTGTCCTTATCAGTAACTTTCTCAAGTATACTTCTTATATCATTCAAACGGACGTGCTTTTTGTGGCTTATCTCTAAGTTCACGACACTTTAACACTTTAGCAAGTGATCGGTTCGTCAAGAAGTATCATTGATATTTATAAAACTTGAATGAAATGGTGGATCATTGTTATTGCGAGACAATGTCCACCGTTCTTTGGTTTAAAATCCCACATTTCCGTCAAACACCCATACTAATAAAATTTGCTACTCATACGAAAATTAAATGCGTAAAGTAAATAACATAAATTAAAAGACATAAATTAAATGCGATAATGTAAATGACGTAAAGGTAAATAACAATAAAGTAAAGTGCGGTAAATAAATTACGGTAAGGTAAAAATAGCAAGAACTAAATAAACTTAGTTATATATTAAATTCTTCACTTCAATAATCAAACTAAGAGAGTGTCAAATCTCCCACATTGATTTTTAAAGTTTCCAAAAGATCATGTATGATATTCTAAGATGATAAAAAGATGATTCAAACGAACCTCCCAAGCTCCCTTTATATACTAGGAGGGAGAGGGGCAAAATAGACTTTTAACACTAATAAAATAATAAAAGTACCAAAGTTGATGACATAAGGAACAATAGTTTTGGTAAAAAGGAAAAAGGAGACATAAACAAAATATCCAACCATGAAATAGATCTTCCATGAGCTGTCCAAAAAATCACCAACTGCTGTCCAAAATAAGCTCCCTTTTGTCTATTCAATCAGTTGTTCCCTGCCTGATGCTGTAGAGATGTTGCAGCATAAGTCTGCACTTTTAAATCTGCCAAAAATAGATATCAATTAGTCATTCTAAGTCGTTAAACAAGTCATTCAACACCCTAGCTTCAATAAACAAGAAAGTGGAAAATAAGTGAATAAAATGACTCAAATTTTGGGATATAGAACGTAAAAAGACCTAAACTATTAAGAAAAAGACTTGATATGCATTAAATAATTAACGCATATCAACATCCAAAATGGGATATTGATGACACCGTGCCTATGGATCCATTGCACTAAGACCAAATACCAAAACATGTAAACATAATCCTTATTCATCATTCTTGTAAGTCTTGAAAGCCAAAATACACACACACACACACACACACACACATATATATATATATATATATATATATACAAATATGGTTACCAACATAGGGTCACAACTTCCATAATTTAGGGGACTTGTAGACCTTACTTTATCAACAATATTACCGAAAATCACGTTCCTTTAGTCCTTTAGTCAAGGTTTCCACTAACTAATCCAACACATAAAACTCACCAAACCCCAGTTCCTCTTTGGGTTTACCAAAATCCCATGGATTAAGGGTGGTTTACCAAGTAAGTAAAAGTATGTCGAAAACCATTATCTTATTCTACTCCACATTTCCAACCACTCATATCTAGGTCATATAACATCATTATTCCAAAATCCATATTTAGGTTGATACAAACAAACCCCATATATGATTGAGATGTAGGGGAAAGTTATAGAACATATCTCAAGTAAATATGTAGAGCAAGGGTTAAGAAACTCACCTTGTAAGGTTATAGGAAACCCTAGATAATGACACTTGAGGGTAGAGTTTAGGAGAAGGCTTGACCCTTCAATCACAAGCTCTTAAACACCACCACCAACTTAAACCAACCCAATAAATGCATAAGAAGCTTGCATTTAGTAGCAATGAATGAAGGAAGAGGGAACCATACCTCTTGGCTCTTCCAAAATCGCACTTCAAGAACCCTAAAATGCAAACAATGGGAAAAAGGGAGAAATCCCGTATTTGGCTTGCAGATGCTTTCCCGCGGCTATGGAGTCGCGCCGTAGGCCGCGCGTGTCCTTGGCCCGAAGACTCCAGTGAGTCCCGCGGCTTTGGCCGCGGTTTCCAAACTGTGCGGTAGCCCGCGTAAGTCACTGAGTTTGTCTCGAGCTTCTAAAACCTCAAACACTTAAGCTTGGAAATTTCACACAAGAGGGAGCAACGAATGCAACTGGGATAGAATATGAATACATCGAATATACATACGCCCAAAATGTGTAAACAAAATTTACGGGTGTTACAGTTTTAGCCATTGGTGGCGATTTTTGGAAGTATGGCGTACAGTTTGGGATAGACTCCTTTTTGGGAAATGTCGGTGACAATTGTTTTAATATAGATAGTGACAGTCTAGATTAGCGAATTGTCATTGTTAATTTCCATTCTTTGAAATATAAACAATTTTATTATTTCCCCATTTTGGGTGGTTCCATTTATATAATAGCCCTTTATTTATCACTTCCAAATTTAAATTTACACCTGTGAGTCCAAGATCAATGAATCCTAGAGAGAGACTTGGAAGCGCAAAGTAACTGTATTGAATGAATGTGCGTGAAATCTTTTCAAAGACACAAGACCAAAGGGACTTAAATACCCTTGGTCAATACAACACAGAATACAGCCTTAGACACAGTATTTGACCAAGCCCTATAAATACAATGATTACTATAAAATCAGACTTAACAATCTCCCCCTTAGAAATCATTGGCACTTTGGTCTTCAAAATTCATCTTCTAAATCAGCACGGACCATTAAAGCGACTTTAAAAAACAATCTGACTTTTTTTTTTAAAAAATCTTCTCAGCATCTTTCAGTTTGAATTGTCTTTGCTGCCTTTGACAAGCTTTGACAAGACTTGGAACAGTAGCTTGTGCTCTAAACGACACACCTATTTTGAAAGACCTTGAATGAACTGTGGTGGTCGGAGCAGGAACAACAAAAGAATTAAAATGGCTGAGAGAATAGAATCTTTAAGCAAATCTTGATCAGCAGATAAACATTTGAGCTCTTTGTCTCTTAATCATCTCCTTTAACTTCTCTTAATTCTCCCCCTCATGACCTTGATGATCGGGATCAACTTGGTCATGCAAATGTTGGAGACGAGACAACTTAAGATCTGCAAAATCAAAGAAACGGAGAAAAACAGGAGAGGTTTGCGCGTCACGCTGGTGGCGCAAAGTGAGGTTTGCGTTACACCAAGGTGGCGCAAAGCAAGGTTTGCGCGAAGCGAAGGTGGCGCAAAGCAAGGTTTGCGCGACCAACTGATGGCGCAAAGCTGACTTAAACTCAGAAATTTTTTTACCTTTTTAAGCTCTTTGACTCCCCCTACACAAATGCACTAGATATGACAATTCAAGTTAGCATTCATATAAAGAAAATCAGATACTCCCCCTCAAAAACAGATAGGATCATTAAGAAAAAATCTCCTTTTTCACTCCCCCTTGAATAATGCTCAAACCCATTTGAAAATATATTTATGAGAACACAATGAATGTAAACATCAATGTAGAAAGAAAAATATACTGAATATGTATTTTGAAACGACTAAATATATAAAAATTTAAACAGAAACAAATAAAATTCTGCTTAGTAAAATATCACAATAAAATCCATCAAATGAAATAAAATGTATGTGTTTGGATACAGAAACAAGTTTTATTGCATATCAAGTTAAAACATGTTCAGCTTCAAAACTTTCATCAATCTATTCAGTGTGCTCGCATATGAACTTCGATTAGCTTCAAGAAAATGTAATTCTAAAAATATAATAGATAACTTTGCATGTAATCACACTAAGCCATCAAAAATCCAGTCTTTCACAAATTTACAGGTTTATTGCAACTCAGAAATATATAACCAAGTATCATGAGATGTGTGCTCATTGGCATCTTTTAGCATTGTGCACTATGGCATCTTTACATGAGTGTGCTCTTTGGCATCTTTTAAGCGTGTGCACTTTTGGCATCTTTTTAATCAAAAAGTTTAGTAAGTAAAGAACATGCCGTAAACGTAACTTTCTATCTGACTCTATTGCAGGATTTGGGTCAGCCACTCCCAGACCAGTTGGCCTTAGGGGACTAGGTGTCAAGCACCCCTTGGAACTTACTTTCCCAGATCAGAAAGGCTACATCGAAATATCATAAACCCATTCATACCAGTAGAACATGACTTTCGATCTGATTTTATAGAAGGATTTGGGTTCGATCACTCCCAGATCAAATGACCTTAGGGGACCAAATGACAAGCATCCCACTGAACTTACTTTCCCAAACCAGAAAGGTCACAGGTACAAACTTTTAAACTTAGAGATTTCTGATTTATAAGAATTTAATAATCATCTCAAACACAAGATTTTACGTCTAAGTGCTTATCCCATAATTTCATTACGATCCAAAATTCCGACTTTTTAGGTTTTCTAAGCATTGTAAACTATAAATATTCCGAATCACACAACTTTAAAGCAATATCAAAAGCTACAGACATGTTGTTGAATTTTCGACTTTTGTTAGAACTGAAATTTGAACATATAAGAACTTTAATATAAACAAAGCAACTTGAAAATTTATCCTATACACACATTTTATTCAAAAGAAAGAAAATTGTAAAACTTTTACTTTATAGAATAAAATTTGTAAAGATTTAAACTTTTAAAACAACATGCCGAAATTTTTAAAAAATAGAAATATTTGATCGGCAAGTTTATATTCAGTTGAAATAAAATATTATTCAATAATATTATCATTCACACAATGTAAAAAAAATGTGTGTCTCATTTGTAAAAATTGGGTTAAACAAATTCAGAAAATGAAATGAAATGCTCAGATTCTTTTTAAAATATTTTGAGAAAACTGGAACAACAACATTATCAGATATAAATGCAGCAGAAATTAAGTAGATGTACTCACAGTTTCTCATTAGTCAGAAGCTTAATGCATTGAATAACGAGTCCTAGACTGAGATGTCTAGAAGTCGTAGTCGTTGAAGTACGGGTTCTGAGCTGAATTACTTAGAAGCCAAAATCTTGACATTTAAGATCGGGTTTTGAACTGCTGTGTTCAAAAGCCATTCTTTCTCTTACTCCCCCTTAACATGAGGTGCCTGCAACTTAGAATCAGATTTAGACTTGAGTACCACTTGAATTTGGGCCCGTGTTTGTTAGTTGCAGTTCGTATGAAGAAATAATTAGAAGATTTGATACGATAAGCATGAGAAACATTATCAGAATAATAAGCACAGTCATCAGATGAGAAAGCATAATCATCAGATCTAGAATCCGAGGAAGAACATGAGACATGTTTTGAAATTCGAATCATTTGTTTTATAGAGTACTTTGAAATTTTATTACAAGAAACAAATGAGTCACTTTTATAAAATTTGTCTACACATTTATCCTCATCAAAAGTATGTTAATCAGATGTCCGCTTCGCTTTCCAGATCTGATTCTTTGACTTGCTCAAAGTCCTATCTGAAAGAATTGAATTGGAAGAATTAGAACTGTCAGAAAGAACATTATCTTGTTTCTTAGACTTCTTTGACCGTCTTCTTTTACGCTTAGGTTTATAATATTGATCATTGAGAGTAAAAGAATCATCAAGAATTTTAGACGAAATATTTAAATCAGAAGAAATAATTTTATCCAAGCAACCAATCTGATCAACTAATAAATCTGAATTTGCCTCGGAGTCTGAAGAATATTGAGAAAATATTTTATAATTAGAAACTTCACTTTTGTTTACTTGAAAATCAGAAGAAATGTTAGAAATAGAATCTGATTTTGGAGAAAATAATTTTTCTTCAAGATTCAATTTTCTTTAAAATATTTTGATCTTCTATCTTATCTTCAAGATCGATGATTTTGTTTTCTAATACTAACGGAGGAGTATATTTCTTAGAATCATAAATGATTGCAGAAATATTTTTCTTATCAGAATTGGAAGCATAAGGATCAATAAAATCATCAGACATTGAAGATTTGATAGGAGATATATCATTTAAAATTCTTCTACCTCTCCTTGATTTTTCAGGGAAATATTTTGCATTTTCGCTTGTGTAAACAAAAAGAATTTCCTTTTTCTTGTTATTTGTTCTTTTCTTATTTTCGATTTCTAACACTTGCTTCTCATTCATCCAATCAATTTTAAATTGAGGAGCATAATGAGCAAGAGTCAGATAATCGTATTTATATAAAGTTGGGGATTTTTCAATCTCATTGTTTAAACAATGAGGATTTTCAAAACCAAGTCCCCATCTTTGTTTTAAAGCTTCTTCACTCCTCGGTTTGTTCATAAAAATTGTTTGTTCAGATTGGTTTCTTCGATAAAGCTTTTTTCTTCTAATTTATTTATTTTATCTGAAAATTCATCTTTTAAATTAGTCATGGCCGTCAAAGATTCAAGATAAGTCTTATTTGAATTTTCCAAATCATCCAATTTCTTTTGAAAGATGTCTTTTGTATTTTCTAAAATAGATTTTTCATCTTTCAAAGAAATTTTCAGTTTGTCAATCAAATCTGACTTTTCAGAATTTAAGTTCTTTTCAGATAATAACTTTAAGCGAAGATCAGCTAAAGCAGAAATAATAATATTCATCTGAGAGGCAATAAAGTTGTAATCAAATTCAGAATATACCTCATCTTCATCAGATTTAGAATCGTCTGACTGATCATCTCCAACCAAACACATCTGAGCGATCTCTACGTTTGTAGCTTCATTGTCGGAATGATTCATCCAGAATTCCTCTTCGGCTAGCAAAGCTAATCCACTCTCTCTTTTCTCGGCCAGTTCCATTTTCTGTCTATAATATGCCGAATTTCTTACCTTTTTCACTCGACACTCCTTTGAGATGTGACCCGACTTTCCACAGTTGTAGCAAGCAGCAGTCTTTGGCTCGGGTACTTTGGATTTAGAACCGGAAGTGAAGCGAGAAGTGTTAGAACCCGATCTTGGTTGGAACCTTTTCTGATAATGCTGGGAGAGAAGGATCATCGCTTTCTGCAAAGCCTCACCATCATCATCAGTTGACCCGTTGTAAGCGTTATCAGACAACGCTTGTTCAGCCAGTTGGCTAGTGAGGAGTGCAAACGGGTCTAATGACTTTTTGTTCTTTTTCTCCAGTTTGACCTTCTTCTCTAGCACCAAGCTCTCATCAGTCATCAGAATCTCGTATAGTTCCTGAATCTGCATTGTGGAAATCCGAACATCGTTCCTTAGTCTGTGACATGATTTGTTCCATTCAGGCTGAAGAGCATTAAGAAATTTCAGATTTGTCTCAAGCTCTGTCTTGTTCACATTTATCTTTCGCATATCATTCAGCACTACACATAATCTGTCGAAAACACTCTTTATAGACTCACTTTCTTTGGCCTTGAACTCCTCAAAGTTGTTCATGAACCGAGTATGTCGGAGCTGAGTTGCTACTGAAGAACCAAGCATGATCTTTTCCAATTGTTCCCACAACAGATTTGGATAATCCTTGCAATGATTAACCCGATTGTAGACATAGTTTGGTAAAGCTAGCATCAGATTAGCTTTCAGCTTTCGATCAGCTTTCATTCGTGAAGCCTCTTCAGATGTTGGAGGAGTCTCTTTGTTAGGCTTTACGAAAGGTCCTTCAGTTAGAGACTTCATCATGTTCTCTCCATTAGCTTGACGCTCGATGAAGTTCAGGAATCGATCTTGCCATTGAGTGAATTCATTTTCATCGACAAGAACTGGAGGGCGAGTTTCAGATCCCAAAGACATCATCAGATCACTTGTGTAGAACTTAGCTTGAAAGGCAAACTTTGTAGGATCCATAGATGACAAACTTAAAAAAAAAATTCCAGACTTTTTTTTTTAGCGTGGACAGATATGGCGCAAACTAGAGGTTTGCGTGAGAGGCAGGAGACGCAAACTGATGTTCTCACGAGTAGCTAGAGACGCAAACCAACTTTGCGTGAGTAGTGGGAGACGCAAACTGAGCTTTGCGTTAGATGAAGGAGACGCAAACTACACTTTGCGTGAGGCACTGGAGACGCAAACTTAGGTTTGCGTGAGCAGAGGAAGACGAGAACTTGACTTCTCGTGAGCTGAAGGAGACGCAAAGTCCACTTTTCGTGAAGCACAAGATACGCAAAGTAGGATTTGCGTGAGCTAAGTAAAACACAAACTTAGCTTTGCTTGATCCAAGAGAGACGCAAAGTTGCACTTTGCGTGATGTACTGAAAGAGAAAACCTGAAAGAAAAACAATTGAAACACTAAGACAAGATTAGTAGATTGCGCAAACTAAGATGAACTCGCGCAAACGCATATGAACTGGCGCAAAGTAGAGATCTAGCGCAAACCGAAGAAAACCAATTAAAACTTCCAAAAACTCGATTTCAAGACTAAATTTGATAAAATTTTCTTGTACAGAAACGTTCGAAAAAAACTTTTTAACACAATTCAATCAAAAAATTCGATTAAAAACCACAAAATCAAAATTTCGTATATGAACAGAACGTGAAACTCGTTTTTCCAAAAAACTTCAAAAATCTCTAAATTGACAATCAAAACAAGTTTTTCTTGCAAATCGATGTGAATCAAAGATGTTTAGCAATCAAAAATGAATCCAACAAACCGATTTTCACTGAAATTCGTTCAAAAACACATCTGAATTTGATGAAAAATCAAGAAAACGAGATTTTCTTGAAAAAATCAAGAAAATCGATCAAATTTTCGATTTTAATCAACAAATTCAGAAACGAAAAAGATTTCTCTCAATCCTCTCAAGATTCAGATTGGCTCTGATACCAATTGTGAGTCCAAGATCAATGAATCCTAGAGAGAGAAAGTAGAGAGAGAGACTTGGAAGCGCAAAGTAACTGTATTGAATGAATATGCGTGAAATATTTTCAAAGACACAAGACCAAAGAGACTTAAATACTCTTGGTCAATACAACACAGAATACAGCCTTAGACACAGTATTTGACCAAACCCTATAAATACAATTATTACTATAAAATCAGACTTAACAACACCTATTTTTAGGGTGTTTCATAAGCAACAAACCACAAGGATTGGAAATAGTAGTTTACTCTTAGTTTTTACTTTTTAGAATAAATTATGATTTTCGTCCATGTGGTTAGTTAGTAATTTCAATTCTTGTTCTTGCAGTTTGCATATTTTTTGTTATTTCGTCTCTAAAAACCTACTCTTTTGTATAAAGGACTAAAATCTTAAAAAAATGTAAAACTATAGGGACCCAACAATAAGTTGTAAATCATAAGAACGTAAATCATAATTTCTAAACTATAGAGACAAAAACCACAATTTTAAAGAAACTACAAGGACTAAAATCACAATTTTTAAGAAATTACAGGGAAAAACGTAATTTACACTTATTTGGAGTGGAAAGAGGGTGGGGTTTCACGTGCGGGCCTCAGACATTCTTGGCAAATGTGAAAGTGAATGCACGCCAATTGGTCATCAAACTTTGGATAAAGTTCTGGCTTTTGGGTTCTATAGATTTCATAACTTTAATTTTTTAAAGGTTACAATAGATACACCCCTCTTTACTTGTTATATGTATTGTACTTTACTAATTTCATCCTCACATCCACAACATCAAAACCCTCTTTTTACATTTATAATGCATGATTTGACTTTATTTTGACCTAAGAAGGGTGCATATAACAACCTCATTTTTTAAATAGCGAGAATTTGTCAAATTGGTCATTTTAGACTAGCATTTTTTTAAAAGACAACAAGATTTAAAAAAAAGAGAGAATAAATTTAGAACAGAAGATGTATAAGGAGTAGTACCAATCGAAGTCAAAACAAATAACAAAACTGAATAAACAAGAAAAAACCAAAATGCAACAAAGAACGGCCAATAAAACCCAAACGCTTACACCACCGACCGAGACTCAAGGTGAGCCCCAGAAAACATCAACACAAACAACCTCGAAAAAGACCGAAAAAGCGAAACAAGCCAACCACGAAAACAAAAAGCACAACCCCATATAGCTGAAAACGGTCGCCAAATCACAACAAACCCCTATGATCCTACCACCAACCATGCTTACCCATTAAACGATTATCCTCCACACCACTCCGGCCAAGAGTAAGAGAAGTCCTTACAACGCGTCGTAAGTTATCATATGTATTTTTTCTGAATTAAATATGATTTTGGTTGGAGCCGCTTGCGGAATGAGCACTGTGGCTTACAAAATGACCCAACAAAATCATATTTTATTCATAAAAAGTGTTTTTTCGCAAGTTGCAAAAAAACACCTATAAAATCTTAATTCTTTTAGTTAAAAGTTCAAACATAAAAAAATTGGCTAATAAATAAAGATGTTCGCCTAAAATTACTGATCTGATCAATTAAAAAAAACATATATCACAATTAATAGAAAAATCATTCATTGTGTGAACAACATTTTGACCTAGTCGGTTTATTTGACTCTTTTTTAGGATCCAATATCTCTCTCTCTCTCTCTGTATATATAATATATATATATATATTGATTAATAACTAAATTTATTATTTTATTTTTTATTTTTGTACTTAGTACTGTTTGTTTATCTCTTAACGGTTTTATTAAGAGGCCATGGACGGAGCTACCATGGTGGCATGGGTGGCACGTGCCACCGTATCTTTTATCCGACGAAGGGTAAGATTTTTAAGTTCGTGAAAGGTGCAACCGTATCGGTTTGGAAGGTGCTACCGTATTATTTTGAAAACTTCAAGAAATGCAATCGTAACTTGTAATCAACCAAAAAAAGCCTTTTGAAATCAACCAAAAAACCGAATAAAACTCCTCACATCAACCAAAAAAACCGAAAAAAATCCCTCGAAATCAATAAAAAGGTTAAAAATTCGTCGAAATTAAGCAAAAAACATTAAGGGGATGTTTGGTTGGAGGTATTGAGGGGTTTGGAATGGGAATGAGAATGAAAAATGTTGTTTGGTTTGACATAATATAATGAGTCCATTATCCCAAATCCATTAATTTTCATTCCTGACCAAATTGGGGGAAATGAAAATTTTATTCCCGCTCAGTCACCTTTTCTCGTACGCCCTTCATCTCTCGATGTTTAATGAAACATATTTTTTATTTTCGTGTTGGACGGCACATATTTGTATTAAAAATATTATATAAAATAAATTTTTATTGATTATATTGGTTTAACCAAACAACATCAATGCAATGCTCATTCCTATTCCCATTCTACTTCATTCCCATTTTCATTTTCATTCCTATTCCTTAAAATGAACCAAACGTCCCCTAAAAATTTCTCGAAATGGTGGAATTAGGCCAAAAAAAACACATCAGACAATGTTTAACGTCGGTAAAAAGATGAAGACACGTCGATAAAACCGTGTTTTTTGTAAAAAAATTTTGTCTATATTATGTGGTGCCACCGTATAAAAAAATTTATGGGTTCGTCCCTGTAAGAGGCAACATCTGAATCGTTAAGAGATGAATCCTGTTTGACTAGGAAAAAAAATTGTTTCTTAATTGTTCCAAAACCCTCTGAATCATTTTGTATCCCGGGTCTCCCTTAACCATTAAACGCCCTGATTTCGTTCTGAACAATTACGAAACAACCATATTTCTATTGCACTATATCATAAGAGTCTCTTAATTATTCTGATCCCTTAATCATTCTAGACCAAACTATTCAGCAACTGCTAAACAACCCCTTATAAATGGCAAGTAGATTCATATTGTGAGCTTCAAAGATTGGAGGTTGTTCCTATTTAATACAACCCTCGAAAGGCGTCAAGTGGTCGGGTTGATTGAGCCCCTTAACCCAAAATCAACACAATAATCTCCCAATTTTTTAAATCAATTAATATATTTAAATAAAAATGTTATTTGAAATTTATTAAAAATTAGTATAATTAATTTCTCTAGGGTTTAACCTTACCAAAATGTTTAGCCAAAATGGAACACATGAGCACACTTCATAGTCGAACCAAAGATCCAAAGCTTAGATCATATATCTAATACGACAAAATATCAATGTGACTAATGTAGCTCCCGTTCACATCCCTGATTTTTCTACTATCTCTTCGTCCATGGTAGGAACAGAGATTCCAATCTCCTTTTTCAAATATGGGCTCATCCTAGCAAAAACATGTTTAATTAAAATCGCTAACTTTTTTTTTAAACACGTATCTTATAGACTTTGTTGTACAAATAGACTCAAATAAGTTTTATAAGCTTTTGTTCATGTAGAATATGCTAATTCGTAAACTTTGAATTATTATCTCATATTTATTTATTTTTTTTGAAATGCAACCACAGAATAAAACCAAACAAAAAGAACAACTGAGTCACTGAACAAAGAACAAAAAGCATATCCACCTTCTACAAGGCATAGGAAGGAGGGAGCAACAAACCCAAACCAAGCGAAAAAAACACCCGATGCATGAGTCTACTAGCACAGCAAAAAACCAAGCGAAAAAGAATCTGAAACGCCCAACAAGAAACAACTAACTAGGAGAAGCCGGATTACGGCACCCTAAAGGCCAAGACCTATCAAAAGCTTTACCATCTCATTTGATGGTTTTGATTGATTTTCATGAGTATGGTTTCTATATGTGGTGTTGTTTTATCTATAACACAATAGAAGAAACTGATTTTCACGATTTGTAACATTTAGCCTGTTGACATTTGATGTTATATATATATATATACCAACATTATATATTGGGACTCGATGAGAAATACTCTCCCGTACTCATCCCTGACACATAGATGGTCTAGAATATCACCAAATCTTTAACACAATCGAAAATAACATACTTGTCAAATATTATAAATATGAAATATACATTAAATTTTATGACAACTGATTCAATATATTTATCCTTAATTTTTAAACCTTAATTATCACAGTAGGGAATCAATTTTCGTTTAATTTCGTTTCTTAAGTGATATCATAATTTATTTTGAAGTATGGCCGCATCCAACTAAAATTTGTAGGAATATTCTCGATTTAAACTTTAGGTTTTTAATATTTTTAACATTATTCATTAATTAATATATATATATATATATATATATACATTTTCAGAAAAAATGGTAATAATGGGTTTCACACCGATCCCACTAATGGTGACCGGGAGTACAGTTGCCCGTTTCTCTGTGTCGGCACAATTTTATTTTTATTTTATTTTAACGTAAAAATATTAAATAAATGCCGTCTATTTTTTTAGTATTATTAAAAACGGCCCTGTCTCCGCTTTAATCCTAAAATAAATATCATGCGCCAGGGTCCACCGAGTATATTTTTATATCCACGCCCCCATAAAATAATCCAAACAATTATGATTTTAAAATGTTTTTAAACGTAAATTTTTATTTTTATTCAACAAATTTTAATTTTACAAATTTTTCTTCTACCTCATCATCATAAAGATGTTTAAAAAATTCAATATAAAATTATTAACTAATAATATACTCCGAAACAATAATAATTAACATGAAAACTCAAATTGTTAGGCTTATAGCCACTAAAGGTACTTATCTCTTTTATTAGTTAACTGGAAACTATACTCAAATGTTATAATTTATATTTTAAATATCAAGTTGTATAATTTAATTAGATTTAAAAAAAATGTAATCAAACACTTATTTATTCATCTATGTTCACGTTTTTCCAATTAACAAAATATTCATGTTTGGTACAGATTATCATAAAAATTAATAACTAAAACTGGAATTAATTTACTATAAAATGAATAATTTATCAGGTAATTTTAAGAATTTGAAAAATGTTCCACAACATTATGATCATGTTTTTTTGCAAATATATGGTTATATTATGTTTTTTTTTTGATTGCTCAATTTCAATTTTAGCCGTTTTTATGATTAAAAATATATATAGGTAGAAAACATATTATTTTCCTAAAAACCAAGTAACATGGAAGAGCCCGTTATAGACTTTATTGTTTGTATAGATATAAAATACGTTTTTAGTTCTGTAGTTTGCTGAAAATTTCGATTTTTGTCCTTATGGTTTGGAAATTATGATTTTCATCCATATGATTTACAATTCATTATTTTTTTTTCGTTCTTATAATTTAAATTTTATTGTTTTTTTTTATCCTTATGATTTACAATTTATTTCTAATTTGGTCCTTTATACTAAAAAGTAGTGTTTTAACCTCAGCGACAAAAATAGAAATGAATTACAAACCAAAGAAACCAAAACCAAAATTTCAAAACCATAGGGACGAAATTCACAACTTTTAATAAACCACATGGACAAAAAATGTAATTTACTACTTTATTGGTAAAGGTTGTTTGTTTACCTCTTAATGGTTCTATTAAGAGGCAACATCTGAATCGCTAAAAGGTAAATCTTGTTTGGCAAAAAAAAGTGTTGCCTCTTAATGGTTCCAAAATCCTCTTAATGATTTTGTATCATGTTCCTCTCTTAACCATTAAGAGCCCTGATTTCATTATGAACAATTAGCAAACAATCATATTTAATTTTACATTATATCATAAAAACCTCTTAATCATTCAGACCACTTAATCATTCTGCACTAAACCATTCAGCAACTACCAAATAACGTTTTTAGTCCTTGTGGTTTGTTAAAAGTTTCTATTTTTGTCTTTGTAATTTTGAAATTATGATTTTCATCTTTATAATTTATAATTCATTACCTTTTTTGTTCTTAAGATTTAAATTTTATTATTTTTTTCATCCCTATGGTTTACAATTCATTTTTCTATTTTAGTTCTTAATACTTAAAACTAGTGTTTTGTTCTTAGGAACGAAAATAAAAATGAATTGTAAAACCATGGAAAAGAAAACCGAAATTTCAAAACCACAAAGTCGAAACATGTAATTTTTAACAAACCACATGGACGAAAAAGTAATTTCCTCTTGTTAGTATTATCATTAGTTTTTTTTTTCCTTTTTTTAAATCAATTATATTATTATATTACGTGTGTGTGTATTTTCAAATTTAGCGTGTGAAACAAAGCTGACGGTGCAGAAAGACCAACTTCAATTAACTGTACCCGTAATTCAATCCTCGATTGGTGCATTTTCCAACCCCAAACCCCACTCCAACTTCAACTTGCATCACCCCCCTTCTATAAATACCCAACACAATCTCCAACATATTAACCACTTCACAAAATGGATTCCAAAACAGCTCTACCACTCTTCATCCTCGCCGTCCTCTACCTCGCCGGAACCACCACCTCCGCCGCCGTCAAACCCTCCTCCACCTATATCAAAACCTCATGCGCCACCGTCACCTACCCTGCCTTATGTGAACAATCCCTTTCCCCCTTCGCCCAAACCATCAAACGCAACCCCGCCGAGTTGGCTCGAACCGCGTTAGCCGTCAGCTTGAAACGGTCCGAGTCAACTCAAGCTTACCTCAACAAGCTCAAACGATTCAAAGGGTTGAAACCACGTGAACGGTCCGCCATCGGAGACTGTTTGGAGGAAGTGAGTGACAGTTTGGAACGAGTCAGCAAATCGATTCAGGAACTCAAGAACTGTGACCGAGTCAAGGGTCAGGAGTTCATCTGGCACATGAGTAATGTTCAGACCTGGGTCAGCTCGGCTCTGACCGATGAGAACACGTGCATGGATGGGTTCGGTGGTCGGGCAATGGAGGGCCGGATCAAGACTTCGGTTCGGGCACAGATCACGAGCGTTGCACATGTTACCAGCAATGCTTTAGCACTGGTTAACAGCTTTGCCCAGAAGCATTAGTTGATGCAAAAAAAAAGGTGGGCCCTAAAAAATGCTCCACCACTTGCAATCAACTTTTTTGTGTTGTAAAAGTAGTAACCTTGAATCTTGATCTTGATCCATTTGGGTCGGATCGGGTCTGGGTGAAGGTTTATGGATATTGAAGATGTATAAATACGACTTATAATGTATGTTTTTGTCATTAGCATAATCGTTGAGCATGTAAAATTATTAAGAGTGTAATGGGATGTTTTCCTCATTCCTTTCTTGTTTTACATCTTGTTTTTTTTTATAAACTAAAGATAAATAACTTTAAATAAACGTTATGACAGTTTAAATTTTGTATTGTAGGGCTCACATACAATAAATTTGGTTTTTTAGAACTTGTATTGTAGTGCTCATATATAAGAAAATTGGGCTTTTAGAACATCAATTTGTTAAAACATTTAATAATGTCTTATTAATCTATTGCAACACTTTTAAATTGAACATTTAATGTTTAGTCTTGTATATCAGGATACTTAAACATTGCCTATCTCCTATAAACTTGATTTTATTGTAATGTGATAAAAAAAAAAAACGTACAGTTTTGATAGGGGTTGAGGGGTCAATTTCAAACTAGTTGTCGGGCTTCTTTAATAAATATTCGTTCTTTGGATTGGATGGTTGTAGATCTAAACGTGACTCTAATTTAATTTTTAAACTTTTGTAGTTAATAATTTTTGGTTATAAAAATATAATATTTGATTTTGATAAATATGTTTAAATTATTATAGTAAAAATCACCGCAGCGAGTGTTGAAAAAATAGAAAAAAAGAAAAGACAGCACATTCAATTTAGTGGGACCTAACAGCACGTGATTGACTCTGTGGACCCGGCCATGTGATGTGCATAATTGTTGTCCTTGGAACGAAACTTTCGCCTAATTATTTGTGAATTAATTAATTTTAAATAGGAAAGGAAAATCTAAGAAAACTCAAAATAATTTTGTATTTTAATTGTTTAAATTCCTGAATTTATTTTTACTAAATAAACTATTAAATTTCTCATTTTATCATAAATGAACTATTGAAGATTTGAAATTGATTACCCAAAAAACTATATTCAACTCGTTATAAAGTAAAAAAAACTATGCTATTTAAATTTTATGCATCTAAATCGTCATCCGCTATTGATCACCAAGTATAGTATAGGGTTGGAAAACCTTAAAAACTGTTTTAGATTTAGTTTTTTAACTTCCTAACCAATTATATGTACTTTTTTTTAACTAAAATAATGTAAATAAAAAGTTCTTTTCTTTTAAATTCCATGGTTTATTTATCAAAAACAGTTCAAAGACAAAAGTATAGTGATCTATTTATTTAAAGAAAAAAATTGAAAAACTCAATCATTTAACTTCATTACCTTGTTATATATTTTTATCAATAGAAAACAATTTACAGGATAAATTTATTGTATACGGATATATTTTATTTATTTTTCAAGATATATATGTAATTATTACTATTTTCTACTAAAAAGGTTATATATTTTTATTTGTTATACATTTCATTTCTTTATTTATTATTATATATGATATATCTGTAATTAAAAATGAATATGGCATATTTTTAGTCTGAAATCCTTGGAAGTGTGTAGATGTTCCAAGTCTCACTAATTAGGTGGATAAACATTTTCAAATGCTACACATCTTGAACTAATTAAGATAAGTTGCCTAACTATGCAATACTATTTATTTACATAAAATTTGGTTAAAATGATCTATGATGTCAACATTTAAAAGGGAATTTATTAAATTAGTTATTTTTAGACAATATTCTTTATTTTTTTTTTCTCATACTTTTTTTATTTGACTAAGATAGTGAAGATTTGACAAACATCAATTTTGCAAATTTCGAAGTTTATTTTTACTAAACTAAATATGATTTTAGTGATGTCAATTTGTGAAATTGGTGCGATGGGTTACGACTTACGATGTCCATCAGAATCATATTTTATTCTTAAGAAAATTACATTTTGTAAGTTATAAAATGGATATTTGCGAAATCTGGCCTATTTTGGTTTAAGAGTGAATTGTGGATTTGGTCCCTGTGGTTTAGTGATTTCTTTGACCATGGTCCTCATTCTATATTTATTGTGAATTTGGTCCTTGTGATATTCAATTTATTTTGGTCATGGTCCTTCTGACTAACACTTCCATTAACTTTGTTAAATCAAGGACCATTTTAGCCATTTTGCCTATTTTTTGTCCTTTTTTGATAAGAAAAATATAAACAATATTTTTATACACACATGCACACACACATGTATATAAATATATATATATATATATATAACGATATTAAAATAAATAAAATAAAACATTATTGTATAATTTAATTGTTTAATTTTTTTAAATTAATTATATTAAATACGATTTAATTTTATTATTTTATTGTAATTGTGGAAAAATATATATAGTTTTATTGTTTTAATGTAATTAAAATTTCAACTTAAACAAATTAGATCATAAAACTATATCTTATTTTATTTAGAGCGAATAAAATAAAATATGGTTTTATGATTTGATTTATTGAATTAACATTTTAATTAAGTTAAAGACGATTTAATTATATTGTTCTTTTATTATCATTGCAACAAACAAGCTTATTGTTGATATTTTAACACAAAAAAATCATTAAAACCCGTTGAGAAATGAACTTTAATTTTATCATACTAAAAACAATATGAAAATTGATTTTGAGTTTTTGACTGAAAAACAATATGAAAATTGGAGCTTCTAATTTTAAGATGATAAAATTATAGTTCACTTCTCAACGGTTTTCAATGATTTTTGGTGTTAAAATATCAACAATAAGTTTGTTTGTTGCAATGATAGTAAAAGAACAATATAATTAAATCGTCTCTAACTTAATTAAAATTTTAATTCAATAAATCAAATCATAAAATCATATTTTATTTTATTCTATCTAAATAAATAAGATATAGTTTTATGATCTGATTTGTTTAAATTGAAATTTTAATTACATTAAAACAATAAAACTATATCTTTTTTCACAATTACAATAAAATAATAAAATTAAATCGTATTTAATATAATTAGTTTTTAAAAAATTAAACAATTAAATCATACAATAATGTCTTATTTTATTTATTTTAATATCGTTATATATATATACATGTGTGTATGCATGTGTGTTTGTGTGTATAAAAATATTGTTTATATTTTTCTTATAAAAAAAGAACAAAAAATAGGCAAAATGACTAAAATGATCCTTGATTTAACAAAGTTAATGGAAGTGTTAGTCAGAAGAACCATGACCAAAAAAATTTGAATACCACAAGAACCAAATCCACAATAAACATAGAATGAGGACCATGGTCAAAAAAATCACTAAACCACGTTACCAAATCCACAATTCACTCTTGGTTTAATAATGAAAAAGTTAGCTTAAAAGTGAAAATGTCCTATCAAATAGATAGTTTGGTCAATTTCGTCACACATAAATCATTAATAACAACTTAAGTAAAATTCACTGATTTAATTTGTCACGTTTACAAACTTAACTTTAATTTAATTTTTAATTATATTGTATCGTAGTGTATAATACAATAAATGTTCTAAATGGTGTGTGATGTTTTTCAATGCGTGACTTACGACGACAGATTTGTATATCACATATAATTATATTTATATTACTCAATGATATTAAACAGTATAAATTATGTTATATACTAAAAACTAAGATACTAAAAAGGTAAATCAATGATATTAAACAATTTAAATTAGGTTATATGCTAAAAACTAAGACACTAAAAAGATAAGAAAACTCAAATATCACGTTACGAACACCACAAATTGGGTCATAGGGTAACACAAAATTAACATAACGTGAGACACAAGTTTTGAGCCATAACACACCACGACGGCTATTGCAACAAGCCTTTTAAAACATTGAGCATAATACAACTCAACTCGCTCACACAACCGCCCTGGCGCCCTCCCCCAGGTCAGGTCTCCCTACGGGTGAACATGATACAGTACCATGTTTTTTTTCTCAATACCATGTATCAACCAATTATAATTGGTACACAAAAATTTATACCGTGTACCAACCAAATATAATTGGTACAAATTTTTCTCGGTTGGTACATGTTGGTACGGTTTTGTACCAACATCTCAAAAGTTTACAAAGTTTAAGAACTTGCTGTCAAAACCTATTGTCCGTAAAACTTTTAATTGTAAAACAATAAAATGCATGAGGCGAGGTCTTTGAGTTTGAGGGTGGAGTAAAACTTTTAGCCTTTTACTGTAAATTGTAAAATAATAAAATTTTAATTTACTAAATAATTAAATCTCTTTTAAAAACAATCAAGTCATCTCATCATTAAATGCATAAATAATTCATTAATAATCAAATATATTTCATTTCATTGATATTTTATTTAATAAGTAATATATATAAGTCGATATGGTACGGTATTACTATGGTATACGATTTTCAGTACCACGTACGTACTAACAAAGTTTGTGAAGTTGATACGTTAATACCAACCAATTTAGTTGATACCAAACGAATTGGTACGGTTAATAATAAATTTATTGGTTTGTCATGTTATAAATTTAACACCCTAGGTCTCCCAGTTAGTTGGCTCCCTGTAATGGTCACCTGGGCCATGAGGTCTAATGGTCTATGCTTAATTAGTAATTAGGAAGGCCCTCCTTTAATAATTCAAATGGACCCAATTACTATAATTTTATTACCAACTAATCTTCCTTAAAAATTTATTTGTAATATTTAACTTCTGAATTTAAAAATCGATCTATTGTGACGGCCAATTAGGACCGGTTTCGTCTGAAGATGGGGACCGGTAAAAACCGGTTTATTAGAGCATCTCCAACATCATCCCCCAAAATTCTCTAAAATGGAGAATTAAAAGTCAAAATCTACATAAAAAATTACATCTATCTCCAACAGATTCTCTATTTTGGAAATGACATCATTACTTATAATATTAAAATATTGTATAAATCTAATAAAGTATTATTTCTCTCTCCTATTCATTTCATTTGAAGAAATCTTATTGGTAGAATATAATAAAAAAACAATTTCTCTCTCATTGTAATCATTTTTGGAGAGTTCTCCATATTTGTAGAAAATTACACACTCTCTCCAACTTTCTCCATTTTGGAGAAAGATTTGGAGAATCTGTTGGAACACAAAAATGCCTAAAATCTTCATTTTCTCAATTTTAGAGACTCTGTTGGAGATGCTCTTAAGCCCAGTCTCAAATATTTTTGGTAATCAGTTACTAGGCCCGGTTTTGGAAAGCCCACCGGATTTCAAAAACATATATCCGCTGGGCAACAGCTATGGCCATTTGGGGTCATTTTTGGCTCTTCTTTTCGCTTATTTGAGCTTCCATAAGCATAATTAAAGGGTGGTTTGAGATTGCTTATTTAAAGAGCTTATTAACTTATTTCGTTTTATCACTCTTGATAAGCAGTTTTTGAGTTTGGATGAGAGAAAAAAAATTGCTTATACCATTTTGTCAATGCTCATATGCAATTTTTAATAAGTCGTTTTATTCTAACTTATTAATTTATTTGAAACAACTTGTGGGCTTTTTGGTTATTTTACATGTATAAGCAATCCCAATCATTCCTAAATAACAACTTATTACGTTTTGGTAGCACAATAAGCTGATACAAACACCTTTTATAAAACTCCGATTTGACACCACATAAATTAATAAATACTTTTATATAAAAGTAAAAGTTGTTTTAAATAAGCAATCCCAAACACCCCCTAAGTCCTATGTTGTGGTGAAAACACCAGGCAATTAAAAGTCAGAGTTTGAACAAAAAAATTTAAGTATATAATATTTAAAGTAACCTATGTTTTTCGTCCTTGTTAATTATTGTGACATTCATTTATGTGCTTTTTAAATTACGGTTTTCATCCGGATATGGTTTGCAATTCATTGTTATTTAACTTTGTTAATGGCTTACTGTTAAGTATAAGAGATAAAAACAACAATAAATTGTAAACCACGGGGACAAAAACAATAATAAACCCGTAATTTAAAAAACACAAGCACAAAAATAGCAATTTCCAACAACCTACAAAGACAAAAAAGCGTAGCTTACACCCCATTTTTGGTGAGATTTGAATCTCCTAATCTCTTAGAAAGTTAAATATTTGGATACTGGTAGACCAATTGCCCTTCCGTATAAATAAGATATTGATTGCCAAAGAATCACGTTTGAAGTGATTATTGGCCAATTGGGAGTGGTAGGAAGTTGTCCCATGATGACGAGAAGTGAAAATGCATAATGGGTTTATAGCAATCAATTCATTATATGGTTACAAGTCTCTCTCTATGTGCGTATTTCAGTTGCAAGATCCGTTATCTACGAGTGGGATGGATATCGAAGAGTATAACATCGTAACGTGACAGATACGAATAACCGATATTTGGTTCAACCAGATTATTTCAAACGTATAGTTGAAAAATAATCAAACCATGTTTTAAAATTTTACATGGCATGCAGATCGGTAATTGAACCATTAATTCAAAAGTGTGATCAGAGGAGAATCCCTTAAACAATTCGTCTTATATTCGATCACCATATATAAAATCAATCCAATAATTTGAATCTGATATGCATGCAATATATATTTATATATATAAGGTTGGGTTCGGGTGAGAAGTTAAGGTTAACATGAGAAACGTGAGAAATAATTATCAACCAGAAATGGATGCACATTAGAATGAGATACACTGAGATAAAATGCTCAGAGATGCACCAGATCAATTCTCTTCTAAGCGACAATTCATGTGAGGGATTGAGATTAAAAGAGATCAACGGTTCAGACCTACTTCTCACCCTTAACTCAACTTATCACACGATCATTTGCCAATACACACATTAATTTAAACATAACATCTGAAAATTTCAAATTTTTGAATATTAAAGATTTATAAATCACGTATTTTACAAAACATTGATTTATCACAGACATAACCCACTCTAGAAATCTTATTGACCCAAATTAAAAAAAAGAAAGTAAATTAATTAAGCAAAAATCATTAGGGTTTTAAAATTCAAGATTATAATTAAACCTTGAGATGGTTAATGAGATACAAAGCATTGCTGCTAACCCTCGCAAGACTCACAATACTGTTCCTCAACTTCTTCTTAATCGCCGGACTAACTTTCCGGTCAGAAAATCCGTCAAGACACGTGTTCTCATCGGTGATGGCGGCGCTTGTCCACGTCTGAGCATTGGAGATCAAGAAACTCTTGTCGGCGGACGTCGGAAGACCTGCGATCGCCTTGAGTGAGCTCTTGATTTCCGCCATGGAGTCTTTAAGATTCTCGATGCAGTCTTTGAGGACTGCAGACTCCCATTTGGTGATGCGTTTGGTTTTGGCGAACTGGGAGACGGTGGAGAGGGTGGCGTTGGCGGAGGTGAGGGTGGTGGAGAGGGCGACGTTGACGAGTCTGAGTGGGCTGGTCTTGACGGCGGCGGCGTAGGGGAGGAGGGTTTTCCGGCAGACGGAAGGGTAAGTGGTGGCGTTGCATGAGGTTTTGATGAATGTGGAGTAGGTGGTGTTTTGTTGAGAAAATGTGGAAGATGAAAATACAAGTTTTGAAAGAAATAGAGATGATATTATTATGAGGAATTTGGGTTCCATTGTGAATTGAATAGTTTTTGTTTGGGTGGTGGAAGGAACCAAGAAATTGCTCAAGAATTTATAGGAGGGAAGTGTCAAATGAGTCTCTTTAAAATCATATGTCAAAATAATTGTGTTTTTATAAAAGAAAATGTTTTTATTAGGAAAATAAGTTCAAGGTCTTAAAAAAACAGATGTTTAACTGTTTGGAATAAGAGGATAGGTTTTTATACATTTTACATTCCGAACCTTATTTTTGGGTAAGATTAGGGGCAGTTTGTTTGTCCCTTAATGGTTCCATTAAAAGACAAACTCTCAATCGCTAAGAGGTAAATCTTGTTTGGCAAAAAAATGGTTGTTTCTTAATGGTTCCAAAATCCTCTTAATGATTTTGTACCCTGACCCTCCCTTAACCATTAAGCGCCCAGATTTCATTATAAACAATAAGCAAACAACCATATTTCATCTTACACTATATCATAAAAACCTCTTAATCATTCAGACAACTTAATCATTATACAGTAAACCATTCAGCAACTGCCAAACAACCCCTTATTAATTATGAAACCTTCTTTTGATAACTCTCTAAATCGTGAGATCTTTGAGAACCAATGTGTCTTGTGTTATTTCATATGATTTTTCTCTTCATATATGACTAGAATTAATTTAATGTAGTGATTAACATATATTTGTTTCACATGTATTCGGATCGCAATGTAAACTTTTTTGACATGTTTGTGGAACAAAAAATACACATAAAAAAGTTTCATGTATATTATGAATCGGATACATGTGAAGCGAACATATTGTGAAACAAAAATATTAAAATAGAGAATGAAAAGTCAAAATCTCTAAAAACATTTTCTTCTAACTCCAACAACTTTTCTATTTTAGAGAATCAATCATGATTTATATTATTATAATATTTCATAATTTATCATTCCAATACACTTTTAAAAAAAAACTTAAAATAAAATGTTAAAAATTGAATCTTATTGGTTGAATTGAATAAAATAATATTTTATCTCTCCAATTTAGAGATTATAGAGAATTCTCTATATTTAGATATTTTTTGATTTTTCTCTATTTTAGCAAACCATATAGCAAAGCTGTTGGAGATGAATAGCAAAGAAAAAACCAAAATTTTCTATTTTAGCAATGCTGTTGGAGATGCTCTAAAACAAAATGTTATGATTGAAGTTCTCACACATCTCATAAATTTTGGAGCTTTTAAATGATTAATTAAGTTGAAAAGATAAAAATATAATAGCTTTTTCCAAAATTTTAATACATAATAGTCATTTTTATACATTTAGTTATGTATATAGTGTTAGGGTATGTTTGGTACAGAGAGTTGAAGCCAGAGAAATGGAAATGAATTCCATTTCTCTTGTTTGGTAACTCAGAGAAAAGGAAAATGAGAAATAAACCAATTCTCTTTCCCTGGTTTTATTTCTCCACAAAGTGTAAAGAAATGGGGAGATTTCAGAGATCAGAGAATTGAAGAGAAAACCATCGTCCCTCGCCCTCTCTATACAGATCGGCGTCGGCCATCTCCCTCACGTCGCCGCTCTCTCTCTCCCCTCGGAGCTCTCCCTCGCCGGCCATCTCCCTCGTCGGCGCTCTCTCTTCCCGTCGGCGGTCACCTTCGAACAGAGACCCTCGCCGACGCTCTCTCTTCCCGTCGCTCACTCTTCCAGTCTGTCGCAACTCGCTCTCACCTTCGAACAGAGACCCTCTCGCTCTCTCTACCGAATCGATCAGACTAAACCTAAACCCAGAAACACAAATCGTTTCCAACTCTATCGCCTCCATCCTATCTCTACCGAATCGATTTCGTCTCCAACATCTTCCATCAAAACTTCAAGGTACGAACTCTTCTACCGAATCGATTTTGTTTTCTGCAAAAATGAAGTTCTTTATCGGTTTATCCCAGAAATCGGGTTTATCTTCTCCAGAAATCGATTTATCAGAGTTCGTCCTCAAATTGATTTCGTTTTCTAATTTCAGAAATCGAGTTCTTAATCTTAATCTCCAAAAATCAGTTCTTATCGATTCTTATCAGGTTTCTATCGATTCAAGTTATCGATTTCGATTTCTGATTTCTTATTTGAGTTCATCGATTTCTGGAAGAAGAAGAACCTGGAACAAAGAAGAACCTGGAAAGAAGAAGAAAAAGAAGAACATGGAAGAAGATGGAAATCGAATGAAGTGCCTAGAAGAAGAAGAAGAAGAAAAAGAAGAAGAAGATGGAATGATGTGCCTGATTTGGTCTTCTTTGATTTATTATTTTGTTTTGTTTTTCTAAAATGGGTTATAAATATGTTTAAATAGTTTTATGTTAATAAACTTATAAATGTTAATTATTATAAATAATAATTAATTATTAATTTAATTATTATTCATTGTTGAATTCTCTGTTACATTTTTCTGTGCTCCCAAACAAGAGAAATGATTTCCTGTTACATTTCTCCGGTGAATTCTCTGTGCTACCAAACAAGAGAGTCAATTCCTATTCTCCAGACCAATTCTCTTTCTCTGCAATTCCATTCTCTGTACCAAACGCACCCTTAGTGTATAAGGTTATTATTAACTACATTTTTATAATTTACGATAATATAACTTGATCAATTTTTTTCGAATTTTAATAATATTATTTTAAATAAATTGTCAATAATAAATAAATATTATAAAAAATTTAACACCTTTATATGTTATCTCATTTCCATGTTCACAACATCTACTATACGAATATACATTATTATTTTGATTCTATAGACTTAAAAGAATCAATAATTAAATAATTAATTATAAAACTAAAATTAAGAAATGCAAGTACATGTCTATTGTACAACTTTACAAAAAAAATTATTGAACATATGAGAAAATGTCTATTTATTCCAATCATTTAAAAACAAACTATGATTTACATTTATTAATTTTATAAACCAAAAATAGTTTACACTTTGACATGAGGAAACAGTTCAAAATGATTTTTTTATGCATTACATTCTTTAAACTCAAGTCATCCAATCATCTTTAATAAACTCTTAAATTACTTTAATCATTAAAAACTGAGGGGTGTTTGGGATTGCTTATTAAAACTGCTTATTAACTTATTGTGTTTTCAAACAGTAAATAAGTTGTTTTGAGTGTTTGAATTGAAAAAAAAAAGGAAAAAAGACTTATGACTTTTCCACCCTGCAAATAAGCAGTTTTTGATAAGTCATTTCCAATTGACTTATTTGAAACTCCTTATTAACTTATTTAATCAAATTACATATTTGCCCCTTCCTTCTATAAGTTAATAAACACTTTACAAATAAACATAAGTTAATAAACAATTTTACAAATAAGCATAAGTTGTTTTAAATAAGCAATCCCAAACACCCCCTGAGTTATTAGTTTACTAAAATGCCTTACTATAACAATACCAGTCATTGAAATAAGCAAAAAACCACATTCATAATCGTAACTAATACCCCCAAAAAAATGTATTTGGCATTTAGGAGTAATTGGATTACGATTAAGGCGTCATTTACTGTACGCTTACTCGATAAGTGCTTGTCTGCTCATTTTACTTTATCGGATGAATATGACAACGATTGAGAATCTTACCTACTATGAGTCATGACAAGGAACCTGGTAAGTGAGAGTGACGAGTCTTATCCGGTAAACGCTTATCAGATAAAAATGTTACATATAATGCCGTAATTTAAATGAAGTATTAGCTATTACCGATAAGCATTTATTAGATAAGCGTTAGATAAACCACCCATCCTTAAGTTTAATTATAAAGATTTGATTAAAAGATTTTGAGTTGTGGTGATCGCATGTGGAGTGTATGAATTGAAGGCAGGGATTAAGAAGGGGAATGATAGGGTGCATGTGAGGACTAGGGAGCCTATGAAGCAGAGTAACGTGGATGGACATGATCCACACTTGTGTCACGTGACTTTCTCTTGAGTTGCTGCTTGACAAATGCCGCATCTAATGGCATGAACACACGCCTATAAACACCTCCTACCAAATTTCATCTTTATCTCCCCCTTTTTTTTAAAAGGCAATTTTTAGAAAAAATTGAATAAAAATTCCCAAAATTCATGAGGAAACCGAGACAAAAGAGGATATGTAAAGACAAAAACCAATAACAGACTAAAACCAAAACGAGACCCCAAGTCGAAAGAAGAAAGCTCAAATGTCCACCGTGAAAGGGGTGCAGAACCAAGAAACCCGGGAAATTGATAAAGAATTGCACCACGAGGAAAGCCAATTGAAAAACTTGAATTGGATGCTATCAAATAGTTAACTTGGCCAAAAGAAAAGGTTATAATCGGTTTTTATTTGATAATTTTTGAATTAGGAGCGTTTTTTGAACCTAAAGATTGACATGTATGTCTACAAGGAGAAAAGTATCAATATATTGGTCAAATGAGATTTACAACGCTACTTATTAGATTAATCGATCATCAAATCAGTAGGATTAGCTTCTTTTGTAACTTTCTATTTGAGGGAAAAACCAACTTTTTAAATGAGCCAATGAACAAAGTAACCCTTTATTGGTTGAATTGAATCTGTGTATGATGACGTAGGGCACTGACTTTAGGTCGCACGCTGAGTGTCACCCAGTTCCCAAAATGAGTCGCTGGCCAAGTTGTTCAAGGTTGCACACACTACAATGGTCAAGTCGTAAAACTAGTACCATAAATAGTAAACCCGACACAACTCTATGTGACTTGGCCATGTGTGGCTAGGTCGTCCAACTGCTAACGTTGCCAATTATGTGGCGAAACATTTGAGCTAGTTCACTCTTTCTAAGCAATTGAGGGTTGCAAATAGGTCACATATACCTCTGCGACTAAAGGGCCCGCGTGAACTTTAGCGCAACTTGGCCATGGTATTGCAAACGTCGCCTGGTGTAGGGGATTTTGCCACATCCAAATTCAACACTAACAACAAATTACTATTATTAAATACTAGATACGTACCCGTGCGCAATACGGCACGAAACATCTCGAATCTAAAACTGAGAACTCGAAAGAATAATCTTGTTTCATGTTTAGTTTTATTCTCCATCATACGATGTCAATTTTATGGTTTTATATGTTTTTAAATCGCACATCAGATATATAAAATTCAAGGTTAATATGGTCAATTGGTCAAAACAAATTGAAAAAGATTCGCTCGATAGTGGGATTTTCAAACCCATAAGATTTGAGCTCATTTTGAAGGTATTGATGAGGCGATTATAATGATATCGTTTGTAAAAAAAAGAAACATTTTTTTAATGTATTTTAGTAATATACAATTATGAACGTTAATATGATAATGGTGTAAAATAAAAAAAAGAAAGAAATATAATAGTAAATTAAATAACTAATTATAAGGGTATATAATGTAATTTAAAAATAAAAAATAATGTTATTTTTAATTTCATTTTAAACGTGGGAGGTTTTAAAGCTTTTAAACTTGTTCATTATGTATCGAGATTTGTACCTCGCAAATTCAAGAATAACCGTAATAGAATTTTTTTTAAAGGAGTATAGATAGATAAATATAGATAAGGGTGTAAAATATACAAGTTTAAAAAAATCATGATATATCATTCTTGAAAAATCTCAATACATGTTTATGATATTTTACAATATTATCAAATTAAAAAATATTCAATAATGAACCATTTTATGAAATTATTGCCGAAAATGTTTTACTATTATAGCATGGCCAAGTTGTTCAAGGTTGCACACATTACAATGGTCAAGTCGCAAAAGTAGTACCAGACTCGTTCCTGACAATTTATAAGCCCCAGACGAGATATAAAAATGGGTCTTCCATAACTATGAATTTTTTTTATCATCAAAGATAACATTGAATTCAACAAATACTAATTTATATAAAACCATTTTGTCCGATATTCTTAGCGCATAATCAATCAATAATTATTTCTAAATTAATATTATCTACCATATCATTTTTACGTAGCATTGTCAATTCGTTCCCCCATCAAATGCATTTTATGATATACCTTTAATATATAGATTGAATTCATTTGAGGTCATTTTGTTGACCATTCGGAGTAACATTTTAAGTAAATCAATATAAATCGGTTGAGTTTCCACATGTTACTTGATGTTAATGATTTTCATCGCCATTTTAAACATTTGGAGTTGAAACAAACTTTTTAAGAACTATCAATCTTAGAATCAAAAGTCCATGTTGGTTATAGTTTGAGATCTTATTCTTGTTTTAGAGATAAGAAAGTACTTAAGATTCATGCACTCAATATTAGGTAATAAAGAGTCAATAATGTATGAAAAAAGAAGAATATAGTTTTGAAATCGTAAATATAGATATAACTTGGGTCGTCTCGTATAGTTGGTAATTGTTTTCAAAAGGTAAGAGTTTTTTTTTGTTAATAACAAGAAATCTACTATATTCTAACACAAAAATAAAATTCATGCATATGCAATAATCAAAAAGAGTATATAGAAGATGAGTAATGAAGTATATATCAAGATTTCTAGGCAAAAATAGTTTTTAGATATTAGTAATAGATAAAAAAATTGGAGAAATAATAAGAAATATTATAAAATGAAAGACCAATTAAATTCTACAAATTTCATTATCCAATGTAATTAATTAATACATGTTTGGGTGCTTAATATAATGTAAAATTCTTTTTGGGTCTTATTATGTACTAATTTTTTTTGTCTTTTTTATTTACAATTTTTTTTAACTACTACTATATAATATATAATTAAAAAAATTGGCCTCTATTTCCTTTGGGTCCTGGTGTGCGACCGGCCCATCCTCCCCAGGGACGACCCTAATTAGTACCATAAACAGTAAACCTGACACAATTTTATGTGACTTGGCCATGTGTGGCTAGGTCGTCCAACTGCCAACGTTGCCAATTATGTAGCGAAACATTTGAACTAGTTCAATCTTTTTAAGCAATTTACCTCTACGACTAAAGGGCCCGCATGAACTTCAACGCAACTTGGCCATGCTATACACACGTCGCCTCGTGTAGGGGATTGTGCAACATCCAAATTCAACAGTAACAACAAATTATAAATATTATCAAATATAAGCCGGATTCTGTTCAAAATTTAAAAGATATCCCATCTAAGCATGTTATAGCACTCTATTCAATTTGGAAATTTTCAAAATCCGTATTAAATACAAATCGGTTTTTACCATAAGAAAAGAAACAGAAGCTGGCAGCATTAATCCTTGAGATGTCGTACAACCCCACACCATAAAGGCTAATAACCCCTTTCTAGTTTCTTCTTCCTAATAGGGTCACTTGTCCCCCCCGCAATATCTAAAGTGTCGTATTTACAAGTTTTTGTCCCATTTTAGCATCATCATGACCCGACTAAAAAATCAATTAAACATTTTTTGGCGTTCAGTTATGATAATAAAGCGCTAACCAGGTAAGAATGCGGTCAACATTTAGGAGTCTTCCCTTCCTTACCGTCTACTAAGTCAACATCAGTGTATGGTAAACAACCTTACGTCTTACTGGGTAAGTATCTCTTACCCGATAAGAGATGGTCAGTAAACAACCCCGCCGTTTACTAAACACTTACCCAGTAAGCACTTACCGGGACATTTACCTTACCGGATAAACATGGCAAGAGCAGAGAATCTTACCCGGTAAGAGCCATGATAATGATAGAGAGTTTTACCTGGTAAGTGAGAGTGACAACTCTTACCCAGGAAAGAGATTACCGGGTAAATTGTTGTATACGATACCATTGTGACGATTACAATTTTACCCGGTAAGGTAAGTTAGCATGTCGAGTTTTATCGGTAAACCCTTACCGGGTAAACATTTGGGTAAACGGCCCCTTAGACAAGAATTTACTTTTAACCTAGATAACAAGCCACATATATTATATATGTAAATATATATTACAAGAAAGCAATGATATTGGTCTTTTTTATGGAAATAAGCACTTAAGTGGAATAGATATTACTAATGAGAGCCAAAGCATTGCTAGTTAACTCTGCAACATTCACTATATACCCTCTAATGGTCTCCTTCATCTTGCCATCACCATTTTCTTCAAATCCATCCATGCATGTATCTTCATCTGTCAAGGCTGCACTCACCCAAGTCTTCACATCCCCCATTTTCTCCTTAAAATCTGGACCATCCAAGTCCCTCATTGCCACCATTGATTTCTGCATCTCATCCACTGAATCACTCATGTTTTCCAGACAGTCCGCCACCGCCTCCCCATCTCGCATACTCAACCCCTCCCCTTTCGACAGTCCCTTCACGACTTTTGACGCAGATCTTGCACTCTTCAAGCTCACGATCAGGGCGGCATTGGCGAGTTCCATAGGGCTCGTTTGGATGGTGGCGGCAAACGGGGACAGGGTTTTGAAGCACAAATCGGGATATCTTGTGGTTTCACATGAGGCCTTGATGAAATCTGTTTGGCTGGAATTGGTTTCTGTTAGGAATCTTGAAGTTGCAGAGATGAGACTGAAGTTGAAGATGGCTAAAAGTGTGAGAGATAGAAGTGTACAAGTGAAAGGTTGCATTTTTTCCTTGTGGGTGTGTGTGGTTTGTGGTTTCTTGAGTTGTGTTTGCTATCACTATAAGAGAAATGCAAAAGGGTATAAAGTTAAAAAGGGTACTACTGTCCTACACGTGAACTAGTTGTCAAAAATCATTGGTGAAGACAACAACAAAAGATGATAAAATACCTTATCATGGGATTCCCCTTCCTCTTCTTCTGTCATTCTGTGGTTCTGGTGCATCTATCTTTGCATTAACTTTAAATATTCAAGAAAAAAGAAAAACAGTAGTCATAAGTCATAACTAAAAGCTAATAAAACAAACAAGAAGAAACAAATGGGAAAACTAAAATCACCTTTCCAACCATCAAGTTGTAACCTTAAAGAAAAGATTACGCGATGGATGTATGGAAAGATTGTACAGTATAAATTACGTGAAAGACTATTTTCGATTTTGAGTTCAATTAAGGGAGTACGACACCAGCCTCCATTCGTTGCTTTGACTCTGATTTCGAAACGATCTACCGACACATAAATAACTTCATAAGTTGTCTAGCAAGTTGAGTGAGAACAACCCAACCAGCATATGTCGCAATCTTCATACCGTTCCTAGACCCCATCCCCCTGACTTCAACTCTGTAACTCTCTCAATCGCACATTAAACCAACTGCTTAATCGTGTCGGCAGCTATTCAAATACAACTAATTTTCTAAGATTTTTGGATGAATTATTTCAATAATAGTTCATCTGGAATCCTAAGAGAGTCCAACTAACTCGAGTCCTCGGTGTTTTTTTACTGAAGATACTTCTAGTAGGCTATTCCTATCCAAAAAACCAACGAGCCAGAGTGAGAAACGTATGCAAAATTAAAGTTCTCTTCCTTATCCATTAATATATGGTGAACAAAGGTGCACAATGTGCACCTTTTAGGACCTACCAGGGAGACAATTTGGCATGGAATTAAAGACATTGGTATTTCACATGTAAGCATATATCCTTTGATTAAAGACAACCATTTAAAATTTTCCATATCTTGTTCATACAAATAATAATAAAGATAATAAGTTTAGGGCTTTTTCTTTATATTTTGTGGCAAATTGGCAATCCAACCAACAAGATCATCAAAAATTGCCAGCTCGAATATTAGAAAATTAACAAGGAAACTTTTAAGCACAAAATGGAAAATGTTGGACAACATAGAAGGTGAATAGGTTCTTTAGCACAATTTCAAGTTCCTAACAAATGCAGACGCCCATATAAGTCGCAACCGATAGAAGTCAGAAATATAACACGCTGTATTGAAGATAGGCAAACATTTTTCGGGATTCTATGGAATTTCCATGCAAGAATACAGAGTACAAGAGAATGAAAGATATATAAGAAATATAAATAATGAAAATGCTTCTCTAGTCACAGATGAAGATGATGAGTAATGCTAACAATTTCAAATCGAAAACAAGCTTCTTTTGGAGGAGATATTCCCAATGAGAGATGTTGTCATTACATTGTTGGATGTCTTGAATCAAGTTATCAATCTGGGGAGAAGAAAGGTTTTGTCGCAATCCCGAGGGGTTTTGTTATACTCCAGATGAGTTCTTTCGGATACGAGAGGGGTTCTCTGAAACAAAAGGATTCTGTTGTTCTCCAAAGGGACTTACTGTAGAACATAGAGAAGTACTCTGTGTGACTTCTCATGGGGATCTCATTGCTTGGTGTATAGGAGATTCCTAATCCGTTTCCGTTTTGGGCCAATCTGTTTACGTGTTTGGGATTAATATATAAACTCCATTTTCTAGTATTTGGACCTAGCAAACCAGAGCCCAGAATTCTGAAATATACAGTCTCTCCTCCAAACCTGATAAGAATTTGATCATCTTTCTTTGCCTGTGGATAGTCAACACTCAACACAAAGTTGGTGAAACACATAAATCTTTGTGTCGGTCTCTTACTGTCCGCATTCTTTTCTTTGTTGCATTCGTCATAACATACAGAAAATACTTGTACCGGCAATCATGTGGTGCAAATAAACCAACATAATCAAGGAAAGTCGAGAACACATACAGACCCGATAATGTGGCTAACTTTACAAAACAATAGGATGATTCAAAACTCACCAGCAGAAACCAAGGCTTTACAAGATCACGTTGGTACTACAATTTCATGGAGAATAGATATTGTTGACCATCAAGCTGCCCTAAGAAACCCTATAAATCATGATGCATTAGTTCCCATTGACAAGACAATGTAGCCTCAAAATTTTCAAAAAAATTCACTTGGCTGCATTCAACCATTTGCATAAAGAAACAAGAAAAAATAAAGCAAGTTCACACACATTAACAAACATAAGATTGTCAAGTCATGTAATGAGAATAAATTACCCAATTATCAACAAATGGTTCTGTTTTTTAAAGCAATATGCATTAGTATTTTATATGCACACATTTTCAGATATATGCAAGGCCTTATCAATAGAATCCAGTTTCATATAATGGCTTTGATTTAGTCTATCGAGTGTAAGATCTTAAAATGCGTTGTACTGTTTGTAAGATTGCATTTTAACCAAAAAAAAAGCAACTAAAAAGTCTAATTACAAATTAGTAAATCCCTAAATATGAAGGAGAATGGTTCCACCATTAAGGGGAATAATGAAAAAACAAAATCTGCTTCCATGACTGCCAAAATACTTGCTTTGATAAATAACAAAGCAAATTGTTTGATCAGAACTCAAAACTATTATTTGATCGATAAAAACATAGACCAAGATATTACACCAGATTGATTTATATAATTAGGGTTTAAGATGGGAATAGAGACGTAAGTTGACAAGAATAAAAACCTAACGCGCATATTGTTATGGACGATCGATGATTCTGTAGGAGAAATCGGACATCGATTCCCAATGGCCGCCGGTTGTCTTCCTCTTATTTCTCCCCCGCTACTGTGTCTTGAACTTCAAAATTCATTTTTATTCATTTACCTTATAGAAACAATCGGGAATCTTATTTTCAAGAATTTTATTTGATATTTGTGATAAAAAAAAACTCTTACATGTAAATATTTGATAAACCGCCCTTTACTTTAATTTTACATCAACAAAAACTAACAAATATAAAATAGGTGTATTCTCTTTATTATATGTTTTGATTCATTGTTGTTATATGTATGCCTAGGTTGTGTTTGATACATGGAAGTGTGAATAGAATGGGACAAAATTTAACCTCTCATGTTTGGTGCGACAGTAGGACCGACAACGGGTAGGGTATATGGATAAGGTAAAGGTTAATCTGTTATCAAATTCATTTAAAATAGTGGGTAATGGATAAATGGTAAAACAAAATGTTATTTTTGAACCACAATTTATATTGTTAAATCTCAAATATACAAGTAAAACATAAATTCATAAATATAGTTACTATTTTTATTTTATATCTAATTTGTTTTAGTAAACATTTTATTATTCTAAATATAATTGTAGTATTATATTTTAAAAAACAATATAAAAATTGTAAGACTAATACTTTTCATTATATTTATTTTCTTGAACCCGTCGTGTTTCTTATTTAATCATCATGAAATCTTTTGCTCGTTAAATACAAAAAATAAATTAAACTACACATTAATATACGACAACATTATAAACAAATATTAATAATTGACTTAATATAATTATGTGTATATATATGTACACACTAATATTTAATATTATATATATATATATATATTATCGTAATGGGTAATGGATAACGAAAAAGCGTTTATCCATACCCTACCCACTAAAATTTCAGGTAAACGGGTAATGGATAAATGAATAAAATTTTCTTTATCCATATCCTTATTCAACGGGTCGATACATAACGGGTAACGGGTTTACCCTTACCCATTGCTAGCCCTACGCGACAGGAGACAGAATAGAAAACTCATTATCTTACGTTTGATGCAGTATGTGACATGGATAAGGATAGGGACAAGGTGTGACAAAAAAAATGTTTTTTCTTGTTCCATCAAAATAGGTGGAACAATATGAGAAAAGAGTGAGACAGAAACTAAAAAATTATTAATCTACCCTCATTTGATATATAACCTAAAATGATATTAGTTTTAATGTTCATCGACGCCCATCGCCATCGCCACCACGACCGGCTTCTGGCGGTAGCCACTGCCAACCACCGTCGTCCACCTCCATTACAACAACAACCTCCTCCAACACCTCCACAATCATCGTCAACCACCACCCATTAGGGGTGCTCACGGGTTGGGTTGATCGGATTGAAGGCGTTTCAACAACCCAACCCAATGTTGGCGGTTTGAAAATTTTCAATCCAACCCAACCCAAACAAAAGTGCAACCCAACCCAACCCGTTCGGGTTGGTCGTTTGGTCGGGTTGATCGGGTTGTGTTTTAAACAAAGTAAAAACAATATTGAAAACATAAAAATAAGAAAAAATTTCTTTGAAATATGATCCATCATTCAAAACAATATACGAGTTCATCAAATATTTATGTATTACATATAATTTTCTAATGATGCCCTCTTATGAGTTCCATTTATCGTTATTGCGAGTTGTTTTTGATAGTTTTTATATATTAAATAGAAATACAAATAATTTTAGAGAAGACGTTAAAACGTTTATCGGGTTGATCGGGTTGGTCGAGTTACTTTGAGCCTAACCCATTATCAACCCAATAAATTCGGGTTGTCCAAATTTTGTATCGATTATATGTCGGGTTACCTCGGGTTGATTTTTTTCGGGTTTTTCGGGATGGGTTGGTCGGGTTTTTTAGCACCCCTACTGCCCATCGCTACTACTACTATCATCGTTGGCATGGCCAATCCTATTTTGATGCCCAGTGCGAAAATGCTAAAAAAATGCCCCTATGCCTATTTTTTAAGCAAATGATACGATGAAACATACGATTTTTTAAAGGGTTTGAAACCTAGTCAAACTAGGTGACTCATCCTCACGTTGATTTTTATTAATTATAATTAAAAAATAAAATACAAATGGGGACATAAAAACCAAAACTCTGAATTACAAAATATAGAATGATAGGATTAAACCTGAATTAAGATTGTGTTTCCTTTTTTCCGGTTTTCCCTTTTCCAAATTAAAATTAGCAAAATAGACCCTTCAATATATGGAACTTAAAACTAAATGATAAGAAAAACTATAATTTGTTTAACTAAAATAGTAAATTACATCGAAGTTAATATTATAGTAAGCAAAAAGCAAAACTCAAAAAGTTACATGTCTAATGACTAAAGTTAAAATTTAATGTCGTAATGTCAAATAGGGGTGTTCAAAAAACCGTTGGACCGCTCAAACCGGTCGAACCAAGTCAAACCGGACCGTTTTTGGCGGTTTGAGCGGTCTGGCGGTCTGGTCTGGTCTGGAAAATTGCCAAACCGGGCGGTCCGGTCCAGTCTGCGGTCTGGAGGTTTTTTTGGGCGGTTTGGATCAAACCGACCGCCAAATATATAAATATATATTTTTTATTTTTTTATATATATCTTTATTATAAAGAATAGATTATATAAAGCCCAAATTTCCAAGTATATACAAAAAAGCCTAAGGTATTTTAACATATTGAAATCTTTATGGATTGTGTAATACAAAGAACAGAAAAATGAAGAAGTGAAGCCGTGGATTTTATTTGCACTTTGCATATTACTTTTTTTTAGTGTTTTATCTTGGGATATTTTGTTAACTTTTGTGGACTTTGTTATTTTGTTGTGAACTTTGTTCTTTATTTCAAGTGGAGTCAAGCCAATTAGCCTTTAAAATTCAAAGTTTTATATGTTTTTATGTTTAAACTTTAAAGCTCACTAAAAGGCTCAAACCGCCTAAACCAGTCGACCAACCCGCCTAAACCGCGGTCCGACTTGACCGGTCTGGGCACTTGATGTCAAACTGCTCGGTTTGAAAAATCAATAAACCGCCACTTGCGGTTTGGTTTGTGGTCTGAGGGGTTAAACCGTCCAAACCGGACCGCGAACACCCCTAATGTCAAATCTCAAAGTAAACAAAAGTCAAAAGAACAAAGATAAATTATAAAATTCAAAATCTATGCTACTGTGCACTACAAAAAACAAGTGCCCAAGCAATATAACAATATGTTGTTATTGTTGTGCAACGTGCTCCAACTGTGCTGATAAAGTGATGCCCTTATGTGCATTGCAAATTTCATTATGCAAAACGAACCGAACGAACACGAAGAGAGGTTTGTTCCTGTTTGTTCGCTTAACTTAACCAAACAAACAAACACGAACGGTAAATGAATGAAAGTTTTTGTGTTCTTATTCGTTCGTTTAACTTAACCGATGAACAAATGAACGAACATGAATGGTAAACAAACGGAATATTTTGTGTTGTTGTTCATTCGTATATAAAATGTGTTCGTTAATGTTCGTTCGTTAAGATGCTATACAAATGAACATAATCGAATGAAACTTTTTGTTATCATATTTGTTCATTAAGAAATTTTGTTTGTTCGTATTTGTTCACTAAGATGCTAAATAAAAATAATCTTGAGTTGTTGAAATGTTGAGTTTTCACCGGTTCACGATGCGCATTCAGTATCTATCACTACTAGGACTTGGTCTTATAGTTAAAGCCTAATTGTCCAAATCCTAAATTATTATACCTAAAACTAGTAATAGATGACAACTTGATGCCCCCTTGGGCTATGATGCCCTGTGCGGTCGCACGAGTTGCACGTGGGCAGGGTCGGCCATGATCGTTGGCCAGCTCCACCTCCATCGACCACCAAAACCCATCGCCGCCGCCCACCACCACCTATACCACCTCCACATCAACCACAACTACCTCCTCCGCTGTCGGCCACCACTACCACCACTGTCAACCATCTTCACGTCATCTACAACCATCTCGTCCATTAGCCATCCGCGCCTCTACCTCCACTTGTCACTATAACAATCTTCGTCGTGCATCCACCAATTCATAAGGATCTTCCAAACCGAATCGAACATAGTTTTTCCTTTATTCATATCGGTTTTTTCAAACTACCATAAATTATATCAAATTCTCCAATTGTTATTAAACGAAGGTTTAAAAAGCTGAATAATACATTATTAGGATCAAGTCTTACGTCTACAAATATTTCAGAAATGATTGGTTGGATTATAATCGTATCAAATAGGACTCATTAACTAGCACTCATACTTATGTATAATTGCAAATTTTGTGTATATATTAAAAATTAAGCTCCAAAATCATTCGTTAATCAACTTGATGCTGCACCTTTGGTAATGGAGCTTTGCCTATGGTTATATAGCTTCTCCATGACCACTTCTATGCTCTAAGGGGTTGTTTACTAACTCTTTTTTTTTGGAGAGGGTATCCCAGACCACATTGGGCCCAGACTAATCCCTGGCAATATGGGCCGAAGCCCGACTGCTAAAGCATGCAGCCCGGGGTCGAAGCCCCCGTACCTCCAGGATGCGTCCCCCAGGGTTCGAACATGAGACCGCTACTAGCTAGTCCACATGCCTTACCACTAGGCTAACACCCTTTTGGTTTGTTTACTAACTCTTATTGGGTAAGTGTTGTCCGGGTAAGAGTGTTGACTCGGGTAAGTGTTGTTCGGGGTAAGGGACTGGTAAGTGTTGTCCGGGTAAGTGCGTTTACCAAGTGTTTTGTGGTAAGCGCTTACCAACAACAAAATGACCATTTTAACCTTTTTATATGATTTGGAAAGAAAGGAATCAAAGACTACATTCCAACAAGCACAGAAATGCTTTCTATTTGGCAAGGCAAATCAAGATGAAATTGATGGGATTAAAGATCAGAAACAGTGCTCAAGTGAAGAAGGTTGTTGTGGTGTTAGACCTTGAGTTTAGAAATGGTGCTTTTTGTGATAAAACCTCTACATTCTCTCATGGTTTATGATACTGGTGTTGAAAAAAGAAAAACAAAATCAAATCTATAAAGAAAACCAAGATACATAAATGAAAACACAAACACAAACCATGATACATAAGGAAATCGAAGTTGGGATAAATAATCGAAGAAATCAAATCTACAAACACAAACATAAAGAAATTCAAGAATTGGGGTTTTTTATAATTGATGGATAAACCAATCTGTTTATCTGTTTAAAATCGAGATAACCTCACAGATACAATTGATGGATAACTGCAGTGGAGGAGATTTTATAAAAAACCCAGATACTATAGTGGGTTTTTTTATAATTGATGGAGAATGATACCTGCAGTGGAGGAGAGACGAGCAGAGAAGGGAGGAGCGGCACGACGAGGGAGAAGGTATGACCGGAGGAGCGACCGGAGGAGAAGCGGTGTCCACACAAAAACCCTAATCGTCGCACATTTGAGAAGGGTAGGTTTGGAATCGTCAATCTGTCCAAGAAAATGATCGGGTAAGCACAATTTTAGATCTGGCTCGGTAAGCACTCGGTCAGCACCCGGGTCAGATTTCGGTCAATTTTGACATTTGGTAAACGCTCTGACTGCTGACCGAGTCAGCCTGGTCAGCAGTTAGTAAACAGCCCCTAAGTGTTTATTTCCTTTAATTTCTCTTTGAACTCTTTTTACTTTAAAGCGCAACACACAATATCAATTAGTTTCTTTATGTACTTTGATTTAGAATTTTTTTAATATATCTTCCTCTTTTATTTATAAAAAAAAAAAATTATGGGCTAATAAGTCAATACTTACAATATTATTTTGTAGAAAATAATTATAAACTTGTCGATGAATACATAATTTTTCAGGATCTTATGATTAAGAACACACACAGACATTTGTATATATATGCGTTTATGGAAAACTTAATGTGTAGCCGTTCTAGCTCAGTTGGTAGAGCGCGTGGCTTTTAACCACGTGGTCGTGGGTTCGAGTCCCACGGATGGCGTATTATGTTTTTGTCTACTTTATAGTATTTTGAGTGAATTACAGTTTGGGTCCTAAGGTTTCGTATTTTCTTTGAAAGTGGGACCTATACTTCAATATCTCAAATAGTGGTCCCTGAGGTTTGGGATTTTGCTCTGAAAGAAGGACCTCCTCACTAATCCCGTTAAAAATCAATGTTATTGGCAGGGGTATTTTGGTCCGATCACATTTTACCTCTTATTATCCCCTTTTTTTGCACATTTGTTTTGTTTTTTCTTAGTTTTGTAAAAACCATAAAGATTTAGGGACCTGTTATGTAAATAATTATACATATATATATATATATATATATATATATGTATATATATATATAGGGGTGCTTTAATATGAAATTCCAATAAATCTTGCAACCCTTGCAACCTCCCTCATCACCGTAGATTTAGATGTCAACGGTCCAGATTAAATTATCACTTTCAGATTTATTAAATTCATTTTTCATTTTTTTTTTCATTGAAATATAACCCACTAAAGGGCAAAATGGGAAGAAATTTCAATTTCAAACATGGCTAATCATGGAAACGTGTGTTTTAAATTTTTAATGAATTATTTAAATGCTAAATTGTACTTTTGGAAACAAGAAAAAAAAAACCAGCCGTCAATTCCATCACTATCACATCCAAAAAAAGCTCCATATTAAATTTCCATCATCTTCATCATATGTTCAACCATTCATCATCTTCATCATATGTTCAACCATTTTATCATCTTCATGCATTCATCTTCATCATCTGTTCAACCATTTTATCATCTTCATACATTCATCTTCATCTGTGCATCATCTTCATCTTCATACATTCATCTTCATTTGTGCATCATCTTCATCGTCTTCATGCAAGTTTCATCATTTTCATGCATTCATGAGATGAAAACAACTAAAATAGATATATATATATATATATATGTATATATATATAGAGAGAGAAAGAGAGAGAGAGTGAAAGATGAAACTGAAACTCGAATGTTGTAGACGAAGGTGGTTCTCGAATTTGAAATTCAGACGATAGTGGCTCTCGGTGGTTCTAAAAAACAACGTTGGTGGCTCACGGTGAATGATGGAGGTGCTTCTATTTGGGTTCGATCATCATGGTGAATGGTGGAGAGGCTGGGACGGTTGGTGGCGGTGGTTCACGAAAGAAACGGTGAGGGGAGATATCGGAGGTTTGCGACAGGAAATATGCTTCCGGCACCGGAGGTTTGCCACACAAGGTTTGCGATGAGAACCCAGATGATGAAAAAACCAGATGAAGAGAAAAACCAGATGGAGAGAAACCCAGATGAAGAGAAAACCCAGATGAAAACCCATGTTTGCACCAGAGGTTTGCGACAGGAAATATGCTTCCGGCACCGACGGTTTACGATGAGAACCCAGATGAAAACATGAAGAAGATCATAACATCGTAAAAGTTAGATGAATCCATACTAAAGGCGAAAGTGAAATAACAAGAACACACAAAATTAAACCAAACAAAAGAGGATGAACCGTATATTTTATGCAAACGAAGAAGATGAGGATGGATGAACAAGATAACTGCCAAAAAAAATAAAAGATTCTCTTCCATAAAAAGCGATCTTAATTAAATTATTATCAAAAAATAGAAAATTGCCAAAACAACCATTTATGGGTATAATACCTACTTTACCCTTTTAATTTATTAATAAATAAAATCTAATTAAAATGAGGTTGATCAAATCTAACGGTTAGAGATGAGGTTGCAACCTTTTTGAAGGTTGCAAAATATCCTCCCTATATATATATATATATATATATATATATATATATACACTAGGCATATACCCGTGCGATGCAGCGGAATGTAAGTAAATAACGAACAATTAATGTTACTTCCTTATAGACATGTCATCAACAATCCAACCATGACCTATGAATCACAATTTATGAAACCCTAAACCCATAAATATATTCAATAATTAGTTTATATTACAATTATTGACAAAAAAATTACAATGATATAATTTATAATAAAAATGAAACGTATTTTACGATTATGTATTTTTAATGTATTAACAGTGGAAAAAAATAAAACGTATGGATAGAAAACAAATTAGTTCGTAGATATTCATGATATTTAATAGTACGGTTAAATTAAAAAATATTCAATATTGGACTCGTTTTGAAGATATTGACGAGACGATTATAATAGTATAATTTGTAGAAAAAGAAACGTATTTTTTCATTGCATTTTTGTTCATATACGATTATTTGTGTTAATATGATAATGGTGTAAAATGAAAAATGAAAAAATAAGGGATATAAAATGAATTAAATAAGTAATTGTAAGGGTGACAAATGTAACATTACAAGGGTGATAAATGTTATTGTATAAAAGCTTAGGGTAATAAGTGTTATTTTATAAAAGTTTATGGTGATAAGTGTTATTGTACAAAAGTTTGTACAATAACTGTATTATTTTTTTATATAGTAGTAGAGATTTAATTCGTAGATATTAATGATATTTAATAGTACGGTTAAATTTAAAAATATTCAATATTGGACTCGTTTTGAAGGTATTGACGAGACGATTATAATGGTATAATTTGTAAAAAAAGAAACGTATTTTTTCATTGCATTTTTATTTATATACGATTATTTGTGTTAAAATAATAAAGGTGTAAAATGAAAAAAGAAAAAACAAGGGATAGAAAGTAAATTAAATAATTAATTGTAAGGGTGATAAATGTAAAATTTAACTTTCCAAACCAACTTTTTCAAGAACGGTAATAAAACTTTTATCTATACTATATATTAAAATTCTATTACGGTTATTGAAAAAGGTAGTTTTTGAAAAAATATTACATTTACCACCCTTATAATTAATTATTTAATTTACTTTATATCCCTTATTTTTTCATTTTTCATTTTACACCCTTATCATATTAACACACATAATTGTATATGAACAAAAATACAATGAAAAAATACGTTTCTTTTTTTACAAATTATACCATTATAATCGTCTCGTCAATACCTTCAAAAGGAACCCAATATTGAATATTTTTTAATTTAACCGTACTATTAAATATCGTGAATATCTACGAATTAAATTGTTTTATATCCATACATTTTATTTTTTTTCAACGTTAGCACATTAAAAATACATAATGGTAAAATATATTAAAAATACATTTCATTCTTATTATAAATAAATCACGGTAATTTCTACTATATTATAAAAATTCTAATACAGTTTTTTACAAACCTTTGAAAACCAAATTTTTTTTCCCAATGTTTCACTTTCTAATTCAATTAAATGTTACATTTATCACCCTTACAATTAGTTATTTAATTTATTTTATATCTCTTGTTTTCTTATTTTCTATTTTACATACCTATCATGTTAACATAAATAATCATATACGAACAAGAATGGAATAAACAATACGTTTCTTCTTTTTACAAAATATATCATTATAATCGTCTCATCAATATCTTTAAAACGAGCACAATATTGAATATTTTTTTAATTTAACATTACTATTAAATATCATGAATATCTACGAACTAATTTGTTTTCTATCCATACGTTTTACTTTTTTCCACCGTTAGCACATTAAAAATACATAATCGTAAAATACGTTTCATTCTTATTATAAAATATATCATTATAATTTTTTTCGTCAATAATTGTAATATAAATTAATTATTGAATATTTTTATGGGTTTATGATTTCATAAGTTGTGATTCTTAGGTCATGGTTGATTGTTGATGACATGTCTATAAGGAAATAAAATTAATTGTTCGTTCTTTACTTACATTCCGTCGCATCGCGCGGGTATGTGCCTAGTAATATAGTATATATATATATATATATATAGATAGATAGATAGATAGATAGATAGAGAGAGAGAGAGAGAGAGAGAGAGAGGATGGATAATTTGCAACTCATAAAAAGGTTGCAACCCTTGCAATCCTCATCATAGCCGTCGATCTCATCTGGATTTAAATTCATTTTCATTTAATTAAAATTGATGCGATAGGGGTGGTTTAGTCATTTACAAAATCCGATTTTCTTTTAATAATTGGGATAATTTTCAGCAAGCATTATCCCTTCCATAATTATAGCGGTTATTTGTAGATGAATATCTCAAAACCGTAATTGATGCAGATGAATATTGTCGATGAGGTTCAATCTTGAATTCGATTTTCATGACTTTTATATATTGTACGATGATTAGCCGTTGGTAGCGTTTCTTCCTCGGATAGTTTTTTTCCTGCAATTTCGATTTTTACAATGAATATAGATGCTCATGAGGACGGGGACTGTGCCGAAGGAGAAGCACTACAACACGTCTGTAACACTCTCAAATCTGGAAATAACAACTTATTTAAAAAATTTTAAATACATCAATAAAGGAATTATCTACAACCACAAATTAAGATTTAATCTCAATACAAACATTCATTCTATACAAAAGTCTATGATAAGAACGTGTAACACCCTCAAACTCGGAAATAGCAACTAATTTAAAATTTTCTAAAATACATCGATAAATAATTTATCTACAAACACAATATAGGATTTAACCTCAATAAACACATTTATTCTCTACATACATTCTATAATAAGGACGGGTGCTACTAAAACCCAATAATAGTCACTATCTCCAACTGCGGAAGACTTCATAAATCTACTTACTCTCGTGAACCACTAAACACATCTTTTTATACGACTGCTAGAACCGAACCTCCTTCAGGAACCTGATGCACATGCCGACAAATAAAAAGGTTAGGTTTAACGCCTAGTGAGCTCAAAAGTTTTACATTAGAGATGTATGAAGCAATAACTTTAAGAATGTTATTTAAAATCGTGATTTCCACAATCCAATACATTTGATTTGAAAGCAACCAAATAAATGAAATACATTAAATCTTAAAACCATCTCCTTTCAACGTTCACCCTTTTCGTGATTAAAATCAAAAAACATACGCATCTTTAAATAAAGCCAAAACCCAAAGCGTTCGTAAAACATTACAGACATTATCATGATCAAACGTTGAAAACATAGATAACTCAAACTTTCAAGACATCCCAATAACTCGAATGAGTTTCAATAACCGAACCTTAAAACATAGATAAATACCCATACTCAAACGTCTCCGAAAACATGGATTATAAAACTCCATAACCAAAACCACACCTATTGGTGACGGGGAGGACCCGATTACATTATACATGACGAACACAAAGTAAGCCTCAAGGTAATGTAGTAAATCAAAACATGTGGGTTACACATAAAACACCCACCGAGCATCAACTACTCCACGTCTGTAGCTCGAAAACATCAAGTCAACCACTCCAGGTATTTTCTTGAGAGTCCCCAAAACCGGGCAACTCGGGCACAATGGGATTACACCTTACTGTCCATGGGATGTTGCCCGACCGTATAGGCCCACACCCTACTTACCATGGAGCCCGATGCCTATCCCGTGCCAAATGGTGAACCAACTTCCCAAACGGGGACAGAGGAACACCGTGCCTATGGATCCATTGCACTAACTAAACCATTACATTACTCAAAACGAAAGAATCAAGCATTCAAAACATGAGATGCTCAACTAAAATGCAGTAAATGCAAATCTTAACCAAACGCTCAACACCGAGCAATCAAAACGGACAAGTGTCCTCAAAACCCAACAAAATCCAAACCGAGCCAGAAGCTCAACAAATCCAAAGATCCAACGTCGAAATTCATAAAATGGAATCAAATATAAACAACCCATATTTATAAAAACCCATGCTCCAAAGCATATAATTAACTCCAACGTAGTTTAGATTGGGACAATTCATTTTCCAAGTGAGTTTACAACGTTTATTCTTTCAAAACGCCCCATAACACAAAACCATGCATTTCTCTAAAACACAAATCAAAACACGGTTATACTCAAAATCTACTTCTATAAAATAAATCATAGAAATACCAAAATACATGATTTATTTATCATAATGTTCCAAAATCCCAAAGATGTGTGCTAAATGAGTTTATAAAGTTAAACACATTTAAAATACTTAACTTATTAGCAGTTAACAAAACTTGTCAGCATTTGACAAAACTTATCAGTAGTTAACAAAACTTATCAACAGTTAACAATTTCATGTAAAACGCTTTAAAATAACATTTTGGCATGTACACCGTTTTCACAAATCATCTTGAACTCACCTTGCTAGATTTAGGCTAAATCTAGATTTCACCCAACGAGCTCTTTTGAAGGCCGCTTGAATCCTCAAGCCGAGAACTTCCAAAACCTAGATCCATACATACCGAACCATAAATATCCATAAACAACCACATAGAAACATACCCCAACATGATATACCAAAATCCCTAAACGAGACCAAAACCCTAGTTTCTCCAAAACTAACAAATCCGAGATTTGATAACCCAAACACTAGGGAAACACCCAAAGAACGTATATCACCTCAAATCAAAGAAGCTTACCATTAAAGATGACGAGACTTTCCGAGAACACCTAATCCAACACTTCAACCCGAGCTCCCAACCGATGAACTTGATGAGGGAGATGAAACTGGAGGTTTTGTGGTTCAAGATTCCAACTAGCTAGATGGTGAAGATTCATGTGGTTTGGGGAGGAAAAACCCCCAAAATGGGTTAGGGTTCGGTTTTGGGGTTTGGGAGAGAAAAAGGGAAGAAGATAGAAGTAAAAATGAGAGAAATGGTGAGAAATTCGGACATTTAGGGAACCAGTGGCCGCGGGCGATTATGCCACGCGATAGTGACATTGTCACTATCGCGAGGGTACTCTCGCGGGGAATGTACCGCGGGTGATACACCCCCGGCGATTGTGCCACGCGATAGTGACACATTTCACTATCGCGAGTCACAATCGCGCTACACGTACCGAGCCCCGGAAAAGGTCGAAACTCGAGATTCTCGCATGGGTCGACTTAAGGTTCTAAAGCACAACATTTACCACTCAAAAGATAGATGGAAGGCGGAGAGATAACCAACAAAAGGCGGAGCTTGCTTTACGAAAAACCGGGTGTTACAATCCTCCCAACCTTAGAATGATTTCGTCCTCGAAATCCAGATTTCCATGAACCTTGCCCGTAGAAGGATTTCCCTTAACCCTCCTTCCAGCACCACTATGATGCCCCTTGCACTGATACACACAACCACCCCTCATGGGCATATTACACTCATGATCGTGCGAACACTTAACTCACCAAAGTAATCTTTACCCACAAGATTACGGTCGTCTCCCAACCTTAGAATGACCATTACTACCTCTAGGGTAGTTTGTGACCTCAACAAATCACCAAACCAATTCCTTCGGATCATCACGATTCCGAACCCAATATCACATAGCATAACCAAACTTCCAAAATCCCCATATTTCAACTGATCCATTCCTAACGTCGATAAAATTGACCTCCTAAGGCGCACCAAAGCGTCCTTCCGGCAACTGGTTAACCCAGATTCGGTTAACACTCAACTCTGTCCGAGCCCCAACCTCACAATAATCCTCTAATGCAACCTTTATCACCATGGAAAAGCTTATACACATCGGTACTTAATCATCACCGTCTATCCTTCTTTTAAATTCCAACACCGAAAGGTCAATATTTCCCGCGATCTAACCGGGATACATCCCAACCATTCACAGATCCATGGCTCCAAGGAAACAAGTCAACACCTAGGACTAAACGGTGACTTCGAAAACATGGACATCCCGTCCCAAAATCCCATTCCAGACGGATAGCCGTAGCAAGGTTGACGCTTAACTGAGTGCTAAAACTTCAACTCAAGCATTCCTAACAGACGGACCACAAGAATATCCTTAGATCGCAAAGCCCACTAATACGGTACACCATCAACATAAATCATGATACTACCTCGACGAGCAATTCACCAAAACGAACCCAATCTAATCGTCGATAATCACCTAAGACCTCATCTCGCAGATTTACCGAAGCGTAGAGGTCATCTCTTAATTAATTGGGGAACATAATCTATTACTCCCATGATTCACGCATGACCCGATTCAAAAACTGAAACTCAAATTCAAGGTCGACCACAAGTCGGATCATCCGACGCTCAAATCCCAAGGACTCCTCTAGCCCCTTTATTATTGCTCCTTTCATGACAGGGGTTTAAATCTATAGGCCTAATAATTTCAAGGTTTTCAACTAATATGCCAATTTAAACTCTTATAAAACTTTTAAATATACAAGTTTTATGACAATTAACCATATGAATGAAATCCACTACCGATTTCTCGATAGGTGTGCAAAACAATCACCCATGCCATGCATATAAAGTCATTTCAAATTCGTTTAATCAATACTCGTATAATAATGTCAATAATAAAATGTGCAACAAAATTTTCAAATGGACCTTTATGATCCTTGCATGCGTCCATTTATGCCCTATATATGGAAATAATTTTCTGCACTAAAACATGTGCAACAAAGGTTTGTACAAACTCCAAAGAGGAGCTTCACAATTTCCAACTCCAAATTTCTTTTCTTTAAACCACAATGTCATGAAATAAAATTTTCAATAAGGTTCACATATTCCAATTTATTTCCCAATCATAGTAAAACGATGGGTGTGTGATTCGGTCACATGCAAACAAATTTTAAATCGAGTTTGAACCTTGGTCCGCACAAATAAAATGCACCTGTCCAAATGAAATTAGCAACCACAATGGCATGTATACCGATAACCCATTTAGTGCATTGCGGAAAATTTATAACCGTAAAATCAGCAACTGAAACATCATCAAAGCAAAAGTCCAATACGAAACGGCATAACCTTTCATATGCTGACTCACACCAACAATTTTAAAACAACTCGAAAACCATGTAGCATACTACGAGTAACACCTGTATAAAACCCAAAAGAGAAATCACAAAATATTGAAACTTCTCAAAATAACATATGGGAAAATATCTATTAAGAAAACTCTCAAAACGTCTCTTACGGTTGCGAAAATACCGATGCAAAATTCGCACGAAACAAAATATTAAACGAAAATTTATAATTTAACGCACACAATACTGCAAGTATACACCTCTCAAATTCAAGAGTACGACGCAAAATGTCGTAAAATAGGATTCCGTAAGACCCAATAAAACATTCCATAAAACCCAATGAAACACAACGATGCTCAACATCATATGGTGCCAAAACCGTCATTCCCAAAATCAAATAGCATGAAACAAAGTCATGATTAAAATGTCAAAATTCCAAAATTTTATCTTTTATCGTACCCGATAAATATAAACGACACTTTCACCAAAACCCGCATGAGACTCGACGCTTCAATAAAACTCATAAACTTACACGCAATTAAAATTAAAACTCACGCAATTTGAAATACACTCGCGAGTAGCAAAGCGTCATAAAATAACGTTTCATGAATTCAACATGACTCGTACCGACTAAAATTCCAAAGAACATTTCGACTCAAGAACATAGGGACAACTCGTCCTTTAAAACTTTAACATACGTGGAGGAGATCCAATGTCAGAGTCAAAAATTCCATAGTTATTTCCCCAACAACCCAAATAACATTAAAACATAAATATTACAACATCCGGGAAAATATGGTGTCAGACACGAAACCAGGATAAAGAGATTTTCAATAAAAATTGCAACCACATGCAATAAAATAATTTTATGCATGCTTGAGCTCATGGTTTAAAATCTGATGAGTGCTAAATGCTTTACCAATGCTTCATAGTAGAACACAATTTATGCTTCGAAAGCATGAGAAATAATTGATGCAAACTTATTTTTAGAGATAAATTTTGTGCATGAATTTTCGGTCGGCACTCACATCTTAGGACTCCACTCCTCCATTTCCCGACATGCAATTTTCATTCGGATGTACCCAACATCATAGAGCAACCCTCCCACTAATTGGTTAAATTACAATTCTCCTCGCAACATGATCGACCTATCGCCCCGATAGTTCCACTCCAACCAATAACTCTTACCCAAGATGGTCAACTTAATGCATTCATCACACTTACCTATCACTTCCAAGTGACATTGCTATAAACATCAACCTTTCCTTAGATCACTCGCTTAGAAACTTTCTCACTACCCCAACGGTCATTCCCCCAAGGTAGTTCAAGTATACACATGTAACATGTAGATTCACCACGACACTGGCCAGGTGCCATTATGAACGTACCGTACACGATCATCCTTGCGACCCTCGACAAGTTTCCCGTTTCTAGCGACTCGATAAATCCTCAAAATGTCTTATCTTAAGGTACCTAGTGCGCAACTTCACTTATAATCACTTATAAGAACTCTAGTTTGAGTCTAAGCATCCAAAAATCAATACCTAATTCTCTCAAACTTAAGCTCTGATACCAACTTGTAACACCCTCAAACTCGGAAATAGCAACTAATTTAAAATTTTCTAAAATACATCGATAAATAATTTATCTACAAACACAATATAGGATTTAACCTCAATAAACACATTTATTCTCTACATACATTCTATAATAAGGACGGGTGCTACTAAAACCCAATAATAGTCACTATCTCCAACTGCGGAAGACTTCATAAATCTACTTACTCTCGTGAACCACTAAACACATCTTTTTATACGACTGCTAGAACCGAACCTCCTTCAGGAACCTGATGCACATGCCGACAAATAAAAAGGTTAGGTTTAACGCCTAGTGAGCTCAAAAGTTTTACATTAGAGATGTATGAAGCAATAACTTTAAGAATGTTATTTAAAATCGTGATTTCCACAATCCAATACATTTGATTTGAAAGCAACCAAATAAATGAAATACATTAAATCTTAAAACCATCTCCTTTCAACGTTCACCCTTTTCGTGATTAAAATCAAAAAACATACGCATCTTTAAATAAAGCCAAAACCCAAAGCGTTCGTAAAACATTACAGACATTATCATGATCAAACGTTGAAAACATAGATAACTCAAACTTTCAAGACATCCCAATAACTCGAATGAGTTTCAATAACCGAACCTTAAAACATAGATAAATACCCATACTCAAACGTCTCCGAAAACATGGATTATAAAACTCCATAACCAAAACCACACCTATTGGTGACGGGGAGGACCCGATTACATTATACATGACGGACACAAAGTAAGCCTCAAGGTAATGTAGTAAATCAAAACATGTGGGTTACACATAAAACACCCACCGAGCATCAACTACTCCACGTCTGTAGCTCGAAAACATCAAGTCAACCACTCCAGGTATTTTCTTGAGAGTCCCCAAAACCGGGCAACTCGGGCACAATGGGATTACACCTTACTGTCCATGGGATGTTGCCCGACCGTATAGGCCCACACCCTACTTACCATGGAGCCCGATGCCTATCCCGTGCCAAATGGTGAACCAACTTCCCAAACGGGGACAGAGGAACACCGTGCCTATGGATCCATTGCACTAACTAAACCATTACATTACTCAAAACGAAAGAATCAAGCATTCAAAACATGAGATGCTCAACTAAAATGCAGTAAATGCAAATCTTAACCAAACGCTCAACACCGAGCAATCAAAACGGACAAGTGTCCTCAAAACCCAACAAAATCCAAACCGAGCCAGAAGCTCAACAAATCCAAAGATCCAACGTCGAAATTCATAAAATGGAATCAAATATAAACAACCCATATTTATAAAAACCCATGCTCCAAAGCATATAATTAACTCCAACGTAGTTTAGATTGGGACAATTCATTTTCCAAGTGAGTTTACAACGTTTATTCTTTCAAAACGCCCCATAACACAAAACCATGCATTTCTCTAAAACACAAATCAAAACACGGTTATACTCAAAATCTACTTCTATAAAATAAATCATAGAAATACCAAAATACATGATTTATTTATCATAATGTTCCAAAATCCCAAAGATGTGTGCTAAATGAGTTTATAAAGTTAAACACATTTAAAATACTCAACTTATCAGCAGTTAACAAAACTTGTCAGCATTTGACAAAACTTATCAGTAGTTAACAAAACTTATCAACAGTTAACAATTTCATGTAAAACGCTTTAAAATAACATTTTGGCATGTACACCGTTTTCACAAATCATCTTGAACTCACCTTGCTAGATTTAGGCTAAATCTAGATTTCACCCAACGAGCTCTTTTGAAGGCCGCTTGAATCCTCAAGCCGAGAACTTCCAAAACCTAGATCCATACATACCGAACCATAAATATCCATAAACAACCACATAGAAACATACCCCAACATGATATACCAAAATCCCTAAACGAGACCAAAACCCTAGTTTCTCCAAAACTAACAAATCCGAGATTTGATAACCCAAACACTAGGGAAACACCCAAAGAACGTATATAACCTCAAATCAAAGAAGCTTACCATTAAAGATGACGAGACTTTCCGAGAACACCTAATCCAACACTTCAACCCGAGCTCCCAACCGATGAACTTGATGAGGGAGATGAAACTGGAGGTTTTGTGGTTCAAGATTCCAACTAGCTAGATGGTGAAGATTCATGTGGTTTGGGGAGGAAAAACCCCCAAAATGGGTTAGGGTTCGGTTTTGGGGTTTGGGAGAGAAAAAGGGAAGAAGATAGAAGTAAAAATGAGAGAAATGGTGAGAAATTCGGACATTTAGGGAACCAGTGGCCGCGGGCGATTATGCCACGCGATAGTGACATTGTCACTATCGCGAGGGCACTCTCGCGGGGAATGTACCGCGGGTGGTACACCCCCGACGATTGTGCCACGCGATAGTGACACATGTCACTATCGCGAGTCACAATCGCGCTATACGTATCGAGCCCCGAAAAAGGTCGAAACTCGAGATTCTCGCATGGGTCGACTTAAGGTTCGAAAGCACAACATTTACCACTCAAAAGATAGACGGAAGGCAGAGAGATAACAAACAAAAGGCGGAGCTTGCTTTACGAAAAACCGGGTGTTACAGAACGGGTGCTACTAAAACCCCCAAGATAGTCACTATCTCCAACATTGTGGAAGACTTCACCAACTACTTACTTTAGTGTCTAGTTAAGGCTCTACGCTCCATGGAACTGCTAGAACCCAACTCCCAACTGGAACCTGTTGCACATGCCGACAAATAAAAAGGTTAGGCTTAACGCCTAGTGAGCTCAAGAGTTTCCAACATATATAAAGACGTCTGTGAAAATAGATAACGCAACTTAATTCACAATCTTTCAAAAGGTAAGCTTTGAATATGCAAACGACTCGTTTTCCAATAATATGCATTTTAGACGGAGAACACCAATTTGGACATTTTCCAAATCAAACTACTACAAAAATGATGATACCAATGTAAACCGCCCCTTCATAAATTAGCTTCAACCCAAAACACACTCAAAGCGTAAATATAAATTGGACTCTCCATTTAAGAAGATACGGTTAAACCTTATATTTCAAAACACCCAAAACACGGGTGGGGCATAATACTCAACCCATAAATCAAGGGTAAACCCCAAATATACAAAAGTCACCGAAAACTTGGATAATAAAACTCAATACCCAAAAACAACACCTTTCGGTGACAGGGGATTCCCGATTCCATAAAATGTGACGGTCCACAAAGTAAGCCCATTTTATGTTGTTATAACTAGTCATATAAACAAAAGTACACGCAAGAGATGTCAGGCTCAGTAGCTTTAAACGTACACCCACGGAAACTCGAGTTCAACCCCGTCGGGTTCCTATGTCGAGCCCCTCATCTAATATCGTAATACTTGAGCACGAAGGACTTATACCGCACCCGATACCTTAACGTGCAACACGAAGGACTTACATCGCACCCGATACCTAACGTGCTTCATCCAATAAAGCCAACAAGGCTCGAAGTCGAACTACCAACACTGGACAATTGTCCAAAACTCTATCAAAATAACAATGCCAAGCCGCAGGCTTAGCAATCCAATTGACTCATTGATAAATGCAAATAAAAATACGATAAAACGCACTCGACCAACGAATATGCCAACACAACGACCAAAAGTAAGATTAGTTCAAAACTCAACATTAGTTGAGACAACCCATTTTCCAAATGAACTTATACCCTTATAATTTTTTTCCAAATGTCTCATAACACAAAATATGCATTTTCCAACTTTAAATGCTGATGAGAATGAAAATCATAAAATGAGACTACAAACATTCTTTCAAGTACCTCGCATAAATGTGCAATTAATACTTTACAAAACATTTCATTTCGTGAATGATGCATAAAACCCGACAAACATTTAAAAGTGTATGTCTTTGACCAAAGATCTATTTATGCAATAAGACCTCAAAACACATTCATTTGTGACACATATATTAAATGCCCAAAAATCCCAAATGTAGGTATTATACAAAGTTTGTAAGGTTTAATACTTCAAATAATCGAAGATTAGCAAATAACCCAACATTTGATAATTTCATGTAGAACACATAAACACTTTAAAATAGACATTTTGGCATGTACAACGTTTTCACAAATCAACTTGAACTCACCTTGCTAGATTTAGGCTAAATCTAGATTTTACCCAACGAGCTCTTTTGAAGGCCGCTTGGATCCTCAAGTCGAAAACTTCCAAAACCTAGATCCAACATTTCAACCCAAAAATAACCATAAGTAACCATACCCAACCACCAGGAAACATTCTCCAATCATAAAATACCAAGATCCCAAACAAGATCAAAACCCTAATTTCTCTAAAACCAACAAATCCAAGATTGGAGATATCAAACCTTAAGAAACCACCAATGGAGCATTCATAACCTTATTACAAGAAAACTTACCCTTGAAGGCAAAGAGGCTTCCGAGAACACCCAATCCAACATTTCGACCCAAGCTCCCGACCGTTGCACTTGACGAGGAAGATGAAGATGGAGGTTTTGTGGTTCAAGGTTCCAACTAGCTAGATGATGAAGAAACATGTGGTTTGAGGAGGAAAAACCCCCAAAATAGGTTAGGGTTCGGTTTTGGTGTTTGGGAGAGAAAAGGGAAGGAGATAGAAGTGAGAGTGAGGGAAATGGTTGAGAATCGCGACTCTTAAAAGACCCTGGGGCCGACCGCGATTGTGCCCGGCGATTGTGCCAGGGCACTATCGCCCAAAACGTACCGCGGGCACACCCCCGCTGGCGATTGTGCCCAGGGCACTATCGCCCAGGGTGTACCGAGGCTCGTTTCTTCCCATTTTCCGCACAACCCACTCATGACGCGATAAGGCTTAAATAGGTAAGATATAGGGGATGAAATACTACGATAAGAAACAAGAATTTCTCAAAGGGTTGGCTTTCACAGACAGGGATTTACGGGTGTTACAACGTCGGCGGCACCTCGACCAACGATAATATACCATCTGAAGTTTCAGCCGGCGGTGTTGCCGGGGAAGTTGAAGAATCGACGCCTGATTTGCTGACTAATAATAGAGACTAGAGACGTTGTAATGGCGTTTGATTCACTGCAATGCGACCCCATCGAAGTAGCCGAAGGAGGTTCGAAATCAGTCGAGTTTTATCGAGTTAAAGGCTGTTTTGTCCCGGATGAAGACGATGGAGATGGAGATGAAGATTGGGCAATTGTTAAAAAAAAATTCATACCAGAATGTGATTCATGTATATTCGAAGTAAATTTTGGGAAAGAGATTTGATTTTCATTTGAATGTTGCTGTAATTTGTTGCTAGGTTTGTAATGATGACTATTGTTTTCCTTCAATTAAATTGTTATACAAAAATTATGTTTGTTGCATGCACTGCTTTGCATGAATGATATTTTCATGTTGTTTAAAGTTGATGATCCGTTCATTACCTTCTTCACAGGAATCATTCGCCTAGCAAATATGATAATCTGTGATTAGGCTATGGATAAGTGTTGGGAGTTCGAATTTTTTACATGAATATGCTTTCATGTGCTGAAAATGTTAACAAATAAACAGGAATTCCAATCCATGTATATACTTTCATGTACACACATTCATTCCAGTAAACAAAACATCACGTAGAATTCATTCTCAATCCCATACTACTAAACCATAAACATTGTGGGCATTTTCGATGTTGATAATGCCATTAAATTGATATGTATTGGTTCAAGGAAAAAGTTTATATTTATTCGATTTCGTAATTGGGATTATAATAGGGCTGAGTTTCATAGGTTAGGATTCATGAATATGCTTTCGTGAGATAAAAATGGTAATAAAGAAACAGTAATTCCACTCCATGAATATACTTTCATGTATACACCTTCATTCAAATATCCAAAAAAAACGAGGGAACAAGACATTATGAAGCAACGTAGACCAGCCCGAACAGGAAGCCTCAACCAAAACGGAGGCGAAACCTAAACCACAGGGAAGAACGACGACACCCTCCCCTCCTTTTTTTCCGGCACCACCCTTGTCCCTATGAGCAAATGAAAGAAGCCCAACATACGTCCGACCAAACCTCCTCATCGACTTAGGGGCCGTTTACTAAACGCTTACCCGGGTAAGTGCTTACCAAGTCATATTACCTTATGGATGAAGGCGACAATGACAAAAATCTTACCCGGTAAGAGTTAAGGCAAGGACCAAGAGTCTTACCCTAGTAAGTGATGGCGAAGACTCTTACCATGGTTAGCACTTACCGGGAAAATTGTTGCATACGATACCGTTTTGGTGGACTAAAATCTTACACGGTAAGGTGGACTAAAATCTTACACGGTAAGTAGGTGATATTGTTAAAATTTACCGGTAAGCGCTTATCGGGAAAATTGTTGCATACGATACTGTTTTGGTGGACTAAAATCTTACTCGCTAAGTTTGTGATAGTGTTAAATTTTATTGGTAAGCGTTTATCCGGGTAAGCGTTTGATAAACGGCCCCAGACTTCATCGTCCCGACTCCTCCGTAACCCACCTTGGCACCTTCCACCATTATCACCCACTTCCCACGTTGCCATCACCACCATTATCACCCACCTCCCCCATCGACTTATACATGTGAAAAACGGAGGGACGACACCACAGGGACGATGAAGGATCGTTGGCTAAACCCCGCACCATTTTTTCCGGTGAAACCCCCTTCACCATTTTTTCATGGGTTATGTGTTTTGTTGGTCCCTTCTTGCATTCATGGGTTATGTGTTTCGTTGGTCCCTTCCTACATTCATGGATCTAGCCAAACTCCACAGTTACATTTACCTAGCATTAAGGAACAAATGGTCAACAGTACACCAAGGAATCAAGTGATTGGGTTTGGGTCAAAACAGAACCACCCTCACCAACAATTGGTACAAGTTATAACCAAGGCTGATTTGGGGTCTAGTATCATCGATAGAAAGATGGATAAACAACCTTTTAAGTTGCAGCCATCCATGGTCGAATAAGAACAAGAACGAATTAATTAAATTTAAAAGAAATTGTATTATGAACAATTCCAGAGATATGTAGCGAGGAATGAAGAAACAACGATGCTTACGTATGGAACCCAACACCCTTTCTCGTCCCTATGATTCCTCGTCCCTGTCTCCGACGAAGATATGGTTCATGGTATCTGTTTATATATATATATATATATATAAGTTAATTACGTGGTTGGTCATGTAATTTGGTGTTTTTTACAAAAACAAAAAAAGGACAAAAACGTAATTGGACGAAAATGCCCCTAGATCTAACCGAGTTTTTTTAACGGGGTTAGTGATGAGGTCTTCCTTTTAGAACAAATACCAAACCTCAGGGACCACTATTTGAGATACGGAAGTATAAGTCCTCCTTCCAAAGAAAATACGAAACCTTAAGGACCAAAACTGTAATTCTCTCTTTAAGGTAAATTCTATCCATACCCCCTCCTATAAGGGTATGTGAGGGAGATAGAGGGGGGTATGGATAGCAATACCCTAATTTAATATTAGAAGCGTATTTTTGCAATACAGTGAGATACATCACGATTTTAATTTTTTTATCGATTTACAATACAATTTTAGATGTTTTGAGATAGTAATAATGATTTTTTTTTATAAATTTGTTTAATTTAGGCTTAATAATATAATGTTTTTTTACATAAAAAAAATTAAGCATTTTGTTAAAATTAAATGATTATCTTATATATTTAAAATTTTTTATATTTAAATTGAAATGTTTATCCTGTTTTGATTATGGTTATCAGTTAATTATGAATTTTCAAAAATATAGTTTTAGAAATTCGTACTCATATATCATGACTTGTAATCTTGAATTTTAAGTAATGTGTATCTATAAACAGTACTTAATACATAAAAACTTGTTTTTAAAAGTTTTTTCGATAGTTTAATAATAATGTAATTTATTTTAGGTTTAATAATATAATGTTTTTTTTTTATAAAATAAACATTAAATATTCTGTTAGATTTTCTTAATTATATTTTAGATTTTTTATATTTAAAATTTGATTTTTATCATGTATTTAGTATTGCGGGGAGTGATTTTATGGAAGTTGCAGTGGTTTGAGATAAGTATTGAAAGTTAATAAATAGTATTAAATTTAGTACATAAAGTTTTAATGATTGTTTTTAAGAGATTTTAAGTAGTTAGTATTAAATAGCTGTATATTAAGCTTTATCAATTGTTTTTAAAAGTTTTTTTTATAAATGCTTTATAATATAGTATAGATCATACATTAACACCCTCCTCCTCTATTCACGATGAACCTCTCTCCTTCCGTTCCCATTTTCCGACTTCTGAAACGTGACAAATTTAAAGGAAATGTTGGAAGGCGATGACGACATAGAAGGAGAAGGGTTTCATTCAACCCCGATCCAAGTTCAGGCGTCGATTCAAAGTAATTATGAACCTTTTTTTTGGAAGGGTATCATAAGTTATGCCTAGACTAATCCCGACAAATTATGACTGTAAGAAATTAGCCCTGATAAACTCAGTGGCCACAATTGTTGTGTACGGCTGTATTCGAACCATGGGCAGATGTGATATTCCGCCACATCCTCCAGAGCCTTAACGACTACGCTACAACCCTTTCTGGTTGTAATTGTGAACCTTGATTAAAAGCATATGTGAACTCCATTTAATGAAGGGTTAGGGTGAACCCCGATTCAAGTGTTTTTTGGATTTCGAAGCAACACATCAACGTAATTGCATTCAAAGTATATGCATGGAGAAATATAGAGTTTTGATTTGATTTGCGAAATCCCAAATTCAAGATTTTCATGAATCGATTGTATAAATTTGTTCAGGGTTTTTATCTTATAAATTTAATTTATGACTTGTATTTAGTTTTTTAAACAACACATCGACCTAGATTCATCTATTTGAATGTATTATTGTTTTGTTCATCATTTGTTTGGATATTATGATGGTTTTCAGGTTTGAAGTGTTGTTCATTTAGGTTGCAAGTTGTTCACTTGAGTTTTGGGGGTTGTAAGTTGATTTACAGTATGATGTTTTTTGAAACTGTTTTTGAATCCGGGTTTGAATATGGATTTACATAAAACAATTTGCGTATCCAACTAACAAAATTAGGGTTATTGAATTAATGAAGAAGAATGTGGGGAGAAGAAGATGTCTAAAAAGATGGTTTTGCCTCTCACATGAGAGCCACATGATTGGATCAATGGATCTCAAGTTAACTGTATTAACTCGAGAGACCAATCTATTATACAAAACACAAAATAAGGATTTTTGGTGTATTTAATGTGTTTTAGGGATCAAATCCAAAATTTGAGCATGACACTAGGACCAAGAAAGTAGTTTACTCAAATTCTTTCTATTAACTTCGTTTTACGTATTTTTTATATTGTTGTCTTATTTAACTACAGTTTCTAGCATATTTCTTATTCTCCATTTCACATTAATCTATATCACATAAAATAATGTTTCTTGATTATTTAACACGAGGATGATTTTTTGGTGAGAATACATCATATACCTTTGTCACCGTTATTTACTTTCATCCATATGTACTTACATGACTTCATAAACCTTCGTCTATACACCTCCATTTCTTATGATCATGACTGAAACTTTAACGATCTAATACATGTGAAGGTAGATATGGGTCGGTCCTGGAGTTTTTGGTGACCTGGGCAAAATCAGTTAAAAGTGCTCCAGTAAAAAAAACCTTAATTTTTTTTACGTTTCGTCACAATGTCGAAAATGATGTTACCGAGCAAAAAATGGGCACAAAATGTGCGTTTCACTAGGGATAACATAAAAGCATTTGTTCAATAGCTTCTAAAGTGTAAAAGTTTATGTAAACGGAAAGTAGCAACCATATTGTTAAGAAACTATTTGGAATAATCAAATATTCGTTGCTTGTGAATGATTCTTTTGAAGTCGGTTCTCAAACAAGGTTTAAAAGAGTGCAAACTTATATAATTCATTAAAAGCTAAATGCATACCAAAGATACATGTTTAGTAGATGAAACAACAAAAGAGAACTTACCAATTTCTTATATAAACATATTTGATGAAATCATAAACAGAATAAAAGTAATACTTTTTAAGTATTATCATAGTGTTTTCTAAAAACAAAAACCTTTACAAAATATTAATTGTTGGATTTTATTAATTTTATTTAGTATTTTTATTTCAATTCAAACAAATATATCAATATAAATTGGGGACAAGAATCAATGAGTTTAATAAAAGGGAATACGGAAATAAAGAAATAAAACTTAATTGGAGACAAATAAGAAACAAAATCCTGAGTAGCCTAGAGGTAAGGTTGTTCATAATAATCTTAGAAGTCTTGTGTTCTAGTTTTGTCCTTAGCGTCATACAATTTTTTAAATGTAGCAAGAATGCCTGCTAAGCCCAATTAATGAGTTGATGCCCATTGGGCCTGTGTTGCTCTCGGCCCGGCTGGCCAGCACTAGGGCTGGCCCTGAGATAGATGAAAGTCTGTGTTTTTTGTGAACCATCGATTCATGAAGGTAGTTGAATGTCCATGTTTTTATAACAGTCGGATAAAAAAATAACTAATTTAAAGATTTAGAAATGTTCTTAATAACTAATTTAAAGATTTAGAAATGTTCTTTACATTCTTGCCAGGAAAAGCTACTCTCACTCAATTTCAAAAAATATGGATCTAGTTACTTATTTTCTAGAGTTAAATACAAATTTGGTCCCTGTGGTTTACAAATATTAACGACTAAGGTCCCTCAAAGAAATATTTAACGAATAACGTCCCTCTACTTTCCATTTTATAACACGTAGGATCCCTCTTAGTAACACTGTTTAATAACGTATATTTAAGTGGGGGTAAAATAGTTCATTCATCTATTCTAGGTTTGGTAACATATTTGGTCCCTCCTAAAATTCAGGGATTAAAAAACCCTTTTATAGTTTATAACATATTTGGTCCCTCTATGAATTTAAATAAGAAATTAAATGCAAAATTGATCCCTATGGTTTGCAAAAAATAACAAGTAACATCCCTTTAAAATTAAACTTCATTAATCTTCAAACCTAGCAGTAGCATTAACATTTTTTGGATAGAAGCATGAAGACAAGTTTTAAACTCACAAGTCACAACCACTACTTGGTTAACTTAAAAGAAGACGATTAATAAAAACAAACTAAATAAAAAAGTATCACACCATAAAATATAAATATTTGGTCAACATAAAAGAAAACGTTGGATGGCGACAACCAAGTGGTGATTTCATATGTTCTCTAAATTAAAAGTTACTACAAAAATGACCCAAAATCAGCAGCTACAAAACCAACATGAAAGCTGCTACAAAAAATAATGCCAAAATAGCAGCAATTAGCTACAAAAAAGTTAAGAAGGGATAATTACACCAAGTTTTGAACAAAAGAAAATCAAACTTCACAAGTTAAGGTTCTCGTCCTTTGCATGTGCCTAAGTTATGACCTTGTATATGTGCATGGTTTTATTTAGTTTGTTTTTATTAATCATTTTTTTAAGTTAACCAAACAGTAGTTATGACTTATGTCCAAAAAATGTTAGTGCAGGTTTGGAGATTAATGAAATTTAATTTTTAAGGGATGTTACTTGTTAGTTTTTGTAAACCATAGGAATCAATTTTATATTTAATTTCTTATTTAAATTCATAGAGGAACCAACTATGTTACAAACTATAAAAAAGTTTTTTAATTTCTAAATTTTAGGAGGGACCAAATATGTTACCAAACCTAGAATAGATGAGTGGACAAATTTACCCCTACTTAAATACACGTTATTTAATAGTATTACTAAGAGGGACCCTATGTGTTATAAAATGAAAAGTAGAGGGACGTTATTCGTTAAATATTTCTTTGAGGGACCTTAATCGTTAATATTTGTAAACCACAGGGACCAAATTTGTATTTAACTCTATTTTCTATAATTAATTGGGAAATTAATTAAAATGTCCGTATTTCAATCTCGTATTACCTAAATGCCCAAAATCTCGACAGTTTTGCCAAAATACCCAATTTGGCCGGGATGAATAGTGAAATCCCGGCCTAACCCCGGGATCAATACAATGGGCTTACGATTAACAATGAACGGTGAGATTGATAGATAAATTAGGTTAACCTCGGGATGAATAGTGAAATCCCTGACTAACCCCGGGATGAATAGTGAAATCCCGGCTAAATTAGGTATTTTGACAAAACCGTCGAGATTTTGGGCATTTAGGTAATACGAGATTGAAATATGGGCATTTTAATTAATTTTATGGATCTGTTTTTTCTGAATTGTTTAATAAAAAAATGCTTTAATTAATCAACTAGTTTAACTAAACAATGACACATTCAATAACGTACGGATGCAAGTAAAAAGTATTTTGTAATGAACTTTTAATATATTTATTGATTTTAGGGGTCGTTTACCAAACGCTTACCCAGATAAGTGCTTACCAATAAAATTTAACACAATCACTTACTTAGCGGTAAGATTTTAGTCCACCAAAACGGTATCGTATTCAACAATTTTCCCGATAAGCGCTTACGGGTAAAATTTAACACTATCACTTACTTACCGGGCAAGATTTTAGTCCACCAAAACGGTATTGTATGCAACAATTTTTCCGGTAAGCGCTAACCGTGGTAAGACTTTTCGCCATCACTTACCAGGGTAAGACTCTAGGTTCTTACCTTAGCTCTTACTAGGTAAGATTCTTGGACATTGCCATCTTCATCTATAAGGTAAATGACTTGGTAAGCGCTTACCCGGGTAAGCGTTTGGTAAACGGCCCCTTACTATTGCTATTATTATTTTATTACTATTACTATTACTATTACTATTACTATTACTATTACTATTACTATTCATATTATTATTATATTATTATTATATTATTATTCTTATTCATGTTATTATTACTATTATTATTAAATACTTATCGCACATGTCGTCATATACATTATACTAAGTATGAAATTCCAAATATTATGAATTGTAATTCCAATTGCATGTGTTGATTAATAACATTTTACATCATTTCAATTTCCTTTCGGAGCATTTTTAACGTTTATATTATAATTTTTTAAAATAAAGTATTTAAAATCAAAATTTTAAAAAAAATTATATCAAATTCCAACAACTACTCAATTTTAGCAATTCAAATACTAATTATATAATCAAATATTTTATAAATTCATCATCCAATGCATTTAATATATATATATATATATATATATATACACACACACATAGGTGAGCGATCAAATTAAAACCACTCTAATTTTGAAAACCGTGGAAACCCTCGATTTCATTGGTCAAACTAATGAAATTGTTTCATGAAATTGTTTAATTTGATGAAATTGTTTCATATAATTCTTTTATTGATGAAATTGTTGCATATATTTGTGTTTTTTATGTAAAAATGAAAAAAGTTTCATCAGACTGCGAAAATACATGAAACTATTTCATCAGAATGAGAATGAGAAAAATAGGCGAAACTACATAAAAAAACATAAATATATAAAACAATTTAATTAACAAATGAATTATATGAAACAACTTGATCATATTAAACAACTTTATAAACCAATTTCATTAATTTAACCAATGAATTGACGGTTTTCAAAGTTTCCAATCTAATATGGTTTCTAATTGAAACCACCTCTCTCTCTCTCTATATATATATAGAACACGAGAACGGACATATTTAAAAGAACACGAGAACGACAAATCACATACAAAATCACAAGTGCTTTTACATGTGATTACCGCGACCTTAAGTCGCGGCAAAAGTCGCCCGCATACCGTGATTTTGCACGACTTCCCCGCTAATGTAAAATCACTTATGATTTTGTATGTGATTTGCCGTTCTCGTGTTCTTTTAAATAGGTACCGTTCTCGTTTGAACCCGACTCTATATAACATATTCACATGTGAATTTAACGAGCTTTGATTTTGGATTCAACCTCAAATTACGTCATGGTCCACGTATAATATAATTGGAAATTGTTATTTTTATTATAAGTTCGTTGCATTTTTGAATAATTATACACAAGTCTACAACTTTTATATTCGTATGTACAGAAAGGTTACCCACTGGTACGATCATGATTTTGATCATCGGAATAAAAAAATATTCCATGCACATGCTGATCATTGAATCAAATAATTTATTATCTGAGATTTCTATTTGAATTCAAACTCATAGTATTATATATATGAGCTCAATGAAATAAAAAATATGTGACATCTGTGATATATACATTTTAATCCACTAATTTAAGATAATTAATGAGATAATATATAGAGGGAGGTTTAAAGGAAAACCTCAAAAAAATGGAAAACTGAGGAATGATAGCCTTTGATCTGGATGGTATGCACTTGTGCATACAATTAAATTAAGTTGTTATTTTTTTTTAATGCATGTGTGCATGATACACTTGTGCATATGCACGTGTGCAAGTTACAAACTACTTGTATGCACAAGTGCATACCGTCCAGATGAATGGTTACCAGAGTGTTTCTCAGTTTTTTTTGAGGTTTTCCCCTGAACCTGATAGGGTCTATACATATATATGTGTTTTAGTCTTTAATTATGTAAGACTTCGGATCCCCGCCGCTAAGAGAACCTGATATACACGTCATTTTAAGAAAAAGTTAGGTTTGACGCCTAATGAGAACAAACATTTATAAATAAAGAATTCATAAGTAAAACGGTGAAAGTTCACAAGTTAGATATAAATCTCATTTTTTACATAATCACATAAGAACTATTCGGTCCAAAATTCATCTTGCGATTACGGGGGAGACCGAATTTCCATGGAATGTTGTGGAACACAAAAGTAATCTATTTTCCAAGTTATAAAGCTCATACAAGGATCAATGGCCACGAGTTCTCCAACCCGTAATATATGTGTAGATATGGCCCCGATGATCTTAATCATACTCATTCACTAAGATTACATTTATAGTCAATGGCTAGTATCCGGCTTCACATGACCGTATCAAGTTGCCCCCGATGAAGTATGAACCAATGTCTCAACTAGTAACAAAGGCAGTTTATCCCTATTTAAGTAAAGCCGACTCCTATGCATATGGATCCATTTGCATTAGTCTAAAATCGTCACATTTTCACCGTGACAAGCTATAATCACACATATAACTTTCAAAAATCAATCATTCCCATAAAACACTTCCTTTGCATAAACAATATCATACGGAAACTAAGTTTACACAAATATCCAAACGAAACTTTTTTCCATCCCAAGATAAAATGTTCCATAAATCAATTTTCCAAAGGTTTACAAGGTCTAGAATGCCCTTAGTTTACTCATAAAAATAATTCATCCATTTCATCCCAAAATCCTACTTTTGTCAAGTAAACATTTAAATATGAAGGTTATGAATGTATCCGAAAATGAAGTATCCAAGTATCAACAATGAATATACCTTTAAAACCTCATTTAATAACACATATAATAAATCTCATCATTTATTCACCAAAATAGTAAAAACCCTAAAATCCCCTAATATACTCAAAGTAGGTTAAAATTCATCAAAATGATAAAATATTATAAGAGATGTTTAGGAGACTAAAACTCTCAAGGTTTTGACATGTATAAAGCGTTAGAAAAGATTAGGATGAACTCACTTGTTAGATTTTGTAGAAAACCTAGAATTGTGATGAAACCCTAGAAGATGGTTGATTACACTTGAAGCTTGGTTGTTTCTAGGGCTGTAAACAAACCGAACGAACACGAATGGAGGCTTGTTCGTGTTCGTTCGTATAACTTAACTGAATAAACGAATGAACACAAACGGTAAACAAACGAATTTTTTTATGTTCATGTTCGTTTGTTAATAATTTATGTTTGTTCGTGTTCGTTTTTGTTCGTTCATTAAGAGCTAAACGAACATAAACGAACGAACACAAATGAACAAAAAACAACCACTGTTACTCATTATTTCGTTCGTAAAAAAATAACATAATAAAATGAAAACCGAGTAAACTTAGGGTATAAAACTGAATTCTAAAAAATTAATTTAATTAATGATTTAACCTATTAATGTCATATAATAAGTGAATTGTGGATTTGATTCTCGTGCTTTGTTACTTTCTTTGACTACGGTCCCTATAGTATGTTTATTGTGGATTTGGTCCCTATAGTATTCAATTTATCTTGGTCATGGTCCCTCTGACTAATGTATCCGTTAACTCCATTAAACCAAGAACCATTTTTGTCATTTTGCCTAATTTGTGTCTTTTTATGATAAGAAAAATAAAAAATATATTTTTAACACACACACACACATATAGATATCAAAATAAATAAAATAGAATGTTATTGTATGACTTGATTCTTTAAATTTTTAAAAAAATTAATTATATTAAATATGCTTTTATTTTATTATTTTATTGTAATGGTGAAAAAAGTTATGGTTTTATTGTTTTAATGTAATTAAAATTTTAATTTAAACAAACTAGATCATAAAATTATATCTTATTTTATTTAGAGTGAATAAAATAAGATATGTTTTTATGATTTGATTTATTAAATTAAAACTTTAATTATGTTAAAAGCAAGGTTCTAAATGGTGTGAGGCGTGGCGTGGCGGCGAGGCCAAGCCTCAAGCCTTAGGAGCCGTGGCGAAGCCATGGCGTTTTCAAGGCGTGACTTATGGCATTAAATTTCTATTTTAAATATAATATTATATATAAAAACATATGTTTTGTTGTGTTACTCAATTAGTCAATAGTAATAAGTAAGTTAAATTAGGTTGTATATATTAAAAACCTGCAAATGAGATATTAAAAACATAAAAAGAAACCAAATATTGCATTGCAAAAACTGCGCATTAGGCCATGACGTGCCACGGGCTTAACGTGGCCTGAGACACAAGTCTTGGTGTCATGACGCTCCATAGCGGTTGTGCGGCGAGTTTTTTAGAATAGTGGTTAAAGGCGATACAATTTTATTGTTCTTTACTATTATTGCAACAAACAAACTTATTATCGATATTTTGACACCAAAATCATTGAAAACCATTGAGAAATGAACTCTAATTTTATCATCTTAAAATTAGAGGTTCCAATTTTCATATTGTTTTTCAATCAAAAACTCAAAACAAACCGTTTAGATTTTAACGAAATAAAATATTTAAGTTACGAATATTTTAACTCACAGCCACAAGGCAAAACATAGAGCATCATATGTCAGGTAACTCCAACATTAAAACATGTTAGAATTTAGAAAATAGCGAAGATCGGCTACAACATTCATCAATAGAAAGATACGACATTGTCTTATCACTATTCAGTACTTCTTCCGTCTCAAAGTAAATGTTCATAATAAAAAAGGTACGGTTTTAGAAATGTATAATTATTAGTTTATTTCACTTGTTAATTTTATTGTGAGTTAAAATATTCGTAACTTAAATATTTTATTTCGTTAAAATCTAAACAGTTGATTTTTAGTTTTTGACTGAAAAACAATATGAAAATTGGAACCTCTAATTTTAAGATGATAAAATTAGAGTTCATTTCTTAGGTTTTCAATGATTTTAGTGTCAAAATATCGATAATAAACTTGTTTGTTGTGATGATAGTAAAATAACAATAAAATTATATCGCCTTTAACATAATTAAAGTTTTAATTTAATAAATCAAATCATAAAAACATATCTTATTTTATTCGTTCTAAATAAAATAAGATATAGTTTATGATCTAGTTTGTTTAAATTAAAATTTTAATTACATTAAAACAATAAAACCATATATTTTTCTACCATTACAATAAAATAATAAAATTAAATCATATTTAATATAATTAATTTTTTTTTAAATTTAAAGAATCAAGTCATACAATAACATCATATTTTATTTATTTTGATATCTATATATATGTGTGTGTGTTAAAAATATATTTTTTATTTTTCTTATCATAAAAAGACACAAATTAGGCAAAATGACAAAAATGGTCCTTGATTTAATGGAGTTAACTGATGCGTTAGTCAGAGGGACCATGACCAAGATAATTTGAATACCACAGGGACCAAATCCACAATAAACATACTATAGGGACCGTAGTCAAAGAAAGTAACAAAGCACGGGGACCAAATCCACAATTCACACTATAATATAAATATATTTGTATATATAAACAAACGTAAGCGAACATAAATGAACGTAAATGAACGAACATTAACGAATATAAATGAACGAACGTTCACAAACGTAAATGAACGAACAAGACCATTGTTCATGTTCGTTCATTTAACTAAACGAACAAAAAAATATGTTCATGTTCGTTTATTTATTAAATAAACGAACTTCCCGCCAAACGATTCACTGAACGTTCGGTTCGTTTACAACCCTAGTTGCTTCACCCTTAATAATAAGCGAACCCTAGAGATGAACAATAAATGTTCTTGGGTGTCTTCAATTAGAAATTAATGAAGAGGGATGGAAGAGATGAAAGGGCCATCCTAAAATCAGAGAAAAATCGCACCAAAATGAGGTTCTGCCTTCAAAAATCAGACTTGGGCTTTAAATACCCGAATGGTCGCCCGCATGCCCAGGCGATAGTGACCATATCACAGTTGTAAAGCATAATCGGCGCCAGTATACTTAATGCTCCCTCCCCGGTGCGATAATGACACAACGATAGTGACTCTGGCACAATCACAGGGCACTGTTGCCCCACATGTACCGAAGGTTCTTTACCCCAAGTGACAGTGCCCAAATGCACTATAGCTGGCACAATCACATGCAACGTACGATGCCCAAAACTTGACTTTTCCCCTACGGAACACTCTCGATCAACAAAGGTACATAACAACAAGGTCTCCTACTAAAGTTAACTAATAAACATAACTTACTATAAGGAGAGAAGGTAAATCTTACTTACTAAAATTTTCGGATGTTATAGTATTCACAAATTATAATTGTATGTATTTCTAAAAAAAGTTCATAATATGTTCACAAATTATAATAGTATCTTTAAAAAAATATTTACAATGTGTAGCTTTTGTCCACATTTATAATATTAATCCTCGCAAATTTATTTGGTCAAAGTTTAGGTAAAATTCTGAAAAAAACAACGAAAGTTTGAAGGCTGTAATTATGATGAAATAAATATAAAAGTACAAAAACCTCAAGATTTTAACTTGTTAAATTAACAACCCTCCTAACTTATTATTTACCCTTCTATTTAACTTACATTACCATCAATTTTCAAGATTAATTTCTTGAAACACAAATCATCTTTTCTACCATATTTAATAATTTATCTATCATTTTTCATATATATACTTAGGGGCTGTTTGTTTACCTCTTTAATGGTTCCATTAAGAGACAACCTCTGAATTACTAAAAGGTAAATTTTGTTTGGCAAAAAAAATGGTTGTCTTTTAATGGTTCCAAAATCCTCTTAATGATTTTGTATCCTGACCCTCCCTTAACCATTAAGAGCCCTGATTTCATTATGAACAATTAGCAAACAACCATATTTCATTTTACACTATATCATAAAAATCTCTTAATCATTCAGACCACTTAATCATTCTGCACTAAACCATTCAGTAACTGCCAAACAGCCGTTACATGTATACATATTCATGTATAAAGTCAGGTTCATACAAAAAGATTAACCAAATAAGAAAATGGTCGAATTAAATGTGATTTTACACAAAAATCACGTGTAAAATCACATGTGATTCATGCGACTTTCACTGTGACCTGCGGTTGCAGGCCACGTCGCCCTCACACGCCGACGTTGAACGTTAGTATAAAATTACATGTGATTGTGCATGCAATTTAACCATTTCCGTGTTCTCTTATTTGGTTATTATTCTCGTTTTAAACCTCGATCATTCTTCATGTATATACACAATTGGTTTTCTAAGTTCCAAAGTCGAACATCTTTTGGAAAATTATTTATTTCTAAAAACAATATGATTTAATGTCAACTTGAGCCCATAATTTTTTTTATAGGAATTAATGCAGAAAAAGTCGATAAAATCACATGGTAGGAAAAGGTTCTAGCTTGTTCCTAAGAATATGGTGTTTGAAAAGGAAATTATATATTTTGACAAATTAAACAATTAATTAAGTTGCTTAGAGATCACTTAATTATGGTTTTAAAAACAAAAATTGGAGAATATTTATCTACAATTACAAGAAATCATCGTCTGTACGGTATCAACCACCATTGTTGTTGCTTACTTTTTACATGAACAGCCGCCGGATAATTTCCAAATTCTTGTAGTACTTTGAATGATGCTTATGATACAAGTAATCATGCATTGATATAATAATTTCCACGTTAATGATATTCTCGTAATTGTGGGTTTTACAGATTGCTAATTAATGAAAACAACAATTTAAAAGACTTGAGTAAATTAACGAGTCGCAACACAAAACAAAAGTTAAATTTTCTAATATGATCATGTTAATTGGCAACTAAAAAGATCTGTTAGATAAACGTTACAACATAATTGGATTTATAGGACACAAAAAATGTCAGTGTTATATAGACTGCTTTATCTAATAGTATTAAAATAAATTTATAGACTTTCTATATTTTACAAGACGTTTGAGAAGTATCATATGAACAATTAATAACACCTCAAACCCAATAACTTCTAATCCACCTTTAGATCATGGTGGAAATCAGTAGCCCAAAATTTTAGGCTTATAAGAACGTCACAAATCTCATTTTTTATTAATGTGGGACAAGTTGTTACATGAACAAAACTTTTTATAGAAACATTGACATTGTTTCAAACAGTGTCATATTTTTTTTAATAGGACACTTTATTAACCTTTTTAGATATGACGTTTTGTATATAGTTTAATCCAATGTTTAACTCTTATATAATAATCAATTAAGACGTTTTTTTCATTTTCGATGTCCTATAAACTCAGTTTTTATGTAAGTTAAACTATAAGCTGGTTTTTTTAAAATGTATTTTAGATAGCCTTTTAATAAGCCCACGAGTTCTTATTTCCTATTCTTTAGCATGTTTTCTAAATTATTTTATATTGTTATCTAATTTACCAGTTTCAATAGACATTACATTACTTATTAACTAGTTGTGAAACATAACCTTTATGTCTAGTTAATTATTAAAATGTATAATTAAGAGTTGGTTTCTGGTAAAAATAGTGGTTATCGCGAGAAAGGCAAGAAGAGCTCTTCATCCTTATCAATCATAATTGAAAAAATGATTGGGATAATTCTTTCTTGTGGGTTAAGAATAGATGTAAAAGGGGGGAGACTCTCACTTGGGATAATTGGAGTAGTAATCCTGTTGTCGTGTATTGATTTCCTTCTGTAATCTAGCTCCTTGCTAGTTTTTTGGTGGAATGAATCCTTCCGTTCAAAAAAAATAATTGAAAAAATGAATTCAAACTTGGACTTAATCTGAACCATTAAATCAACACTAATTAAAGGTGATTAAAGATTCAAATCCCGTTTTACATTTCTCACTTTAACTTCTATTCCCAAACAATTTTCTATCGTATAGTCAAATATTATAATATCCGTAGTTATAATTAACATATATAACTTATTTTGGAGGAAGAAATCAAGTAGACGGATGAAGAGGAGGACGACCAATGACCATGGTGCATCGAAATTTACATGTTGCAATGATGGCATAATTAATGACTTATTAACACCAATATTAATTGTATAAACCCACGATTCTCTCTCAATGAAATAAAATGGCAGCTCGATCCGTATAACAAGGATCTCACCATTAATAACTTAACACGTTTCTAGGGTTTTTCAATGTCAACTTTCACTAAACTTTGATCATACTTTAATTAATTTCATTATACATATATTTTATAATCATCATCATACTATAAATTCAAACCCCATCACATATTTGTTGGGATCCCTTCTCAAATACCCATTTTCATTTTTCATACCTAAAACAAAATCAAGAACACAAAAAAAAACCCTAGTCATCAAATGGCTAACATTAAGCTATATTTGTCATTTTTATTATATGTATTTGTTCTCTTTTCTTTGGTTTCTTCGTCTTTACAAGAAGAAGAAAAAGAAAATTCGGGTGGTGACATTAATTGGTGGTGCGAGACGGCTCCTCATCCACAACAGTGTAAATATTTTCTGAGTCGTGGGACCTATAGAGTTCCACGGGACAGAAAAGACTTTCGGATGCTGGTTTTGCAGATTGCTTTGGAGAAGGCCCAAGAGGCCCAGACTTGCACCAACAGCCTCAAGGAAAAGTGTAGGAGCAAACGAAAGAAGGCCGTGTGGCTCGACTGTGACAAGCTCGTTAACGACACCATTCTCCAACTCAACCAAACCCTAATTGGCCTGAAACACAACCAGAGTTCGGACTTTGATGCTCAGACTTGGCTCAGTGCCTCCCTCACCAATCTTGAAACCTGTTTTTCGGGTTCTCAAGACTTTAACTTGACAAACTTCGTGTCTCCAATTAAATCACATAACCTCACGGAGATGATAAGCAACGGTTTGGCGATAAACCAGTTTTTCGTGAAGCAAAAGTTGGAAAGCGATGATCAAAATGACGATTTTCCAAATTGGGTAACACCCCATGATCGGAAATTGTTACAAACACCTTCGCTTCGCACAAAGGCTAATTTGGTCGTGAATCAAGCTCGTGGGAGTAAGTTTCGAACAATTCAATCGGCACTAAAATATGCCGCCGGTATTAATCGTAGAAACAAGAGATATATCATCTACATAAGAAGAGGAGTTTATAGGGAAAACATTGAAATTGGAAACAATTTGAACAACATCATGTTTCTTGGTGATGGAGCAAAAAACACCATTATCACCGGTTCGCGGAGCGTCGGCAGCGGTTTCACAACTTATAGCTCGGCAACCGTCGGTAAAATCAATTATTCTCTATACTCCGGCAAATTACTTGATCCCAAATCTTAATTTCTAGTTAATTATAATAATATCTAGAAAATAGTGAATTAATTATATATAATCATGGTTTTTAAGTTTATACGTAATGCTATGATCAAATTAAGTAAAGTAAAGTAGATGATTAATGTGTGTAAGAAGATATATATGTGCATGGTGTTAACTAATTACGTACGTTGCATGTTATTTCTTCACCATGCAGTTTGGTTATCATTAATATTTAATACGATGCGTAAGAGGATAATGATAGCTTCACTTTCTCTCACACACAAATACACATGCTAAAGGTGTGAGAGAGAAACCATTTTAAAACCATTTTGTATTTTTTGTAATACGCTCGTACATTTTTGTAAGTCATTTTCCAATAATGTTTTATAAAAAAAATAGTAAAATGTTTTTAATTTCAAATTGTTGTAAAATTTTGTTAAAACGTCCAATAAACATATGGTAACATTTTTACATAGGACGCACAAGTATTTGGTCGTATAAACTTAGTCCAAAAATGTATAATAAATATATGGTAACAATTTTACATATGACGCACAAATATTTGGTCGTATAAACTTATATTCTATAAAGTAGTTTATTAGAAAATTTAGGAATTTTTGTATCCTATAAACCTGATTTTGTTGTTGAATTTAAATTATTCAATCAATTTTTCTAATTAAATCCGACGAAATTCAGGAGTGGATGGCATTGGATTCATTGCCCGTGGCATAACGTTCCGGAACACCGCCGGTCCGGCAAAAAGCCAAGCTGTGGCTCTCCGATCATCATCTGATCTCTCGGTATTTTACGCTTGTAGTATCGAAGGTTATCAAGACACACTCTTCGTTCTGGCTCAACGACAATTCTACAAACTTTGCTACATTTACGGCACCATCGATTTCATATTCGGAAACGCGGCCGTGGTTTTCCAAAATTGCATGATCTTAGCACGAAGACCGTTGAAAGGACAAGCGAACATTATAACGGCTCAAGGCCGTGGCGATCCGTTTCAAAACACGGGAATTTCGATCCATAATAGCCGTGTGATGCCAGCACCGGATTTAAGGCCGGTGATGGGTTCGGTTCAAACGTATTTGGGCCGCCCATGGCAAGAATATTCGAGGACAGTTTATATGAAAACTTTCATTGATAGTCATATTAACCCACAAGGATGGTCATCGTGGGATAATACCGATTTCGCGTTTAAAACGTTGGTTTACGGGGAATATGCGTGTTTTGGTCCCGGTGCTTCGACGAGAAGACGGGTGAAATGGCCGGGATATAAAGTTATAACAAGCAAGAGTGTGGCATCTCAGTACACGGTGGAGAGGCTGATCGCCGGCAGATCATGGCTGCCGGCCACCGGCATTCCGTTCAGTCCAGGATTGTGAGACGAATTTAAGTCATATGTGTTATTTATTAATTATTTGTGTACATTTTTTTTGATTTGATATTGGAATCAATACAACTCGTATTTATTCAATAAATTTGCTGATTTTATAAAATGGAACAAATAAGCCCAATCTAGATCTACTAGGATTTTTAAATGAAAGACATAAAATAGGCCCTTTGGGCCTTAAAGATAATGGGCTGATCATTAACCCAAGAATGAACCAAACAAATAAAAATTAAATAGAGTAAAGTAACGTTTCTAATTTTCGATGGATGGATATTGTACTTAAATCTATATCTATACTATATTATAAAGCATGGATAAAAAACTCTTAAATACATGTACCATCATTTTATGCAAGATTTTAAAAATCTCTTAATTTACAAGTATCAAAGCACAAGATACATATTACTACTGCATGCTTTTAACACCCACCAATTTGGTATGTGCAAATCTTTCCTTTTATGTAGACATTTCCATGTATCACTATTAATTAATATATTATATTACTATAAATTTGTTTTAATTATATTAAATATGTAATTGATTATTTTTTCTAGATTTCATTAAAATATGTAAGATAATAATTGAATTATAATAAATTACTTATTTTTTATATAAAAAACATTATATTATTAAGCTTAAACAAATTTATTAAAAAAAACATTATCACTTTCTCAAAACCATCCAAAATCGTACTGTAAATCGACAAAAAAACAAAAATAAAATGAAACATTAAAATCATGATGTATCATTGCGCGAGTACGCTTCTAGTTTTAGAAATTGGAATTTGGTCTCTTAAGTAGGTTACGTTTGTCAATTCTCAAATGTTTTGGTCCATTTGTTAACTTGGGTATTTTAGTCATTTTTATTATTTTCATCATATTAAAAAAACATATTATATTTTTAATTTTAAATTGTAAAAAAAACCGAAAAATGTGAAGGTTATTTTTTTGTTTAACAATTGAAAGTTAAAATGTAATTTGTAGAATTAAGAAAATAGTGAAAATGACAAAAATACCTCTAATTTAATTGGACTTAACGAAAAAGTTAACAACCAGTAGAGGAACCAAAATTATTGGGAATTGACAAACGTGAGGGGCCAAGTTTGAGTTTTTGAGTTTTGGAACGATATCCATTGAAAATTACAAATGTTTGGGACCAAAATTGAACTTTTACTCTATTAAATATTAAACGGTTTATTGTTTTTATCTTTTAAATCATAAAGACAATGGTTAGAATAACATTAAGTTTGGAAATAAAATATTTATTTTAATGATATTAAGTCTTAACTGAAAGCGGGGGAGGCCCCGGTCTACATATAGGTCTTGGATTAATAGAATCCTCCAATTGCTAGGGAACATGAACAATGATATAGAGCAACGGGAAGAAGGTCGTCGTCTCTTTGGGAAGAGTCCAACCAGAAGGAAAATTTGAAACTTATTACCAACGAGGATTAGCTCTTAAGACAGCTCTGCTGGACTGAGAAATTAATAGAGTACAAAACTTATCTTCAAGCTTTACCTTATCTTCAAGCTTTACCTTATTCGGAGGTGCTGACACGCAGCGAAGCAGAGATGACTAAGGGGCTTGTAAACCTTTTGGACTTTCAGTCCTAACAGGGTTGTTTACCAACTCTTTCCGGGTAAGTGTTGTCTGGTTAAAAGTGCTGACTCGGGTAAGTGTTGTCCGGGTAAGTGTGTTTACCAAGTGTTTTGTGGTAAGCGCTTACCGACAACAAAATGACCATTTTAACCTTTTTTTATAGAACATGATTATAATTTGAACATTTTGTGTATCTTTTACTGGTATCACTATCACCATCTAGTGTTCATTTATGCATAAAAAACGATAAAAATAACGAAAAAGAGACACAATTGGTCTAATCAAGCATCCTACTATATTTCCGCTCTTTGTTTTCAAGATGATCATTCTCATTTAGCACCACCTTCCCAGAAAAAAAAAAAAAAAACCCAATTTTTGAATTTCAAGGTCTAACCTAGTTCTTCACAAAATCAAAATGTACCCAAACAAATTCCATTTTGCAGCTCCAATAACCTTTTATTTTATTATGGTCCTGCAATCTTTTTGGACTGAAACATAACAAATTCAATCAATTGTGATCTCAAAGAGGAAATCAACTAAGACCCAGAAATCAGAAAGATATCAAAATGAGAAATCAGAAAGATATCACTGCAACAAAAAAAAAAACAATCGATCAACCAAATATAAATCAACCAGGTACCATTTGCAAATCGTTCAACCAGATACAAAATTCGATCAATACATAACGATTTCTGAAGAAAAAAAAAGAGAGAAAGAAATTGATGGATGAATCAACTGCAGAGTCGTGAAGGGATTTGCAGAAAAAGGTGCGGCGTCGTGAAGAGGTGATGAGAACGACGAGGGAGAAGGGCGAAGGAGGGAGGAGGAGTGGCGAGGGAGAAGGGCGGAGCAGCGGTCAGGAAACCCTAATCTCACATGAGAGCGGCAATGGAGAAGGAGAGCGTTGGAAAATTGAAAACTAACCCGGGTAAGCAACATTTTAGATCTGGCTCGGTAAGAGCTCGGTTAACTTCTCGGTCATATCTCAGTCAGATTCGAGATTTGGTAAACGCACTGACTGTTGACCGAGTCAGCCTGATCAACAGTTAGTAAACAGCCCCTAAGTGACATATAATTTATATTTATTTATCAATAATCTATCACAAAATATTAAAGAACGGTCCTCAATGGTTTTTTCAGTTTTATTTTATTAAAAAAATTTAAATAATAAACTTTAATTTGGTCAGTTCATATTAAAATTAATAAATTTCATAAAATGATAATATCCATCCATTAATATATATATATATATAGGTGAGTTATTGTGCAATCTTTTTAATAATGGTGCAACTCACCTATCTATCACTCATTTTATTTTCACCTTTTTTGAAAACAAAATGAGTGGTAGATAGGTGGGTTGCAACATTAAAAATGGTTGCATTTGAACACCTCTCTCTCTCTTTCTATATATATATATATATATATATATATATCTCTCTCTCTATATATATATATATATAGAGAGAGAGATAGGTTCATACGAGAATGGTAACGATTTAAAGGAATAAAGGAACAATTCTGGACCAATCATAATTATTAAAGAAATAATTAATTTTTTAAATAAAGAAATTTATAAAAATGTTGTAGGATTATGTGTCATCATCAAAAATAAGTGATTGACATAATATTTCCTAGTATTAGAATTTACCATAATGAATGTTTCATTTTCTTTGTAAACTCCTCCCTATTTAAAGGGCTTATGATTAATGAGAATTATAGATTTCATTGTCTCTCTATTATATTGTTATTTTGTTTGGATTTTCCTTTAACACGTTATCAGCACGTACGCTCCTTACAACAAAGTAATCATGAAATCAAGCTAAAATTCGGCATTTGAGGTAAATTTTATATGTCTAAGTTTTAAAACTTCAGCATACCATGTTTTATGCTATGAACAAATATGATAATTTTTAAGAATATGGTTTTTCTCTATATGTTTAAATATATTATCATTCTACTGTACTTTATGTTATAGACGTAAATTATGATTTGCCAATCTCATGAAATCCTAATTCACATATTGTTTTTTTTATGCTTATAAAAGTTGCATAATATGTGATATCATGATGCATTCAATTTAAAACAAAATACATGGAATTGTTCATATATATATGTTTTTTTTTGGAGAATACTAAATTGTTATCAGCAATTTTCGTTTTTCTTCTTTATCACTTATTGGTAGATAGATTGGCTAATATGATATTTCTTTATTACTGCTAAAATAAATAAATAAATAAAACCTAGCCTTTAATATGTTTGTTTTGCGAGTAATTTGTATTGATGGATTAATTTATTTTTATTTAACATTATGTTTATTAATTGCATATTTCATTATTCGTAAAAAAAATCTAATTATATATATGAGTAATCATTTTATATTTTTCTTGTAAATCTACCTTTTAATATAAATAATAATGATATATTTGTTATAAATTTATTTCTTAATTGATAACGAGTTTATAGTTTATTCTTTTTATTAAACTGATTTTATTTCCATAACAAATAATACTATAATATGGTTATGTTTTAAAATCATTAGATCTCCTCGATAACGTACACATTATATTTACTTTGTTGGTTAATTTGATTGGTTAAAATTATTTAGGCGAATATTACATTATTTATTTAGGCTCACTGCCATAAATTATTTTAGATGTTTAAGTTTATTCAAATCTATGTTTAATTTTATTTATTTATTTGCTTAGTCATAAATCATAATTAATTGGAAGTTACACTCTCACTCCTATACTGTCTTGTTTTGCTCTTTTGCCCAAGCTATTAAAATCTTAGAATGTATGATATTGAGTCGTTCTTAAATACATAAGTATGTTTGTCTTGATCATAAATCGTAATATTCTTTTGGTTTCTTGCCAAAAGCTCCTAAAATACCAATATGATCTTAATTTCGTTTGAATTTGATCTTCCACACAATATATTCAATGAATACCTTAATTATAAGTTCATACTTATAATTCCAATCATATAATTAAGTTTTTAGAAGTTATACTTCCAACCTTCATATATTTTGGTCTTTTCCAAAAGTTCCAAAAATATTATTAATATGTTAAAAGTTTGATATCGACTTTATGTCAAAACCAATATTTATTGTCTCACGACAGAATCTCTCAAAATACCATTAAGGTATTAAAACATTGAGATTGGCCTAATATGCCAAACTCATGTCAATTTTCGGTCTCATGCCAATGCTCTATAATTAACAATGTTATATTTAAATTAAATAAATCACAAGATATCAACTGGGTTTTGTCAAACGGGTGTAAACAACCCTAAGGTTTGTAGGGACTTAAGAAATCCATGTGATTCCCCTATTACCTGGAAATCCAATAGATTGAGTGATTTATTTTTCGCAAATTAAAATATTGATGAAGTATTATTAACAAAATATTAAAGCATACAAAAATCCAATATTATTATGATAATGAAATTTCATTTCCTTATCAAAAAGAAAATCATATATTATCCTTTATATATGTAAATGGTTGAAACAACTTATCCCAAAATCAACGTCGTAAACTCAAAAGAATCTGAGTATCATAAATGAGTACATAAACTTTCTTTTGAAAAGGTACAAGAAAATGCCTAAAGTCCATCAACTCTTCATTGACTCTAAAACCAACCTCTTGAAAAGGTACAAACAAATACCCTCATGTTCTGAGACGACATATAAATCATAAGTTTCATAGGATACCTTTACTAGAAACCCCCCAAAGAAATGTGGGATGTCCCGAAAGGGATAATCGGGAGTACTTATGAATATGTACTTCCTGAACTAATCGCACAGTGGAATGAAACCCACTTACTCGATTACAAAAAGGTAACTGATTTCAACAAAGAAATGTTATATCCAAAACGCGTCTCAATCTCTGTGGCAAGGAACTCACAGAAGATGACATGATTCCTAATATTATTTCCACTTTTCATATATAAGTAAATATTAATGAACCAATATAAGTTGGAATGTAACCTTTAGACAAACTCATCAACCTACTGCAAGTGGTAGAGAGACATAACAAGGTTCTTTCGAATAACACCACATATGTCGAGATAAAGAAAATTCTCGATATCAATAATGAAAGTGTTAGAGGTGGAAACAACTCAAAAGGATTGTGAGTTAAAAACAATTTCACACATGTGACATTTCTGCACCATGTGGACGAGACCCTAGAAAGGGTCAGGGTCTTGGTAAGAGTCAGGAAGGAATGGACAATCAAATAAGAAATGCACTAAAAAGTGCTTCTATAAAAAAAAGGAAACGCGTTGAAAATGAACTCTAACATATTAATTTAATATTTAATATTGATTAAGCATATGTTTATTTGAAATTAATTTTAAGTACCAAAATTAATTTCTTTGCTAAAGTAAAATCGAATATGTAACCATTATAGATGTAAAGAAATACATCAAAACAAATACAAAAAAAAAATTCAATATTCTCCGTTCCGTGTAGGAATGTATCGAGGAGAATTGATTTTTTTTGACCTATCACACAATCGAAAAAAAAGATAGATTAATACTTGTTTTATAATACATCCAACCAAATTACTTAGACGATGGACTGTCACTCTCTTGTTGGTACAAGATTAATAGGAACCTTGTAAAGATATTCGTATCAAATGGAAATGGAAATGAGCATATATATATATATAAGTTCTAATGAATATGAAAGTAAACATATATCATGGAAACTAATGTGTCAAACTAGTAGATTATTGGGTCATGGAAGCTCGACAAAGAGGTATGAGTTTCACTCGGGCAAGACTCCGGATCATATTTTGTCACTAATAAAGAACTTTTGGGGGCAATAACACTTATATGTTTCGGCATGACCATGTGGGACACCTTAGTTATGACATAGTGATCTGTGTATTGTCAAATACACAGACACATTCTCTTTCGAGTGAAAGGCAAAATGAGGCAAATTGCAACTGTTGACTTCTACAGCATATGAAACAACATTGCCATCATAATATGCCCTCTCGAATACCTAAAACTTTTGTATATACCCTAATCCTTAGCCAAGACAAAAATGAGATCATCCTAAATCTAAGGACATAATACAAAAAAAATATTCCATTGTTACAATGAATACAAGGTGATATTTATGGACATAAACATCCAGAATGCGGGCCATTAAAGTACTTTATGGTTCTGGTTTCGACACGATGAACACATGTCGTATTATTGTCCACATGAAATACTGCACCCCTAGCACTAGCTATACGTTTAAGGTCTCACCACCCTGATTATTTCATCAAGTCTACATGACTTTGAATGCTGGAGAATTTACATCATAAAGATTTGATGTTAATTGCATATGTATTAGGATCAATGTAGAGTTTCCTATACCCCATGTGTATATATAAAATGGTCTCATATAAATTGTTATCAAAAGAATATGATGACATCTAGGGTATTAGTAATGCGCACCAATTTACCCACATCTACCTAGGATTATGCAATTATTATATGCAGTTTTTTTTCGTTATTAGACCCACTGCTTGCTAACCAACATCACGCGTACCAGTTGGTAACTGGAAATAAGTCTGATAGTTTACATTTACGCATGTTTGGTTCTGTAGTATATGTGCCAATTGCGCCCCCACAGCGCATCAAAATGGGTCCTTAAAGACGATTTGGTATATGTTGGATATGAATCCCCAACAATTATCCGCTAATTAGAATATTTGACTAGTGATCTCTTTACCACTAGATTTGCGGGTTGTCACTTCCATGAGACAGTCTTCCCGACGTTAGGGGGAGATAGGAAAAATGATTTTCCATGGGAACGACAGGAAGTGTCATTGAATATTCCCACTCTGTCTCATTTTGATCCCCAAATACTTCACTACGTAATGTTGAAGTCAAACGAATCAGACTCGATACCTGATACGCTTTATGTTATTCCAAAAGTGACAATATCACATATACGAGCTGCAAATATACTCGTAAGGTTAAAAAGTCCCCAACAGGGGCACAACGCCGTTGGAAAGTGCGTTGCAATCACACATAGTGGAGGTGTGGTTGAGGTCGTAGCTACCAAATGGAAGTGGTGGAAGCTACTTGGTTCGATAGATACTATTCTAAAGGAAGAGAATAGTGAGGCACATCCATTTATCATCAATACACAAAACTTTCATGAGATTGTCTCTAATTATAATTATGTCCATGAATCATCACTGGAGGACGCTCCGAAGTTAATATTGATTCTAGAGATGAATATTAATCTAAAATGAACTATGAGAGTACATATGAGTCGATGGACATATCATATATAATCATTGATGATTTATTCGCATATATAATGGCTCATAAAATGATCGAGCACGACGACATTGAACCAGGCTCAGTTGAATAATATCAACAAAGAGCATATTGACCTAAATGTAAAGAAACAATCCAGAAAGAATTATATTATTTGATAAAGGATCGGGTATTTGGTCTGGTAGTGCTAACCTACCAAGTGTAAAGCCCGTAGGACATAACTAAGTCTTTGTCATACAGCGTAATGAGAATAATGAAGTCCTAATGTTTAAGGCTCTCCTTTGGCGCAAGGTTTCTCATAACGCCCTGGATTGACCATGATGAGACTTACTCTCTCATGATGGATGTTATAACATCCGAATAATTTATTAGTCTAGTAGTTTTCGAAGGACTGTAAATGCAACTCATGGATGTGGTTACTGCATGTCTCTATGGGGATCTAGATTCAGAGATATATAAAAGCATTCAATGATATTACATTATCAAAGTCAAGTAACTCTAAACCACAAAATGCTCTTGCAATAAAAGTAAAACGCTCATTTTATATAGTGAAGCAATTTATATGAATGTTCTATAACCACCTAGGTAGATACTTGATTGGGAAAGTATATAATAACGATGAATTGTGCCCTTGCGTATTTATTTAGGAAAACAAGTTCTAAATTTTTAGTGTAGCTCTATATATCGATGTTATGAACATAATAGGCACTCTTGATGAAATAAGAGAAACAACAAGCTACTTGAAATCTGAAATTGAGATGAAAGATCTTGGGAAAACTTGGTTTTGTCTAGCTATTTGAGCTAGAACATCAAGTTTGTGAAATATTAATTCACCGATCGCATATGTCCAGAAAATAATCAGGCAATTTAATATGGACAAAGCGCATCCGGTTAGCACTCCCATGATCGGTCGAAGTGTCGGATATAAGGAAAGATCCATTTCGTCTAAAAGGACGATGACGAAAAATGTTGGGAGTTGGAATTCCCTATCTAAGTACAATATGCGCATTATTGTACTTAGCACAATACACTTGACCGTATATTGTATTTCTCAGTGAATTTGTTAGCTAGATTTAGCTCAGCGCCAACACAACGTCATTGGAATGATATCAAATGAATCTTTTGAAATAATTGACATATGTTTATACTTTCCCTATAGAAAGAAAAATGGGATTGATAATGAAACTTCAATACCTACTTAGAATATAAGCAGCAAAAGTACTAGCTTTTATAGAAAAACACCAAACAATGTCTTGGTATGTCTTTGCTGATAATAGGTATCTGTCTGACCCATACAAAGGTTGTTCCCAACTGGATAAAGAATTACCACAAGGAACACGCCGATTGCTTGGAAGTGAATTAAGAAATCCTTTGTAACTACCCCTTGAACTAATCTAAGAATATTACTCCCCATGATAATTAAATAATGTATATGATTAAGGACTATCATTGCATATATTAGAGGAGCTAGTAATTATGGGTTCAACCAATATCCTACTTGCATATATGAAAATAATGCATCATGTATCGAAGAAATGAACATAAGATACATCAAATATTCTACTTAAATCTTATACAATCAGCAATAAGAAAACTCTCATCGAGATTCAATTGAATCAAGTAAGATGTCAGGAGAACATGACACATTTTACCAAATCATTACCTAAAACCATATATTGGGAAACATGTAGAAAGCAAGTGCAAATGTTTTCCAAACCCACTTGATTAATGCACGAATCAGGGGGAGTAATAGACAAAAGGGGGAGTCTACTATATTTGTGATATTGGTATGTTGTGCTCTTTCCTTCAACCAAGGTTTTGTTTTTCCCATTGGGTTTTGTTCCTTGGTGTAAGGTTTTAGTGAGGCAACTGTTTATATACCATCATGCTTTCCTATCTCTCATGATTAATGTACGAATCTAAGAGAAAACTAGACTGAAGAAAAAGTCTATGTATTGCAAAGAAACTGGTGCGTTGTACTCTTTCCTTCGTCCTATTTTTTATCCCACTAGGTTTTTAATTTGGCGTAAGATTTTAACGAGGCAACAATTGTGCACCTCCCTTTGACTCGGCACAAGGGGGAGTGTTGTAGGATTATGTGCCATCATCAAAAGGAAGTGATTGAGATAATATTTTCCTAGTATTAGAATTTACCATAATGAATGTTTCCTTTTCTTTGTAAACTCCTCCCTATTTAAAGGGCTTATGATTAATGAGAATTATAGATTTCATTGTCTCTCTATTCTATTGTTATTTTGTTTGGATTTTCCTTTAACAAAAAAGGTATTTTGGTCTTTTTTTACTCCTGATTATTTTAGGATAATTTCAACTACTAAATATAACTTACTTCCTAATTAGTAGCTCTCTCTCTCTCTCTATCTATCTCCATTTAATCATAAAACAATCACGCCGACGTGAGAGAGGAAGTGTTCGATAGATCCGACGTAATTAGGTTTGTACCGTTGGATATTCGTGTGCCGAGTGTGGTGACGTTTGACTCGACGACGGTGGATGCGGCTGTGAAGAGGTGTTTGGTGACGGTGATGCCTCGTTTTCCGGCGGAATCTTCCTCTTGAATGATGCAATTGTAGGAGCGATCTGAACTTGCTTCTCTCCAAACTTAATTGAAGAAAAGGGTCCATGGATGCGGGTATTGAAGAAAAATCGTCCATGAGATTCTAAAGATGCATTCTAGGGTTTGTATTTTTCTGTTTTTGTGCATTTGAGGACGTGAGTTAGGGTTTGTATTTTTCAATTTATATGGAAACATCGACTATTCTGTTTTTCCATATCCAATTTATATGGAAACATTTTGTCTAAGTTATTTAGAACAAAATCACATATGATTTTGGTGTTAAGTATTATAGTCAAGTTTTTTAGTACAGAATCATATATGATTTTGGTGTTACGTATGAATTTGGTGTTAAGTATTTAGAATGGTGTCAAATATTATAGCCAAGTTATTTAGTACGTGTTAAGTATGAAATTGGTGTTATGTATTTAAAACAAAATCACATGTGATTTTGGTGTCAAGTATTATAGCCAAGTTATTTAGTACATGGTTAATAACATCATTTACTATAAGGTATAATCACATGTGATGCATACTACACTTAAACAATCTGTCAAGTTTATTTACAATATAATCATAAATGATTTTTGGATTGCATATTGTACACTATATAATCATCTGTGATTTAGGTTACATATTCGGGATTTGCTTGAAAAAAACAAACAGACCAGATAAACTACCAAAATGGATTAAACGAATTTGCTTTAATAAAGGAAAATGATAAATAGGTTTTTGATTTGAATTAAATATTATAATCCATGTTTTTTGGAAGTTAATACTATCCTAAATTATCCATAGCATAATATGACATTATTGCACTTTTACTCTTAATTTTAGAAACTATTATTTTCGGAGTTAATTTAAAAAATGATTGGCTGAGAATCGTCCATTTATTTTTTTAAATACACTATGTTCTCGTTTGAACCCACCCATATATATATATATATATATATATATATCTATACTACCTTATAATACATTTACACCAAACTCTTAAAAACAAGTTACCAAGCACAAAGTACTACCAATTTATGCAGGAATTTTGAAAAACTATGAATTACAAGCTTTAAAGCATAAGTTACACACTTGTAATGCACCTACCACCATAACCAAATTGAGGTAATTCAGAAGAGTACAATACAGAAGAGTACTTATTTACTGTTCCACCTACCAGCTTCAAACAATTGTCCAGGAAAGTAAAATCACTAATGATTTTATTTTACTTAATGTTCTTTTAAATAGTTATTTTTTTGCACGTTAATGTAAAATCACTAATGTATATCTATACTACCTTAATATACATTTAGACCAAATGTCTTAAACACAAATTTTAAAGCACAATGTACTACCAATTTAAGCATCAAATTCAAAAATCTCTTAAAAGGCAACTTTTAAAGCATAATGTACAAGTAATTTTTTATTTATTTATTGTTTAGATAACCATCCATAGGACGTGTCCCAGGCCCATCTCCTCTTCGGTCTCAACCCATACCTTCAATCCCACACGCTTTCTTCTTCTTCTTTCTCACGTCTTACACCATACTGAGAGTACAAAGTGCATACTGAAATGGAAGATTTTCTGCTACTTGATGGGCTCCCAAGATTTCACGCATATAAATTCTTCTACATGCTACTTGAGAGTTCTTTTCATCGGTGAAATCTTCTCTCTCTCTCTTTCTCTCTCTCTCTCTCTCTCTCTCTCTCTCTGTTTGATTTTTATTTGAAGAAACCTAGACTTTTCCTCTCCTATTTTGATTTCAGGTAGTGTATGAAACCCTAACTCTTTCTGATTTTACCTGATTTCCATTGGTAACTTTGTTTTTTAGATTTTGTTTTGATTTGGGTTCACGATTTGCAACTCAACATCTCAGCATCTGTTGATTTGGGTTCACGATATAGGTATGTTTACTTTCGAGCTTCTATGAGATGATTTTTATTACCCAATTTAATTTAGATGAGGTTCTATACACTTTCAAGTAATTTAATTTATATGTCATCTTCGATTTGTTATTGAGTTTTGGGTTTGTATATAAACTGATGATTACAAAATATGACAGTCCAGAAAATGACCTTTAAAGCACCACCTTTAAACCAAACTGATAATTAACAACACCCAACCAATTAACCAACATCTGTCCAGAAAAATGACTAATCCTACATCAGTAATTGATTGGGCAGAAATTTGGCAATTGCTGATACAAAATCTAGAAAGTGTAATAGACTTCCTATCACATTCTAAGCAAGGCAAGACAGTAGCAATTTCAGGAGATTTGCAATCAAAAGCAAAATATTGGTTTTCCATGTAACAGACCGTGACTTGGGCAAAAATTTGGCAATCTGAACACGACCAAACCAGTAATTGATTGGACAAAAATTTGGCAATCTGAACATGAGCAAACCAGTAATTGATTGCAATTTGGCCTATTATGGCCATTGCACCTGTAGACAACAACGGATAATTAATTGAACCAGTATACCCGTGCCCGTATTTTGCAACATAGGTTCTTATTAGAAGACTAGAACTATAACGAAATAATATTTATTAGAAGAGGTAGGACATAACATATCTTCTATAGAAATAAATGTACATAATTTTTAAGGGTGGAATATGTAGGATCTTACAGTTGCTCGAGTGATGCCTGGAAGACAGCAATCAACATGAGGTGTCATAATGTTACCTTTCTTCACCAAAAACTGCATTGCAAAAGGAGAGTGTTGAATTTTTGAAATACACTACTAAATTAATCGAGTATTTGCAAGTATTGAAGGCAAGTATTGAAGGCAAATGCTAGACAAAAGAAATTCACAAGATCGTTTTGGAATGTAAGATTTTTATAGCAGCAACCAAGACCATGAACCAGTAGAAAGTCATGACTTTAAAATAGATTTCTTGCAGCAGATTCATTCAAAACACCAATCACAACTTTAACTAATAAGAAACAGGATCTGATTAAGTACTTAAGTACCATATATGATTAAGTTTATACCGTGGTACACAACAAAAAGATGAAATATTTGGCAACAATCTGATTCCAAATTTAATTTTTACACAACAATCTGATGTGCTTAATTATGATTTTGTTTTTGTTGTTAATGATGAAATTCTACAAATTCTGTGCTTCCCAACCATGAATTGTTATTACTACTCACACAACATAAAACTCACCGTAATTATTCTAATAATGTATGTAGGCTCTAATGGTATTTAAGTAACTTAAATTTCAAAATAGATGATGTGATACGCATTGTGGTTGACCCGGTTTCAAGAAATTCTATGAAATTTTCATTTTCCTACATATATATATAACCAAGAATTTGATGTCCACAAGTTAAAACATTAAAAATACACATAATAAGAAGTTTTACATTAATGAATACATTGAGCTACCATTTGAAGTAGGCTATATGCACTTGTGCATATAGGCTATATGCACTTGTGCATATAAGTGGGTTGGTTGGTGATATCGCCCAAAAAAACGGTCGTAATTGGCCCGGTCTTTTCACTGGTTCCCGGTTCAACCGGTTTAACCGGTCGGGTCAACCCGGGTTTTAAAACATTGTTTATTACTACAAATCACTGCATTTATCCAATTCCTGTTCTACAAACAACTTAACTAGCTATCACCAACAAAATTTAGAGTACCCTTTTCTGCTCAGCAGCAACAAATACAAAAAAACCCAATTAAGACAACTACAAAGAGAGATATATACATCCACAAGATTCTTGAAAAATGATCTTTAATGTTATACTAAGCTGACCTGATGAACGTACACTATGTTATTCTTGATATAACATCACATGTGATTCTTGAAATAGAATCACATGTCAGGTATGCGCTGTCAAGTGGGATTTACTGGGTCGATTTAGTTTGGTTTAGAATCACATGTGATAGAAACCAAGTAAAATACACAAGTACCCAATAGTTTTTCTACTTGCTTCTGTGAATTGATTGTCTCACAAGTTCATCCAAGCAGAGCTGAACTTCTTCTATGGTGATCTGCCTATCTTTTATTGCATTTGTGCCACATTGAATGGCTTCAAAAACCTGCCATCAGAGAGCAACACATGAGTATATGGTAATATCTCAGTACAGGGGATGATGCTAAAGATATGTATTTGTTTAGACTTCAAAAATGTCGATTTCTCCACCAACAATAACTGCTGCTGCACTTGACAGGTTAATGAACCTCTACTTTTCAAGCATTTTTTCCACTTAGAGGCCAAAACAGATTATGATGTCTAAATGGAAGTTGTTCTACGACTTCTTATGGTTCTACTCGAATTGGAATCACTCCATTTGGATCAACCATCGATTTTATACAAATTTTACAAAAAACACAGGGACTGATCCCGAGTACACTCTGATCAGTCCCAAAAACACACAGTTTTGAGCCACTTAGAGTCTCAATTGGGTCTGAAGCTCTTCATATGAGTTGTAGTATACATTTAGTTCGTTCTACCTGTAAAATTTGAGCTCATTCGGACTTACTGTTTGAGAGTTATGCACCAGTAAATTATGCACCGGTAAATAAGTTGATCTGCACTCGAAACAAACTATATTGTTTCATGGTTCGTTTTATTCTTCGTCTCTCTCAATTTTAACTCTATGGTTTTGTGTGGTTTAAATTATATACATTAAAAGTTAATATGGTTGAATAGTCAGAAATTTTGGAATGTAATAGTTGGATAGCTCGTAGCGGTACTTTCAAACCCAATTAGAGACTTTTTTTTAGTTCTGATATTTAACAGTACATTTGCTTCTTGTTTCTTTTATTTGACTGAATATTCTGCCCGATATAATTTTGTTTCATGTTGGATCCTCTTTGTTTTAAGTTATATGGATTTGTTGTACATTTTTTATATAGATTAGTAGATCTACTGTTTTATGTTGATGTTATGTTGCTCTTGTTGGGGGTTTTTGTTTGCTCTTTTGTTATGCATTCTAGGTTGTGTAGTAGTTTTTGCTGCTACTTTGTTATGCATTATGATGTTATTTAGTATAGTCTTTTTGCTTGTTGCCTTGTTATGCATTCTAATGCTGGTTAGTATCGTTTTTTTGTTGTTGTTTTGTTATGCACATCAACCATGCATCTAGGAAAATGGGATGAAATATTGATACATGCTCTCAAATTCCCGTGCCTTTTATCTTCTCTCAAATACCAACTATTTCAATACAAGTTTAACCTCTTTTCGTGTCTCGTAGTGTACAAACATGTTTTGATATCTCAATCTGTAGTTATGCTCACATCTCACTTTTGGTGTCTCGAAGTGTACAAACATGTTTTGATGACCAGGTCCTGGTCCTTTTGCAGGTCATTGTTTATATTTGAATTAAGTTTTCTGGTTTTTGAACTATAAATATGCTTGCTTGTTTATCTTTTAGCTCCTAGACATGGTTGTAATAGAAGTCCACTACATGCTTGTGTTCAAACAACATTAAGGGAAGGTTTTTTGGGTGTGGTTCTATAAGGAGACTCAAAGTATGGTTCCATCTATAGCATTTGTGGTGTATCCTGTTATTTTCTTTTTTGTTGATAACTAAAATTATTTATCAACATTTGCCTCTTCTCTCATTTTTTGGTCATCTGGATCTTAATGGGGGCATTGGGGAGGTTTTTTGGGATGATGGTAAAAGGGAGTGAAGGGTAAAGGTGATAAGGCTTTTGAACTTGAATAGGAGCAATAAGGAGGTTCTTTTGGGAGTGTGGATTATTGGCTGGAGATTACTGAATATGGTGTACAGGGGTCTTATTTTTGAGCTTCATATCAGTTTGTTTGTGGAGGGTGGGTTTTTTGGTTTTATTGCTTTCATCAAACATGAATATGGGCATTTTTTTGGTCTGATTCATGGATTGATTTCCTTCCTTGGGATTTGTCATTTTAAATATTTATATTTTCATTCAATGCTTATGTAGATATAAGGTTAAAATGGTCATTTTAGTTGTTAAGACTATTCATTAAGAAAAAAATCAAACAATAACTTATCTTGATTTATTCAAGACAATACTTAAATCTTTACTACCTTATAATGCATATACACCTAAACTCTTAATTACAATACATCAAGCATGAGATTTTCATTTTCCTACATATATATATAACCAAGAATTTGATGTCCACAAGTTAAAACAATAAAAATACACATAATAAGAAGTTTTACATTAATGAATACATTGAGCTACCATTTGAAGTAGGCTATATGCACTTGTGCATATAAGTGGGTTGGTTGGTGATATCGCCCAAAAAAGAAAGAGACAATACTTAAATCTTTATCTTTACTACCTTATAATGCATATACACCTAAACTCTTAATTACAATACATCAAGCATGAGATACAACCATTTTATGCATAGAAATAAAAAATCTATGAATTACAAACTAGAAAACGTAATGTACACCTTGTTGATAAAACAACTTATTGTTTAAAAAAAAGGCATGGGTTTGAAGTAGGGTAGAACGGTTTAAAATTCTTGTTGTAAGTTATGCTTTATGAGATGCTTAAGAAATGCAGGAGTTAAAAAAGTATTTCAATTTGTACAGCTCTGACATGTTAGGTTTTGTTTAATGTAGAAGTTTTGGGTTAAACGGTTACAAACCGAATAACCTGAGACCGGTTAGAATCAAACAATATTTAAATCGTACAAACTTGGATTATAAAAAAATGGCAGAGTTCTCTATTTTTGTTTGTTTACCTATGACAATGAGATGAGAAATCGATAGTTCCTCAACCCTTTTCCTCATCGAACTTTTAAACACTTTGTTAGGATCGAGTGGAGGGTCGACTGCGTGCGAGAGACGATTGGATTTTGAAATCTGATGTTAATCGATTAGGGTCTTATGAACATATATTTGGGATTTGGGTTTTAAATTGGGCTGCTATATGGGCTTCTAAAATATTAAAATGGATAGCGTATTAGATTTAAGTATTAAACCATATAATTGATGTCTATATAATTAATTCATCATTTTACAAATATCATAATTAATCTATCATATTTACATGGACGTTTTTTTTTTAGCAGCAGAAAAAGAACTTTTTTATAAAAAAAAAACAGTTCAGGAAAACACTTTGTTAGGATTCACCTAAATTGAACCTACCTTTAGTATATGGGCTTAAGAAGATGAAAATATTTCTTTTAGGGTTTAAGGTTTAGGAAAATATTTTGTTTTTCATATTTTTATGTAAATTAATATAGTTTTCTGTTTTATAAATACAATTAGTTAATTATAAATTTATAGTTTATAGGAAAAATACATTTTGTTTTTTATATTTTCATGTACATTAATGTAGTTTTTATGGTGTTAACAATATTATTAATGTTTATAAACTTGTAGTAAATGGATTCTCCGTATAATGTTGAAGTTTTTTCATCTCTACACTACGAATTTTTGAGACGGTGGAACTTGAGAACTGTCCGTGTGGAGCTTGTTTTGGAAGATGTCAAAAAAGAATGCCTATATATTATTTTACTTGATCAAAATGTAAGTTAAAAATATGCATACTTTAAATGCATGGTAAAAGTTATCATTTTTAAATCTATTTAACAAATATTTCATTCTATTTTAGAGAGAAAAAATGGTAGCAATTGTTCGAGACTATTTGATGCAATTATACAAACAAAGAAATTTGGTCGGAGGGTTTTTTTCTTTGGATCGTTTTCAAGTTGAAAATACTTATGATGATACCCCAAGGTATGAAGGCTATAGGCTGGTCTACAATGAAATGATAATCATAATAAGTAAAGACACAAAGTTACAACCATTAACAGCTGATGTCGAAAATGGATTTGCGTTCTATCCATTGGTGCATTCGATAAGAACCCTTGCTGAAGATCGAACCACGAAAAAAATGATGATCGGTACATTTAAGTTATTCATTACATTTGTATTTTTTATATACTATTAAATATATATTTGACAATATAAATCTAATTTTAAAAATATAAATATCCTTGTTTTAGATGTTGTTGGAAAAATAATCATGGGAGGACGAAGAACGTATTTCAGAAATGAAAACGGATTCCAACTTGGTTATTGTGAACTGTTTCTGCAAGACATAACGTAAGTGTGTGTATTATTATAATTATTAACAAAATGTTATATAATCAATAACATCCCTATTATGAATAGGGGAAGCATAATACAAATGCGATTGTATGATGTTCGACCAATGTTTCCAATGAGGATAGCTCGTGCAATAGCAAATCAATCCATAATATATGCATCCCACGTGAAACTTATCCATTTACCTACAAGTACGTTATAAGTTATTTCAAGAATCAACATTCTATTTTAGTATTACATATACATATTATTATATTACTGAAAATGTATATTTATTATTTTCAGTGAATGTTTTAAGTTCTACGGACTTAACAAATATCAAGTTCGAACCACAGATGCCGGAAGCCGACAACATTAGAATCTTGATGAGATAAAAATATGTAGTTGATCAAGCTTATTAGTGTTACCATGGGTTCTTGTAATTTTATGATGACATTGGAGCATTTATGAGTCAATTATTGTTATTATGTTCTTTTTTTGTGTATTTTGGTGATGACATTGGAAACATATATATATCTTTTATACTTATAAAGTTTAAATTTTGCTATTTTGTTGTGTAATAATACTTTTGTTTCAATTGTCAATTGTATTTGTTTGCTAAATTATTAGTTCCACAAATAAAGAATGAGTGATGTGTTTGATCCAATAAAAAAATACAATGACTATGGCCAAAGCGACCAACGTAAAAAAAATCAAAGTTAACAAGTTAAGTTTTGTTCAATCTTGAAATTCGTTACATTGATTATTTCATTCCAACTCAATGCAATGGATGCAATCTTACAGTGTGCAATGAGGATTGGTGATGAGAAAATTGCAAACAGTGATGTATCCCCCGTCGATGTAGATATAGCAAAAGGTATGTGGAATATATGAATTCATACTTTTTGTATATTAGTTTATGATATACTTACTATGTATATATAAATATAATGAAATAAAATTAATATTGTCGCAGAAAAACAAAATGAATATTGTAGAAGATATTATGCACGACAAAAGGAGAAGAACAAAATGAGAAAAATAGCTATTGGTGAAGGAAGTAGTCAATCTACGACACGTATGGAGACAACGCAAGTGGATATCAATGAAACAACCCCTTCCAGTGCTTTAAGTATTGCTGAAAAGAGAAAAATTTATAACAGAAATTATTATCTTCGAAATAAAGAAAATAACATGATTAAAACAAGTGTTAACACACAAGGAACAAGTGCTACAGGTAAAGAAAGAACGGATACAATATGTTCGGGGTTGACACATGAAAACTTCAACGGTAAAAACAATGCAATTATTATTATATTTGAATTTTACTAATGTCATAAATTAAGGTCTCAACATTATGTTGTTTTCTATTATAGGTGTTCGAAGTAACCGTCGCATACTCTTACCTCTCTTTCATGAAGTCGTTAATCAAGTACCGAGAGGTTAGTGTTTCATTTTGAATTTTATATTATTGTCAAGTAAATTCAATCAACTTTTTTTTTCATTCTCTTAATCTAATAATTATGATATAAAATTTTAAGAAACATTTTCTTCAAGCAAGGAAGAAAGTTTCATTTTGAATGTGTGTTATATGTAGGAGGTTGTACTAGAGTCAATGCCAATTCATCAACCCAAGATAACATCCTCGAGGTGGATCAGTACGATTTTGTTAACACACAAGGAACAAGTGCTACAGGTAAAGAAAGAACGGATACCATATGTTCGGGGTTGACACATGAAAACTTCAACGGTAAAAACAATGCAATTATTTTTATATTTGAATTTTACTAATGTCATAAATTAAGGTCTCAACATTATGTTGTTTTCTATTATAGGTGTTCGAAGTAACCGTCGCATACTCTTACCTCTCTTTCATGAAGTTGTTAATCAAGTACCGAGAGGTTAGTGTTTCATTTTGAATTTTATATTATTGTCAAGTAAATTCAATCAACTTTTTTTTTCATTCTCTTAATCTAATAATTATGATATAAAATTTTAAGAAACATTTTCTTCAAGCAAGGAAGAAAGTTTCATTTTGAATGTGTGTTATATGTAGGAGGTTGTACTAGAGTCAATGCCAATTCATCAACCCAAGATAACATCCTCGAGGTGGATCCATACGATTTTGTTTATGATGGTATCCCTAGACAACATCGTGTCTTGAAGGAACAGAATGCATGTGTACATTGTGGAGCAAAACGGTTAAAATTTGAATTTGCTACCTTTTGTTGTATGAGTGGGAAGACAAAGTTGGCATACTCACCCATTCCTGAAGAATTACACCATCTCTTCACATCACAATCCGAATTAGGTGAAATGTTTAGGCACAACATACGTGCATACAACACAAACTTTTCCTTCACGTCAATGGGTGTAAATTTAGATAGTACCACAAGCAATATGACATCCGGAGTATATACATTTCGTGCACACGGAGGAATATATCATAAAATCGACCAGTTAGTTCCTAGGGATGGACAACCTAGATACTTACAGTTGTATTTTTATGATTCTGAATCTGAGTTCTCACACAGACTCCAATGGCCAAATCTTGATAGAAACATCGTTGAAATTTTGACTCATGTTCTTGCTATAAACCCATACGTGAGAACATTCCGAAGCCTTGCTGAGCTAGGGCCACTCGATAGTTATAGAGTCACTTTGAATGCTTCGGTGGAACATATCTGCATACAAGAGAAGTATCGTTGTGTATGGGAGGTCTGACTATAGTCAATATATTAAATCATACTTCAGTTGTTATGACCCATTGTCTTATCCTTTATTCTTCCCCAACGGTGAGCCTGGATGGCATTCTAATATACAAAGACATGGAGCTTGCATCAATCAAATTGTTAATGATGAAGAAAACATCGAGGAAGATTTAGAAGGTACCTCCACCATCACAGTTTTTTACATTTTTAAACATAAATGTCATCAATTTATAATTGTTGTCTCGCAACATATACATTACACAGAAACTAACGTAAGAAGGGGGAGGAATGTTTCTATGCGAGAGTACTATTGTTACAAATTCCAGATTCGTTCGAATGACAATTTGATTCTATTGGGGGGAAGATTGTTACAACAGTTCGTGGTAGATGTCTACATAAAGATTGAGACTTCACGTTTGGAATTTTGTGAAAAAAACCAAGCCAAGATAAGAGCGGATTTATACCAAGGTGTTGTGGATTGTGTGAATGCCGGTGAGGTTCAACCAAGTAGAGTTGGACAACGAGTTGTATTGCCTGCAAGCTTCATTGGAGGCCCGCGTGACATGCGACGACGATTTATGGATGCCATGACTTTGGTTCAAGATGACGGTAAGCCTGATATATTCCTTACAATGACGTGCAATCCAAAATGGCCTGAAATCCTTAGAGAGCTATTGTCGGGCCAGACTGCACAAGATCGACCAGACCTTGTTACAAGAGTTTTTCGTGCCAAATTAGAAGATATTAAAAAGCAACTCTTCCAGAAGCACATTCTCGGTGTTGTCGGGGCCTATGTTTATGTCATCGAGTTTCAGAAGCGTGGTTTGCCACATGCACATTTCCTTCTCATAATGAAACCTGGGCACAAGATGACCAATCCAGATCATTATGACAAGATCGTGTGCGCTGAAATTCCAGACCTCACAAAGTATCCCCAAATGCACCAGTTGGTCGTCCAACACATGATGCACGGTCCTTGCGGTCATTTACGACCATCCAGTCCTTGTATGCAAGGTGAACCGAAAAAATGTCGTTTCAGATATCCTAGGCAATTCAACGACCAGACGGCGCATGCTGAAGACTCATATCCATTGTATCGACGAAGAAATAATGGAATAAATGTAAACGTGCGAGGTCATACCCTTGATAATAGATGGGTGGTCCCGTATAACCCAAAGTTGCTGATGATGTTCAACTGTCATATCAATGTTGAGGCTTGTTCGAGTATAACATCTGTGAAATATGTGTTTAAATATGTTTATAAGGGTCATGACAAACAAGTTGTTCATGTTGATCCAGGGGAAACAGAGTTGGTTATTAACGAGATTAAGAAGTTTCAAGATGCGCGTTATGTCTCTCCTCCTGAGGCAATATGGCGTATTTTTAGCTTCGCTCTTTCTCAAATCCACCCTTATGTGATGGCTTTGCAACTCCATCTCCCCAATAAACAGATGGTTAGGTTCAGAGATGATGATATAATGACGGATATTGTTGATAGAGAGAGAGAGATAAGCGAACGATGTTGACCGCCTTTTTTGAGAGAAATAAAGTAGACAGGAGTGCGAGACAATATTTGTACAAAGATTTTCCAAAAAACTACACGTGAAACCCAAGCTCGCGTCGTTGGAATCCTCGAAGACAAGGATCAATGAGAGGAAGATTGGTTTCTGCTAATCCAGTTGAAGGAGAGCGGTACTACCTACGTGTAATTTTATCACATATCAGTGGGCCTACTTGTTTTGAAGATCTATACACCGTCAATGGCTTATTACACCCGACATTTCGTAAAGCAGCTCTTGAGAGAGGGTTAATAGAGACTGACGATAACTTATCTCAATGTCTTGCTGAGGCCTCCTTATTTCAATTTCCTGGTGCTCTTAGAAGGTTGTTTGCAACGATATTAATTTATTGCGAACCTGGAGATGTTCGTAAGTTATGGGATGACCACTATGACTCTTTTTCTGAAGATTATAGGCGACAATGCGAAAGTGTTGACCAAGTCCGAAATATGGTCCTAACTGACATCATGATCTTTCTACAATCTATGGGTAAAACTCTTGTCGATTTCGATCTTCCAAAGATAAATGCAGATGCAAACTTACAATTTGGAGGCTTTCGTGAGGTACAAGAGGAGTACTCTGTAGTTGTGGAGGAAGAACACCTACGTGCCCGAGACTCTCTCAATTCCGACCAAAAATACGCATATAATGAAATCATGAGGCACGTGGATGATGATTGTCCTGGCGTGTTCTTCATAGATGGTCCCGGTGGAACTGGAAAGACATTTTTGTATAAAGCTTTGCTTGCCAACGTGCGTTCCCGTGGTTTTATTGCTCTCGCTACCGCTTCGTCAGGTGTTGCTGCCAATAATATGCCCGGAGGGAGAACAGCTCATTCTCGATTCAAGATTCCCCTCAATCTTGATAACAACTCAATGTGCAACATAAAGAAACAAAGTGGGGCTGCTCAATTGCTTCGCAATGCAAAAATTATCATTTGGGATGAAGCATCAATGGCTAAAAGGCAGGCGGTAGAGGCGCTTGATCGAACAATGCAGGATATCATAGGTGTGGCACTCCCATTTGGTGGAAAAATAATGGTTATGGGAGGTGATTTTAGACAAGTCTTACCGGTTGTGAGACGTGGAACCCGAGCACAGATTGTAGATTCTAGCTTACGGATGTCACCACTATGGTCAACGATTAAAAAGATACGGTTAACTCTCAACATGAGAGCACTAACTGATCCATGGTTTTCAGGATTTCTATTACGAGTCGGTGATGGAAATGAAGAAGCGTTGGACGAAAAGTTTATTCGCATACCTGATGACATGACCATTCCTTATACCGATAATGTTGATCCAAAAGATGCTCTTATTGATGCAATCTTTCCATCTCTGCAAATCAACGGAGCTGATTCAGATTATATCATTTCCAGGGCGATATTATCAACTAAAAATGAGAACGTTGATGAGATAAACGATAAGTTGATCAACAAATTTTGCGGAGATGAAAAGGTATATTACAGTTTCGATGAAGCAGAAGATGATCGGAATAACTTTTATCCGGTGGAGTTCTTAAACTCACTAACTGTTAGTGGTTTGCCCCCTCATTACCTTCGGCTCAAAATTGGATGCCCAATTATTCTATTACGAAATATCGATCCTTCAAATGGCTTATGCAACGGCACCAGATTGATATGCAGAGGTTTTCAGCAAAACGTCATCGATGCAGAAATAGCCATTGGTCAGCATGCTGGAAAGAGGGTATTTTTGCCGAGAATTCCTTTATGTCCATCTGAGGATAACATGTTCCCATTCAAATTGAAGCGAAAACAGTTTCCAGTTCGACTTAGCTTTTCTATGACAATCAATAAAGCTCAAGGGCAGACAATACCGAACGTAGGTGTTTATCTACCGGAATCTGTATTCTCGCATGGACAACTTTACGTGGCGTTGTCTAGAGGGATATCACGGGGAACTACAAAGGTATTAGTGAAGCCTGTGAAAAAATTCAATCGTGTTGGAGTCTACACATCTAACGTTGTGTATAAAGAAGTTTTACGTGATGAATAAGGTACAATCAACTAATTACTATTACACATATGTACAATATGTTTAGATTTAAAATAATTATGTTTTTTTTGCAGAACATGCTTGCGGATTGATGCTTCACATGTCCTAGCATATTATGAATCTACGGATGTGCATTTTCACATATGATTGTCATGTCACTTTTGATTAGTCATTATTTTCAAACTTTTAACGAGTTGTGAATATATGGATTTATATATATCTTGTAAATAAACATATTTTATGGTAGTAACCGTTTTGCAAATAAATCATACTAACCTATAAAAAAATTGAGAGAAAACGAGAATAATATGAACAAAAACCATCGGTGACAGAAAAGTTATTTGCTTTAGAAATTGTGATTCACCCGATTTGTCAACATATAACATATTGGTTGTCAAATTGATTGGTTGTCAAATGTATATGAAGTAACTACGGAATTTGGATTGGATTTGAATGAGAAATTGGTGTTTTTTGCAGAAAATATTTACGAATGAGTGCATTACAAAAACTAAACAACATTCTGGATATACGGATGACATTATTTACAAATGATTGTATTTCTTTGTTCAGTCAAGAAATTTCAAGTTTTGTAATTAGTTTTGAGTAATGGATTTAGAAGCCCAGTATGTGTGCAATTATTTTTCCATTAGATTTTGCTAATACAACATATTAACCTTCAACTTGATGTTTCGGAATTGTGATTTACCCGCGCTGCATCGCGCGGGTACACCACTAGTATATATATATATATACTACCTTAATATGTATTTAGGAAAAAAGTCTTAAAGACAAGTCTTCATGCATAATCTACAACTCATTTAAGCATTAAATTCAAAAAACTCTTAATTACAAGTTATAAAGCATGAGATACAAGTGTTTGAATGCATTCCCAACATGAGTTACTTCTTCTACCTCTTCACACTCACATGCATAAAATAAGTCGCCCCCTCACCATACTAGTACTTCCTCTTCTGCTTCTTCACGTCTCCACTCCACCATACCCACCAACCATACCCTTTCTTCTTCCACTGCTTCAAGACCATACCTTCGGTACTTCTTCTACTTGCACACACGCTATTTTTGCATATAAATCAAGATGATGGGTTCAAAGAAAATTTCATCCACACAATCTCGTCTCTCTCTCTCACACGCATCGTATCGATTCTCCTTCTCCTGTCCGATTTTGATTTGAGGTAAAACCCTAACTCTTGATTTGAGGTAAAACCCTAACAGAAGTTACGGTCATGGTGGATTCAAGTGATTCCGTCTCTGTTGATATGGAAACCATTTATCTTGGTGGAAAGGTTTGTATTCTTTAATTGGATTTATTGAGTTTTAATGTGTAATTTGATTTATTTCTTTGTAGTTATTTGGATATGAACTCGTTTCTTCATACCCATTTCGGTCCTTGAAGTATTTACTTTGAAATGTTTGGTTTTTGATATTGTATGTAAGGTGTTTGATGAAATGCCGATTTGGGTTTTGACTAAATTCTCATAATCTTTGAGTTTGTTTATTTACTTTTCTTTATATCTTTGGTGTACTGGATGTGTTAGATACGCTTTTAGGGATGAACTCATGTTTATTCCCAAATCAGAAATCACTTTTCTTGGTTTTTTAAGTTTTTTTTTTTTTTTTTGCTTTTGGTTCTTTGCTGACAATACAATTTTTAAGCTGTAAACGAGTGATTTCTGGAATTTGTAGATCTGTTGACTTTTATTTCCACCGTCAATTTCTTGAAAATATTAAATTCAAGATTATTCATATTCCAAGACAACAAGTTCTTGAATTATGTTTATGTGGTCAACAATTTTTTGCTAGCTGTTTCTTTAATTCTTCTCTCTGTTTTTATCTTTATTTTGAAAGTTAATCCAAAGGTAGAGATTGCTTGCAACAATTGCTATAAAATCCAAAAAATTCCAAATTTTTTGGGATAAATTCTATTCTAATGGGTGTTTGATTACATTAAAGATTCAATTTTTAAAGCTGAATTTGTATCTTTATTAGGGTTTTTTGTTAATGAATTGACACAAACTCAAAAGAGAGATCAATTTGCAAGGCTATATGTACTTTAATTTGGAATTTTGTTAAATTAACTTTCATATTGACTCACTTGTCTTGGGTTTCATTTATTATTATTTTTTTGAAAAAGCTCTTTTGAAAAGGTTATGATCTTGTTATATTTCATTTGCTGGGTTAGAATCTATTATCTGATTGCAATGACCAGTGACTGAATTGCATTTATCAAGGTCTTTGGTTTTAATTGGTGGTTTCATGATTGGGATTGGAAGAATCTGTTTCATAGTCTGTTGCTCCATGGGTTGTTCAAAGTTCATTATTTGGCGCTTAATGTTCTGTTTCAAAGTTCGTTATTTGTTTCATGTTTAGGATTGGATGAATCAAGCTTGTTCACAACATTGCTGGAAAGGAGTTTATTGATCTCTTTTGGCGCTTTAAATCCATAGCTGAAACAAAAAAGGTAAAGAAAACAATATTTATATCCATCTTCGAAATTGAGTTATCAACTACTATGGAATATGAGTCTGTATCCACTGATTGTACATTTCCTTTGTGTTTCAGGTTATTACTGATGATGACCTAATGGTGTTGTTTCAAGCTGAGATATATAGGTACATATTCATATATATATATATATATATATATATATATATATATATATAAAAGGTAAGGTTGGGTTCTTGTAACACCCGGTTTTTCGTAAGTAAGTTTTCGTCCTTCGTTGGTAATCTCTCCACTTTCCGCCTATCTTTTTTGGTGGAAAATGTTGTGCTTTCGAACCTTAAGTCGACCCATGCGAGAATCTCGAGTTTTGACCCTTTTCTGGGTTCGGTACGAGTGGCGCGATTGTGACTCGCGATAGTGACATTGTCACTATCGCGTGGCACAATCGCCGGGGGAGTACCACCTGCGGTACAATCCCCGTGAGAGTGCCATCACGATAGTGACAATGTCACTATCGCGTGGCAAGGTCGTCCGCGACCCCTGTCTCCTAAAATGTCCGAATTTTCACCCAATCTTCTCATTTCTCACTTCTAATTCCTTCCCATTCTCTCCCAAACCATTCCCTATCTTCCCCACAAACCCTAACCCATTTTGAGGGTTTCCCCCTTGAACCACATGATTCTTCATCATCTAGCTAGTGGGATCTTGAACCACAAAACCTCCATCTTCATCTTCCTCATCAAGTTCAACGTGTGGGAGCTCGGGTTGAAGAGTTGGAATGGGTGTCCTCGGAAAGTCTCATCATCTAGAATGGTAAGCTTCCTTGATTTAATGTTATAAATGCTCCATTGATGTTTCCCTAGTGTTTGGTTTATCAAATATCGGATTTGATAGTTTTGGAGAAACTAGTGTTTTGATCTCGTTGGGGATTTTAGTAAATAATATTTGGGGAATGTTTCTAAATGGTTAAATATGGGTATTTATGGTTTGGAATGTATGGATCTAGGTTTTGGAAGTTTTCGGCTTGAGGATTCAAGTGCCCTTCAAAGGAGCTCAAGTTGGGTGAAATCTAGATTTAGCCTAAATCTAGCGAGGTGAGTTCAAATTGATTTGTTAAAACGGTGTACATGCCAAAATGTGTATTTTGAAGTAAAAAAATGTGTTTTACTTGGAATTTGTCAAAGTGTGAGTATTTTGATAAGTTTTCATAGTTGGTAAACTTGGGTTGCTTAATTCCATAAAATGCTCATATTTGAGTTCTAATGTTTTAACAAATAGCATGTTTTACACATTCGTAGCGATTTTGTACAAATAGAGTCCATTTCATGACTTATGCATCTTCGGTGATTTTGTACAAGCGAAGTCTAACTTATGATGTACGACATTTTGGGATATTCGGGTTTATAAACTATTTGGATGATTCTTGGTCCCAACACGTGTCGAGTTGGGTAAATCACATATTTGAGGTATGTGTCTGCATAAATGTCGTTTAAAGACATTTCATCATTTGGGGGACCGTTATTTGTTGGTCAAATGGATTTTGGGCATTTTAGCTCGGTGTTGACGTAAAAGAGTACTGAGGACATTTGTCCGGTTTTAATGGCTCGATTTAGAGTCCAAATTGTGATTTACGTCTTAATGCATTTTATTGCATATTATTGATAATTACAGGCTCGAGTGCTTTAGTTATTCATGAGTAGTCATGTAATCTTAGACTGTATTGTAATGGATCCATAGGCACATAAGTCAGTCTTATTCGATGGTCAATTGGGTGGTACGGGGTTCGACCCCGGGACTCATGTTTTATGACCAAAACTTGACAAGGAGGCACTAGGAGGGTTGAGTCTGGATAGTGCTACCTGGGAGGTGAGTATTGTGACCTCCGCCATTTAGGGAATTTCCTTAGTTGTAGTCCCCGATGTGCCGAGCCACTTGGGGAATTTCCTTAGTTGTAGTCCCTGGTGTGCCGAGCCTTTTGGGGTGGAGTACTTTGTAACGGCCACCAAGGTCAACTGTCTCTTTTGGTGAACTTGTCAAGAGGTCGTAAGGGCACTTGGGCTAGCGTGTCGTGAAGTGTCATACGATCAACGTTGTTTGAGTGACATACTTTTGTGTTCCTCCGCTCTCAACGGATACGAGTATCCTTGGTTGTCGGCCCGTTGTATTTTGGATATTTAATTGTCCATGCTTTAATATTTGGATTTCATTCCATTTTATGGTCGCGTGAGTATTACGTTTCAGTTCCATGTTTTAATGGCGTATCATATTTATATGGATTGTTTTCAATTATTTAAGGGTCGAGTATTATGTCCCACCCGAGTTTTGGGTGTTTTGCGATATGAAGTATTATATACATTTTCACAAATTTGAGTATCGAACTATGACCCCGTTTTGGGTGAGTTACGGGTTGCATCGTTTTATAAGAAATGTGTGTTTGGAAGCATTGTCTTTAAAAATGCATATTGTGGGAAAATGTGTCGTTTCCATTTTGAAGTATAATATTTCGAAGGATCTTGCTTTAAACTGAATTCCTTTCTTTTAAAGATATATTCATTCATGTTAAAACTCTTGAGTTCACTAGGCGTTAAGCCTAACATTTTTATTTGTCGGCATGTGCATCAGGTTCCTGTCGTGGGTTCGGTTCTAGCAAGTGCTATGAGGAGTCGAGCCTTAGCTTTATACAAGAGTGAGTAGCTGGTGAAGTCTTTCGCGGGTTGGAAATAGTGATTGTTATTGGGTTTAGTAGCACCCGTCCTTTTCATAGATGATATGTATAGGATGAATGTGTGTATTGAGGTTAATTCTCAAATTGTGTTTGTAGTCAAAGTAATTATTGATGTACTTAAATTTTTTTTAATAAGTTGCTATCTTCATATTTAAGGGTGTAACAGTTCTGGTTTGAATGAAAGTTACGGTGAGAAGGGTAAGATTTAGTCTATTTAAAATGAAAGTTGGGTTCCAGTTTGATTTAGTCTGTTCATGTGAGATTATGACCTTATTAAATCTATTGCATTCTCTACCCTCTTCATTGGAAACCAATATTGATGGTTGGATATGCTACTGGTGATAGGACGCTGATCTTGGTTTAAACAAATTTGCTATGCATGCACCGCCAACACCAAAGTCAGACGTTACTTTCTTGGATGCAGACTTGCAGAGTTTTCCCTATTCGACTCCCGCTCAAACAACACTCCGATAAAGGTTTAAGTTTCAAATTTCAAATTCAAAATATTTCCTGAAAGCTAGATTTATCTGTGACGCTATCCCACATATCTTTGAATCTTATACCATATTTATCTTCCTCTTCAAAATCTCAGTCTCAATCGTCATCACCAAAAAAGGATCGTAAGTAATAGCCTTCCATAGTTACATCAAATGTAACAATTTTCAATTGTCCCTCTCAATCAGTACAATTGTTTATGAGTATTCTTCTTCATGAAATATGTTTATATGTTACAATTTGGTTTAAATCTCGTGAACTTACGAGTGATTTTCTTCACTTAGATACCCTATTTCTTCTGCTATAATTGGTTGTGAAGTTGGTTCCATAGATGACAAAAGGTCGAGAGCGTATTGTCAAAAAGCAAGAAGAGAAAAAGAGATCAAAGAGTGAAGAATGTTGTGGATTATCCTGTCCAAGGTATGTTCCCTGTAAAGGGGTTTCTCATCACAATTTGATTTTTTTAGATATCTTGTGTTCACTTTCTTTGTTTTTTTATGAACACCAAGTGTTCAATCAAAGTTTCCAATGAGAGTTTTTGGTGTTGACCGGTCCTTCAAGTAATAGTAAGCCCACAAGCAATTTCTTTGCTCATTTAGGTAATTGAGGATCTGCAGAACTTACAGGAGCTATGGTTAGATCGTAATCTTATAAAGGCCATCAACTTATGTGCATTAAAATGCATTAAGAAACTCAGTCTGCAAAGCAATCTACTAACATCTATAAAAGGATTAGAGGTAACTATTTATTTATGAAGTATAAAGGGTTTACTATGTCCAGGAATGTAACTAATTAGAAGAACTATACGTGGGCCATAATGGTATTGTGAAAATGGAAGGCCTGTCAACTTTGGCAAATTTCCAGGTCTTGGATGTTTCTTCAAATAAACTTGCTACAATTGAGGACATTGACAAGCAAATTTTATTCTGTTGATGGTTTTAAAATTGGTATATTTTTCTAATTGCTAAAAGGGGTTTCTTCTCCCACCCTCATTTTGAAAGCTCAATGCATTCATTTGACTCTTTAGTTTTTGACTTCCATATGGCCTTTAGATTATGGGCATTGTATATGTCTGTCTTACCTATCTAATACTACTGTTGTTGTAATCAGGTTTGTAAGTCCATTCGGGTCTGTTTGTGTTCTGTTTTAAGTCCAGGAAACAGCAACATGGTGCAACCTTGGTTTATGGACTGGCAGGCTCGAAATTGGTAGCTAAAGGGATTGTTGTGGGTAAAAATCAGCAGCTATGTCTTATGGGTAAACTTGTCTCATCCATCCATCCATCCATATATAATTATCAAGTGGATTTTGTAGTATTTTAAACCCGTCTCCTTACATTTTTCATCTTTATTTGTTTTATCTTTCAAGTTATGAATTTTGAAATGGTTTGTATTAAGAAATTTAAAACAATTATGTTTTCGTATGTTTTACCCTTTTGGTTAATTGTTTTGAAGTCAAAAGATGCATTTTCATATTGTTGATTACTTGAAAGTTGAAGAATAAACACATATGTAGCCAAAAATGTTAACAGATAACCCAAAGTTTAGTATGATGACCACTGGACTCGTGATTATTAACAAAAACTTGATCTTGTGTAAAGTTTGTAGGATAATGGATGGAACCATTTTCAAATTCTGATATTTGGGGATAAATTAGAGTAGAACTAAGGGTGTTTGTCGGTTGCAAGCTTGGTTCCCTGTGCATATCATGTAGTGCTTAGTTGTGGTATGATAACTTCTCAAGTTCCAAGTTCTAATATACAAGATCTGGCAGATTTTGGTTACTGCTTGTATCATCTTTTGCTTTCTATATTTCTTCTTATTGATTGCTTAATCCCCCTACAATTATATTGAGTTTGGTACAACTAAGGTTTCAAGTTGTGGTGAGATTTTTCTTCGGTTGTTACAAATTCTACCTTTTGCAGGTAATTGTTTCAATGGATACAAGCTATTAGTGTTTGCACAGTTTCAATGACATGAATCGTTGAGAATCTTTACACAACATATATTGATGCATGGATTAATTCTTGCAAATCTAATTAGGTAATAATTGATCATTAATCAAATAATCGTGTGATAATAGCATTCTGTTCACCTACATTTTTTCATTAGTTCATTTGCAATTGAACAACACAAACTCATGATAGTATATCCAAGAGGGACGAAGAATGGATTGAAAAAAGAAACATGTTCGACAATTTAGTTAATGACTTCAGAACTATTATTCACCCGTGCTGCATCGTGTGGGTACATAACTAGTATATATATATATATATATATATATATATAGGGGTGAGTTATTATGCAACCTTTTACATGGTGCAACCCCTTTATCCACCACACATTTTACATTTATCTTTTTTCCTTTTTTTTAGTTACATAAAATATGTGGTGGATAGAGGGGTTGCATGGGGTTGCACCATGTAAATGAGTTGCATTTGAACCACACCCTATATATTATATATATATACTATATTATAAAGCACGCATAAAAAACTTTTAAATACAAATTATTAGGTACAAGGTACCATCAAAATTTAATGCAAGATTTTAAAAATCTCTTAATTTACAAGTATCAAATCACAAGATACATATTACTACTGCATGCTTCTAACACCTACCAATTTGGTATGTGCATAGTCTTACTTTTATGCAGACATTTTCATGTATCACTATTAATTAATATATTATATTGTTATAATTTTGTTTTAATTATATTATTAAATATGTAATTAGTTATTTTTTTTAGATTTCATTAAAATTATATAAGATAATCATTGAATTCTTACAAAATACTTAATTTTTTATATAAAAAACATTATATTATTAAGCCTAAATTAAACAAATTTATAAAAAAAAAGTTATCACTTGCTCAAAACCATCAAAAATTGTACTGTAAATGGACAAAAAAATAAAATAAAACATTAAAATCGTGATGTATCTCGTTGTATTACGCGAATACGCTTCTAGCATATCTATACTACTATATAAAAATTCTAAAACGGTTATTGTACAATCTTTTGTACAATAACATTTACCACCCTAACAATGTTACATTTACCACCCTTACAATTACTTATTTAATTTACTTTATATTCCTTACTTTTTCATTTTACACCATTATCATACTAACACAAATAATCGTATATGAACAAAAAAGCAATGAAAAAATACGTTTCTTTCTATACAAATTATACAATTATAATCGTCTCATCAATACCTTCAAAACGAGCCAAATATTGAATATTTTTTAATTTAGTTGTACTATTAAATATCATGAATATCTACGAATTAAATAGTTTTATATCCATACGTTTTATTTTTTTTCACCGTTAGCACATTAAAAATACATAATCGTAAAATATATTAAAAATACGTTTCATTCTTATTATAAATTATATCACTATAATCTCTACTATATTATAAAAATTCTAATACAGTTTTTTACAAACCTTTGAAAGCCAAAATTTTCTCCCCCATATTAATTCCACTTCCTAATTCAATTAAATGTTACGTTTATCATTCTTACAATTAGTTATTTAATTTATTTTATATCCCTTGTTTTCCTATTTTCCATTTTATATACCTTTATCATGTTAACATAAATAATCATGTTAACATAAATAATCGTATACGAACAAGCTCAATATTGAATATTTTTTTATTTAACCGTACTATTAAATATCATGAATATCTACAAATAAGATTGTTTTATATCCTTACACTTTATTTTTATTTTTACCTTTAGCATATTAAAAATACGTAAACCAACTAAAATATATTAAAAACACGTTTCATCAATTCATTTTATTTTGAAAAAGTTATATTGTAACACACATAACAAATTATTGAAATAGTTCATATAAATCACCAACTATCGAATTCCGTATAGCGAAGTGATATTTATTATACTTCATTTGATTATACTATATGCATAAAATTATTGGAATTTACGCCTATCTTCAATTGTCCCTTTTGTCATTTATTTAACTTTTTAAATAAATTTGAAAGATAAAAATAAAATTTTACACCCGTCGCATTGCGTGGACATATAACTATATATATATATATATATATATATAAATTTGTGAAACTTGATAAATTGTTTTATATAATTATTTTTGATAAAATTGTTTCATATATTTGTGTTTTTTATGTGAAAATGAAAAAGTTTCATTAGATTGAGAAAATGAATGAAACAATTTCATTAGAATTAGAAAATACATGAAACAATTTCATTTTTACATAAAAAAAACACAAATATATGAAACAATTTCATGAACCAATTTCATTAACTTAACCAATGAAATTGATGGTTAACACGGTTTACAAAATTAGAGTGGTTTTCATTTGATCTCTCCCATATATATACTATATTATAAAGCATGGATAAAAATCTCTTAAATACAAATTATTAAGCACAAAGTATCATCATTTTATGCAAGATTTTAAAAATCTCTTAATTTACAAGTATCAAAGCACAAAATAATATTACTACTACAGACTTTTAACACGCACCAATTTGGTATGTGCAGGACCTTCCTTTTATGCAGACTTTTTCATGTATCACTATTAATTAATATATTATATTACTATAAATTTGTTTTGATTATATTATTAAATATGTAATTGGTTATTTTTTTCTAGATGTCATTAAAATAATATATAAGATAATCATTGAATTCTAACAAAATACTTAATTTTTTTATATAAAAAAATTATATTATTAAGCCTAAATTAAACAAATTTATAAAAAATATTATCACTTTCTCAAAATTATCCAAAATCGTACTGTAAATCGACAAAAAAATAAAATGAAACATTAAAATCGTGATGTATCTCGCTGCAGTGTGCGAGTACGCTTCTGGTATATATATATATATATATACATATATAGGGGGGTCATTCATGGGAGAACTCGGTTGTTTGTGATAACTGTGAAATCCAATGTGAGCCACATATTAAGGAATAAATTAGAAAATTATTAATTTTGGTAATTTTATTTGAAATTTAAATTTTAGGGCATTTTAGTTATTTTAAAAATATTATTTCTCATCTCTCATATCTCATCTCTTTGGCCTCCTACCTCCCTCCGACCTCCTGTGATACCACCGACCTACTTGATACCAAGATGCAATGTGATACCAATCCATCCTTATTCTACTCTTGTTGTATTAACCTTCATGTTGTACCAAGATGCACTGTGATACCAAGACAATGATGTTTTCTTTAAAGTAACAAAAAATAAAGATGGTGCACATTATGATACCCTTTATAAAACAACAAAAATAAAGATGATGCACACTGTGACCCTTTATAAACAACAAAAATAAAGATGATGCACATTGTGATATCCTTTTAAACAACGATGATACATATTATGATACCCATTAATCATAAACTTTAAGACATAAACTCATTGTGATACATACTGTGATACACACCCATTCTAATAGCAACAAGGGTGATACCACTACAACACCTCTACGACTGGTGTGGTGGTCGGAGTTCGATCGGCAAGGAGGATAACAATAAAATCGATCTAAGTTTTGGTGCTTCGTCGAGGTCTCCGGCGAGGTATGGATTTCGGTACATTGTCGAGATCTGTGTTGTACAACAGCGTCAAGATCTAGGTGGCGTAATAGAGCACCGGTGAGACCTGTTTGGATTCAGTGATCTACACGAGGGGAGAGAGATAGAGAGAGGGACGAGGCTAAATTGACGTACCATGATGACGGTGGTCGGTGGAGGGGGACGGGAAGGGGCGTCGATGGTGGCGAAGCTACTGACAGTGATGTTGCGGTGACCAAAACACTGCCGACGAGGACCATGATTTCATATGGGTTTGATTCGAACCAGAAGATATAAGAAAAAAGAAGCCAAGTAACCAGTTTTGATGAAGAACTACCTGATTCGATGAAGAAGATGATATGGGTGTATGGAGAGTATGGGTGGCGGCTCTGATATGGAGAAAGAAGAGGGACACTTTTAGAATTAGGGTATAGAGAGAAGAAACGTATGAGAGAAATTAATGGGTTAACTTAATTAGTTGTAAAAAGAAAATTACTAAGATACCCTTTTATATTTATTTAATTTTATATCAATTATTTTAAAATGAGTGGCTCACATTGGATCTCACAGTTATCACAAACTAAACAGTTCTCATTTGATTACGCCCCTACATATATATATATATATACATATATATATATATATATATATATGTATATATATATGTATATATATATATATAGGGTCCCATTCATTTGCTAACCAACCCATTGGTGCTAACCGTGTTAACCAATCTCAACCGTATATTAATTAGATCAATGGTCCAGATTTAATTGATTTTCTATTTATCTAAAATATGGAAAATGATTAATGAAAATAATTTGAATCTATGCATAAGGGTAATTTTGTCCAAGTACCCTAATATTTTAACTTGGTAAGTCGCGCTCTAATCTAATTATACCAACAAATTAGGGATTTTATCCCCTAAAATTAGCTTCCCCAAACAATGCATATTTTCATTAATGCTTATTTAGTAATTGAGCATGATATACAATGTACAATTAATTATTGTAAACGTGTATTAAAGTATTTAATGTGTGTATGTTGAAATATGTGATCAATTTTGATATCTAAACATAATATGTCATCTAATGGAAATATGGATACTAATGCATAGTATTTTCTAAACACTAATGAACGTAAGTTTGCGTATATGCAACCATGTATAATTCTGAACTTAAGTTTGCGTATATGCAACCATGCATAACTCTAGGAAACAATGTTGAATTTAGATTGTACACATGTGCATATGTATGCAAATATGCATGTTGAGTAATTGTGCATTCTTTACAATGTACCATTAAATATTGTTAATATGAATTACAGTATCTAAGCCGCCTAGTTTGTGTATGTTGGGAAATGTCCGCAATTTTGATATCTTCAGATAATATACCACCTAGTGCAAACTTGCAAACTAGTGCATATAAATTTCTGACAACTTTTGAAATTAAGTTTAAACATATGCAACAATGCATAGTTCTAAAAATTCAAAATGTGCATGTCCAACCATGCATTACTACACGCAACAATGATGGATTGAGTTTATGCACAAGTGCATATGTATGCACATGTGCATATTTAGTAGTTGTGCATTATTAACAATGTACGATTACAGATTGTGTACCTAAACTGCCTTGTGTAAATATGTTGCGACATGTCTGCGATTTGGATATATAGATATAATATGACACCTCTTGCAAACATTCATACTAGTGTGTAGATGCAAAAGGAATCAGATGGTGCTAAAAAATAAACGGCATGGTAGAGTATCTATGCACTAACCAATTAATTTTAAAGTTGTCTATAAATGTAAACAACATGGTCGGCTGTTGAAATCAATATGAAGTAATAAATGTCTTTTTGCATATATGTAATATCACGTGCATATGTGCAACCAAATTATTGTGAATGAAGATTTCAAACCGGTATGTGCGAGTTTATGCGAATTTTTTTCCACGCTGTGAATCTGTGTAAATTATATGAACATTGTCGTATAGAAAATAAATTTCAGTTCCTTTTACATGTATTAAATTCTGGATGCATTGTACTAGAAGACGGGAAATTCTGGAAATTGGTCTCGAGTGAGATGTCATCAAGTCCTGAAGAATTACCGAACTCTAACGGTAATCCGGTATTCAACGGTTGAACATTGGAATCAACCCGTCTGCACGGAACAACTTCTTCAATCTCGAAAATCGATTCCATTAAACTCTCGTTATCAACAATAGACGTAATTCGATTATCGCTCATTGTGATGTTACATATAAACGAAAAAGTTTAATTCACAAACTTAATAAACAAAAAATCTGTAAAAAACTTATTGACCGATCAGATTGATAACCCCATATAAAAAGTTATGGAATGAAAAAAAAAATATATAAAAGATATGTTAAGATTCAAGATAATCATAAACAAATTTAAATTTCAAAGAATTGTATTTAATGAGTTATATCATTACCATAACAAACTTTGATATAAATATGGAATACATTAATTTGCCAATTTGGTTGACTAAAATGGTGATGGGCGATATTAGTTAAATTACATTAATACCCTTGAATATTTAATATAATCAAAAGCATTACCTCATCTTTAGGAGCATTCTGATTGGTCAAAATCGGTTAGCACGGTTAGCACTAATGCGTTGGTTAGCAAATGAATGACCCTCTCTCTCTCTCTCTCTCTCTCTCTATATATATATATATATATATATTATAAAGATTCTAAAACGGTTATTTTTACAAAATGTTTCTTGTACAATGTTACATTTACCATCCTTAACACTTACTTATTTAATTTACTTTATATCCCTTGTTTTTTCATTTTTCATTTTACAACATTATCATATTAACACAAATAATCGTATATGAACAAAAATGCAATGAAAAAATACGTTTCTTTTTTTACAAATTATATCATTATAATCGTCTCGTCAATAACTTCAAAACGAGCCCAATATTGAATATTTTTTAATTTAACCGTACTATTAAATATCATGAATATTTACGAATTAATTTGTTTTCTATTCATACGTTTTTATTATTTTCCACCGTTAGCACATTAAAAATACATAATCATAAAATACGTTTCATTTTTATTATAAATTATATCATTATAAATTTTTTCGTCAATAATTGTAATATAAACTAATTATTGAATATCTTTATGGGTTTAAGGTTTCATAAATTGTGATTTTTAGATAATGATTTATTGTTGATGACATGTCTATAAGAAAGAAGCATTAATTGTTCGTTATTTACTTAAATTCCGTTGCATCGTAAAGGTATATGTAAAGTATATATATTAAAAAAAAGGTATCGAAATTCTATCCAAATTTCTTTTTATGGGAAGGGTAGAGAGAAGGTGACGAGGAAGAACGGGGTTGGTTACACATGTGGGCCCAACAAACATTGAAGTTGCCGCAATCTTATTGGTTGAGTTACGATTCAGCCACCCACATACGGCCACGTTAATCATACGGGTTTGGGGGCCCACTTTTATTTCCACCTGAGCAAAAAACAAAAACAAAATTATCTTTAATATAACAATCCAATTTTCTTACGATTCATTCTTTAAATTTGATTATGTTTACCTTAAAAAAGAAATAGAATCATAATTAGTTTTTGCCAAAAACTTAAAAAAAGAATTTCATTCTATGTAAGTTTTTATCTAATTAAATTACATTTTACTTATTAATAATTTTACTTGATGTTGAACTCTTAGGCATTGTTTGGTAAAAAAAAACTAGCTTATTGAAAAACTACTCATAGTAGTGTTTTGAAAAACTAGCTTATCAACTGTCAGCTAGCTTATCAGCTAGTTTGCCAAACATAGCCTATATTAGTCTAGTGGATTTTCTTGTATCATCTCTGGCCTGGAGTTGTTGCTAAGCTTGTGATCGAAGGTTCTAAGATTTATGACTTTTTGAACTTTCAATTAACTTCGATGGGCAACTTAGCTCAAGTGTGGGGTGTATTTTTTTTTCTTGATTTCAGTATGTTGGTTAATCTGTCATTGAGTAAATAACGATTTTTCGATAGAGCAAATAGATCAACATAACATTATTGAAATGAAAGCTATTTTCGTATAATGTTTAGCAAAAGAAATCCTACTAAAAATATTAACGTTATATAATTTTTATAAAATATTCCAAACGCATAAACAAGTCTTTGTGATGTGTGTTTACACAGATTAATTAATACTACTAATTGACGTTACAATGATCAATTTCGAGTGCAAAAACAAAATTGATAATAATTTCGATTTTCGGATTATTTATAATAAAATTAATCAAATTTAATAGGAAGTAGGTAAGAAGTTGTAAGATTATTGATATTAGGGTTGAGTTCGGGTAAGAATGAAAGTTATTATGATAACGGTAAAAATTGATCTCCATCGTTGAATCAATTCTAATTGAAGATCAACACTAATGAGATGTATTGAATCAAATTCTCTTCTAAAACGCAATTCATGGGTTATTTTAAGATTAAAAATAATTAATGGTCAAAATCATTTCTTACAATATTTCACCTTAACTCATTTTTCATACGATCATTCGTCATCGATACTAAATGTAAAATTCCGTACCAATCCCAATATAATACCATTACTTGGTATTTGATCCAATTTTATGAAATAGCAAATTTGATTTATAAACCTAATTAATTTTATTAAAATACTATATATCATGTACCTATATGTATATAAAGTTATTTAAAAAAAAGAAAAAGAAAAAGAAAAAAGAGGGAATGGAAATGAGTAATAATTTGTTAAAATAGGCGCACGGGGGAGAGAAGGAAGGTGGTGGCATGATTACCGTCGGTGGTGGAGGCGAGTCGTATGTGTGACGATCAGTTCAACGCGGTCCGTTTAATCATGCTCCATACAACCTTTTTTTTTTCTTTTTTCTTTTTTATATATTATATATATATATATATAACATATATATTAATTAATTTATAATTTAAAAAACATAAAAAGAAAAAGAATATCTTAAGAATTAGTAAGTAAAGATTTAAATTTTAAACAAACATTCCAAATGTTAACCACCAAACTAACTTTTTTTTATATTTGAATAACGAAAACATAGGAGGATCAAATGAATTAAATGCTTTAATTGTCTCTTGTTGTCCATGAACAAAACAAGAAAGACAATTATATGAAACTATTTTTTTTAAGGTAGAATGATTTACTCTAATAATAAATAAAATGGATATGGTACATCACGTAATTATATTTTTGTTTATTTGTATCATTTAATTTGACAAATAATTTAATCAAATATTTATAATATATATTTTTATAAAAACATGGTGGTAAATTTTTTGTATATATATATATATATTCTTGATAGTGATCCTTTAGCATATCTCTTTCGGTATGCGTTACGAACACTTTCATTTTAAGCGTCTCATCTTCTCTGTAGAAGCAAAGCCTTTATATTATCATCGACCAAAATATGCAAGTTAAATATCTCCTTAAGTGGATTAATTACCATCTGAATAACCAAAGATATTAATTATCACAGATATTAATATTAATCAAGTCCTTTAATTTCGATTCTAAACCAATGAACATATATATATATACATATATATGAAAAATACAGAGAGAATATGAAAATACATGCAGAACCAATAATTAAATTAATCAAAACAATGTAGTTATATATATGTACATTAATTAATGTGTACATAGGTTGAATATGTTAAGATTCCATAATCTATACACATAAAAACAACCCTAAAAAATTAAAGAAAATAGTCGAATCACGTGTAAGATCAACATGTGATTCATGCAACTTTACAGGTCGCGGCCACGTCGCTCGCTCACCCTTGTGTTGACCGTTAATGTAAAATCACAAGTGATTTTGCAAATGACTCGACTGTGTTCTTATTCTCTTATTTTGTAATTTTTCTCATTTGAACCTCTCTCTACAGATAATTGTGTCGATGATAATACGGTTCTGAATCAACTAACATTTGTCAAGATAACCGAGTATATTTAGATCGATAGTTACATATTGGATACGTGTAATTTGTGTGGGAAAAGTTTAATTATACAAACAAGGTGGTCTCGATCAGTTGCTGGTGGGTTGGTGTTAGTCACAGATATTTAGGGCAAGAAAAATCTTGGGCACCAATTCAGGGCCCATATATATATATATATATATATATATATATATCTGATAGTGAAAGACAAAGATAGGCTACACATATTCATCATCATCATGATACAGCAAACTCTAGCTAGCCTTTACTTACCCATATGTCATCATCTCTCATCATTAGGGTTTCTTGTCTCACTTTAATTCTCTCTCTACACATACCGTCCTCCTCATCACCTTATATAACCCTAATCCATCTTCTTGAGCTTTCCATTTTTAGCACCTTCAATTCCCATCCAATCACATTCTTTGCCTTGGGGTATGAACCATTTCATCGATTAATAGGTTCAAATCCCAAGGAAAGACAGTATCTTTCTTGTATTTTCTTGAATCTACCAAATCCCTTAAAGTTTTTTTTGAAACCCTAAATTCTTAAGTCTTTAATTTGAGTTGCTATATATATATATATGCTTGGAGGAACTGCAGTACTCCTCATCACTTCCAAGAAGATCAGATTTTTCTTAAGTTGCCCACATCGATTTCGGTCTTGTTTGTAAGTCTCCCTATCCATCTTGATTGAAATTGAAGTATTTGTTATATATCCGATCATACTTCATATATCAAGGGTCATTTGATCAGTAGATCGATCGATTATATATCTGTGTGTTTGTAAGCAAGCTATGGTGGTTGATTTATCTTATCAAGTCATGATATATAGCTGTTGTTAATTAATGTTCAATGGATATTTTCTAGATCAGTATGTTGAAGTTTTTCATAAATATAGCATGCAACCTAATTAATTATCACATGGAGCTCTATAGCTTTTACTTTTGTTTTTTAAGCTTTTCATCTTCTTTTCGATTTGTTCATATAGCCGAAAGCTATTATATATCATCGACTATGATTCATTGAGTTTGCTCTATGCACTTTGCTGATTGAACATAATTTCTCTATATATGTGGAATGGGAAAAGGTTTGATAGAGTTTGGCGATCATTATGTGTTTCTCTTTAATGTCATTCAACTTGTTTTACAATGTTTTAGCTTCGATTTTGATTCATATTTCATGTAAGTGAACTTTAAGGAGCTAAACTAGAATGCATCTTAAAACAGTAAGTTTTCTGTTCGATCTCGAATTAATTGGCCAATTAAGATAGGAAAAAGTTGGCATTTTGTTCGTTTTTTCAAGTGGTTGAAGCTTTGTAGGTTAATTCAGAGGTACCCATTTGGATTGCTAATTGCATATTAGCATATATAAATGCTACATTTGTATATAGAGTTTTTTTGGCGGTAAGAAGAGTTTATGATAGTAGAATGCAAAAATTAAATATGTTTAATTGGTTCTTGCATTGTTGGTTTTTTGAACATTGCCTAATTAATTTGTCGACTACAAGTGCTTCGACTGTACTACAGATCATCCACAAATTTAACGGCAAAGGGTTAGATATTGTTCTTTGGTTAATGATGTTCACCTGCATTTCTTCCATAAGATCAAAATATTTCAATTTCAAATAGCCTTGATTTGTCCATTACATGAATCTTCATTTTCAATACTCCATTCCTTTGAGTAGAAGCAAAATATTCAGCTTAGAGCACAGTGGTTTCAAGTGGCATTATAATTTATCTTCTCAGTTTTACCCACTTGCTAGAGTTAATTAACATATATATATATATATAGGGGTGGATTCAAACGAAAACGCTAACTATATATATAAGAAAACGAGAACAACCGATCATGTACAAAATCATACATGATTCACGTACAAAATCATATATGATTTACGCGACTTTGAGTCGCGGCCAAAGTCGCCCGCATTAAGTTTTGCCCTTAATGTAAAATCACATATGGTTTTGTACATGATTTGCTGTTTTCTTGTTTTCTTAAATAGTTATTCTCGTTTGAACCTTCATCTCTCTCTATATATATATATATTTCTTTGCAATTTATATTATGTCTCTTTAATCGTGAAACATAACTATAAACTGATCAAGATTCAAGATGACGGTTGAATTGCAGGTCTTAGGTTCTAAATAGATAGAAAGGGAAAACATGAACACTTTTTCACATGTTCCCCCTGGCTTTCGGTTCCATCCCACTGATGAAGAACTCGTGGATTACTACCTTAGGAAAAAGATTAACTCGAGAGCAATTGAATTGGACGTCATCAGAGATGTCGATCTTTACAAAATTGAGCCATGGGATCTTCAAGGTATATACATACATACTGGCAATGGAGGAAAACATTAATGTCAACTTTTCATAATTTCTTAACAACTTATATATTCATGATGTTTAATTTCTTGCTTGAAATATGCTAATTTGTAAACTTAAATAGAGCTATGCAGACTAGGTACAGAAGAGCAAAATGATTGGTATTTCTTTAGTCATAAAGATAAGAAGTATCCAACCGGTTCCCGCACAAATAGAGCTACCGCAGCCGGATTTTGGAAGGCAACCGGAAGGGATAAGGCTATTTACTCAAAGCAAGATTTGGTTGGAATGAGAAAGACATTGGTCTTTTATAAAGGTCGCGCGCCTAATGGACTAAAATCGGATTGGATCATGCATGAGTATCGCCTTGAAACCGATGAAAATGCAACCACAACACAGGCAAGTCTAAGGGGCTGTTTGGTTCATGCTGGGGAAAGAAAATGGGAATGAAAATGAAAATGACAGGTTAAACTAAAGGAAATGAATTTTCATTCCCTTTACTTTAACCTGGAACCCATTATATTATTTAAAACAAACAGTTTTCATTTATTATCATTCTCATTGATTATTGTTTAATACCTCCGACCAAACACCCCCAAAGATCAAATTGTTAGATTTTGCTTCTCTTGGAGAAAATCAATATTCTTCACAATTCGGTATAATGCAATGTTCTTTTGTATTTGAAAACAGGAAGAAGGGTGGGTGGTATGCAGGGTGTTCAAGAAAAGACTACCCACATTAATGAGGAGATCAGCAAGTGAGCATGAACCTATGTGGTACGATGATCATCGAGTCTCCTTCATGCCCGAAATCGACTCACCAACGCAGAATAACATTCGATCCAACTTGGATAACAATACTTATAACCAATACCCTTATGGTTCTTGCAAGAAAGAACTAGACCAGATGCAAAATTACCAAATTACCCCAGGTCATTGCATCCAACTCCCTCTTCTAGAGAGTCCAAAACTGCTCCCAAACTGCAATTCTTCAATGCCTGTTTACGGTATCGACATAAACCAAGGAATCATTAATTTGCAGCCTTCCTTGCTCACACAAGACCATAACAACAATATCCAACAACATCAAGGCCAAAACTTTAATGATCAAATGACGGATTGGCGGGTTCTTGACAAGTTTGTTGCATCGCAATTACTTAATAACCAAGGCGATGTTTCGATGAAGGGAAATCATGTGGAATCCTACCCAAATGAAGAAGAACAAATGGTAGTGCCAGAAGGAGGATCAAATTCAATCTCCAGTTGCCAAATAGATCTGTGGAAATAATGGAAAAAAAATCCCTTATTTTCCTTGAAATTATTAATCACGAAATATAGGAGAAGCAAAGTCTTATTATTTGTTTGTACATAATAAAAGACCTAAAGTGCTAGCTCCATGATCTGTGTAACCTTATTAACTCTTGTACCTAGCTTATATATAGAGTATTATTATGCCCCTTGATTAGCACTCTCATTAATTTATTTGATGGGAAATTATTGTAACTAAAACCATCAAGATAGGTATGAGGGTGCTATTGTATTTTATGATTACTTGGGATTACAGCATTGTCTGTTATGTGTAATGGGCTTCATTATGTTGCCCATAATTTGCAGCTGCATGCGCTGTTATTTTTATAAAACTGTTTTCTATATGATAAAGATAACTTTTTAACCATGGTAATTATGTTTAACATCATGCTCCAATTTCTTTAGAGACCCTAGGGAAACCATGCTTTAAGTGTTAAACTTTTATCATCCACTTAACTGTCCACAATATGCTCCAATATGTTGAAGGCTATAAGATCATGAAAATATATGTTTCAGTGTCAAATTTAATGAAGAAAGCAGCAGAAAAGAAGAAATTTCTATGTGAAATTTAAACAAATTAACAACAGACTATATATATAGAAGACATATAAATCTTGATCAATTCATAACCCCATATATAAGATATAAAACTTCAATCTTTATAACCAGAAATCTTTTCATGAGAAGATATATATGATATTTTGACTGAACATGTGATGTATTATACCCCTTCAATGTCTAGAAGAGTGTAGGCCTGCAGATCATATATATATATATATATATATATATATATATATATATAGTGGAAGAATATTTTGCAACTCTTGAAAAGGTTGCAATTTGCAACCCTTAAAAATGTTGCAAATCTTGCAACCCACATCTTAACCGTCGGATTATTGATCGGCGGTTACAATAGATATGAGGCCCAATATTTTTAATTAAAAAAAAACAGAAAAATAAAAATAAAAAAATCGTCGATCATGAATCCAACGGTTAAGATGTGGGTTGCAACCTTTTTCAGGGTTGCAAAATATCCTTCCACTATATATATATATATATATATATATATATATATATATATATAAATATATATAGGTGGGTTAACATATATGAACGTTCATATTAGAACAACATCTATTTAAGAAAACATGAAAACAATCAGTACATACAAAACATATATGATTCACACGACTGTGTGCGCGACCCACATCCTCCCGCGTCCGATTTTTTCGGGTTAGTGTAGAATCACATATGATATATATATATATATATATATCGGTTATTGGACTAACATGATAGTTACAATTTGAGATATTTTCAAATATTTTACCCATCACATATGTTTGGATTGGTTAAGGTAATGCCATGTTGCCCTTTTGGGTCATATAAAAAAGATTGCAGTATGCTTAGAAATGAAGATTGCCACAACACATGGGCAGATATATACGGGGGGGGAGAGAGAGAGAGAGAGAGAGAGAGAATGCTTGTTGGTTACATATAATTACTCAACAGAACTTTCCTTTGAAGGCAGAGGGAAACCATCCTTTCTTTTTTTTATCTTATTTGTGACAAAAAGTTCTTCACAAACAACTGTGGATACTTTTACTTGAACCTTAAAACTTAAAAGGGAATTAAGGCAAAAAGCTGTTTATACTTTACTGTAAAAATGCCAAGTTCTTCGAATCATACATAAATTGATGCAAATGCGGCGTTTATATATCATATATATGCACAACAAATGTTTCATCCATCGGGCATGCATGGTTTAATTAATTTTCCCTAATCAATGCATGAGTACGTAAATTAAATTACTGATATTAATTCAACCCATATGTTGAGCACAAGTATGCAATTGAATAATTTGTGCAACCATATATATATATATATATGTCTAAATATATACCAGAAAATCTAAAGTGGAAGAGAGTGAGAACAAAGATAAGAAAGGGCAAGAATAGTTAATTAACAGTAGGTGGTAATGGAGAGATCAACTATATATATATTAATTAATTGCTTACCCATGAAAGAAAGCTGAAGAAGAAAGCATAAGCATAAGCATAAGCATGCATGCATGGAGCTAGCAGCCATGATCATCGATATGCATATATAAAGGATGATCAATGACTGCATGCTATTGCTATTTGATAGCCAGCTTGTTTTATGGTGCCTGCAGAAAAGTGGTCCAGAAAATGTATATATGAAAGATTGTATATATATATATATATATAATATACATGTGTTAAGTGTTTGGGTGGTGGGGAAATCAAAATCTTGATAAAGCAATGAAGTTTCCAGACATCCAACATGAATCATTGAACACCTTGTCTCTTCTCAACACTTGGACCCTCCGATCATTCTTTTGGATTGACTTCAAGAAAATAATGCAATCCAAAAGTTGAAAATTTGTCAATTATGAACTCTGTTAATTAACTAATTAAATTGTATATATAAGATATGTCATATATTGAGGTTACAAAACAAGTTATATATAGAGAGAGGGGGAGTTCAGGAGAAAACTTTAAAAAAATTGAAAACTAAGGAAACCTTTGTATGCACTACTTGTACATACAAGTAAATTAAGTTGTTTTTTTTTTGTTTTTATGTACATATGCATGTTACAAATTACTTGTATGCACAATTGCATACTGTCCAGATGAAGAGCTACCCGGGTGTTCCTCAGTTTTCCGTTTTTTTTTTATTTTCCCTTGAATTTGACCCTATATATAGAGAGAGACGTTCAAATGCAACCTCTTTACATGATGCAAACAATGTAACCCCTCTATCCACCACTTATTTTATTTTCACTTTTGTAATTAAGAAAAAAAGAAAAAAAAACTAAAAATAAAATAAGTAGTAGATAATGGGGTTGCATGGGTTGTACCAATTAAAAGAGTTGCATAATAACGTACTTCTCTCTCTCTCTCTCTATATATATATATATATGTAGACTTGGGATCACGTGAGACCAACCTGTTTTCGTGAGACCTGTGAGACCAAGATTTTACACTTGCATGAAACTTCACAACAAACACTGTGAAGGTAAAAACCTTCACAGCAAAACACTGTGAAGGTTCGGATTTTTTTTACCTTCACAGTGTTTGCTGTGAAGTTTCAAGTGTAAAATTTTGATCTCATGGGTCTCACGAAAACATGTTGGTCTAACATGAACCCAACCCTATGTATATATGTATATTGTTAACAATGCATACAATATGGAAGAAAGAAAATTGGTTATGAGAGGGAAAAAAGATTAAAACAAGAGTAACTAATTAAGGATGCTTCCACGTGTAAGTATCTTAAAGAGTTTTAATCCATTTAATCCGCTAAGAGCATATGATTCTTTTTTATATTATGCATGGTGTATGAAGTTGGTTCATTGGAGGGGGCTGGGCACCCCTCTGCCCCCTACTCCCTCCGCCGCTGTTATATATATATAGACAGAGAGAGGGATGGTTTCAATTGGAAACCATATTAGATTGGAAACTTTGGAAACCGTCAATTTTATTGGTTAAATTAATGAAATTGGTTCATAAAGTTGTTTAATATGATTAAGTTGTTTCATATAATTCTTTTATTAATGAAATTGTTTCATATATTTGTGTTTTTTATGTAGTTTCATCTATTTTTCTCATTCTGATGAAATTGTTTCATGTATTTTCGCAGTCTGATGAAACTTTTTCATTTTTACATAAAAAAACACAAATATATGCAACAATTTCATCAATAAAAGAATTATATGAAACAATTTCATCAAATTAAACAATTTCATTAACTTAACCAATGAAATCGAGGGTTTTAAAATTAGAGTGGTTTTCATTTGATCGTTCCCCTATATATATATATATATATATATATATATATATATATATATATATATATATAGAGAGAGAGAGAGAGAGAGAGAGAGAGAGAGAGAGAGAGAGGCACCTTCAAATACAAACTTTTTAATGGTGCAAACCATGCAACCCACTTATCTACCACATATTTTGTTTTTACCTTTTTAATAAAAAAATGGGAAAATAAAATATGTGATAGATAAGTGGGTTGCATGGGTTTGCACCATTAAAAAGTTTGCATTTGAACATATCTCTCTCTCTCTCTCTCTCTCTCTATATATATATATATATATATATATATATATATATATATATATATATATATATATATCTTGTTAACAATGCATAGAATATGGAAGAAAGAAAATTGGTTATGAGAGTGGGCATGCTTCTTTTAAGATTTTATAAACAAATGATTAAAGGAATCAAATTATGAGGTTTCTATGGATCATGTGTTTGCTTTCAGAAGACGATATGATCATATTTTTACTGTTCCGTTATATACTCATGAACCGATATTCACTAAGGTAGCAATCAAATTTTAGGTCCAAAATATTCTATACTTTATAAATCAAAAAAAAAATTATTCATTCATTCATATATATATATATATATATATATATATATATATATATAGGGCCTTTCATGGGAGACCCTAGTATTTTGTGGTAACCATGAGATCCAATCTCATCCATCAATCTTAGTAATCAATGGTTTTAAATAAATAAGAGATATATTAATTAAAAACACAATTTTAGGTCATTAAAATAGGTAAAATTGTCAAAAAACTTTATAATTCGTTGTGATCTAATTTAGGCGGGTCCGATAAATTTGGAATGAAATCAGATAAGACTATCTCAAAATATTGAAACTTATCATTCAATCAAACTTTATCCCGATGAATACCACACTACTAAAAGAAATCGTATTACCGACGGTTGAAACAGTCGGTAAACTGTCGGAAAAAGGCTTTAGCAACGGTTTTGTGACGGGAATGATCGTTGGTAAAAAGTTGGTCGGTAATATTCAGCGACGGTTTTCCGACGACAACTACCGACAGCTTACCGACGGTTTTCCGACGGTATTTACTTATTAAAAATAAATATAAAATAAAATGAAAAAAACAACCGTCGGTAAGCCGTCGGTATTTCATTAATTTTTCCGACGGTTTTCCGACGACTTATTAAAAATAAATAAAAAATAAAATTAAAAAGATATCGTTGGTAGGCCGTCGGTTTGCCGTCGGTAAATATACCGACTGTTTTTTGCCGTCGGTAATTGTCGTCGGTATTTCACATTTTTCTAGTAGTGCCAAAAATACAGTGTGTTACACTGTGATTACCAATGTGATACACTCAAAGTATATTGTGTTACACTGTGATTAGCATTGTGTTACACAATTATTACTATTGTGATGCACTCAAAGAACATTGTGTTACACTGTAATTAACATCGTGTTACACTGTGATTACTATTGTAATACACTCAAAGAACATTGTGTTACACTGTGATTAACATCGTGTTACAATGTGAACGATGGAAAGACTGCATAATTTAAAAGTAAACAGAATATCTCATAAATAGTTAGTTGAGAATTTTTAGGAAACAATATATTTAATTTATAAATGATTGATTTTTTTAGTTAAAATTTTGTTTTTAATATTATTTAATTTATCAAATGACCAAAATATCATTCATTATTAATAAATAAATAAAAAAATAATATTAGATGAATGGATGAGATTGGATCTCATAGTTACCACAATCTAATAGGGTCTCATATGATTATCTCATATGATTAGGCCCCCTATATATATATATATATATATATATATATATATATATATATATATATATATATATATATATAGCCTTAAGTTCATTTGAGAAATGGTAAATATATGAGAAATAGAGAAGTAATCCTAGTCATTCATACAGTCAATATCGGATTTGACTGATCAAAAATTGTGGCTTTGACTGGTCAAAAGTTACGGCTATTCCAAAAATAGAATGACAGTTTCGTAATTTTTACAAAATAAACGGGTTGAGTTCATATATGTAACACCCTCAAATCTGGAAATAGCAACTTATTTAAAATTTTCTAAATACACCGATAAAGGAATTATCTACCACTACAAATTAAGATTTAACCTCAATACAAACATTCATTCTATACAAAAGCCTATGATAAGAACGGGTGCTACTAAAACCCCATAATAGTCACTATCTCCAAAATTGCGGAAGACTTCACCAACTACTCACATTCGCACAAAGCTAAGGCTCAACTCTTCATGGCTGCTAGAACCAACCCCAACTGGAACCTGATGCACATGCCGACAAATAAAAAGGTTAGGCTTATCGCCTAGTGAGCTCAAGAGTTTTCAACATATTTGAAATAATAGTTTAAAAGAAAGAATGCGGTTAAAAGTTATAGTCCTTCAATATGATACGTCTTACATGTGAAAACGACTCATTTCCAACAATATGCATTTTGGGTAAAGAACACCAATTAAAACGTTTTCCAAACCAATTACTTCAAAGATAATGATACCAACATAAGCCGCTCATTCATAAATTAGTTTTTAACTCAAAACTCACTCAAAGCGTAGGTATAAATTGAACTCTCCATTTATGAAGATACGGTTAAACCTTATATCCCAAAACACCCCAAAACACGGGTGGGGAATAATACTCAACCCATAAATCAAGGGTAAAACCCAATTATACAAAACGTCACCGAAAACTTGGATAATAAAAATTCAATACCCAAAAACAACACCTTTCGGTGACGGGGGATTCCCGATTCCATAAAATGTGACGGTCCACAAAGTAAGCCCATTTTATGTTGTTATGACTAGTCATATAAACAAAAGTACACGCAAGGGATGTCAGGCTCAGTAGCTTTAAACGTACACCCACGGAAACTTGAGTTCAACCCCGTCGGGTTCCTATGTCGAGCCCCTCATCCAATATCGTAATACTTGAGCACGAAGGACTTATACCCACATCCGGTACCTTAACGTGCAACACGAAGGACTTATAACCACATCCGGTACCTTAACGTGCCTCGACGTGGAAAACTAATCGTCCCAACGTCGGACAATAATAAACCAAATACGGGGTCATGACTCCCAATGCATCAAATAAGCCAAATAATACGCATAAGGCCCAACAAGGCTCGAAGTCGAGCTACCAAAACTGGACTATTGTCCAAAAACCCCATCAAAATAACAATGTCAAGCCGCAGACTTAACAACCCATTGATTCATTAATAAATGAAATAAAAACACGATAAAACGCACTCACCCAACGGATATGCAAACATCACGACCAAAAGTGAGATTAGTTCAAAACTCAACATTACTTGAGGCAATCCATTTTCCAAATGAACTCATAACACAAAATATGCATTTTCCAAATCTAACTGCTGATAAGAATGAAAATCATAAAATTAGACTATAAACATTCTTTCAAGTTACCTCACATAAATGTGCAAGTGATACTTTATAAAACACTCCATTTCATGACGATGCATAAGACTCGACAAACATTTAAAAGTGTATTTCTTTGACCAAAGATCCATTCATGTAAAAAGACTTCAAAACACATTCATTTGTGACACATATATCAAATGCCCAAAATCTCCAATGTGGGTGTTATACAAGGTTTGTAAATTTAGATAATTCAAATAATCAAAGATTAGCAAATAACCCAACATTTGATAATTTCATGAAAAACACATAAAACACTTTAAAATAGACATTTTGGCATGTACAACGTTTTCACAAATCAACTTGAACTCACCTTGCTAGATTTAGGCTAAATCTAGATTTTACCCACTTAGAGCTTCCTTGAAGAAAACTTGAATCTAAAGCCAATCTTCCAAAACCTAGATCCACAAGTTTCCAACCATAAATAATCATATTCAACTATATAGAATCATTCCCCAAACACTTAACATCAAAATCTCTATTTTGGGCAAAACCCTAATTTTGACCCAACACTCCCAAAATTATCCAAACCGAAATTTAGAGAAATCAAACACTAGGAAACCATCAATGGGGCATTTATAACTTATTTCATGGTTTAGAAATGGAAGGAATACACTTACCACTTAGATTTTGATGAAAACCTAGAAAACCCAAAAATTCTTGAAGATGTAGGTGATGATGATGAACTCTTGATCCTTGCTTCCACTCCACCACAAAATACTTTTGGATCTTCCCAAAACTAACAATCTAATCTTTAAAAGCTCTCAAATACGAATCCATAGCAATTTGAATCGCTAAAATCGGAGTTGTGGTGAAGGAGATATGAGAAAATGAAGAAAATGGCTGAATTTCGCGACTTAACAGCAGCCTGGGCCCTTTGTGCGACTTTGCCATGTGACAATGCCCAGGGCATTGTCGCTGGTCATTGTCTCTGGTTCTCCCAGCTTTCTTCTCGTTCACTGTTTCGGCCGTAACTTCTTCGTTATAGCTCCGTTTTTGCTCCGAAAAGAACCGTTGAACTCGTAATTGAATCCTTCATCCATCTAGACTATAAAATCTAGGATTCAAGCCCAAAATCAAATATCTTATTTTTCCTTTATATATCGGTTTCTGTATTAACTTGAATTGATACCTCTCGAAACTCGGGGTGTTACAATCCTCCCAACCTTAAAAGAGATTTCGTCCTCGAAATCTGGAATCACCAAGCACCCAACATTCACATTTGAAAGATTCGATTGATTCCCTATCCCAAAGGGATGCCTTCATAAAACTTCACCTCATATATGAACCCGATTACATTTCGGTTGAGGTTGTCGCTGAGTTCTCATAACGTGCCGTTACGAACTAAATCTCAACGTTCAATATATTTCACCGACGTCAGGATGAAAGTTGAGTCCTTGATTAATCATTTTCTTAATTGTTAACTCTCGGTTGCCTCCCAACCTTAGATTTCTCATAATACCCCGAAAGCAACTTACGACCTTATCTAGTCATTTCCATCAAGAATACCCCAATCCGAACTATTCCCTTAGATACTTCTGATTACGACGCATCAAGGTCTCCTCAAAATTCATTTGTACTTAAAGTTCACCTCGACATTCCCACCAAATGTCTCCAAAATCATCATCACTAAAGAGTTATTGCTTTGACGAAATTTCCTAACGACTAGTTTGGTCTGAACCATCGCAACCTTTAAATCCGTTTGTCAAAGCTGACCCAGACACAATGTCTGCAAGTGCTCCCACACTTCTATAGACCCAAGCATTGTGTTTCCACCAGATTCATACCATTACGCTCTACAGATAGTCGATTAGCCCAAATCCCATGAATCCTCATATTCCTACAGATCCAATCCTAATATTGAACAAGATGTCCTTCCAAGGCGTCCCAATGCGTCCTTCAGGTAGCTGGTTAACCCAGATCCGGTTAACACTCAACTCCGTTCCAACACCAACCTCACAACATTCATATAATGAAATCTTTATCACTACGGGAATGCTTATGCACATCGGTACTTAATCATCACCATCTAACCTTCTTTTAAATTCCATCATCGAAATGTCAATATTTCCCATGATCCAACCGGGATACCTCCCAAACATTCCCAGATCCATTGACTCCAAGAAAACAAGTCGACGCCTAGGACTAAACGGTGACTTCGAAAACGTGGACATCCCGCCCAAGATTTCATTCCAGATGGAAGGTCGTACTAGGGTTGACACCTAATAGAGTGCTAAAATCCAATTCTTACATTTCTAACAAACGGACCATAAAAAAAATTTCCTTTGATCGCGGAATCCACTAAGACGATACACCATCAACATATATCAAGATGTCACACCGACGAGCAACCCACCAAATGAACTTCATAAAAGCGCAGATAATCACATAAGACCTTATCCCGCATGATTACCGAAGTATAGAATCACTCCTTAAATACCTGGAGAGACTCAAATCTACTATTTCCATTATACATGTGCGTACCAATTCAAAACTGAAACCTACAATTCAAGGCTGAGCGCAAGTCGGATCATCTGACGCTTCAAATCACAAGGACTCCATTAGTCCCTATTTACAACTTCTTTCACTACAGGCCTTAAATCTATATGCCTAATGAGTTCAAGGTTTTCAACTAACAGACCAATTTAAACTTTCATAAGAACTTTTAAATACGTACGCTTTATAACGATAATTGGTCGTGCAGTAAAATCCACTACCGATCACTCGATAGGTTGAAAATTGATCACCAACGCTACACATATAAAACCATTTACAAAATTCTTTTGATCAAAATTTACGTAAACAAAACAGTAACAAAAGGTGTGTAGCAAAATTCATACTATAACCATGAAAATAAATTCCGGTACCCCAAACACGTGAAATAAATTTTTGTACGGCTCTAACAGAGAACTTCACAACCTTTAACTTTAAACTTGTTGGGAACTGAAGATTTGTTTAAGTATGATTACTGCTGACAATACAACATGGTTACTACTGCTGAGCCAAATTACTACTGCTTGTAGAAATTAATACTGCTGAGCATAGTTACTACTGCTGGTGAAGATTAATACTGCTCAGAGTGTTAATGCTGCTATGACTTAATACTGCTTATGTGATAATCATGGTAAGATGCGCAGATCAAGGTTTGAAGATAATCATGGAAGGTTGAAGATAATTATGGAAGAATATAATGAAGATCTTTTATGTTTCGTAATTATCTTTTATTTTCAGTATATGTATAGAATTATTCAGAATAGTTTGTTGGACACGAGTATTCTGAGTTTTTGTTTTGAGAGAGAATTAACCTCAAGGTTTACAACCCTAGTTCTAGAGAAGTAGAATTCGTCTTGGTGAGCATGTTCATCAAGATTGAGGTTTTGTGTGAAAGATTGTAACTTTAATCATTCAATAAAGTTTACAAGTTGTGATTTCTACTTTACTGTTACATTGATATTTGAATATTAAAGTGTTTTTCCGCAACTTCTTTAATATTGTTTCTGAGTTTCATTATTCTTGTTAAGAATCAGATCCTGACAAGTGGTATCAAAGCCTAGTATTCTCAGAAACCTTCATTCATCATGGACAACACAGTTGAATCAAACAGTACTCTTGTTTCAAAGGTTCCCATGCTCAAACCTAATGAGTTTGACATGTGGAAAATTAGGATCAAGCAGTACATCCTCCTTACAGACTTTTCTATGTGGGACATTGTTGAGAATGGTCCCTCTGCTGAAGGTAAAATTGGACAAGATGGAAGAAGACCACCTCCAAAAACTGATGCTGAGAAGAAAGTGAGACAATTGGAGATGAAAGCCTTAAGCACCCTGCTTTTGGCCATTCCTAATGAGTATCAACATCAGTTTCACCACTGCACTGATGCTCAAATTCTATGGAATGCTTTAGAGAAGAGATTTGCTGGCACCAAGAGTACTAAGAGGAATCAAAGGGATATTCTCAAGCAGCAATATGAGAATTTTACATCTTCAAAGAATGAGTCTATGACTCAAACTTTTGATAGATTCAATAAGTTAATTGGTGATTTGGCTACTGTTGGAGTCCAGATGGAACAAGATGATGTCAACCGAAAGTTCCTCAGATCTCTTGGAGATGAATGGACCATGTACACTGTTTCATTCAGACAGAATGACAAATTAGAAGAAAATGAACTGGATGATCTGTACAATGATCTGAGAGTGTTTGAATCTGAAGTGGAAGCAAAGAAGAAGCCTACTGGATATGTTCATAATGCTGCACTCCTTTCAACATCAACTGATTCTACTGCTAACCCTGAATTAGTTAATGCTGCTAATGGAGTAAATCAAGAAAAAGGCAATGAATATGTTTTTGAAGCCTTTCTTTCCAGCCATGGTAACTCCTCTTTAATCAATGATGACTTGGAACAACTTCATCCTGATGATCTTGAAGAGATGCATATTAAATGGCAGATGGCCATGCTTTCTATGAGGGTGAAGAAGTTCATCAAGAGGACTGGGAGGAACAACTTCTCCCAAAGAAGAGAAGATGGAGCAGGATTTGATAAGTCAAAGGTGGAGTGCTACAAGTGTCATATGAAGGGACACTTTGACAGGGAATGCAGAATTGGAGTGTCTCACAACAAACACCAACAAGCTGAGACTGGAAGCTTCAACCAGAACAGAAACTCTGCTCAAGCTTTTGTTTCTCAACAAGGAATGGGGTTTGACTGGAGTGATCAAGCAGAAGAGTCCATTCAAAATCAAGCTCTCATGGCAGAGGTATCTGATCTTCCAACTGAGGTACTCTCTAATCTCTGTTCTAAAACTTGTATAGACACTGTTAAAAGGTACAGGGATCACAGCCAGAGTATGAGTGATGACCTTAAGAGGTTAGAAAAGGATAGAAAATACTATGTGAAAATTGTTGAGAGGTTTGAGGAACAAATTAAAGGTTTCCAAGCCAATGAACTTCAACACACATATGATACAAATTACTGGAAGTGGGAGAAAAATGAGCTAGAAATCCAACTGACAAAGTCTAGAGAGGAGAATGAAAAGTTGAGAGGAGAGCTAGCTAAGGTTAAGCTGGATGTGGAAAAGTTTTCATATGCTTCTAAAGCCATGGATTCAATTATAAAGGTCCAAATCCATGATAAGCTTAAACCAGGAATTGGGTACAATACCACACCACCACCATATAACAACAACTACATCCCTCCTAAATCAGACTTGCTAGAGACCAAGGATAGGAAGTACTTGCATGAGGGAGCCACTAAGATAGATCCTTTAGATGAAGTAGTTGTTAAGGACAAGACTGAGAAAGAAGCTGGTAAGAGTAAGGATAATACTGTGAGTGGTGAGATTCCCTTAGAAAATAACATTCTTACCAATGAGGGTGGTGGAAGGGATTGGGTCAAATCTGATGACGTAGAGAAGACTGAGGGAAAGTCTAAAAAGGTCCATTACAAGAAGACTACAGTTGTGAATCCTGTTCTTTGCAAACAGTGTGCAGGTAATAAGTCTGAGCCCCTAAAGCATGATAAAAGGAGGGGATATCAAAGAAATTGGAATAATCAGTGGGCTCAGAAACAAGTAGTTGATTTGAGTAGAATCATCAGACCAAAACCTTGTTTCATATGTGGCAAAATGAACCATCTTGCCAAGTACTGTTATTTTAATCCTATTAACCAAAGGATAAATTTTCAAAGATCTGTGCAAAAACCCTTTGGTTATAGGAAGGATGAAAGGAACCATGTGGCTAAGAAACCTGTTAAATCTAAAAGCCACATGAAGAAAAAGACTGTAAAAGAGAGTGTCAAGATGTGGGTTCCCAAAAGCACTAAAACTGTTAGTACTGCTACCACAAATAGTGTTGCTGACAAAGATAGTGCTACCAGAAGCAATATTGTTGCTATCAATGTTAGTGCTGCTGAGAGTATTAGTACTTCTAAAACTAACATTGTTAGTAGTTCATCAGATGTTAATACTGCTAACTCTGTTAGTGCTTCTAACAAGGTTAGTACTGCTAAACCTGTTAGTGCTGCTAACTCTGTTAGTACTTCTAAAATTAGTACTACTTCTAGTGTTTTTGCTTCTAGACCAATCATCTTGACAAAGTACTCCAGTAAAGAGTATTCTAAATTTAAAAATCTCATCAAAAAGGAGTGTAAGTACTTTGATGAGAAAGGGAGGCCCAAGACCACTTTGGCTTGGGTTCCCAGTCAATACTAATTGATTTATCTTATGTGCAGGGCAACCAGCAGCTCAAGGGAAAGAGCATTTGGCATGTTGATAGTGGTTGCTCTAGGCACATGACAGGGAACATGACTTGCCTCAAGAATTTCAAGAAAATTGATGGAGGGCATGTTGCCTTTGGTAATACTCCAGATGGAGGTAAGATTAGTGGTAAGGGAGATGTAACAAAAGGTAAGATGACCTTTGAAGATGTTTACTATGTTGAGCAGTTAAGGTACAACCTGTTAAGTGTATCACAGGTTTGTGACAAAAAGCATAGTATATTATTCACTGATTCAGAATGCATTATCCTTGCTCCTGGATTCAAGGTAGTTGATGAAAAGATGATACTACTAAGAACTCCAAGAAAGGATAATGTCTATTGTTTGAATATGGAAACTGTTTCAAATGATTCACTTTGGCACAGAAGGATGTGTCACATGAATTTTAAAACAATGAATAAACTTGTTAAAAACAACCTTGTAAGAGGTCTGCCTTCAAAAGTCTTTTCATGTGATGATCATTGTGTTGCTTGTCTCAAAGACAAACAACACAAAACTTCTCATAAGTCTAAAGAATTGAACACAATTTATTCTTCTCTTCAGTTGTTGCATATGGATCTGTTTGGTCCTACAAATGTCATGAGTATAGGTAAGAAATCATACTGCTTAGTTATTGTTGATGATTACTCTAGATTTACTTGGGTGTATTTTCTAAGGACTAAGGATGAGACAAGTGGATTGATCAAATCCTTTATTCTAAGAATTGAAAACCAAACAAATCAAAAGGTAAAAGTCATTAGGTCAGACAATGGTACTGAGTTTAAAAATCTTGACCTAAACACCTTTTGTGAGGAAAAAGGAATTGAGAGGCAATACAGTGCTCCTAGGACTCCACAACAAAATGGTGTTGCTGAGAGAAGGAATAGGACACTGATTGAGGCTGCTAGATCTCTGTTAGTTGATTCAAAACTTTCAATTACTTTCTGGGCTGAAGCAGTTAATACTGCTTGCTATGTCCAAAACAGAGTTCTAGTAGTCAAGCCTAAGAACAAGACACCATATGAGCTTTTAAATAAAAGAAAACCCTTTATTGGTTTTTTCAAACCTTTTGGGTGTCCTTGTACAATTCTCAATACCAAAACTCACTTAGGAAAGTTTGATAGCAAAGCAGATGATGGTTTTCTTGTTGGTTACTCATCTCAGAGTAAGGCCTACAGAGTGTTTAATTCTTCTTCTAGAATAATTGAGGAAAGTGACAATGTCAAATGCAATGAGAACTCACCAAATCCTATTGGTTCAGGTCCTCAGTGGTTATTTGACATTGATTCACTAACTAACTCTTTGGGTTTCAGTAGTGATGATCATGCAGGATCAGGAAGTAGAGGATCAGGGGATGAACAAGTACAAGATATTATTCCTCAGTCTGTGATCTTTCCCATACCTACAATGAACCCTGTTGAAATGAGGAGAATCCAGAGCATGAAGAGCCAGAAGTAGCTGATGAGATCCCCTCACCTGACTTAAATGACTCCAATTTAGATGTGGGAATTAATGAAGAACCTAGTCATCAGACAAGAACTCAGAAGAATCATCCTCCTGAGCTGGTAATAGGAGAGATCACTTCTCCTATGATGACTAGGAATCAAAGCAGACTTCAAGATTTGCAGGATCAGCAGCATACAGTACTCTCTTGCTTTCTATCTCAGATTGAGCCTAAGAAGGCTTATGATGCAATGAAAGATTCAAGTTGGATAGAAGCCATGCAAGAAGAGTTACTACAGTTTAAATTGCAAGATGTTTGGGACTTGGTGGACCTTCCAAAAGGTCATAGAGCAATTGGCACCAAGTGGATTTTCAGAAATAAAAAGGATGAGAGAGGAATAGTAATCAGGAACAAAGCAAGGCTAGTGGCACAAGGGTACACTCAGGAAGAAGGCATAGACTATGAGGAAGTCTTTGCTCCAGTTGCACGGGTAGAGGCAATTCGGCTGTTTCTAGCCTATGCCTCATATATGAAGTTCAAGGTATATTAGATGGATGTAAAGAGTGCCTTTCTATATGGAACAATTGATGAAGAAGTATACGCCTGTCAGCCCCCTGGATTTGAAAATCCATTATATCCTGACAGAGTATACAAACTTAAGAAAGCACTCTATGGTCTACATCAAGCCCCAAGAGCATGGTATGATACTCTGTCTACCTATCTCTTGAAAAATGGGTTTGAAAGGGGAATCATTGACAAGACCCTTTTCATTAAAAGAAGTAAGAAGGACATCCTACTTGTTCAGATCTATGTGGATGACATCATATTTGGATCCACAAAAGATCAGATGTGTAGAGACTTTGAAGAGTTGATGCACAAGAGCTTCAAAATGAGTTCAATGGGTGAACTCACTTTCTTCCTTGGGCTTCAAGTGAAACAACAGAAAGATGGGATTTTCATAAGTCAATCAAAGTATGTGAAAGACATCCTAGATAAGTATGGTTTATCAGACTCAAAGCCAGCAAGCACACCAATGGAAACACACAAACAGATCACTGTTGATCTCGAGGGGGAGGATGTTGATGTCCATCTTTATAGATCAATGATTGGATCTCTCATGTATCTCACAGCCTCAAGACCAGATATCATGTTTCCAGTGTGTGTGTGTGCCAGATTCCAAGTCAAGCCAAAGCAGTCACATCTTCAAGCAGTTAAGAGGATTTTCAGATACCTAAGAGGGCAACCTAGATTAGGTCTTTGGTATCCTTATGAATCTACTTTTGACTTGATTGCATATTCAGATAGTGACTTGGGTGGTGCTAATATGGATAGAAAGTCTACTTCAGGAGGATGTCAGCTTTTGGGTGCAAGACTAGTTTCTTGGCAGTGTAAGAAGCAAACCACAGTGTCCTTATCCACAACAGAAGCTGAGTACATTGTTGCTGCAATTTGTTGCTCTCAGGTTCTATGGATTTAGAATCAAATGCTGGACTATGGGGTAACCTTTCTTCACACTCCAATCCTCATTGACAATAGCAGTGCTATTAGCATTATTAACAATCCAGTCAAGCACTCCAAAACAAAGCACATTGAAATCAGGTATCACTTTATTAGATACTGCAATGAAAAGAAGCTTATTCAAGTTGCTAAAATTCATACTGATAACCAGTTTGTTGATCTATTCACTAAAGCTTTTGATGTGGGTAGATTCACTTTCTTGGTCACAAGTGTGGGCATGATCAACTCTGAATGAGCTCATGTTTAAAAAGTGTTTGTATACCTGTTATTTGTTTATTTTTTGTGCTACTAATCATCTTTCTCAGGAAGTTTATTTCCTTGCTCAGACTAACACAAGCTTCAACAGTGTAAGTATCGTTAATGTTGCCAGTGCAGTTTTAATGCTGCCAGTGCAAAGTTACTACTGCAGGTTCATTATTACTACTGCTAGTCTGAGTTACTACTTCAGGTATGTGTTACTATTGCTAGTTATTTAATACTGCTAGTTGGTTACTACTGCTCTCAGTTAATATTGCGAGTGGGTTAGTACTGCTTTAACTGAAATTATGATTAATACTGCTTCTTTCCTGAATTCTATAAATACCCTCTTTGCCCGCCAAAAAGCTCATAACGACTCTTTGAATATTGTTCGTCTTCTCTCTAACTCTTTTCTCTCAAGCAACCAGTGTGTTCCAGTCAAGAATCCTCAAGCCAGATGGCATCCATGGCGTTTATTGATGAACACAATGAGATCGCAATGCTTCAAAAGCCAAAGCAGGTTGCTGGATTCCATCAAATAGTTGATTTTCTCAAGTCCAATCATATAGCTCACGCTCTTACAGTGTCACCACCAATTTACATCGAGCACCAGAAGAAATTTTGGGCAAATGCCACCGCTGTTACTGAAAACGGTGTGCAGTTTATCAAGACAAGGGTGTGTGACAAACCCTTGATAGTCTCTGAAGAGGTCATTCGCATTAGTCTACGACTAGACGATGCCTCAGGTATTACCTCTATCTCTCATGAGGATTTGTTTTCCAATCTCACAAGAATGGGGTATTGATATGCATTGAGAAATCAATGCATTTTCACTCTTTTTCTCTCTTTTAGGATAGTTGTTTTATTTTCAAATCCCTAGTTTGAGTCTTTTTCTATGTTATTTTCCATATTTTTCTTATAAGGCTTAATGTGGTAGTGAAACTTATCTTTATGTTAAATAGTAGCTTATTTTGTGTTTAATGTTTAAATAATGCAGCAGTTAGTCACAGCATTCCCGCAGCATTGGATGGCAGCAGGCTTTTGGATGGGCTTCATGGATCCAGCTGTCATGGTTATTGGGCCAGGCTTTTGTTGAAGATGTAGGCTGCTGATTTTTGAAGAAATCATCAGATTTCCTTTTCATTTTTGGGAAAATGTCAAAAACACTTTATTGTACTTTTATTTGATTTTTGTGTAATCTTGGGCTCCAAGTTTGTCTTTACCCATTGGACATTACCCAACTTCTTTTATATAAATAGGTGGGTTTAGGTGCTTGTTTAGAAGTAAGTAGTACTAAGTCTTTTAAATTTCAAGTAAGCAAGTAGTTTAAAATTCCAAGTAGTTGGTAAATCTTTTGGCCTTCAAGATCCAATCGGTTTCACAATCGATTGTTATATTTCCGTAGTTATTTTAATACAAGTCTCGTATTTACTTTATTTCTTTCTTTCTCGCATTTATTTATTTACGCTTATCGCATTTACATTTCGTCAATTTATTATTGTTATTTACTTTACGCACTTTACTTTATGTCTTTAATTTCCGCTCTTTACATTTCTTGCAATTTAATTTCCGTCATGAGTAGCTAATTTCATTAGCTTGGGTGTGAGGCAAATGGTGAGTTTTTACATCAAAAGAAAGTGGACGTCGTTTCTCAATAACGATGTTCCACCATTTCATTCTAAGTTTTATAAATCCAAACGCACTTCTTGACGAATTGATCGCTTTGAAAGTGGTAAAGTGTAGTGAACTCAGAGATGGGCCACATTAAAACACGTCAATTCGAATGACATAGGCAGTATACTTGGAAAAGTTGCTTACCAAGAAATTTGGCAACTATGTTTTTCTAATCGATATGTTCTCGACGAGTTGATCACGAGTCAAAGTGTTAAAGTGTAGTGGACTCAGAGATGAGCCACTTGAAACACGTCAATTGGATGATATGGGAATTAACTCGAGAGAGTGATTTTTAATAAACTTGTTTATTTATCCATATACTTTAAGAGCACCGTTCAACACTATCACTGGTTCTGATACTGCACAGAGATGTGCCTGGTTGAATCTAAATCCAAGTGTGACGGCTGAATCCGAGAGGATCGTTCTGAAAGTAGGTGGTGGAAATAGTTGCTGATAGACGCAATGATGTAGCATCCCTACAGCATTGGTCCACAGAAACTTGTATTTGATACTCACCACAAGTCTTACATCCTTGCTATCTTTATTCTCTGTTATCTTAATTTAACTGTTAACCAAGCCAAACAAAGTCTTCAAATTCGTCATCTGAAATCATCTCTTTCATTACACTTTTATTGCACTTTTACAACAATCTCTGTGGGACGATATTCGGTATTTTACCACTTTATTACTTGAAAGACGATATTGGGTCTCTTTGTATACTTGCCTGGAGATTCAATTATCACATGTCTTAGTGGTGTGCAAACATCCGCATCAGGTATGAAGGCCAACTGGGTGTTTTCAAATTTTACAAAGCTAACTTTTCTCCCTAGTGGCGTTTCTTTGTTCATACTCTTATGCACTGTATTTCTCGAAAAACTACTGGATGGAGTCAGTTCAGTAGTACCATTGCTTATGCTTTGGTCTGCTTGTCCACTGCTAGAAAGTATAATTTCTCACAAATGATTTTCAAGGACCTTGTGTCAAACTTGGATAATAAAAAGAGTTTCTATATGTATCCAAGATTTGTCCAGGCAGTTATCACCTCTGAATTGACGGATATGCCTCAGTCTAATGCGGTATATGTACCTAAAATCCCTAAGGGCAAGGTCTTTTCAAATATGAAAAGATCTGCCAAGGACTCGGAAGGAGTTGACACCCCATTATTCTCTACAATGATGGTGGTGTCCCACAACCAAGAAGGTATGGCATCAGGGTCAAGGCCCTCACTAGACCATCCCACTGATAGACAAACCCAACCTTCAACCACTATATCACTCCCTCAGTAGTCAGTCCCTTGTTCTTAAGCCAACCCTAGTTATATCCAAAACTTATACTAAGAGAAAGGTACACAAGGCTCCTTCCCTTGTTGTACCTCCTACAAACCCAGAACCTCAAAGCCCTCTAATGGAGCATTCTCCATTAGAGAATATCCATAGGGAAACCACTGGGGTGTCTCCCAACCCCAAGGAGGTGCTCACTAAGGAGATGCATGAGCATGTGGGTGAGAAGGCTGCCACTACTTCTGCTAGCACAGAGGAGGCCAGTGGTAACATCACTAAGACCTTCCCCACGGCAACTTTGAATGATCAATCATTCAAAGGTCCCGGGTGCCCAGAAACCAAGGGAATAGGTGGTGCTTCAGCCTGGCTGGAGATCCCTATTAAACATTCCAATGATCCCTCAAAAGGGGGTAACACTCCTGGAGAAGGTGAGGATATATATGACTACCATGAATTGATTTCTGCCATGTCCAAAATGGCAACTGAACTGGATTCTCAAAAGAAGGTTATAAATGAACTCAAGAAAGTCATCATCAACCAGCAAGAAGAAATCAGCACCTTAAAGAAGTTGGTTAAGAAGGTGGTTCAAAGAAGGTCAAAGAAAAGATTTGAGCTCAGAAGAAGGAACCCAGTGGATGATGCTCCCAAAAAGGGGGAGTCAGAAGTTGAGGTCAACATGGAGAATGCTAAGAATAAGGGGGAGAAACATGGAGATGAGGGGGAGTTTGCTGTACAAGCAGTAGAAACAGAAACAGGGTTTGAAAAAGCAACAGTTACAGAGAAAGCAGTAGAAACAGAAATAGTTAATGCTGCTGAAGCAAGCAAAGCTGCAAAAACAGTTAATGCTGCTGAAATAAATGAAGCAGCAGAAATTGTTCAAGAGGTATTAACTGACCTCCTTAGCAGAAATTTGGAAGAAATTGAGTTAGCTGAAGCATTAATCAAGGCTAAACATGACAATCCTAAGGTCACTTCAAAGACCAAAGGAGTTGTCATCAAGGCTAAACATGACAATCAAGTTTTTGGCGCCGTTGCCGGGGATTGGCTCGCTAAAAGTCTGTAAAAGTTTTCTAAAAGATTTGATTTTTCTAACACCGTTTGAATCACCTTCTCTTGGTGTATGCCAAGAATACCGCGTGGGGAGTTATTTGAGTTCGACCCGGACGTAGAACGAACATTCTGAAATAGAAGAAGGACTCAAAGAATTTCATTAATCATAGAACCTCCAATCATGGAACCACCCCCACCAGGTTTTGAGAATTGGGTACCTAGACTAGAAAATCCACCAAGACAACAACCGGTATTTCATGATGCACCACCCATTTTTGGAAATCCACCTGAAATCCCTTTTCAAAAAATGCCAAATCAAGGGAACAATAATCATAACCATAACCGAAATCAACATCCTAATGATGATGATACATAATCCAAGGGTAACAATGACAATAGGGATGAAGCTCCGAACATCATAAATCTTGCAAATTCTAAAGAGGGAAAAATTATGGACTACGTTATCCCTGATTTTGAGCAATTGAACTCAGGAATAGTTAGACCCCATATGACCGCCCTCCATTTTGAGCTTAAACCTATCATGTTCCACATGTTACAAACCAATGGACAATTTGCCGGAATGCCATCGGAGGATCCTCACTCTCATTTAAAATCTTTTATGGAGATCACCGATGCATTCCTGATCCCTGGGGTATCTAACGATGCCTTGAGACTCACTCTATTTCCATTCTCTCTAAGGGATCGGGCAAAGTCATGGTTTAATTCTTTGGCACCTGGCTCTGTGCCATCATGGAGCAACATGGCCGAAAAAATTTTGCGAAAATATTTCCCACCTACCCGTAATGCTAAGTCCATAAACGAAATTTGCATGTTTAAACAATTGGACGATGAAGCAATTCCCGATGCATGGGAAAGGTTTAAGGAGTTGTTAAGGAAATGCCCTCACCATGGCATTCCCTACTGTATTCAACTCGAAACGTTTTACAATGGGTTAAACCCCATGGCTAAACAAATGCTCGATGCGACATCAGGAGGGGCCTTTACAGCTATTACCTATAATGACGGGTATGAGATTCTTGAAAAGATTTCAGCAAACCATGGACATTGGGCTGATCCACGCGCCCAAACGCAAAAGAGGACTACTGGAATTCATGATGTAGACGCATATACTGCTTTAACCGCTCAACTCACTTATATGGCCACTATGCTTAAAAACATAACTTCGGGCCAAGGAACGCAACCAGTTGTTGCTACACCTATTCCAGCAGTACTTTCGGTGCAATGTGTTTGTTGTGGTGGGGAACACTCTCATGAACATTGTCCTCATAATTCTGAATCTATAAACTATGTTCATAACAGATCTAGTCCCTACAACAACACTTACAATGCCAGTTGGAAACAACACCCGAAATTTTCTTGGAACAGTCCATGTTTAAATCCACCCATGCAAAAACAAGGAATTTCAAATTTTCAACCACAACAGCAAGCAAGTAGCTCTCAGAATCATCACCAAGGTTTTCAAACTACTCAATCATCTTTTCAAAACAACCCACCTTCACAAGTTGATTCATCGTCTTCTTTGGAAGCAATGATGAAAGGGTTTATGACCCAAACACAAGCTTTCTTAACCCAACAACAATCCCAAAATCAAGCTATGTTTAATCAACACAGTGCAACACTCAGAAATTTGGAAACCCAAATTAGTCAACTCGCACTCAACCAGACCAATAGGGCTATGGGAACTTTGCCTAGTAACACAGAAGTCCCAAGAGCTTTAGGAAAGGAGCATGTGAAAGCAGTGACCGTTATGAGTGGTAAGAAACTGACAGGGGTTGTGCAAAAAGAGTTTGGACCAATGACCAAATCTGACTTTAAAAAAAACATAAGATCATAACCCAATCCTACAGTACTGACACCTATTTCTGAAAGACCACCCAAGACACTAGGAAATCAAGAGTCTGAGGTAGCCAGTCTTGTCCCTTTTAGAGTTGTCTATCCTCCATTACCAAAGGATGCCCCTAAAAAGTCAGTAGAAAGTAGTGTTCCAACCACACCACAAGAGAGTGCACCAAAAGGCATAAAGGATTCATCTTGCTCAACACATTCAAACAAAGTTGTCATAGAACCAATTCCTCCTTATGTACCTTTTCCCCAAAGGTTAAGGAATCAAAAGAAAGAATTGCAATTAAAAAAATTCTTGGATGTGTTTAAAGAGTTGCATATCAACATACCCCTTGTTGAAGCAATTGAGCAGATGTCCAGTTATGCCAAATTCCTCAAAGACATCTTAAGTAAGAAAAAGAAGTTAACTGAATATGAGACTGTTGCCCTTACTGAAGGATGTAGTGCTCTCTTGACCAACAGAATACCCCTAAGCTGAAAGACCCAAGGAGTTTCACCATTCCCTGTTCAATAGGTGGGAAGGAAGTTGAAAAGCCTTGTGTGATTTGGGAGCCAGTATAAATCTCATGCCATTATCTGTATTTAACAATTTAGGAATAGGAGAGACCAGACCCACCACAGTCACTCTCCAATTGGCTGATAAGACCATTGCCTACCCGAAAGAAAAAATTGAGGACGTCTTAGTTCAGGTTGACAAGTTCATCTTTCCGGCAGATTTTATTATCTTAGATTTTGAGGCTGATAAGGATATTCCCATCCTTTTGGGAAGACCCTTTCTAGCCACCAGAAGAACTTTGATAGACGTCCAAAAGGGAGAGTTGACCATGAGACTTCAAGACCAAAAAGTCACATTTAATGTTTTCAATTCCTTAAAATACCCTGATGATGTAGAGGATTGTTCAACATTGAGTGTGATTGAATCAATGTGTCATGAGGAGGGAGTGAGAAAAGCAGATGAGTTGGAGGAAGAGAATAATGAGGGCTTGACCATAGAAGAAGAAATTAATGTTGAGGAGATCGCCTTAAGAGCAGAAAAGATTGTCCCAGTGAATGTTGCAACATTTGAATTGTTGGAAAATAATGAGCAAAAGCCTTTCACACCATCTATTGTTTCACCACCTGACCCGGAGTTAAAGCAACTCCCATCTCATATTAAAAATGCTTTTCTAGGAGAAGAAGGCAAATTTCCTATCATAATCTCATCCACCCTAGATTTGCATCAAGAAAAGAAATTGGTGGACACGTTGAGAGTAAATACAAAACCCTTAGGACAGACCATCGCTGACCAATTTGTGATAACTATGACACATGACTTGTTTGCACAAAACAACAGGTACATGAATGGGTTGATTGATCAAAGAAGGAAGTTCATGGACAAAGTAAAGATGAGGAAGGCGGAGTTTGTGGACAAAGGGCAAAAGAAAGTCAGAACAGAAGTAAAAGAACTCAAAGTTGATTTGGAAGCCAACACACGAAGCAAGGTAAGGATTATGGGAGCCAAGTTAAAGAAGTTCAAGGAGGAAAACTCGAGGTTGGCTGAGGAGAATGCGCGATTGAGGGAAAAATACCGCAAGATCAAGGTTGGTGCTGCAGTTGCGAAAGCTGCAGCATCTGATGGCAGTTCTGAGGAGGCAGAGCCTACTCCTTCGGAGTAGGGCAGGTTTCTTCTACTACTTTGAGCCTTATATTTTTTTTTGTTATTTTATTGAGTCAAAGGATAGTTTTTATAACTTTTAGGTTTGTTTTTATTCAAGATTGCATGTGTTAGAATGTTTTCAATTTTTGTGTCCATAGCCCAAATAATTCTTTGGTTTAATCACAGACTCACCTGGTAGTTGTTCTTGCTAGAACTAGCTGCATATTTTTGGGACACATATGATCACACTTCACCACAGATTCTAAGGAATGAGATAGGCCATCACTTCCTTTCTCATTTGTTGCCGCTTGACACCTTCATACACTACATCCTTAGAAACACATCCAATGAGGACATTGGATATTCCAAGTTTGGGGATGTGAGGGTTACCCCTCCTTTACAAAAAGCAGAAACAAAAAGATCAAAACAAAATAGCAAAGCTCTAATATGATACTTTGTTGAGAATATGTCAAGATGCACCCAAAATGTCCCATAGGGGGAAGGTGCACACTTTCAATTAAAAGAGCACAAAAGTGCCAAAATTTTGAACAAAGTTCAAAATGACAGCTATGTTGAGAGGAAAAGGCAAAGTGAGGAAAAGATGTGCCAAAATGAGTGAACCCAAATGTTAAAGTCCTATTGACCTTAGAAGTGGTATGTGTTTGAGCAAACAAAGATAATGTGTAGCTAGCTTATGGTTCATACACTTCTAGGAAATGAGTTTGTCACTAAAGATTTATGAAAGGCTATGGATTACAATTGTTGGTTGATTCTTCATGTATGTGCACTTAATGCCATAATCTTGAAATTTTCAAAATTGAGTCATTTTAGTTGTTTCTTTTAGTTACTTGGGGACAAGCAACATTTTAAGTTTGGGGATGTGATATGCATTGAGAAATCAATGCATTTTCACTCTTTTTCTCTCTTTTAGGATAGTTGTTTTATTTTCAAATCCCTAGTTTGAGTCTTTTTCTATGTTATTTTCCATATTTTACTTATAAGGCTTAATGTGGTAGTGAAACTTATCTTTATGTTAAATAGTAGCTTATTTTGTGTTTAATGTTTAAATAATGCAGCAGTTAGTCACAGCATTCCCGCAGCATTGGATGGCAGCAGGCTTTTCCATGGGCTTCATGGATCCAGCTGTCATGGTTATTGGGCCAGGCTTTTGTTGAAGATGTAGGCTGCTGATTTTTGAAGAAATCATCAGATTTCCTTTTTATTTTTGGGAAAATGTCAAAAACACTTTATTGTACTTTTATTTGACTTTTGTGTAATCTTGGGCTCCAAGTTTGTCTTTACCCATTGGACAGTACCCAACTTCTTTTATATAAATAGGTGGGTTTAGGTGCTTGTTTAGAAGTAAGTAGTACTAAGTCTTTTAAATTTCAAGTAAGCAAGTAGTTTAAAATTCCAAGTAGTTGGTAAATCTTTTGGCCTTCAAGATCCAATCGGTTTCACAACCGATTGTTATATTTCCGTAGTTATTTTAATACAAGTCTCGTATTTACTTTATTTCTTTCTTTCTCGCATTTATTTATCTACGCTTATCGCATTTACATTTCGTCAATTTATTATTGTTATTTACTTTACGCACTTTACTTTATGTCTTTAATTTCCGCTCTTTACATTTCTTGCAATTTAATTTCCGTCATGAGTAGCTAATTTCATTAGCTTGTGTGTGAGGCAAATGGTGAGTTTTTAAATCAAAAGAAAGTGGACGTCGTTTCTTAATAACGATGTTCCACCATTTCATTCTAAGTTTTATAAATCCAAATGCACTTCTTGACGAATTGATCGCTTTGAAAGTGGTAAAGTGTAGTGGACTCAGAGATGGGCCACATTAATACACGTCAATTCGAATGACATAGGAAGTATACATGGAAAAGTTGCTTACCAAGAAATTTGGCAACTATGTTTTTCTAATCGATATGTTCTCGACGAGTTGATCACGAGTCAAAGTGTTAAAGTGTAGTGGACTCAGAGATGAGCCACTTGAAACACGTCAACTTGGATGATATGGGAATTAACTCGAGAGAGTGATTTTTAATAAACTTGTTTATTTATCCATATACTTTAAGAGCACCGTTCAACACTATCACTGGTTCTGATACTGCACAGAGATGTGCCTGGTTGAAGCTAAATCCAAGTGTGACGGCTGAATCCGAGAAGATCGTTCTTAAAGTAGGTGGTGGAAATAGTTGCTGATAGACGCAATGATGTAGCATCCCTACAGCATTGGTCCACAGAAACTTGTATTTGATACTCACCACAAGTCTTACATCCTTGCTATCTTTATTCTCTGTTATCTTAATTTAACTGTTAACCAAGCCAAACAAAGTCTTCAAATTCGCCATCTGAAATCATCTCTTTCATTACACTTCTATTGCACTTTTACAACAATCTCTGTGGGACGATATTCGGTATTTTACCACTTTATTACTTGAAAGACGATATTGGGTCTCTTTGTATACTTGCCTGGAGATTCAATTATCACATGTCTTAGTGGTGTGCAAACATCCGCATCAGGTATGAAGGCCAACTGGGTGTTTTCAAATTTTACAAAGCTAACTTTTCTCCCCAATGGCGTTTCTTTGTTCATACTCTTATGCACTGTATTTCTCGAAAAACTACTGGATGGAGTCAGTTCAGTAGTACCATTGCTTATGCTTTGGTCTGCTTATCCACTGCCAGAAAGTATAATTTCTCACAAATGATTTTCAAGGACCTTGTGTCAAACTTGGATAATAAAAAGAGTTTCTATATGTATCCAAGATTTGTCCAGGCAGTTATCACCTCTGAATTGACGGATATGCCTCAGTCTAATGCGGTATATGTACCTAAAATCCCTAAGGGCAAGGTCTTTTCAAATATGAAAAGATCTGCCAAGGACTCGGAAAGAGTTGACACCCCATTGTTCTCTACAATGATGGTGGTGTCCCACAACCAAGAAGGTATGGCATCAGGGTCAAGTCCCTCACTAGACCATCCCACTGATAGCCAAACCCAACCTTCAACCACTATATCACTCCCTCAGTCCCTTGTTCTTAAGCCAACCCCAGTTATATCCAAAACTTATACTAAGAGAAAGGTACACAAGGCTCCATCCCTTGTTGTACCTCCTACAAACCCAGAACCTCAAAGCCCTCTAATGGAGCATTCTCCATTAGAGAATATCCATAGGGAAACCACTGGGGTGTCTTCCAACCCCAAAGAATCTTGCACATACACAGACTGGAAACATTATATCTGGCCTAGAGGCTGTAAGATACATGAGAGAGCCAATCATGGATCTATAATGATGAACATCCATATCCTCCCCCTCAAGATCAGCTGTTATCTGCTTGTGTGTCTCCATAGGTGTGCTGGCAGGTTTTGAATCTGAGAAACCAAACTTGGTTAGAATGTCCTGCACATACTTGGACTGACAGATAAAGATTCTATCTGACTTCTGTTGAACTTGGAGTCCAAGGAAAAAAGTAAGTTCCCCCATGGAACTCATTTTGAACCTTTGATGCATTAGTTCCTCAAACTCCTTGCACATGTTGTCTCTTGTAGATCCAAAGATGATATCATCAACATAGATTTGGACCAGCAAGATATCCTTCTTCTTTCTCTTGATGAATAAAGTCTTATCAATGACTCCTCTTTCAAAGTCATTTTCCAAGAGATAGGATGACAGAGTGTCATACCATGCTCTTGGAGCTTGATGCAGTCCATAAAGTGCTTTCTTCAATTTGTATACCCTGTCTGGATAGCTTGGGTTTTCAAACCCTGGTGGTTGACAGACATATACTTCTTCTTCAATTGAGCCATAAAGAAATGCACTTTTCACATCCATTTGATAGACTTTGAATTTCATATAAGAAGCATAAGCCAGGAATAATCTAATTGCTTCTATCCTGGCCACAGGTGCAAACACTTCATCATAGTCTATTCCCTCTTCTTGTGTATACCCTTGAGCCACCAACCTTGCTTTGTTCCTTATCACTATACCTCTTTCATCTCTCTTATTCCTGAAGACCCATTTTGTTCCTATTGCTCTTTGGCCTTTAGGAAGGTCTACCAGATCCCAAACATCTTGCAACTTGAATTGCAGTAGCTCTTCTTGCATTGCTTCTATCTAACTGGACTCTTTCATAGCATCATGTGCCTTCTTAGGCTCAAGCTGGGATAGAAAGCAAGAAAGCACTGTATGCTGTTGATCTTGCATTTCTTGCAGTCTGCTTTGATTTCTAGTCATCATAGGAGAGGATATGTCTCCTATTACCAGTTGTGGAGGATGATTCTTTTGAATTCTGGTGTGATGATTAGGTTCTTCATTAAGTCCCACCTCTAGATTGGAGTCATTCAACTCAACTGAGGTGTTTTCAGCGGCTACTTCTGATTCTTTAATGTCTTGAGTCTCCTCATCTCTACTTTCTTCTTCACTCTTACTTGGTCCAGTAGATGGTTCCTTTTCACAGTCTTCAACAGGATCCACTGTGGGTATGGGAAAGATCACAGATTTAGACATATTGTCTTGGACTTGGGTAGTTCTTGATTCTCCACTCCCTGAACCTGCATAATCATTACTACTGAAACCAAAAGAGTTAGTTAGTGAATCAATGTCAAATAGCCACTGAGGACCAGACCCAATTGGATTTGGTGTGTTCTCATTGCATTTGACATTTTCACTTTCTTCAATTATTCTAGAAGAAGAGTTAAAAACTCTGTAAGCCTTACTCTGAGATGAGTAACCAACAAGAAATCCATCATCTGTTTTGCTATCAAACTTACCTAAGTGAGATTTAGTATTGAGAATTGTACAAGGACACCCAAAAGGTTTGAAAAATCCAATAAAGGGTTTTCTTTTATTTAAAAGCTCATATGGGGTCTTGTTCTTCGGCTTGACCACTTGAACTCTGTTTTGGACATAACAGGCAGTATTGACTGCTTCAGCCCAGAAGGTAATTGGCAGTTTTGAATCAGCCAACAGAGATCTAGCAGCCTCTATTAGTGTCCTATTTCTCCTCTCAGCAACTCCATTCTGTTGAGGAGTCCTAGGGGCACTATATTGTCTCTCAATGCCTTTCTCTTCACAAAAGGTGTTTAGATCAAGGTTTTTAAATTCAGTCCCATTATCTGATCTAATGACTTTTACTTTTTGATTAGTTTGGTTTTCAATTCTTAGGATAAAGGATTTGATCAGTCCACTTGTCTCATCCTTAGTCCTTAGAAAATATACCCAAGTAAATCTGGAGTAATCATCAACAATAACCAAGCAGTAAGATTTCTTGCCTATACTCATGACATTTGTAGGACCAAACAGATCCATATGCAATAATTGGAGACAAGAAGAAATAGAGTTTAACTCTTTGGTCTTATGAGAAGTTTTGTGTTGTTTGCCTTTAAGACAAGCAACACAATGATCATCACATGAAAAGACTTTTGATGGTAAACCTCTTACAAGGTTGTTTTTAACAAGTTTGTTCATAGTCTTGAAATTCATGTGACACATCCTTCTGTGCCAAAGAGAGGATTCATCCACAGAAGCTTTTGAAACAAGACAGTTCAGGGATGAATCACTATCAACATTGTCCATATCTAGACAATAAACATTGTCCTTTCTTAGAGTTCTAAGTAGTATCATGCTTTCATCAACTACTTTGAACCCTGGAGCAAGGATCATACACTCTGTATTTGTAAATAATATGCTATGTTGTTTGTCACAAACCTGTGATACACTTAACAGGTTGTACTTTAACTGATCAACATAGTAGACATCCTCAAATGTCATCTTACCTTTTGTAACATTACCTTTTCCACTTATTTTACCTCCAGTAAGATTATCTCCAAATGCAACATGTCCTCCATTGATATGCTTGAAATCCTGAAGACATGACATGTTGCCTGTCATGTGCCTAGAGCAACCACTATCAACATGCCATATGCTCCTTCCCTTGAGCTGTTGGTTGCCCTGCACATAAGATAAATCAGTTAGTATGAATTAGGAACCCAAGCCAAGGTGGTCTTGGGTACCCCTTTCTCATCAAAATACTTGCATTCTTTCTTGACAAGATTTTTAAACTTTGACTCCTCATTTCTGGAGTACTTTGTCACAATGATAGGCTTGGAAACACTTTTGCTATAAGCAGTACTGGTTTTAGAAGTACTAACTGCCTTAGCAACACTTGCATGCTTAGCAGTACTAACCTTGTTAGAAGTAGTAACTGTGTTAGCAGCAGTAACTGTGTTGGCAGTATTAACCTTTGAAGAGGTACTAACAGTATTAGCAGCATTAATATTTTCAGCAGTACTAACACTGGTAGCAGCAGTAATGCTTCCAGCAGCACTATCTTTGTCAGCAGTACTAACAGTTTTAGTACTTCTAGGCACCCACATTTTAATACTTTCCTTCTAAACCTTTTTCTTCATGGGGCCTTTGTTTTCAACAGATTTCTTCACCACATGTTTCTTTTCAGCCTTCCTATAACCAACAGTTTTTTGCACAAATCTTTGAAAGTTCATCTGTTGGTTAATATGGTTAAAGAAACAATGCTTAGCCAAATGGTTTAATTTTCCACATATGAAACAAGGTTTTGGTCTATTGATTTTACTCAGATCAATGCCTTGTTTTTGTGCCCATTGGTTATTCCAGTTTCTCTGATTTCCCCTTGGTTTATCATGTTCTTGGGGCTTAGGTTTATTGCATGCACACTGCTTGCAAGGGATAGGGCTCACAACAGTGGTCTGCTTATAGTGAACCTTATTGTGCTTTCCCTCAGTCTTCTCTGTCTCATTGGACTTGATCCAATGCTTTCCACATCCCTCATTGGTGATTATGTGGTTTTCTATAGGAATCTCACCACTCACAGTGTTGTCCTTATCCTTGACAACTTCTTTCTCAGTTTTATCCTTAACAACTACTTCATCTAAGGGATCTATATCAGTGGCTCCCTTAGGTAGGTCCTTCCTATCCTTTGTCTCTAACAAATCTGAACTAGGAGGGATGTAGTTGTTTTTATAGGGTGGTGGTGTGGTATTGTACCCTATTCCTCTTCTCAGTTTATCATGAATCTGAGTTTGTAGCAAAGAATCCATTGCTTTGGAAGCATTGGAAAAATTTTCTACATCTAGTTTGACTTTGGCTAGCTCTCCTCTTAGCTTTTCACTCTCTTCTTTGGATCTGGTCAGTTGAAGTTCTAAGTCATTCTTCTCCCACTTCCAGTAGTTTGTGTCATAAGAGTGTTGAAGCTCATTGGCTTGAAACCCCTTAATCTGCTCTTCAAATCTCTCAACTATCCTCACATAATATTTTATGTCCTTTTCCAATCTCTTAAGATCATCACTCATGTTCTGATTGTGATCCCTATACCTTTTAACAGTGTTAATGCAATTTTGAGAACAAAGATTGGAAGTTACCTCTGTTGGGAGATCAGACACCTCTGCCATTAGAGCTTGGTTCTGGATGGCCTCTTCAGCTTGATCACTCCAATCAAACCCCATGCCTTGTTGAGAGACAAGGGCTTGTGCAGAGTTTCTGTCATTATTGAAGCTTCCAGATTGAGCTTGTTGGTGGTTATTGTTTTGAGGCATTCCACTTCTGCATTCTCTAGCAAAGTGTCCCTTCTGATGGCATTTATAGCATTCCACCTTTGACTTGTCAAAACCTGCTCCATCTTCTCTTCTTTGTGAGAAGTTGTTCCTTCCAGTTCTTTTGATGAACTTCTTAACTCTCATAGAGAGCATGGCCATCTGCCATTTAATGTCCATCTCTTCAAGATCATCTGGATGGAGTTGTTCCAAGTCATCATTAATGAGAGAAGAGTTTCCATGACTTGCTAGAAAGGCTTCAAATACAGTTTCAGTGCCTTTCTCTTGAGTTGCTCCATTGGCAGCACTAACTGATTCAGAGTTGGAAGTAGAATCAGTTGATGCTGAAAGGAGTGCAGCATTGTGAACATATCCAGAAGGCCTCTTCTTAGCCTCTACCTCAGATTCAAAAACTCTTAGATCATTATATAGATCATCAAGTTCCTTTTCTTCCAGTTGATCATTCTGTCTGAAAGCCACAATATACATGGTCCATTCATCACTCAGGGACCTTAGAAACTTTCTGTTCAGATCATCTTGATCAATTTGTACTCCCACTGTAGCAAGTTCACCAATAAGCTTGTTGAACCTGTCAAAAGTTTGAGTCATGGACTCATTCTTGGTTGACATAAAGTTCTCATATTGTTGCTTCAGAATGGCTTTCTGATTTCTCTTGGTACTTTTGGTACCTGAGAATCTCTTCTCTAGAGCATTCCAGAGCATCTCTGCATCAGTGCAGTTGCAGAACTGATGTTGATAATCATTGGGGATAGCCAAGAGCAAAGTGCTCAAGGCTTTCATCTCTGTCTGTCTAGCCTTTCTTTCTGCATCAGTTTTTGGTGGAGTTCTCTTTCCATCTGCACCAATCTTTCCTGCTTCAGAAGGACCATTCTCTATGATATCCCACATAGAATAGTCAGTGAGGAGTATGTACTGCTTGATTCTGATCTTCCACATATCGAATTCATTGGGTCTAAGCATTGGAACCTTTGAGACTAGAGTACTGTTTGATTCTGCAAAGTTTTCCATGATGAATGAATAGATGTTTTTGAGAGAACAGGCTCTGATACCACTTGTCAGGATCTAATTCTTAACAAGAATAAAGTCTCAGAAACAATATCAAAGAAGTTGCGGAAAAATACTTTGATATTCAATGTAACAGTAAACAAACAGTATATGATTAACAACTTGCAAACTTGTATTAAAATCACAAGATTACACACACAACCTCAATCTTGAAGAACAAGCTCTTTCAAGACGAATTCTACTTCTCTAGAATTATGAACTATGTCTTGAGGTTGATTCTCTCTAAAACAAAAACTTAAAAAAAACTGTATCTAAACTATTCTGTCAAATCTATACAAATACTGAACAAAAAGATAATTACAAAAAATAGAATATCTTCAGTATATCTTGCATAGTTATCTTCAATCCTTCCATGAATATCTTTATTCTTTACAGCTGTCATCCTCTTCATCCAGATCTTCAATTCATAAGCAACACTAATCATAAGCAGCATTAACTACTAAGCAGCACTAACCTCTAGCAGTACTAACTAGCTAAGCAGTACTAACTTTGTTCAAGCAGCACTAACTTTGACTAGCAGTATTAATTCTACTAGAAGTAGTAATACTCAGCAGTATTAACTTTGAAGTCTTCTAGCAGTAGTAATTCTGAACTAGCAGCATTAACCATACTTGATGAATTCTTCAGTTCCCAACAGAGGTGCTCACTAAGGAGATGCATGAGCATGTGGGTGAGAAGGCTGCCACTACTTCTGCTAGCACAGAGGAGGCCAGTGGTAACATCACTAAGACCTTCCCCACGGCAACTATGAATGATCAATCATTCAAAGGTCCCGGGTGCCCAGAAACCAAGGGAATAGGTGGTGCTTCAGCCTGGATGGAGATCCCTATTAAACATTCCAATGATCCCTCAAAAGGGGGTAACACTCCTGGAGAAGGTGAGGATAGATATGACTACCAGGAATTGATTTCTGCCATGTCCAAAATGGCAACTGAACTGGATTCTCAAAAGAAGGTTATAAATGAACTCAAGAAAGTCATCATCAACCAGCAAGAAGAAATCAGCACCTTAAAGAAGTTGGTTAAGAAGGTGGTTCAAAGAAGGTCAAAGAAAAGATTTGAGCTCAGAAGAAGGAACCCAGTGGATGATGCTCCCAAAAAGGGGGAGTCAGAAGCTGAGGTCAACATGGAGAATGCTAAGAATAAGGGGGAGAAACATGGAGATGAGGGGGAGTTTGCTGTACAAGCAGTAGAAACAGAAACAGGGTTTGAAAAAGCAGCAGTTACAGAGAAAGCAGTAGAAACAGAAATAGTTAATGCTGCTGAAGCAAGCAAAGCTGCAAAAACAGTTAATGTTGCTGAAATAAATGAAGCAGCAGAAATTGTTCAAGAGGTATTAACTGACCTCCTTAGCAGAAATTTGGAAGAAATTGAGTTAGCTGAAGCATTAATCAAGGCTAAACATGACAATCCTAAGGTCACTTCAAAGACCAAAGGAGTTGTCATCAAAGACAATGCTGAGGTTATCAAGAAAGCTAGTACTGATAAGGTAGCAAGCAAGGACAAACCAAGATAGTGGAATCTGACCAACCACTTAAAAAGCAAAAGTTGGTTGAGTCAGATGAAGCTTTGGCTAAGAAAATTCAGGCAGAACTTGAGCAAGCAGAAAAAGATCAAGTGGAAAAAGATAGTGAGATGGCAAGAGCTCTAGCTGCAGAGCTTAATGAAGCATATCAAAAGAGTTTGGCAACAGAGATGGCACAGAAGAAATCTGAAATTCTAAAGAAACCTGTAATGATCAAAATGGGTGCAAAGAAGAGGCAACCTTCACAGACCTACCTTGGCACTCAAGAGAGAAAGAAGATGATCACTTTCCTCAAAGGTGTTGTGGGAGTCAAAAAGGAAATGTTCACAAAAATGTCATTTGATCAAATAAAAGGTTTGTATGAGGCAGAGATGACTAAGTTACAAGGAAATGACCAAGCAAGAGTTGAAGTGGAAAGGAAGATGAAAGAGAGGCATGACCTTCAAATACAAAAACCCTTTCCTGATGATCAAGAAACACCAAGGAAGGAAGCTACTCTAGGTGAAAGTTTGAAGACTTTGAAAAGAATAAAAATGATGGCAAGAAGAAAACCAGCTAAGAAATTTAGAGTGGATGAGGAAGAAGCTGAGAAAGAACAGAAGGTAGCTGAAGAAGAAGGGGCACCTAAGTCTGATGAACAAGAAGCTCAATCTCAGGAAGAACCATCCAGTACTTCTGATGTGAATATGTACATGGTGGTGATGGAAAAAGTGCCTGAGCCTATAACAGCTGAACCGGTTGGTGTCAAACCTCCTGAGATTATTCACTGGGATACCATGGAAGTAGATGGAAAGGAGTATATCAGGCTTAAGAGGAAAGATGACAAGTTTGAAGTGTATCCTACTTGGGCCAAGATTGTAAGAGTATGCTCCAGATCTGATTTAGAGGAAATGTTTGAGGTGGGGATGAAATTATATGCTGATAAGCTGAAAACTCCAGGGATATCAGTTACAAAACTTGTGATGGAATATCTATGCATGTTGTTCAAGCCAGAGGAAGTTCAGCATGTTATCAGAAATGTTTTCAAAAACCATTAACAACTGGACTCTGTATGAAAGAAATGGAGTATATGCACTGACTATGGATACAAATCACATTGAATACTTCTTAGTGGATAGAGTTTACAACCATAGCAGGCTAAAGTTGCATGCTATGTTGAAGAAAAAGCTTGGTTGTGCACCAGATTCTTCAATGGCAAGATACTTGATCCAGAGAACTCTTAATCAAAGTTTTGGGCTGAATCCTGATACAGGATTATGAGCAATGGAGTTTTGGGAGCATCTGAAGAACTTGACTTCTCTTCTCTAAAAGTCAAGTTAGGGGGAGATTGTTGGGAACTGAAGATTAATACTGCTCAGAGTGTTAATGCTGCTATGACTTAATACTGCTTATGTGATAATCATGGTAAGATGCGCAGATCAAGGTTTGAAGATAATCATGGAAGGTTGAAGATAATTATGGAAGAATATACTAAAGATATTTTATGTTTTGTAATTATCTTTTATTTTCAGTATATGTATAGAATTATTCAGAATAGTTTGTTAGACACGAGTATTATGAGTTTTTGTTTTGAGAGAGAATCAACCTCAAGGTTTACAACCCTAGTTCTAGAGAAGTAGAATTCGTCTTGGTGAACCTGTTCATCAAGATTGAGGTTTTGTGTGAAAGCTTGTAACTTTAATCATTCAATAAAGTTTACAAGTTGTGATTTCTACTTTACTGTTACATTGATATTTGAATATTAAAGTGTTTTTCCGCAACTTCTTTAATATTGTTTCTGAGTTTCATTATTCTTGTTAAGAATCAGATCCTGACAAAACTTTTCCTCCTTTGTGGCATCAAATTTTCAACAACCCCTTTTTGCATCAGCTTATTCCCCAAAGCTCGATAGGACGATGGGAACGCAAATAAATCCTTAAATCGAACTTAAAACTTTGAGCCGCACAAATAAAACACATTTGACCAAAATAGTAATTATGACAACATGAATGTTGATAACTCATTTATGTGCATCGCTGAAAATTCCTAGTAGTAAAATCAATAACTTAATTATGCTCAGAACAAAAGTTTTATCTGAAATAACATAAATCTTTTTAGACGTTTACTCACTCCAACGGCATAATTTAATCCAAATGCAATTAGCGTACAACAATTGGCGTTTGTATAAAGCCCAGAGATAAATCGCATAATTTCCATTAGTAAGATTAACAACTGACATTTCTCAAAACAACATGGAAGGTGACATCTTTAGCAAAACTCTTAAGTTAATGCATGCAATAATGCGGGTACACTAATTCCAAAATTTAATTACGCGATGTAAAAGTCATACGATATGATACCATAAAATCCCATTGAACTTTCATAAAACTAATAAATGCTAAAACCAAGCGGCGTCAAAATTTCCATTTGCCAACATGAAACATAAGACAACAATAAGTCTGAGAATGTTAAAACTCCAAGACCATAACGTACGATAAATTGACTCTTTTTCACAAAACTCTCATGATGCACGACGCCCAAAAAGCTCGAAAATTATACGCCGTAAATTAAAACTCACGCATCTCAAAATACACTCACGCGTCCAAACGTCGTAAAACAATATTCCATAAAATTTAACGCGACTCGTACAGACTAAAATTCCCAAGAAAGTTCAGACTCAAAAACAGTGGGACAACTCTTCCTTTAAAACCTTAACATACGTGAAGGAGATCCAATGTCAAGGTTAAAAATTCTACAGTTATTTGCCCAATACCACATATGGCATTAAAACGCGGATCTTAAGATGTCCAGATATAGCGTTAAACACAAAACAGGGACGGGGAGATTTTTCCAAAAAAAAATTGCGATAACTTGCAACCAAACAACTCCATGCATGCTTAAGCTCACGGTTTAAAATCTGATGAGTGTTAAATGTTTTACCAAGACTACAAAGTATCACACACTTTATGCTTCGAATACATGAGAAACAATTGATGTAAACTTATTTTAGAAATAAATTTCGTGCATGAACTTGGTTGGCACTCTGCATCTCAAGACTACACTCCTCCATCATCCCGACATACTATTGTCATTCTGATACATCAAACATCTTAGAGCCACGAACCTACTAATTGGGTCAACTTACAATTTCTCCTCGAAATAAAATTGGTCTAACGAACTTATAGTTCTAATCCAACCAATAATTCTTACTCAAGATGATCAACTTAATGCACTCAACGTATTTAACTATCACTTCGACGTCACATCGCTATAGACATCAACCTTTCCTTAGATTACCCGCTTAGAAACTTCCTCACTACCCCCAACGGTCATCATGCTAAGGTAGTTCAAGTATACACATGTGATATGTAGGTTCACCATAACACTGGTCAGGTGTTATTATGAACGTACCATACATGATCATCCTTGTGACCCTTGACAATTTCCCGTTTCTAGCGACCCGATCAACTCCATGATATCTTATCTTAAAGCGTCTAATGTGCAACTTCACTTTCAATCACCTACAAGTACGTTAGTTTGAGTCTAGGCATCCAAAAATCAATACCTAAATCTCTCAAACTTAAGCTCTAATACCAACTTGTAACACCCTCAAATCTGGAAATAGAAACTTATTTAAAACTTTCTAAATACACCGATAAAGGAATTATCTACCACTACAAATTAAGATTTAACCTCAATACAAACATTCATTCTATACAAAAGCCTATGATAAGAACGGGTGCTACTAAAACCCCATAATAGTCACTATCTCCAAAATTGCGGAAGACTTCACCAACTACTCACATTCGCACAAAGCTAAGGCTCAACTCTTCATGGCTGCTAGAACCAACCCCAACTGGAACCTGATGCACATGCCGACAAATAAAAAGGTTAGGCTTAACGCCTAGTGAGCTCAAGAGTTTTCAACATATATGAAATAATAGTTTAAAAGAAAGAATGCGGTTAAAAGTTATAGTCCTTCAATATGATACGTCTTACATGTGAAAACGACTCATTTCCAACAATATGCATTTTGGGTAAAGAACACCAATTAAAACGTTTTCCAAACCAATTACTTCAAAGATAATGATACCAACATAAGCCGCTCATTCATAAATTAGTTTTTAACTCAAAACTCACTCAAAGCGTAGGTATAAATTGAACTCTCCATTTATGAAGATACGGTTAAACCTTATATCCCAAAACACCCCAAAACACGGGTGGGGAATAATACTCAACCCATAAATCAAGGGTAAAACCCAATTATACAAAACGTCACCGAAAACTTGGATAATAAAAATTCAATACCCAAAAACAACACCTTTCGGTGACGGGGGATTCCCGATTCCATAAAATGTGACGGTCCACAAAGTAAGCCCATTTTATGTTGTTATGACTAGTCATATAAACAAAAGTACACGCAAGGGATGTCAGGCTCAGTAGCTTTAAACGTACACCCACGGAAACTCGAGTTCAACCCCGTCGGGTTCCTATGTCGAGCCCCTCATCCAATATCGTAATACTTGAGCACGAAGGACTTATACCCACATCCGGTACCTTAACGTGCAGCACGAAAGACTTATACCCACATCCGGTACCTTAACGTGCCTCGACGTGGAAAACTAATCGTCCCAACGCCGGACAATAATAAACCAAATACGGGGTCATGACTCCCAAATGCATCAAATAAGCCAAATAATACGCATAAGGCCCAACAAGGCTCGAAGTCGAGCTACCAAAACTGGACTATTGTCCAAAAACCCCATCAAAATAACAATGTCAAGCCGCAGACTTAGCAACCTATTGACTCATTAATAAATGAAATAAAAACACGATAAAACGCACTCACCCAACGGATATGCAAACATCACGACCAAAAGTGAGATTAGTTTAAAACTCAACATTACTTGAGGCAATCCATTTTCCAAATGAACTCATAACACAAAATATGCATTTTCCAAATCTAATTGCTGATAAGAATGAAAATCATAAAATGAGACTATAAACATTCTTTCAAGTTACCTCACATAAATGTGCAAGTGATACTTTATAAAACACTCCATTTCATGACGATGCGTAAGACTCGACAAACATTTAAAAGTGTATTTCTTTGACCAAAGATCCGTTCATGTAAAAAGACTTCAAAACACATTCATTTGTGACACATATATCAAATGCCCAAAATCTCCAATGTGGGTGTTATACAAGGTTTGTAAATTTAGATAATTCAAATAATCAAAGATTAGCAAATAACCCAACATTTGATAATTTCATGAAAAACACATAAAACACTTTAAAATAGACATTTTGGCATGTACAACGTTTTCACAAATCAACTTGAACTCACCTTGCTAGATTTAGGCTAAATCTAGATTTTACCCACTTAGAGCTTCCTTGAAGAAACTTGAATCTTCAAGCCAAATCTTCCAAAACCTAGATCCACAAGTTTCCAACCATAAATAATCATATTCAACTATATAGAATCATTCCCCAAACACTTAACATCAAAATCTCTATTTTGGGCAAAACCCTAATTTTGACCAACACTCCCAAAATTATCCAAACCGAAATTTAGAGAAATCAAACACTAGGAAACCATCAATGGGGCATTTATAACTTATTTCATGGTTTAGAAATGGAAGGAATACACTTACCACTTAAATTTTGATGAAAACCTAGAAAACCTAAAAATTCTTGAAGATGTAGGTGATGATGATGAACTCTTGATCCTTGCTTCCACTCTAACACCAAATACTTTTGGATCTTCCCAAAACTAACAATCTAACCTTGAAAAGCTCTCAAATACGAATCCATAGCAATTTGAATCGCCAAAATCGGAGTTGTGGTGAAGGAGATATGAGAAAATGAAGAAAATGGCTGAATTTCGCGACTTAACAGCAGCCTGGGTCCTTTGTGCGACTTTGCCAAGCGACAATGCCCAGGGCATTGTCGCTGGTCATTGTCGCTGGTTCTCCCAGCTTTCTTCTCGTTCACTGTTTTGGTCGTAACTTCTTCGTTATAGCTCCATTTTTACTCCGGAAAGAACCGTTGGACTCGTAATTGAATCATTCATCCATCTAGACTATAAAATCTATGATTCAAGCCCAAAATCAAATATCTTATTTTTCCTTTATATATCGGTTTCTGTATTAACTTGAATTGATACCTCTCGAAACTCGGGGTGTTACAATATATGAATCTGTATGATTCACATATGAATTGTATGTTCATATGTGAATCAGTGTAATTCACATATGAACTTTTTTAACTGATTCATATATATAAACCTTTGTGATTCATATATGAACTAATTAACCGATTCACATATGAACTAATTAACTATTGGTGGTTTCCAAAAAAAATAAAATTTTCGCAATATAACGTTTATAAGTTGAAGGGAACTTAAACCTAGAACATTTTGTATGAAAATAAAGTTTCACAATGACATCATCCCAAAACAATTTGGGGAAAGTATAAGCGTTTACAAATTTCAAATGAAATGGAAAGAGGACCGACAACCTACTTAATCTAAACATTCTAATTTAGATTATAATTGGGTGTCGTCATCAATTTCCAAAATATCGACAAGTATAGTTGTACGCTCTATGTCTCGTCAAAAGTTATTTCTCCAAAAATCGGCCCAACCCTCCACTCAAGGCCTCGTCACCCCACCACTAACGAATCTTGATATAAACACCAAAGCAAACGAGTGTTAGGCTTGGAGCCTAGTGAGAACATCCATATTATAAGTACAATAAAATGTGGTGCATTAATGAATAAGCATGGATAATTAATTTACAACAATAAATGGATTCTCCAACAGTGAACCTTATGCGAGACGGGGGAGACCCGTTCCACCATAGATTGTGGCGGAACACAAAAGTAGGCCACAACCTATGTAGAGCAAATTAGTTGGAATGGTTATTTACCGGCATCAACTCTATTCATGAATCTTTAGCCGTTAGAACATCAACTATATCCATGAATCTTTAGTTCAATGTAAATATGGGTTCAACTCTTCCAAGTCTTTACCCCAAAGGAGCACCAAGTTCAACCCTATACATGGATCTTTACCTTAGGTCCTCTCCATACCAAACCATATGATTCATCAATAAACAATATACATTGTTGCTATGAATTCCAAACACATGAATCTCATATGGTACCTTGTTCATATAGAATAAATTTAACATGATCACATAACATATCTTTCCATGTATACTCATTATACCCAACAATAGGGCATGTTAACATATCATACTCTACACCAAGTTTCCTTACTCATTTTTACCATGAAATCACAAAATCTAGCTTTTCCATGTAATTCCAAGTAAATCATTTCACCATCTATCATCACCATTTTCATAATACATAACTAATCCATGTTTGTTGTTTCAACAATATTTTGAGTCATCACATCATATAAAACATCATAGATTCAAACCCTAGATTTTGACCTAGATATTTCAATAACACCAAATGGAGAAAAGCAAGTTTTTAAGGCAATGTAAAGAAAAGGGTTTTCATATAGCATATAAGCATTTTATAAGGAAGATGAACTCACAAAGGTGGGTTTTGATGAAAACCCCAAAACCCTAAAATCTCCTTCTTGAGAAGGGTGGAGTTGGAGGAGAATGAGATGATGACCCTAGCTTCCAAATCTTGAATGATTAAACCGAGATCTTGAATTAAAGGGGAGTAAATGCTCTTAGAAACCCTAGAAATCGGCTATTCAATGAGGAGGGTGGTTGAGATAGAAATAAATGAAGTAGAAGAGAAGTAAATGGGAAAAGTGGCCAAAAAATCGCGCGGCGAGAGTGCCAAGCGAGAGTGACAGGGTCACAATCGCGAGGCACTCTCACGGGGTTTGTACCGAGAGTCCTCGGCTTAGCCGGCGATTGTGCCAAGCGAAAGTGACTCCTGTCACAATCGCGAGGCACTCTCGCGAGAAACGTACCGAGAGGGGAGACCCCCAGCGATTATGCCCACCGCGACTGTGACTTGGGCAAGGTCGCCGGTCACAGTCGTCGGCCATGTTCTGGCGCTGAAAATCATATTTTTCTAGTGTGATATCTTATCCGGACTAAGTTAAACAGAAGACACAACGATTTCTGAAATAAGGATTAATAGAAGGTTTAAAGTACGGGTTTTCAAGATGAGAATTCTTACCAGAAATTTCGGGTGTTACACTAAGCACCCTCTTGGGTGCGGATGTAAGCCAACTTGGGTCTAGTAGCTTAGGCACACTTGGGTGTGACCATCATTACTAACTCTTGACATTGGTCACTTGATTCGGGACTTCAACTCAACGCAGATAAGTCGATCACTTTTATGTTATTAGATCTTGACCTCGAGCCTGTGTCACTTGTAATGGTCTTATATTTAAAATTTGATTTTTATCTTTTATTTAATTATGCAGATGTGTGATTTTAGGAGATTAAAATGGGGAGTGATTTTAGGGGAGTTAAAGTGGTTAGAGATAACGATTGAAAGTTAATAAATAGCATTAAATGTAGTATATAAACTTTTAATGATTGTTTTTAAGAGATTTTAAGTAATTAGCATTAAATAACGGTACATTATACTTTAGAAATTGTTTTTAAGAGTTTTTTATTCGTGCTTTATAATATAGTATATAGATATAGATATGTTAATCTAATTCAGAATCTAGATTGTGAATTATAAATTGACTCACGTACAAATTATAATTTAGATTCATATAATTAAGTGTTCACATATGAATCTTAAACTGATTCAAAATCTTAGTTATAAATTTTAAATTAAGTATCGTACAAGTTATGATTAATATTCAAATGTAAATCTATGTTAATGAAAAACATTATCCGTGTTCACATATGAGATTTAGGCAAATATGATCTAATTTAGGGAAATTAATTGAAATAGTCATTTCTCAAACCCAAATTTACGAAATGGCCATTTTCTCCCTAATTTTACAATTATAGCCAATAAACTCGTGAAACTAGTCTCAAATGTGAGGGTCTCCGTAAAGTCACCCCAAAAGTTTCAAAAACAGCCCCTGATTGTAAAAATAGTCCTCGCATTTGCAAGGTCCTCCCCAAAAGTTCCAAATATTTGGATGAGTTAATACACAAAAGCCAAATATTACACTTTTCACTCAGGTTCTCATTTCACGAAGATGGGCCTAAATTGTAAAATAAGATGAGTTAATACACAAAAGTCAAATATTACACTTTTCACTCAAGTTCTCATTTCACAAACATTGGCCAAAATTGTAAAATATGATGAGTTAATACACAAAAGCCAAATATTACACTTTTCACCCAGGTTTGCAAATGTGAACCTGGATTTTCATGAACATGGGCCAAAATTGTAAAACAGTGGTGTTCTTAAGGAGGAGTTCGTATTCACGAGGGGTTTTACAAGGATACAAGTTATTTCGTAAAATCGCCAATTATTAAGGTGAAAAATTGGATAAAAATCAATGTTTATCAATATCACAAAAATCTTATAGAAAAAATAAAAGATAATTTAGGATATTTGATTTTTTTTCATAGTTATTATAATTAGTAAAAAACACTTAAAAATAGAAATTTTTAACTAGTCCGGATTTTTTCTCCAATGATTTATCAACTTCCAAAGTCCGAATTTTTCAATAACAAAAGCATCTTACCACCTAATAGTTTTAGGACCAAGATTCGAGACTAAGATGTCGTTTGTTTTTTAAGAGATCTAAAGTCTTATTTTAGTTATTATTAATAAGAGGTGATGTGTAAAAAGATCTGAATGATTCAGACTTAAGAGTCATTAAGAGGTTTTTTTTTAAAAACAAACAACCCCTAATGGTTTAAAAAAACTCTTAATGGTTCTTAAGTCTGAATCATTCAGACCTTTTTACATTTTGACTATTTGGTTTTTTTTTCAGTTTTCAGAACCTCTTGACTCTTAAACGTCTGAAATAAGAAGCGGTGACCTAACTTCTTAAAACATCTTATCGCCATCTCGGTTCATATGCTCTTTTATTTCTCTCAAGACGCCTCCAGACGTTACAGAAACATACAGTCTTGTTGATTAAGATTTCAGACTTCAACACCACCTCTTATTAATCAAAAGTCAAATAAAACTTCAGACCTCTTAAAAACAAACGGCACCTAACTATATAACACTATCACATATTATATACTCCTATAAAAAGTCCAACCTAAAGCCACCTTTAAATCTTTTTGACAAAAAACAATAAAATATTAACTATATATAAAATTTAATCAACTATGATAATATAACGAGTTGTGCAAGGTTGTCCGAGTTTTTTTTTATCATGCCCAATCCAGCAATCCAGGCCGAGCCCGACCCTGACCCGCCCATTTTTTCAAGAATTGTTGTACAAGCCCGTTTTTCAGGTCGGGTATGCCAGGCATAACGGGTCATATCGTCTCTGAAGAGCTCTATTTGGAATTATCAATAGACATGTCTATTTACAAGGATTCTACAAAACTCAATTTCAACACGAAATTAAAATCAGACAAAGAAATTAAAAAAAAACACCCACAAAAAGTTAATAAAACAATTAAATATAACCTACAAACGGCTTTCACGACACAAGATGACCCTATAATTTCTACCAACAAAATTAACCCTGAAAAATTCCCTTTTGAACAATAAAATCTAACCTACAAACTGTTAAATCATCATATTCACAGTATCAACTTCAAAAGCTCAGTTTCTACCCACCTTTCTTCACTAGCAACCATCTGCTATGGTAAATTCTAAACCATTTGCACTTGTAAACTCTTCCGAATGCCAAATCGTAATCGACAGTCGCCTAAAATGTCATACAATCCCACCGTCACCATCTTCCGGAGCTTTTGCATAAACCACATCAACTACGTTCGCCAACCATGGCTCGTAATTAACAAACATTTCAGTATCATGTTTTAACAATGCAAGCAGATGAACTCTTACATATCAATTTTGGACTTCAATGTAATTGATGCTACCAGCTACTTTCCAAAAGACAAAAAGGGTTCATGTTTAGTCATCCATCCATTGATACAATACACAAATTTTTAAGCCATCACCACTTCAACCTATTACTCCCTCCGACCCAAAACACGTGTCTATCATTTCTAATTTAGTTTGTTCCAAAACAAGCACTTTCAAATTCCAATTCCACCATTAATTATAAGATAGAAAAATTCACTATTTCCTATGTTATCAAGGGTGAAATTGTCATTTAGTCAACTAAAAAAGTGTAATAATTACACATTTCTAAAACTGTGTTTTTTTTTTCAGTGTAGACTATTAATTTGGAACGGAGGGAGTGGTATACATAATATGCATATGACACAAGTTTGAGTCAAAATAGTTAGAAGCAAAACCTGCAAGATGGGATCAAATCAATAGCAGCCATTTCAGTGTCCCAAACATGATACCAAACAAAGGTTTCTGATGATATCTTTAGCTTCATTAGTTGTTGAGAAGTCCACAGGCACCAAGCAACTAAATATCCATATTTACAATGGTCAATGTCAAGATTCTATGTCCATGAGACACCGACTCAGATTTCGTTCCTCGACAGTAATTGGCCAGATGAAATTAACGAGGCACTATATGTACTATATCCAACTACACCCACGAAGTTTTCTGATTCCCATCTCAGTCATTTGGTTCCTTACATGGTTAACATCAGACCACTGATCCGAAGCTGCATACATGTCAGATAGCAGCACATAATTTGCAGCATTTTGAGGTTCAATCTTAAAAAGCCGAGTTGCAACCTCTTTACCTAATGATACATCACCATGTATCCTACAAGCCCAAAGAAGAGCACCCCAAGCGCTGGCATGAGGTTCAACAGGCATTTCTTTAAGAATATCGTATGCCTCTCTTATCCTTCCTGCACGACCAAGAAGATTGACTTTACATGCGTAGTGATCAGCTGAAGGAGTTAGAGAGTATTCATTGATCATAGAATCAAAAAGGCGGCAGCCTTCTTCAACAAGATCGGCATGACTACATGCACTCAGGATGACCGTGAAGGCCACATCATCTGGGGTCAGCCCGTCTTGTAGCATCCTGTGGAAAAGGGCAACAGCTTGAACGCCATGGCCATGAACGGACAATCCTTGTATCATTGAACAATAAGAAATCAAGTCCCGTCTAGGCATTTTTTCAAACAAGGTTGCTGCCCTCAACAAATTCCCACATTTTGCATTCATGTCCACCAGCGCTGCAGCCACGTGATTTTGGCTACGGTCAATTGAAATTTCAGTCATATACGAATCAACCCACTTAGCCAACTCCCAGTCACCGGCTTGTGAACACGCTGACATCAGGCTCACCATGACATATTCATCTGGCTTAACATTCCTAGAACGCATGTCGAGGAATATTTTTATAGCTTCTTTCGGTTGACCATTCTGAGCATACCCAGCTATCATAGCTGACCAAGAAACAATATCTTTCTCGGGTGATTGATCAAACAAAGACCTTGCTGACGCCATATCCCCCGACTTAGCATAACCATTAATCATCGTGGTGAAGGAACTCGTATTCTTACAAAGCATTTCATCAAACAATAATTTAGCGCTTAACAAATCACCAGACTTAACAAACCCATTAATCATGGCATTCCACGAGGCATGATTTCTTTGGGGCATTTCATCAAACAACTTCTTGGCCACTATACAATTTCCATTAGTTGAATACCCAGCAATCATAGAAGTCCACGTAACTCCATTTCTGACAGGCATTCCATCAAACACCTTTCGAGCATTTACAATCTCTTGACATTTCCCATAGAGATCAATCAAACTAGACCCAACAAACACATCAGCTTCTGTACCATACTTAATTATCAACCCATGAATAACCTGCCCTTCCCTCAACGCCAGAGCACATGAACAAGCTTTAACCAACGAGGGGAACGTGTATTTGTCCGCACCAACATAATAACTTTGTTTCATGCGCCGAAAAAAATTGATAGATGTGGCCAGAGATGAGTGTGTGCAGTGGCATTTAATGAGAGTGTTCCAGAGATAAATACCAGGATAGAGAACACGGTCGAAAATAGTTTGGGCGTAACAGAGGTGGTTAGGAGAAACAGAGTTACAGGCAGAGATGAAATGGATAATGAGGAAATGGTCTTGTTCAGAGCCTTTGCGGACGATTTGGGCATGAACTTGTTCAAGGTTTCGAACGTTTTTGCACGCTTTTAAAACAGACAAGGTTGAGAAGGATGACGATGAGGAAAGCAGTTCAGCGTTCAGGGTCGAGCACTGACTGATCGAAGTCATATGAGGATGTGATTGCTTTACGGCAGTTTCTCCGGCACTAGCGTATGATTCGCTCTTGGCAGCTGTTGTTGACTCAGGCAGGGAGATTAAGCTTTTGTGTACGTTCACAGCCTGAGCCATCATGCTGGCAGGGTTTAAAGCATTCATAGGGAGCTTTAAAGTCGTGCCCTTGAAACATGAACCGAGAAAAGGTAGTGAGCAATGACCTAGATGAGTAAAGATGCAAGTTCAATCATTGAGTCATCGAGTGTTTATGCGACTCACCTCCTTCACCATATTTCCAGAAGCGTTAATGTATTGTTCCGAAATGCGCAAGCTTGGTGCCTGCAAATTATACCACCTTTCAACTTGAAAACATATGATGTGCGAGAAAGATTCAGTGTTTCCACTCAAATTAATCAATTTTCCGGTAGAAAAATCACAAATTATAGATGTGTAAAATGGCAAGCAGAAATTGGGAAGTGGGCTTGGTTCTTGAATTAGTGGATATAAATACGATCCCTAAGTCGATGGATCACAAATTCCAAAAGCTAAACCAAGACTGAAAAGAATAAAGATTAAAGGGATATGCGAGATTAAAGTGCAGGAATCGTTTTTGGGCTGGTACCCAAAATGATTAAATATGCAGGTGTTTTTAGGTTGAGACAGGCCATTGTCGGATGACAAAAAAAAACTGATATAGAAGATTCTCAAACTTAACAATCCCCATACTAATGGTGCCAGATACTACGGTATTAGAAAGAAAAGAAAAGCATATATGAAACTTTAACAGTGTAAAGAAAGTGTAAATCTATAAAACATCAAGATATTTCCAGAGGCATGTACATGATTTACAGACCACGAGAGCTTACCTCAACTCCTCCATTTTCTTTAAGAGCTTGAGAAACCAAAGCAATTCCTTTGTTTGTTGCTTGAGCTCTACCCAAAAGAGCCTCTGCTTCTCCTGAATAAAAATAAATAACAAGGTTAAAATAGTTCTATATTTAAGCTTCTTAACTCCATATGCCAACTTACCCTGAGCTTCCAACATCATCGAGCTCTTCTTTCCATCAGCAATGTTAACGTGTGGTTGTCTTTCTTCTGAAAAATAGAAAATTACAGATGTTAAATATATGAGTATAGCATAAATTCGTAATCACATATTTTTTAGTGCAAATGGCAAACTACCTATTACATTCCATTCATCCATGAAATGGATTAACACATACATCTTTAGGCTCTCAGTACTACTGACACGGCATGCAAATTATAGGTTGTTAAGAATAGAATGATGGTTCCTAAGATTTCCCATATGTTTGATTATGTTACGAAATGTCTCAATGAATTTACAGATGATTAGAATATATGGTATAAACTTCCAGAAATGACAAGCATGCATGTTTTAGCACATGTTTCAGTGAAACAAATAGACTAATTATGATGATATGTTCCACCTTGTAAAATTCAAGGTATAAAAACATCACCTTAGAGGAGTTTGATTACCTTCTGGCTCCAGAATTTGGGCTCTCTTTTTACGCTCAGCTTCTGCCTGCATCTCCATAACTTCTTTTACACCACGAGGGGGCGATATATCCCCTACATACAAAAGAGGTCGGATGTAAAGCAAAGTATCGTAACAAAGTTTTTTCTGGAAAGTATCAACTTAAATTATTATTTCCAACTATCAACTTAAAACTATGCTTGACTGAGAATTATGCTCTACAGAATAATATAGTTTACTTGTTTCATAACGACCACATTGCAAGCCCCAATCTTTTGCAGCTTCATTGATGGCTATCTGGAGAAAAATACATTATCACAGCTATTACTTCTGTGCAAATTAATATCTGGACTCCAACTCTTTTTCACAGCTATTACCACAATAAGAGAAGATGCATGTGTATACTGTGCTTTCAAATGTTGGCAACCAGTTCACAAAGATTTAAAATGGTTAGAGAGACATGTGATATAGCTAGTTGTGTGAATAGCTCCAGAATTTAACTATTTTCAGCAATCTATACACCTTATAGAACTTCAATGAACTGATTCTACCCTCCCACTCTATCTTGAACTCACACATGCATTTGTTTGTTGAATATATATAATATCTTCCTTCCTTTTTCAGTGGCTGAACTTGGTAATGATAAGCATATACACTAGCTGAACTTAAATACCCAATGAGATACACAATCAAAACCAAATCAGATAATCCATTCTTGGGGAGTTGTTATACAACATTTAAATGTATGACACCAATTCCAGCATGCAACAAACAGCACAGTTCATTGTTAGCGTTTGACGAGTTGCAGTCCGCTACTCAAAGTGCAAATTACTTAATATTGCATCAAACCGGGGAGTGATTCCCGGAGTCATATTAAGGTTTTCAACTTCAGTATTTTTGTTGAGTCTTTTGTCGTTTTCATTTAGTCTTTTATTCATCGAGAATAGGGTTGCAATCAAATTTAGTTTTACTTGGTTTTAAGATTAAAAAGGTTGTTTGCTTTGTACAATCTATAAAGATTGAATCTTTATAACCACATGTTTCCTGTTGAGATGAGCCCACTTTTCATTTAAAAGAAGTTATCAGAATGATATCTCCATCTGTAATTTCATCATCTTCAGCAAAAAGTCTGCTTGTTATCTTTTATCGACTGACCCTTCTTTTCTCTTATCTTGTCAACCTTGCAATTCTAGCTTCCCCCTTCTGTCCCTAATTACTTGTACATTCTTCGTATGTTATTTTCTTACTATTTCCTTAGCCCCATCCTCGTTAGATTATACCTATATATGTTACATACACTCTTACAACCATGTAGAAGTCTATGGTATCCATTTTTCTCCTTAACCTTTTATGCATCCTCATTCCAGCACCTAGTAAACTTTAGTTTCTCGTTGAAAAAAGATAAATTAGGGTTGCCATCACCAAAATCATAACATGTAAAAGTTTTGAGATTAATTTATATATAAACAATTAAAAGGGAACACAATGTGAGCATGTGTGAAAAACTTTGCAGAAGCTCAGTTCCACAACATAAACATGCACCCAAATGATATCAGAAGTTGCAGAAAACCATAAAGAGTTTCATAATACAATCATCTTTTAACCAAATAATGGCCTTTCACCTAAATATATTTTTACCTGTCTTAGATACCGCATAAAATTTCAAATGATGCACAGTTATAAATTATCACTTGTTCTAACAGTATGCTTTCTTTGAGGTCCTAGACCAACACGCTTTTAAGCATACAGATATATTTCATGTAAATGAACTCTGCACAATTACAATTGAGATCATTCTGATAATATATATACATATAATATAAAACACAACTGCAATGAGAAACCCACCACTATCTTGTCGTTCAATGTGTCTCTTTCTTCAAATGTTTTATCAAGGGTGATCTTGCCAAGATCACTATGCATAGTAGTCTGTGCAAGCTGAATGACAGGATATCGTGGATTTTCCATTCGATATGATGCCGGCTTAGGGTCGACCATCTGTAACAATATATTCAAATACACAAAAGAAAAAATAATCATTAAGTCGGTCCATGGTAAATCTTAAACCCAATACTGCATTCCCATACCTTAACATAGAGCACTCCATCCACCAATATGCTGACATTGTCCTTGGTAATGGCAGATTGGTCTGCAACAGGAATTGCCTCCTCTTTAAGAGAATGCACATGTGAATCTTTGTCAACAAAAGGAATCAACAAGTGAATCCCAGGTTCCAACGTCTTAGCGTACTTGCCGAATCTCCCAATCACGTAAGCCTTCTTCTCAGGTACTATACGGATGCCCCAATTAACAGGTGGTGGAGTATCATAACTAAAATTTCAAAATCATAACGTGTCATTGAGTAAACAAAATCAAAATACACGAAGGTACACTAGCAGCCATAAATTATATACCCCCATAACGATGATCATAATATGGTGGTGCATGCCAATGTGTGACACAAAATCCACTAGCAGCACCATGGTGTGTGGCAATTGAAGATATATGCCTGTCTATGATTATGACTAAAGGTGAATCCAGGTTACCTGTTGCAGGGATCGCGAGAGGCACGAAAATGGCGGACGTAAGAGGGAGAGAAAGACAGCGACTTGAAGTTATTAGAGGAAAGGAGAAAGGATCCGTTTCTAATCGGCGATTGTAGGGTGTTGTCGAGTGATCTGAATGCGTTAATCGCACCATGGGATCTCAAGAAGCGATTCATTGCTATCATCAAATTGGCATCGAGAATGGAAGAAATTTGGAGAATGAGGGTATTGAGGAAAAGCCCTAGTTAAACCCCCAACCGTTGCTCTTCAGGACTCGATCTCGGCTCCAAGACTCCAAGTAAATAAATCGCTTCTCTAATATATTTTAGCGCTGTTTGTTTGGTTTCCTTTGTAATAAACCCGTTTTTGTGAATTAATTTGTCTGTGTAGATAAATAGATTTTGATGGATTTTTTATAAATGAAAGGTGTGTGTTTTTTAATTGAAGGTTTAAAAGAAAAACTTGTCTTTCTGTATAAAACTATCCAATAAACTTATTAAATAAGTCACTTTATATATTTTTAAGTCATTACCAAACAGTTATATATACCTGATCGAATAAACGGTGAGTCTCATTAAACTCATTAAGCTGCTAACAAATATGCCCTTAGGGGGTGTTTACTTGGGGCTTAATGAGCTTAATGACAAAACCGGTTTATTCCCGCAGACGTTTGGAGTATTTACTTGGGGCTTAATGACAAAACCGGCTTATTCGCGCAGACATTTCCGGCTTAATCACTAAGCAGGGGAAAGATGTGTTGTCCCCATTAAGACACATCTTTGACATTTATACCCTTTAAAAATAAAGACGTGCCTACCTTCCTACTCAATAATCACGGAATAAAAACCTAGGTGCTCGATTTCACCTTCACTACTTGTTCGATTTCGATTTCACCTTCACCGCTCGTTCGATTTTACTGCTTCGAGTTCATTGCTGGTTCGATTACACTATTTCAATTCACTGCTGGTTTGATTTCAACCCTAGACAATAATTTTCTTTGGTCGATTTTTCCAAAGGTAATGATTTTACTGATTGTTCGATACTTGTTTCTTCTCCATACTCGATTGTTGTTCCATACTTGTTTCTTCAGTCGATTGTTGTTCCATACTTATTTCTTAAGTCGATTGTTGTTCCATACTTGTTTTATTCAGTCGATTGTTGTCCCTTACTTGTTTTTTCAGTCGATTTTTGTTCCATTCTTGTTTCTTCTCTATAGTTGCTCGACATTTCTGCAATGTAGATTTTTGTAACCATGATTTCTACAATGTCGATTTCATACTTGTTTCATACTTGCTACTTTTTGTTTGAACTTGGCTACATTGTGTTTGAACTTAAAAGTTTAAGTACTTAATGAACTTTTGTTTGATTTTTGGATTATATCAATGAATTTATGAATATATGGCTTAAAAATAAACAACAATTTATAAAACAGCTTAAAATTCATATTCAGGGGTAAATTAGTCATTTGTGTTATTCAGACTGTTAATTCAGATAAAAAAGTAAACAACAACATCAATTTATCCAGACGGACAAATTTATCCAAACAGACACATTTATCCATACATGACTTAATGGAAAATTTGGTAAACAGCCCCTTAGTCATAAGGTTAGGTTATGGTGGGAATGAAAGTTATGGTAAGAAAGGTAATAAGGGATCTCCACCCTTAGGGTTGTTTACCAAAAAAATTTTGTAAGTGCTGATTTGGGTAAGAGATCTGATTTGGGTAGGAGATCTGATTCAAATAAATGCTGACTAAAATTGTTGCTTACCTAATATTTTGTATTAAATGTTGACCAAGTATAAATAACGATACCAAATATTTTATAAAATATTACATAATTTAATTTATTAGGTAAAACCCTACTAAAAAGTAAAAACCAATTTCCCAACTTTTGTCTTCCAAACCCATTATCTTTTTTCCTTTAATCCTAAAACCAGAGGCGAGTTTGGATTGCATTTTGCTTGCTTTTACGGTTTTACCTATACCTGGTATCTACTTCTTATCTTCTTGTTGCCCTTCTCAAACTCCATTGAAAAGTAAGTTTCAATTCAAAACTCACAATTAATAAACATTGCTAACAGATTTTCATGAACCAAGGGAATTGTTTGGCAGGTTGTTTGAGAACAAATTATGCCATGTGCGTGGCTGTTTGAGGAAAAAAATGATTTGGAGAATAGAAAAATAAAGAAGAATTTGGAGTATTTTTAGAAAAGAAAAAAAAACATTACAAAATCCAACCAGGAACAAAGTTGGGGGAGATTGATTACAGGGGTTTAGATGGAGAGAAGAAACAAGCAGAGAAAAGGAGGCAAATCTAACAGGAGGATAAGAACGACTAAAGTTAATCCTTTTTTGTGTTTGGAATGTGCTTGAATCTAATCAATTTTATAGAAATAAGATTGTTGTAAAACTCAAACGTTGCCTGTGAAGAAAAAAAGGGAGATGGGTAGAGAAGGAAAAGGGAGCTCTGACTGTGGCCAGGGTTGATCATACCTCTGTCTTCAATAAGAGGTTCGGTCAGCAATAAAAGAAAATTATTGGTTTGGTAAACAACTCACCTCTTACCAAGATAAGAACCTCTTATTTGGTAAGAAGTGGTAAGAGGTCGATAAGAGATTAGTAAACGAGGCCTTAGATGGACATTAAGATGAGATGCACGAGATTAATCCATATATCAAGCACGATTCATGAGTGGGTTTGGGATTAAAAGTGATCAAGTGTCCAGATCTCTTCTTATATTTTCACATTAACTTTTCTTCTTATATGATCCTTCGTATTAGTCATAAATGTTTGGTATTAAGAGAGATGGTCAATTAGGGTCGCCCAGAACCGGAACCAGACCGGTTATGGCTTGACGGGCAGACCAGTTACAAGTATTCTGGAAAAATAAGAGCATATCCAACAACATTGCTATCTTGTTTGCTATAATAGAGAATCAAATGTGAAAATCTCTAAAAAGTATTACATTCAACTCCAACAGATTTGCTATTTTAGAAACTTTAAAACAACTTATATTATTATAATATTCTCTAATTTATCATCCCAATACACTTTTTAAAAAAAAAAAACTTAATATAAAATGATAAAAATTGAATCTTATTGGTGGGATTGAATAAAATAATTATTTCTTACTCCAACCATCAAGTTTTAGAAAATTCTCTAAACTTAGAAAAATTTCAAGTTTTCTCTATTTTAGCAAACAAGATAGCAAAGCTGTTGGAGAGGTTTAGAAAACAAAAACCCAATTTTTTGTATTTTAGCAAAGTTGTTGGAGATGCTCTAAAGCCTTACGCGGGACGTGGACCAGTTTTACAATATGGACCGAATTTTTATGTAAATTTAATATTTTTCTAACTTGTGATACAAGTTTTAAAAAAATTCAAATAAAATAAATATTAAAGGTGTATTTTAATGCTTAATTTTTAAAAAATCATGATTATAAAAACTTATATAACATCTTTCTTAAAAAGGATTAAAAAATTTTGATTTTGTTTTTTATATTGGGTCGGGCCCAGAACCAGATTTGGGACCAGTTGTCTGGCTTGGGATCAGTTCTAATATTTTTGGTCGAGATCGTGACTGGCCGGCCTAGTTAGAAGCCAACTTCTTCAGACCAATCTGGCCCAACCTACGGGCCAGTTTTTAATCATCTCTAGTTACAAACAGTTGTGTAGAAAAAGCCCGAAACCACAAACCCGACTTTGGTCCCTACCTGAAAAAACCCTATTAAGACCCAAAAGCCCAGTTGTCAAGTTTTTTTTCTTTGAAGCCTAAAAAAGCAAAGCACAGGGTCTTTTTCTTTTTTAATGGTCTAAGCCTTATACATCCCTGGTTATAAGTCTTAGCCTGAAATAAAATTAAGGACCGTTTGTCCCAATTGTTTCGGTTTGGTTGAGTTAAAAGCATTATTTTGCATATTTATTTGTGCCAAAAGATAACGAAGTTGAGCAAGGTAAAGATCTGAGCAAAGAGCAAATTAAAGAAGTAGAAAAGGCTACTACAAGAGGAAAAATGCAAAGTATTGCTTTTTTTTTGAAAGAATGTAAGGTATTGCTATATGTACCTTTTTAATGTCAGAATTAAGTCAAGTCATGCATTAACATGTTGACGTGTATGAGGAGAAAAAAGTGCATGATTGTACAAAAATCAATCGTGCTTAGGGTATGAGATTAATAATAAAATTGTGATAACTTTTGGAACCTGTATATCATGTGTTATTTCACATTTTTTTCATCTACAACAGTGTAATGATTAATATATATTTTGTTTCACATATGTTTGTTTTACAATGTGAACATTTTTTATGTCTTTATAAAACAAAAAATAGAACTAAAGAGTTCCATAGTGTAAACTAGATACATATGAAACAAATATATGTTAATCAATATATTAATATCTAGCCATAGATAAAAATATATATATATATATATAGACTTAAGTTCGCGTGAGCCCAAACAGTTTCTGTGAGACCGGTGAGACCAAGCTTTAAAGTATGAAACTTCACACCAAAAAACTGTGAATGTAAAAAAAATCGAACTTTTCATAGGGAAAACACCGTAAATGTTACGTTCACGGTGTTTTTCGCTGTGAATGTTCGTTTTTTTTTACCTTCACAGCGTCTTCACTGTGAAGGTTCGGATATACCTTCACAGTCTTTTATCTGTGAATGTTTGATTTTTTTTAACTTGGTTTAGATTTTTTTACCTTCATAGTGTGATTACATTATGAAGGTTCGAATGTTTTTTACCTTCACAGTGTTTCGGTGTGAAGTTTCATGTTTTAAGGCTTGGTCTCACGCGGTCTCACGTGAACCTGACCCCCCCCCTCTCTCTCTCTCTCTCTATATATATATATATATTAATGTGAAACAATATCTTACAATAATAGTTCTCACAATTATCACAATATATGGGATTCTCAAATGATTAAACAGTTCACAATGTGAATTTTCTACTGTTGTATCTTTGTTTTACCAATACAAAAATGTTTACATTGTGATACACGTATATGTGATAAAAACACATCATAAAATAAATATATATATATATTAATCAATACACTAATTCAAGCTACAGATGAAAAAAAAAATATTATATGAAAGTTATGAGATTATCAACAATTTTTATATATAAATCAATGAGAGAATTCCAGCAGTATCTTTCTAATCCATTAAGCATTAATACATGTTCCAAAATTTCATTCAAACATCTACAAATTCTGTAATAAGCATATACCACGCCTCAAAGGTTGAGGCCTCTTAAAGCAGTGACCAGAAATCCATCACCGGTGCCCATATTTCTCCGAGATTATTTACCATACCTTCAAAAACCGTTGTCAGGTTCAGGTCATGCCTGAACACGAAGTCAGGCTTGACCTGAACCTGACAAACTTTACCATCAATAACTCTGATGGTACTTTTACTCACTCAACCATTCGTTCTTTGTTTCACTCTCGGACAAGTGTCCGTCTGTGTTGAGTAAACAATCAAGAAACGAGGCGAGAGCATGGCATCTTGACAGGTGAAAATGCAACGGTGAGACGGGCGTGATCAGAGAGCGAGTAATCATCCGGCCACGTTCCTTTTTCTGCTTCAGATGGATAGAGTACCGCATTCTTCACGTTGTACCCGATTGTTAGTTGTGTGCCATTCACAATATCTTCTTGGATCTTGATGGCGTCTTCTGTTTGGTCGTACTTCATAGGTTTCCATATCCGTTGCTGCTTTGTCAAAGGCCGATTTCAACTCAATACAACCATAACCCATTATACACATAAATATGCAAATGCATCTATATGTATGCAGTAATTACTACTTGTAAACTTGAAATTAAAGGGATTGTGCATTCATATGTGAAAAACAAGTTTAAAGAAAGCAAATTTAGTACCTGGAATTCTTCGTAATCGAGAACGCCATTGCCATCAATGTCGGCTTGAACCCAGAGGTCTTTTGTCTCCTCTTTACTGAGGCCATTTGGGTGACCGATAAAATTGAGCTACATAAAAGCGACACAAAAGGTTGATATTTCCGATGTAAGTGATGTACTTTGTACAATTCTATACGATAATGTAAGTACCTGGCGTAATGCTTCACAAAAACCAGAGTAAGTAATATAATCACCATCATTGTCCGCCTTAAGAAATGCAAATGCATCTTCTTCAATGAGTGAAGCCCGTCGCACATGATACTGAAAATTGAAAGTCTTGGTTAGAGATGAATACTCATATAATCATGCATATATGTATAGAGAGAGATTCATTTAGGAACCTTAAATATTTTGAGAATCTGGGAACTTCTATGTAGCATTCATGCTGAATAACCTTGAACAATAATGAATATTATTCATCATGAATATATATCACATTATTCATCATGAATACTATATAAAATAGTAAATGAATATATATATATATATAGAGAGAGAGAGAAGGAAGTTTCGTTAGGATTCCAAAATTGATTAGGAAACCGGAAACCATTGACAGCATGCCATGAGTTCCTCTTCAAGATGATATTCATCACGAATCACATATTCATGATGAATATGGAGGTGTCATTCATTATGAATCACACATTCATGATGAATATGTTATAACATTCATGATAAATAACACGTCCATATTCCTGATAATACGCCACATGTGATGCTGTAGGCGGTTCCCCGGTTCCTAATCAATTTTAGGTACCTCACGGAACCCACCCATATATATATATATATATATATTTGATAATGTCTTTTAAGCAAAGGAAAAATGGGAAAGAAATAGAAAGGCCATCTTCAAATTAAGCATAAAAAAGATTAAGAGATAACTCACTGCTTAATAACACTGGCAGCCAGCATCAGAAAGCGATGAGCCATACTGAATCCCCAAATCTAAAAGTTACTAACTTTCTTTCATAGCCATAGGTTAAAGGCAACTAATCACTAATAAACAAACTGAAATTAAAACCAAAAAATCTCAAACAAAAGGCTGTGTACCTTAAATAGTCCAAACACTGCATCACTCCAACTTGTTTTCAGTACTTTCCTATACTTATTCGGATTAAGAAGCCATATGAAATCCACACCACATATGTTTCCTCGATGATTTCTATGGCTAACCCACTGCATAAAGATGGAAATCTCGATCATTCAACGCCATAAGAAACATGTGCATTTGCAGATAAACGAACAAGTGTAATGAAATTGACCTTATGTGCATCGGCATCAGTGTACTGATGAGCAGTATCATATGATGAAACGAATCCCTGTGATCTAAGGAACTTGTAAACGTGACCTCGCTTGCTCCCATTCCAATCACTTACATCAAAGAAACATATCAAGATTATATTTAGCATATAAAGTAAAAGTAAGAAAGTTTCCTCAAACTTTACAAGGTAAATAGACCAATATGATAATTACCCGCAAAGAATGATAGGCAACGGACTAAGATTGTTTTCTTTTTGATAAGCTTCAACAGATTGCAGGATCTTGTACACCTATTAAACCCACAAGGCCACAATCGGTACACTTACACTAATCAAACACAGATAACACAAACATTTGTATGCATATATAGGGTAGGGGATATATATAGAGAGAGGTAGGTTCATACGAGAACAATATATATTTAAGAAAACACAAGAACATCAAGTACATACAAAATCATATATGATTCAAGTCCAGTTTTTAGCTGTTAATGCTGGATTATATATGATTTTGTACATGATTTGTGTTTTCTTATTTTCTTAAATAGTTAGCGGTCTTGTTTGAACCTTCCCCTCTTTCTCTCTCTCAATATATATATATATGTATATATATATATATGTAGGAGTAGGTTCAAACGAGAAGCTATACATTTTACGAGAAGGCGATAAGTGTGATATCATATATGATACACAAGCTTAATTATATATGATTAAACACATTTTACATTGGCAATACATAGACGATTAATCATATATGATTAAACACATGTTACATTGGCAATTCATAGACGATTAATCATATATGATATCACACATCCACAGGCCGTGTAATTCTATATGATATCACACTTCTCACCTTCTCACAAAATGTTTAACTTCTCATGATTCTTCCTCTATATGTGTATATATATATATATATATATCGTGGGGGATAGTTTACCTGACGCAATCTCTCTAAACACATGCTCGAATCATGTGGGAACAATAAGTGGGTGTTAACTATAAGAATTTCTTGGCAAGCAGTGTTGTTTCTGCACTGATTGAAAGGGGCAATTACTTCAACATGTAAAAGTTGAGCAACACGATCTCCGAAATCATTAAAGAGAAACTCTCGATGGTCTATGACCCGAAAGTAATCTTTATGAACTGCTGTCAACAACCCTGTTATATTCCAACATAAAAAAAAATAAAAAATAAAACCTTATAGATTTGTAGAACCCAAAAAAAGAAGGTCTTCAATTTGACAATAATCAAAGATTCCCAGATTGAAAATAAGTTCATTTGCAGACAAATTCTTGATTTGTTTATGTTGTTGTGTAAATGGGTAGGTAATGCAGACAAATTTTCCTACTCATCTTTACATATAAGACACAAAAAGAAACAAAAAAGATTGAGCATTTAATACTTGACAATATGCCCAATTACAAACAGAGAATGTGAAATCATAATCAAATTGCAATTGGGTAATAACTTACCATCACCACGATTGTTGGTACGTGCAAGCTTGAAATTGATGTATCCTGCATCACCAAGCCTTGTGTCATACATGTTAACAAGTTCATCGTTTCCAACCCAAAACTCCTATTTGAAAGTGAAAAATAAAAAAAAAATGAATATTTCCATAAAAAATAAAACGATTAAGAAAAAGGGTTTGAAAACATGAAAGTTATTGGAACCTGTAGACAGATGATTGAAGATTTTTCACACAAGAGCAAATCCAAAATCCTTTCATTCCTACTCAACCAACACGTTCTGATTTCGCTTTCTCTGCAAGCAAGATCCTGTTCTTGCCCAAAAATAGAAATGTTTTGAAAGAAATAATCAAAACCCAACAAGATTTAAAGGAAATATTTCCCAAGAAACAAAATCTTGAAAAGAAAAAACCCAAATAACATAAGATCATAAAGAAAGTTTTGAATTTGGTGTTGGAAAATATGAAAAGATTTAGTGGGTTTTACCTGGTGAACAAGGCGCTTATAGATGGGGGCAAGGATGTTGAAGGTTGTGCATGAAAAACAATTAGGGTCTGCAATGGCAGCATAATTGCTGATTCTTGAGACCCTTTTCTTGGCCATTTTTATCTTTTATTTTCCTCCTGTGTTGTTTCTTGGGTGTTTATTTAAAAGAACGTGTGAATGATGAGCGTTTTGAGTTTTGGGTGGATGGGAAATATTGGGGGAAATAGAGAGAAAAAAGCAAGACAACAATGAAGATGATTGACAGATTGAGGAAGAAAATATCTGTTTAATGAAGGAAGCCAATGGGTTTTGCCTTTTATTTCTGTGGGGGAACCTTGTTTTATTATTTAATTTTAATTTTATTTTTATTTTTTTAAATGTGGAACCGTATTTTAGTATATAAATATTATTATGTCATTAATTTATTTTATTTTTTTGAAAGGCAGCAACTTTTATAATGTTATTTATTTTATATTATTATATTATTAATTTAAGTATTAATTATAATGTTACGTTTGATAATACAGGGTTGAGTTTAGATGATAAGTTGTTATCAATCGTTGGATGCACATTAGAATGAGATGCACCGAGATGAATCGGATCAATTCATATATCAAGGTGCGTTTGGTACGCAGACATGATAGAACAGGACAAAACAGTTATTCAACGTTTGGTAAAATAGAACTTGACATAGCAGAACAGATAACATGACCAATTTACCATTGTTTATATTATATATATATATATATGATTAATTATGTAATTTATTAAACTATAACGAAAAAAAAATATTTTTATAACAAAATATAGTATTAGAAATTTCTCTTCAAGATACATTAAAGTGACACCAAAATAAAAAATGTATATATTTCCAACTTTTATTTTTTAACCTTTTATATATTTTTTACTATTAATAATTTAAATAAATTAATCAAAACATAATAACTATATAAAAACAATATTTGAGGACAATAAAGTAAAAATTTAAAGAACATAAAATAAAAAAAATAAAATTTAAAAAATGAATAAAATATAAAAAAAGAAGGTGTATTTAATGTTTTAAAAGAAAATTAGATTTTATTTTGAGATTATATTGGTAAAACATAAATTTGTTTCACCTTGTTCCAAGGGGTGGGGGTAGAACATGCAAGTTCCACTTTTGTCCCAATCTGTTATTGTCTATTCAACTGACAGTTCTGCTAAACATGGGACAGTGATCCCTATTCTGTTATGTTTTGTTTTGTTCAGTGTACTAAACGCACCCCAAGTACGATTCATGGGTGGACTTGAGATTAAAAATGATCAACGGTTCAATTTACTTCTCACGCTTCTCATGTTAACTCAACTTCTAATACGATGTTTCGCATATAATTGTCTTAAACTCAAGTTACAAGTTATTATAACATGTAATACAACTTTTAAAAAAAAGTTGAACTATAGTTAAACTAACAAATGACTAACCGCATATTCAAATAAAAGATAATTGTTAATATCTACTATACTCTATTATTATCTTTATCAAAAATAGTATTACTAAACTAAAATAAATTATATCTTTATTTTTAAATTTAAAATATTGTAATTAATAAAACTTTAAATTAAATAAATTATACGAAGGGAAAAAAAGAATTTAATCCTTAATTTGACACATACACTGAAATATTTATTTCGAGTTTTTGTTTACTAATCTTCGCAACAACAAAACATGTTCAACCAAACTTTTTCTAAATATAAACTAGTGGACCGCACTGCGCGTTGTGCAGTGTTCAAAAAATAATTTAAGAATTTTTTTGTGATTATATTATAAATTTAATTCATTTGTTCTGGGTAATACGCCTTAACTTACATAATACACATTTTAAAATATAGACATTCTATCATCAATCACCTTGTCAATTATGTTATTTTTGTATAATTGTAATCAGATTATCTAAAAAAATCAATAACAATTACAACTAAGGGGGTGTTTGGGATTGCTTATTTAAAACAACTTATGCTTATTTTGAAAAGTGTTTATTAACTTATGCGGTGTCAAACCGGAGTTTTTAAAAAAATGTTTTGGATTAGCTTATTGTGGTACCAAAACGTAATAAGCTAATAAGAAGTGTTTGGGATTGCTTATACATACAAAATAACCAAAAAAGTAATAAGCACTTTTCAAATAAATTGATAAGTCATAACAAAATGACTTATCAAAAATGGCTTTTCAGCGGTTTGGCACCGCTATAAGTTATTTTCTTTTTGTTCCATCCAAACACTCAAAACGGCTTATCTCCGGTGCCAAATCGCAATAAGCTAAAAAGCCCCTCAAATAAGCAATCCCAAACACCCCCTAAAATTCTCTCAATTTGAATGATTATACACTTGATTTAAATTCGATTATCTATATACTATATTATAAAACACGGATAAAAAAACTCTTAAATACAAATTATTAGGCACAAGGTACCATCATTTTATGCAAAGTTTTAAAAATCTCTTAATTTACAAGTATCAAAGCACAAGATACATATTACTACTGCAGGCTTCTAACACCCATCAATTTGGTATGTGCAGCGCCTTCCTTTTATGCAGACATTTCCATGTATTACTATTAATTAATATATTATAATACTATAATTTTGTCTTAATTATATTATTAAGTATGTAATTGGTTATTTTTTTATATGTCATTAAAATATATAAGATAATCATTGAATTATAACAAAATACTTAATTTTTTATATAAAAAACATTATATTATTAAGCCTAAATTAAACAAATTTATAAAAATACATTATCACTTTCTCAAAACCATCCAAAATCGTATTGTAAATGAACAAAAAAATAAAATGAAAAATTAAAATCGTGATGTATATCACTGCATTGCGTGAGTACGTTTCTAGTCATATATAATACTACTAAATTACACAATGTTCAATCACCAAAATAACGATGAAAGTGTAAAGTAATGTTGTAAAATACTTCGAAAAACAAAATTAAATTATATGCATGAAGTGTCATTTGCATAATCCAAGGGAATACCACAATTGAAATGTGCAACTTGCATTATAATTTAACTTCAATGTTCTGCAATTGAAAACCAAAAAATATTGGTTAATATTAATAATCAATGATGTATTTTTTTGGGAAAAATGAGTAAAGAAAATAATTTAAGCGAAACATGTATTATTGGAATATAAATTTGAATAATTTATAATAAGTTTGATAGATTTATACCTTTATTCAATTGTAATTGGTTGGGGAAACGGTGTTAATTATAGGGGTGAGCAAAGGCGGGTACCCGTCTAAAATTTTCGGAACCGGAACCGGTTACACCGGTTCTTTATATTTGGGAACCGGAACCGCCGGTTCCGGTACCGGGTACCCACTGTCTAATTTTTAAATTTTTTTTATCATTCATATTATAAAAGGGTAAATATTAATTATATTACAAAGTCCAAACGTAAAGAAATAAATACCACAAACATGAAAACTAATAAGATAAAAACTAAAAACTAATAAATACTACAAACGATGCTTACAAAACAAATAAATATTACAAACGATGCTTACAAAACAAAATAAATTCTACAAACGGTACTTCTAAAACACTTCACGTCATTAAAATTTAGTTGATGCTAATAAATACTACAAACGATGCTTCACTAAAAGGTAGTTTATTAATTTTTTTATAAATAAATAAAATATATTTTATTAAAAATTAGCGGGTACCCGCCGGTTACGGTTTTGGGTACCCAGCAGGACCGGGTACCCGGAACCGGTCCCGGCGGGTACCCAGCGGGTAACGGTTCCAAAAAATGAGAATCGGAACCGGTCCCGATCGGTTCCATAATTTAGGAACCGGAACCAATCATATCGGTTCCAATTCCGGAACCGACAGTTTCGAAGCGGATCCGGTTCCAAAGGCGGGTACTCGCTTCCGATGCTCACCCTAGTGTTATTTTTCATACTTCATGATAAACTATATTTTTTTATCATGTTACGATCCTCAATTTCTTCATTAGCGTTAAGTTTTCTTAGCCCTTCACGTGATGTAACTCGAGAGACAGCAACGTATCAAGATAATTAAGTCAAGGAGGAGTTAGGTAAGAACTCAGTTAAAAAATCTAAATTGGAAAAGCAGTATCTCACTGGTGTAACAACCGTTAAATTATAGAGTTAAGTGGAAATTTTATATCTTGGGGTGAAGATGGGAAATAAAGAAGTTAAGGGGATTATTGGCTAATAAGAAATAGAATGGCCCAAAACCCTAGAGAGTCCAGTATCCTCTCATTTATTTTTTATCGGATGCTCCATGTGAGTGTGTGAGGTGATTTTTTTATGTGTGTGGGCGACGATTCAAGGAAAGAAGAAGGGAGATCGATCGAAGCTAGGTGTGGAGAACAAAAATCGTAATCGCGAGGGGAATCCATCATCTAGAGGTATTGTGTTCAATCCAACTCTGATTTCCCGTTTTTATTGTTTAGGATTTATGGATATTAAAGCTGGGAGAAAGGAGATGAGGAATTGTCTCTGAGTATCGATTGGGTAGGGACCGAAGGTTTGGTCCTATGATTAAGGAATCGTATCGTTAGTTTTGGGATTGTTTTGTTTAATGGTAAAGCGATTAAATGGGGTAGGGAGAGATTATAGTCGGTTCAGGGTTTTTATCGTGGGTTTTGTTCGACGGGATGAACTGCTTCCAGTAATCGACCGGTAGTGGTAATCGACCGATAGTAGTCTTTGACCGGTAGTAGTAATCGACCGGTAGTAGTAATCGACCGATAATAGTCTTTGACCGGTAGTAGTAATCGATCGGTAGTAGTAATCGACCGACAGTAGTAATCGACTGGCAGTAGTAATCGACCGGTAGTAGTCTTCGACCGGGGTCATCCGGGTGTATCTTCTGGATCTCTTGTTCTGTGATCGACCCAGTTAGGGGGGTTCTAAGATAGCAGAGTTTGTAATGCCGTTTTTATTACTAAATGTAGGACTTCTTTGGTGGGATTAATGGTTCGCGTGACGCTAAATTTCTTCAGACCAGGTGAGTTCCGATTTGACATTTCTTACAAAACTGGAGGTCCACTTTATAACCAGTAAATTAGACTTAATGTTTAAAGCTTTTAATGAGAATTATTATTGATGATATGCACGTGATTCATTTAAACGCTATGGGTGTAATTCATTTTATTGCTCCTTGCTTGGGTTGATATTGCGTTGTGAAATAAACACCATGGTTAAATCTCAATCATCGGGGATGGTTGAGTCGTGTGTACGAAATTCGTTTCCTACGCATTGATAACGACATCAACTAGGGGCCCGTATGGGGATCGACTGGGGGGCCCCGAGGACGAGAGGTCCGGAGTTACCGATAAGGTTTGCAAAAATGACACTAATCGTTATTTTATGAAGGTTGAGAATATTTTCTTATCGAAATGTTTATATTTCTGAAATACTTGTTAAGCGGACGAGGTTGGGAATTCACTAGACCTTCTGGTCTAATCCTCGCTTCCTATTTTCCTTAAACCCATTTTCAGGTAACAGGACTGCTACGGGTTCGTCCAAAGGAAAGGAGAAGTGTTAGAGGTGTCTAGAGCCAGAAAGCTGGACTTAGAAGCGGCATAGAACAATTTTATTTTATTTTTAGATTCTCGGTTGTAATAGACCTATTGGATATTGTGAAACTTTTCCTGATTACTGTGTTATGGTAGGACCTGATTATTAAATTTAAGTTTCTTATTTTATTGATGTTTGTTGTGGGGTGTTACAACTGGTTCATCACTAGTAGAATTGATGGCGGATAGAAGTATGATAACGTCATCATATGAAATGAGCATAATAGTTCAAGTGCAAAAGAAGCAAGGTTCTTATTATCTTCCGAGCTCTCTCTACACTCTCTATAATTTTGATATTTTATTACTTCCAATTAAGTTTAATCTACCAATGGTATCAAGAGCTAACAACATGTTATCTGCTAACACATTGCAGTTCATATTGATTGTTATCGTAGTGTCAAAGATTCTACAGATTTATGGTTTTGTGAGTTATGTGAAGATCTATTGTCATCTTGAAGCAGGGAGTCTCATCTTTATGTTATTCTGAGAAGTCATGCCATGTAGCATAATGTCTCTTATGTGGTGGGACTACGGGTGCCTTTCGAAAATCAATTGATGGTCAATAGGTCCATGCCTTATGCGCTAAAGTAAAATTTTGTTCTTTCTTTTGACTATTTACCTGCTGATTTATTATGAATTTTAATTAAGTGTCTTTTGTATGTATGGTAATTTGAATTAATTCATTTATCCGTTCCATTTTCTTTTGTTTGATATAGTGGGTTCTTGAATAGCCAAGACAATTAAAATAATGAAAAAGGATAGATATCAAAAGGGAAAAATGAGTAAGTCTAGCAAATAGCATCTCTTGTCCAACACATATATCCTCATTGTACAAAAAAAAATCAAAACTAATCATTTGTAAAATGACATGAGATCCTAATATTGGCGATAAAATCTGATGTATAAGACCTTGATCTTTATTTCAGTTATGTGGATGGTTTTGTGTTAAATAGTACAATTTTAGTATTGTGGTTGTCATTTTGTTTCACTTTTGGCCATTCTGACTAACCATAGTTAAAAATACAAGTTAGCTATTTTTGTCTTTTTCCTATTTTTGTTTTATTAGATCATATAGTAATTACGATTGTAGTCCATATGATTTTGTCTTTTTCCATTTTTGTGTTTCTTATTATTTTATTTTTTATTTTTTATTTTATACCCCTTAAATAACCAACACTTTTTTATATACTTAATCTTTAGTAATAGAAAATATAATCTTAATAATGTAATTAAACTATATTAACTAAATAATTAAACTATATTTGTAATAAAAAATTGTATTTTTTTCAAAACCAAAGAAATGCAAACAAACATTTAGTATAAAAAAATGTGTGGTTATTAATTGGTTATTTATTTTTCATTACAATAAGTTTATGTTGATATTTTGAAAAAAATTAATAATTATACTATATTTTTTTTATTTGATACATATTAAAAAAAACATTTAATCAAATGAAATATTTGAAAACGAAACTTTTTTATTAATAGACATAGATAAATTTTGATTTTCATCTTACATAAAATAAAAATTGATAAAATTTTCAAATCCAACTTAAAATATATATATTTTAATTAGTGTAGATGTATTTGCAAATATATATATCGGATAAATTGCATATAAAATTAAATTTAACTCTTTTTAAAGGTAGTGACAAAACTTTTCTAAAAGTTAATTTACAAAATAAAATACGTATTTTTAATTTATTTTTAGTTAAAATTATCATTAATCTAATAAGGGGTATAAAATGGAAAGTAAAAAATAAAATGATTGGAAACACAAAATTGAAAAAAGACAAAGCATGTGACTAAAATCGTAATTACTATATGATCTGATAAAACAAAAAAGGGAAAAGGACAAAAAGTTGTAACAACCCAACTCGCACGATAATAGGCAGAACCAACTTATTTAAATAATAATGCCAAGCGGCCCAAAACAACATCTAAAATACAAGGTTTGTGGAAAGACAACCTAATACACAACTGAGAATACATCGACAAGAAATCTACAATGGAGGTCCTCTAGTTCAGCTCCAGCTCATATCTTCTCTTAAAACTTATCCGCTCCTCCTACCACCACTCTTTACCTGAAAAGGGTTTTAAATTTGAAAAGAGCGAAGGTTAGACCGAAAGGTCTAGTGAGTTCACTCTTACAACAGTTTTTAACTCATCAAACATTCAAGGATTTATCATAAAATAAATCATTTTCAACTTCAAGGAAAACCTTTAACTTTCAACAAACTTCTCCGCTTACACTACCACCACCTTAAGGTGACAGCGTGTCCGTGACTCACACTGCCTTTGTTGGGACACACCCCCAACTTCATAAACGGAACACACCCCCGGTATGAGCACAGGCGGGCCACACCCCCTGACTTTGAGCATAACACACTTAGGACCATGTATGCATACATTTCCACTTTAACAACAATAAAAGAAATATCTTTAACATTTAAATAAATCTCGCACGTAATTAATAACGTAACATCATTCCAGAACTGGTAACTGAATTCACATGCATAAAACATAACCTTTTCGTCAAAAGAGACTTAAGTTCAGAAAACTCACCTGATGTCCTTTGCTCAAAGCTTTGCGTCTATTCCTATAATTCGGTTCGAAACCAATAAAGAAAACATTGACCGGTGAACACCCGATTCTTTCTATTTTAGCAAAGTTAACCTTAACACCTTAATTCCCACTTCACCTATTCCCTAAAATACTTAACTCACTAGAAACCAACTACTCGATACACGATACCAAAAAAATAATAGGCCGATATCTCAAACCAAATCAAGCCCAACACTTAAATAAATTACTCTAACTAAATGTGGGCTTCGGCCCAACAAAACAGGGTATAGGGACCGGGGCTGCATTGGTCGCCCGATGTGGAAAGTCGTGACCGGGGTCTCCCCCCTCAAGCGCCGACCGATGTTGAAAGGACCGGGATCTCTCCCTTCTCGACCGGTGTTTGCTAACAACCGGAGCCCAACGACCGAGGTCATTCGGTTCCCCAACCTGGGTCGATTCGATGGCGATTACACACAGAATCCAATCCACAATTTAACGATAGCAAATATCTAAACTTCTCCATAACTCAAATACTACAAGGAAATATAATTTCAAGTCTTAATCCCAACACTTTGAACACCCAGATTAACAACCCAAAACACCTATATCAGATTCTTAACAGGACCCCAAATCAAACCACCATTGAATTAAACATTTAGGAAATAGGGATTCTAGGTTACAAGATGGCTTACCTCAAAGAGAAAATCAAAACACCACTTGAAATCTTTGAAGAATCCTCCTTTCTTCTCGGTCTCTCCAAAATCGCCAAGGAACCCTTCTCCAACAAATTCAACCGCCACACACACACACTACACTATTACCTTTACGGTTAAAAACCTTCTTTCCCAATTTTCACTCTAGACCCCTTCACTAAGGTCTTTCTAACCTTTTAATTCTATGGTCTTAACCCGGTTATTACAAAAGCTAACTTGCATTTTTAACTATGGTTAGTCAGAGGGACCAAAAATGAAACAAAATGACAACCATAATGACCAAAATTATAATTATTTTGAAAGATGGATCAAACTTGATAATGAGTGAAAACCACAAGGACTAAAAATGTAATTTACTCTATAAATTTTGAATATATTTCTTATTAAGATATTTTATTAATTTTTCATTTTCAATTTAGTGTATGACATTTTACCAAGGTTTTCATAGTTTTTTTCTTACACATTATTGTCACTTCAACAACTTAAAAACCTTTATATATATCCACTATGTGAAAAACCTCATCCAAACTTTTTCAATACTTTTTTAAAATATTTAGGGTCCCACCATTTTAACTTTATATCATTTTTATTCTTATTTATAAAAATAAATACATTAAAATTCATACAAATACATAAAAGTATGTACAATAAAATTAATAAAAATTAGGTTATTAAGAAATATATAAAATTTGTATAAAAAGTATGTAAAATTAAAAAAAATTTGTTAAACTTAAAAGTATGTATAACCGAAAATAAAAATTGGGTCATTAAAAATTTTGTTAGAATTATATAAATACTAGAAGCGTACTCGCGCAATGCAGCGAGATACATCACGATTTTTATGTTTATTTTTATTTTTTGTTTTTTATTGATTTACAGTACGATTTTGGATGATTTTTATTGAGTGATAATGGTTTTTTTATATATAAATTTGTTTAATTTAGGCTTAACAATATAATGTTTTTTATATAAAAAAAATTAAGTAGTTTGTTAAAATTCATTAATTATCTTATATTTTTTATATTTAAATTGAGATGTTTATCCTGTTTTGATTATGTTTATCATAATTCAAATTTCATAATTATAGAATTTGGGGATTAGAGATAAGGATTTTGGGGGATAATGATGAAATTTATTAATTAGAGTTAAAAACATTTAAAAGTAGTACATATTACTTCATTAATTGTTTTTAAGAAATTTTAAGTAGATTAACATTAAATAATAGTACATAATGCTTAATACATCACGATTTTAATGTTTATTTTTATTTTTTGTTTTTTATTGATTTACAGTACGATTTTGGATGATTTTTATTGAGTGATAATGATTTTTTATATATAAATTTGTTTAATTTAGGCTTAACAATATAATGTTTTTTTATATAAAAAAAATTAAGTAGTTTGTTAAAATTAATTAATTATCTTATATATTTTAAAATTTTTATATTTAAATTGAGATGTTTATCCTGTTTTGATTATGTTTATCAGAATTCAAATTTCATAATTTTAGGGTTTGTGGATTAGAGATAATAATTTTGGAGGATAAGAATGAAATATATTAATTAGGGTTAAAAGCTTTACAGGTAGTACATTAGGCTTTTGTAGTTATTTTTAAGAAATTTTAAGTAGATAGCTTTAAATGATAGTACATAAAGTTTAGTGAGTTGTAATTAAGAGTTTTTTATGTCATCTTTATAATATAGTATAGATGTCAAATTTGATATATTATTTTAAAAATATAAAAATATAATTACTTTCATTATGTATTTATTTAATAATTATATTTAAATAGGATTACTTTAAATATATTAATAAATAAAACTGGTTAATAAATAAAACTGATTAAATACGAAACTTTTATAAAATTCTATAAAATTAAAACTGATTAAATACGAAAAACCTACGAAAAAGCAGGTCATGCAGTTACGACCTATGACGAAAAACATCAAGTGAAAAACCTCTCCACTATGTGAAAAACCTCAAAAGGAGGTGTAGATCCCAGATACAGTGCAATCAACAATAATAATGATCAATGAAGAACAATTAATAAACCACAACAGCTAGTCATATGATTGATAATCAATAAAGGTTTAGGTTTACAGAGAGAATTTCTGATCAGAGAATGTAAACCTTACAACCAGCTATCTATGAATTATTTCTTCTCTCACCTAAAACTAGGTTTAGAAAACATATAAATACTAAGGGGCTGTTTGTTTTTCAAAAATCAGTACTTAATTGACACTTATCACTTTTTCGGTCAGACATACTCCATTTAAGACCGCTTGTTTTTATCATTAATTCAGATCCACTTATCACTTATTTTAGTCTGACCGAATAAGTGAGAACCAAATCACTTTTTTCCACTTATTTCTCCATATCGCCTCCATCCAGACTACTGCCTCCTCTTCAATCGACCAAACACTCTCCTCCTCTCCAAATCGATCTTCTCTCCGTCTCTGAAAGTCTTTCGATGATATCACGGTTGGTTCCTTTGACTATTATCGGTTTGTTCTTTTTTTGTTGGAAGTCTCTGCAAGTCTTTTTCTTTTTGCTGGATGTAGATTTTTGGCTCAAAAGTGAAATGGGTTTTGTGGAATTCGAGCTTTTTGAAATGGGTTTTGTGAAATTAAACCTTTCGAAATATGTTTTGTGGAATTCGAAGGTTTGAATGTGGGTTTTATGGAATTCAGATTTGAAGTGGAATCAATTTGAGAATGGTGGTTGAATTTGCAGCGGTGGTTTTCAATTCGAAGGTTTGGAAGTGGTTGAATTTGCAGTGGTGGTGGGTTTTGAGTTGTTTTTGTTCTTGGTGGAAGAGAGAAGAGAGGGTTGTACCAAGAGAGCATTAGGAGTTGTAACTTGCTAATTTATTCTTTTTGAGTGGCGGTGGAGTGGAGTGGAGCTATGTTTGATGATGTTGAACCTCAATCCCACTCAACTACAAATTAAGAATTGATTAAAAGTAATTCAGATTTCAGATGTTTATCAGTTTATCAAAACAAACAGTCTTATTGTTTCAGATTTCAGACTTCAGCACTACCTCTTAAAAATCAGAAGTGAAATCAGACTTCAGACTTCAGCACCTCTTAAAAAACAAACGTCACCTAAGCGTGAAAGGCCTAATGGGCTTGAGGCCCAATTACAAAACAACTTTCAACATATTACAATTCAATCCCTTATAAATGTGTTATACAACTTTCAACTCACTCAGACTTTCAGTCTTAACAAGAGGTTTTTGCTTTTTAAAAAACCTCTCAAAAACCTCCTAATAACCACACTGTATAAACCAGGTATCTCCTTGTATTTGTATGAATCATACATTGCTTTTACACATGATTAGTTCAGATGCACTTGTACTAAAGTCAAACTCTATTTTGATTTTTTTATCATATCAATAATTATTGCTATGTCAACTATTTTCGTATTTATATAATGAATTAAAAGTATTAATTAAATATGAATTAAAAAAACATCATAAGTGGAGTATTTTGGAAGTATAATATTTGAATTCGTTTGGTGCAAATGACGGTGTATAAATAATATTATTGGAAAATAAATAAAAATAATGTTAAAAAAACAGCCTGTCAAAACTACAGATTTTATAATCATCATTATCATCAATTAAAAGTCGTTAAAATATAACTTAAACAAATAATGATGGTCGACGAGTTTTTTAATTCATTCAAAAATTAGTCAAATATTTATTAACCAAATCTCATATACAGAAAAATGTTTTTCCCCTTCATGTATATTTATTAAAGCATCTTAAATAGATTTTTTTAAAATATAGATTTTAAGGATTTTATTCTAACAAACTAACAGTATTTCTAAAACCTTCTCTAATTTAAAGAAAGGGAGAGGAGATGAAATTCTTCAAATCTTAAGAGAAGAAAAATAATTTTTTATTATTCCTATGGAAATCTTTGAAGTTAAATGTTTGTGGGAGAAAATTAATAATTTATGAATTGTATTGAATCTATACTATATTACGAAACATTTGATATAAAGTTTTTAAAATCATTTTTTATGTATCAAGTACTGTTTATTGATGCATATTATTCAAAATTCAAGATTACAAGTAAATGGTGTATTAATACAACTTTTTAAAGTTACATGCTTAAATTCATATAACTAACTGATAAACATAATCAAAACCAAAATATGTCGACAAAAACAAAGAATACAAAAAAATATTAAAATCAAGATGTATCACGTTAATATTGTAATCTCTAAAATAAATGAAACTATTAAAGATAAACTCAAATTTTTCTAAAAATATTTAACTTTTAATTTCTTCATTGTAGAAAATCTGCTAAAATCCTCTTAAACCATCAAATCTTATAAAATTAATTAAAATAAGAAAAAACAATATCATGAAATATTGAAATGAAAGCAAAGTGGTTGATTTACTCCAACCGACATCTCAATCATTATTATTTACGTAAAGTGAAATATAATGTTTTAAGTGTAATATTTTTCACAAAACACATATCACGTTATCATAAGAGAACACCTGAATTTAGGGTTGTTCACGGTTCGGTTTAGGCAGTTTAACCTCTCATACCATAAACTAAACCGCAAGTGGCGGTTCATTGATTTTTTCAAACCGAGCGGTTTGACATCAAATGCCCAGACCGGTCAAGTCAGACCACGGTTTAGACGGTTTGGTCGAACGGTTTTTAGGTGGTTTGGGCTTTTTAGTGAACTTTAAAGTTTCAACATATAAAACTTTGAATTTTAAAGGCTAATTGACTTCAATCCACTTGAAATAAAGAACAAAGTTCACAACAAAATAACAAAGTCTACAAAAGTTAACAAAATATCCCAAGATAAAACACTAAAAAAAAGTAATATGCAAAATGTAAATAAAATCCATGGCTTCACTTCTTCATTTTTCCGTTCTTTGTATTCCACAATCCATAAAGATTTCAATCTGTTAAAATACCTTAGGCCTTTTCGTATATACTTGGACATTTGAGTTTTATATAATCTATTCTTTATAATAAAAGTATATATAAAATATATATATATATATATTTATATATTTGGCGATCGGTTTGGTTCAAATCGCCCAAAAAAACCTCCAGACTGCAGACCAGACCGGACCGCTCGGTTTGGCAATTTTCTAAACCAGACCGGACCGTCAGACCGCTCAAACTGTCAAAAACGGTCCAGTTTGACTTGATTCGACCGGTTTGAATGGTCTAACGGTTTTTTTTAACACCCTACTAGAATTTGTGAAATTCGTAATTACTCATTTAAAATAAACACATTATTTATTAAATAAAAATAAAAATAAAAGATAATTTAGTAAAGATATCCAACTCATAAATGTATTTGATAAATTTCTTCCCTTAATAATTAGAAAATCCATAATTCCTACATAAAAAAATCATTAATTAATTGTTTATAATGTGTATTCAAGTCCTTACACAATATTTTTAGGAATCTTTAATTATTATTATTTTTTTTTTTTTTGGTTTCTTGTTCTTAGCATTGTTGTGTCACATTGTGGTCATAAGATGATCACAATGTGTAAAAAAACAAACAGGTGGTCACAATGTTGATTTGAAACATTGTATTTGATAGTGGTTCACATCGTGATACTATAGATTTTTGTTTATGGATTCACCGGAGATGCTTGACAGGTGTTAAAATTTGATTATTAATTTTGTTCACAATGTGTGTCCAAGTTTTCACACAATGATTTTAGGGATATGTGAGTTTTTTTTCCCGACGTTTTTGTGTTCACTTGTGATCACAATATGTTACTTGGTAGGTTGAGTTTTGTTTTTTTAGATTATGTTGTTAATGAGAGGAGAGATAATAAAGGAAAGAGTGAAAAGAAGAAGAGATAGGATATAGGAAAATACTAATCTCTTAATTTAATTATTAATTTAATATGGTTTATATTGGATCTCACAGATCTTACAAAATCAATGATTTTAATTTAATATGATTTATGATTTATATTAGATATCACATATCTTACAAATTGCAATGATCTCAAAAGAATGTTCCCACCTCGTTAATATGGTTATACGTAACAAAATAAGGGATAAAAATTACGTGTCCCAATTTTTTCACATCTTGGGTTAAGGGGGATCCAAATATATATTTATTTTTTTGTAAGAAATGATAATACCATTTGATTATTTTTTATAAATTTGGGACAGATTTATTGGTTAGTTCATTGTCTTTGCGCAAAAAAAAAAAAAAAAAAAAAAATCCCAAGTTACCTTATAGTGACTTTGTCTTTGATTTTTCCAAAAATAAAAGCTATTTGAAAAAAAACTTTGCATTTAAAGCTTAAAAATAAGAAATTTGACAAACATGGGACTCAAACTCTCCTAATGGGTTGAAGACAATATCAATAGGTCTTCCATCTTGTAAATAAGGCATATCTTGTCTAGACAATTTTTTTGAAATGATACCCTTATTTCGCACATTTTAAAACCATCTATGTCATCACAAAGTTGTGTTATTAGTTTAGTTTCAAAAAGTATAAGTGTACCTAACAAAACGATAAGATGATACCTTCAAAAACGTAATTATTTTTCTATTACGACAAAGCCATGAAGCATTGACACTATGTCTCTATGTAGGTCCGTCCATAGATGCGAGCAACATTTCAAACGAGGTTTAAAGCATACAAATTCTTTTAAGATAAGCCAAACGGCTTATTTTGTCTATTTTTATTAATTGCAATTTAAGAAAATTTGTAAACCATGTTTAAGGGTTGTTTGTTTGGTTTTCCATTGAGTTATGTATGTATAAAATTGTCTGTATAATTTGAGAAAGTTTTTGTTTAAAATAGTTTTTTCATAGATAAAATGAACGTGTTTTTTTAATTAAGATTGACGGATTTGGAAAAAGATTTTGCTTTATGTATAAAACTCTTTCTTATAAGTTTGTTGGATAAGGTGCTGTTCGGTTCGTTTTCTGTTAAGACCTGTATGGATATAGCTGTCTGTATGGATATAGTTGTCTGTGTGTTAACAACTAAGTTGTTGTTCGGTTGTTGTGCTGAATAAACAATCTGAATATCAGAAATGACCATTTTACCCTTTTATTTTACATTAATCATTTGTTGATGAAATTTTACAAAACAACAACAATTTCCATAAAATTAAATCAATCTAATTACATCAAGCAAATCATAAACAATAAGCAAATCAAACAAAACCAGATTATGAACAACAAATAAATTTATATAGATCAAACTTTTTTTTTTCAAGTTTTGCAAAAAAAAAAAAAAATCAATAACCAACCCAAAACCCATCAATCTATAGATCAAACTTTTTTTACAAGATTTGCAAGACTCAAAAAATTCAGTAAATCAAACAAAAATCTAAAAACTAAAACCTAAAACCCAAAACCAAACCAGGTGAAGGAGGAGTCGATCTGTACTTCGCCATCTCTGTACTTCGCCAAAACCCAAAACCAAACCAGGTGAAGGAGGAGACGTCGCCAAAACCCAAAACCTGAGATTTGTAACCAAAACCCAGAACCAGGTGAAGGAGGAGACGTCGCCAAAAACCCAAAACCTGAGATATGTAACCCAAAACCCATCAATCTTTGTTCTTCGCCAAAACCCAAAACCATCTCTGTACTTCGCCGGAGGAGACGTCGGCAGAGCTGCAACTTCATGTTCCAGGTGAAGGAGGGAGGATCGAAGGAGGGTGAGAGAGATCGATATGGAAACGATGGAGTCTACCTGCTTCCTTCACGTTCTAGGTTTATTCTATTCTTCAATGGTTGAGTGTTCAATGAGGGTAGATAGGGAAAGTAAAATTTAAGAAATGACTGAGTAGATAAGAGTTCAATTTTTTAGCTGATTCGGTCAGCCACCAGCTGACCGATTAAGCTGTTACCGAACACTGAGATATGGCTGACCGAATAAGCCATATCCCTTATTCAGCCCATTAAGCCGCTACCGAACAGGCCCTAAGTCATTTTCTATATTATTAAGCTATAACCAAACCAGGGGCGGAACACAAGCCTTCCAACCGCAGGGGCCGGTCTTCATACGGTTTTTATCGATGTGTCATCTTTTACCGACGTTTAATATCGTCCTATGTGTTTTTAGTCTGACTCTGCCGTTTCGAGGGATTTTTAAAGTTTTGTTGGCTTGATTTCAAGGATTTTTAAGGGTTTTTTCATTAATTTTGAGAGACTTTTTTCGGTTGATTTCAATAGTTTTTTTGTTTTGTTTTTTTGGTTGATTATGGTTGCACTTCCAAAATAATACGGTTGCAACTTCTAAAATGATACGGTAAGTTAAAATCAATGGGCATGAAGGTGAGAAAGAATCTAGAGCCTTGATCACTTTAATTCTGAAACACACCCAAAATATAAGAAGGTAAGAAGGGATCTAAAATTTGAATCAAGATATTTCAGCTAATAACCCAAAATGCAGGAACCTAATTACCCAAACCCACAATCACCTGACTCGAATCGAATGACCCATAAACTTTGGCATTGAGTTGTTTGGTGTGTTTCTTTCGTCTCCACGTGTATTCCACCTTAGCTTTCTATTCATTTCTAAACCCCCCACCACCACCACTTCTTATGCTTTCTCTTGGGTTTTTTTTTTTTAATTTCTCTTCATCTCTAAACCCTCCACCACCACCGTCGACCCACCACTTTCAACATCACTACAGTCCATTTTTCATCTGATTATCAAGCTGGTTTCAAGATCCACAGGTCAGCAACTCACAATCCATCACTTTTCTTCTTTAATTCCGAACCAGTTTTCTTGATTCTCAGGTGGGTTTTCTTGATTTTTCTTGGATTCATTAAAAATCAAATCTATGTCACTGATTTTCTTTCTTGTATATGGTCTAACCGAGCATTTCATGGGAAGTCTTGGGAGTGTTGAACCACCATCAAAATGCAGGTTCGAATATGGAGATGCAGTGATCAAGTTGGAATCTGGAGGCTGGACTTTGGACTTGGACTAAGAAAAAGTCAAATTTATAATGGACTCATGTCATGGACTGGACTGATGCTGGAATGGGGGACAAATGAAAAAAAAAGAATTTATCATATGGCACATCTCTACATAGTACTTAATCTGAGAAAAATCGCAGGGGGCTTGGCCCCTAATTGCCCTAACTGTGTTCCGCCTCTGAACCAAAGAGTCATGTATAGCCGACCGAGTAAGCTATGAGTTTTATTAAGTTCATTAAGTTACTAACAAACATGTCCTTAATTTTCTTATGTGTTTGTTATAATCTAGTTTCGGCTAGATATATAAAGTTTGTATTTCTATCATGCAAAGATAATTGACATGTTTTTTTTTGACATGTTTTTTGTTCCAAGAGCTTCTTCAAAATGGATAAAGTAAAAGAAAGTCTAAAATTTTCTAAATTTAGAAAAAATAATCAAGAAAAATATTTTTTAGAGTAAATTACATCTTTCGTCCTTGTGCTTAGGTGTTTTTAACGGTCCTTGACCTTTTCTTGAATTTTCAACGAAACGTGTCCTTGTGGTTGCGTTTTTAACGAGTTACATCCATATGGTTGCATTTTTTTTAACGAGTTAGGTCACTGGCAATTTTTTAATGAGTTCGGCCTGTGGTTGCATTAAGGACCCAACTCGTTGTAAAAACGAAACAACGGGGACACTATCCTTTACATTTTCAAAAAATGGACAAGAACTATTAAAATCACAAAACCACGTGAATGAAACATATAATTAATATATTTTTAATATTCTCATCAATAGAAAACTTTGAAATTAAATTACCGAAGAAAGAAGGGCAAATTGAATGAAAAGGTAACATACTTTGTTTTAATTCCTATTTTAGCTAACGTATTTTTAAAAGTTCTATTTTGGTGATTCAGAGGTAAAGTTTCAAACACTTAGGTATCTGGATGACCGGTTTAACCCTTAACCGGTTACCATGTTAACATGGCAGCTGATGTAACATCCAACTTAACACTATTTAGGCATTGTTTGGCAAAAAAAACTAGTTTAAGCTTTTTTCTTTGGTACATGTTTGGATGACCAAAAGCTAGCTTATTGAAAAACTATTCAAAGTGTTTTGAAAAGCTAGCTTATCAGCTAACAGCTAGCTTATCAGCTAACAGCTAGCTTATAAGCTAGTTTGTCGAACATAAGCCTTAGTGACATGGAACTCTTTTTTTTATTATGTTTTTAAAAAATTAAAATAATCTTATATTTATATATTATTATAAAAAAAAATTAAAAAAAAAAATCTTTATTTGCTTCCATACCCATCAGATCGATTTTCAAGAAAATTCCCACCCTATTTTGAGATCTTTTCATTTTTTTCCACCTCTCTCAGAGCACCTCCAATCTTCATACAAAAAAAACACCAAAAACACCAAATTTGGTGGGCCCATCAACACCAAAAACAAACTCATCTCCAACCATCCTCTAAAAAAACACCAAATTTATAAACCCTACATTAAGATAACATTATTTAATATAAATATGTTAATTTAAAAAACAAATTATTATATATTTAATGAATTTTGATATTAAAAATAAAAAAATAAAAAAAAGTGGTGGGTCCCTGCTTTTGGGTTTTGCCGTGTGAAATTTGGGCCGGCATATTTGCCGTTCAAAAATCTTGGCCGTCAAAAAGTTTTAATATATAGCGGCCGGTTGGAGGTCTTCGACCGGCAAAAAAGTGGATATACCGGCCGGTTGGAGATGCTCTCACAACACCAAAATTAACAATTCCATTAAATGTATTTTGGTTTCCAATGGTGTTCATCAAGACTATTTTTTCATTTTATGCGCTAAAACACCAAATCCATTGTTCAGATCTGGGTTGATGTTCATCAAGAGAGAAAGAAAGAGACATCTCTACATGAGTTTTGATTTTTTTGGTTTTAAATCCGAGTTTAGCAACGATTCTAGCATATCTACTTTTTGGTTTCATATTCAAGCTTACTTTTCGAAGTTTGGTTTCAGATATGGTTTGCGATTCAAGTTTGGTTTCAAAGAGATTCCAGTTCAGTTCCGAAGGAGATCTGATTTTCGAGTTTGGTTTTTGAAGGCAATGAGTTTGGTTTCCATGTCTCGAAGGCAAATCTAGATTCAACAAATTTTGTGTGTATATTTGTAATTGTTTTTTAATGTTTTGTATGAATGTTCTTTTGATATGAATTTGTATGAATGTTCTTGTTGTAGATTTAGGATTTTGAGTTTTGAATGCTCATATGGGTTTCATTCATTTTTAGTCTGTATTTAGCTTTGAATATTGTATGAATGTTTAATTTTTTAGGTTTGAATTAGATTTAAAGTTGAATGTTTTTGTATGAATGTTCAAAAAAATTTGGGGTTAAATCTGATTAATGGGTGGTGGTGGTACTGGATAATGATGTTGAAGATGATGGTGATTGATGAATATTGATGTTGTTTCCAAATCATAATGAAAATTTTAATTTTAATTTATAATATATAAATATAATATATATTTTTTTTAAAAGTACAATATGGAAAAGAGTAAAATGATCCATGTCACAACCACGTCATCAAATAGCGTTGAGTTGGATGCCACGTCATTTGCTATGTCAACGTGGTAACCCGTTAAGGGTTAAACCTGTCACCCACCCAGGTACCTAAGTGTTTGAAACTTTACCTCTTAAGCACAAAAATAGAACTTTTAAAAGTACGTTACCTAAAATAGGAATTAATACAAAGTAGGTTACATTTTCATGCAATTTATACTCCAAAATAGAGAAATCCGTTGGAGTTGAATGTATTTTTGTTTTATAAAATTTGAAGTTTCATTCTCCATTTTGTAGAAATTTTGGTGAATCTGACGGATATGCTCCAACAGATTCTCCAAAACCTTCGGAGGATTTTGGAAATTTTGGAGGATTTTATAAAGCATCTTCAATCAGATTATTTAAAAGGAACATTTTGGAGGTTTTTGCTTTAACAGATTCTCCAAAACCTTAGAAAATATTATTATTTTTATTCTTTTTACCAACGAAAATCCTTGAAATTAAATGTTTAGGAAAGAAAAATAAAATTTTATGGATTGTATGAATATTTTAATAATATAACTGATATTGTAATCTCCAAAATGGAGACGCTAATAAAGATGACCGTAAATCTTTTTTGGAGATTTTAATTTTTGAATCTGTAGAGATACTCTAATGGTTGGTAAATTAAATAACAATATTTAAGGGTTGTTTACTAAGCGCTTAGCCGGTAAGAGTTTATCGGGCCATTTACCTTACCGAATAAACAAGGCAAGGAGCAAAAATCTTACCCGGTAAGAACGATAATAAGGATGGATGTAATAACCATGGCTAATGTAATAAATGGGAGCATGGGTATGTGTTGCTCAAATGTTAAAAGTTTGAGGGCTAGCTTGTAAATTTGAAAAAAAAAAGGGTTAAACTCTAATACCTTATTCCATATTCTCATTTTGTTGGCGACGACTGAGAGAAATCAAGGAGGTTGGGGGAAGAAGACGATTTTGGAGTAATTGAAGAAGAAAGTTCCAGTCTCTAATTCTTCAAGGTATTTCTCATCCAACCTTATAATCTAGTGTTGATGGGTTATTATCCAACCTCCTAGTCTAGTTTTGATTGGATTCTTGGTGAGGAAAAACCCATATCTGGACTCTTCCCAAATGGTTGAATCCTTGGATTTAAGAGGTGAAATCAATGGGGTTTTGATCATCTAACTCTCGTTTGTGATGTTGCTTGAATATCTCCTTCTTTGGAAGGATTTCTTTTCTGTTTTGTCAAAATCCCGAAGTCTGGGGTCATCCCAATCACCATGGGGTTTTGTTCATTCAATCAAAACCCACAGCTGGGTGAACACCCGGGAGACGGGGTCCTGGGCATGTGAAACCGGGGAGGCCGGTGTGTACCGGGGAAACTCGGGAGACGAGAGACCCCGTGAATGGAGTTTACCAGGGGAGGCCTGGGAGGGAGAGACCCCGAGAGTCGGGGTAGACCGGGAGGATCCCAGGAGTTGGGAGCCCCAGGAGGGGGGGACCGGGAGGACCTGGGAGGCGGGTTCCCGGATGGTGTGAAGGTGGAACCAAGTGAGGCCCGGACGGCGGGCACTTGATTCCTGGTTTGGAGTTTAACATGTATAGTTAGTTTATTTTGTTATCCTGTATTCTTAGGTGACCAGTCGAGTTTGGGGAGCGTTAGAGGAAGATTCTTAGCAGGATAACAGGTGAGTTTTCTAATCAAAATCGTTATCTGTGTTTACATTATTTTTATACGCGCGAGATTTATTTAACGTACGTTATGCTTTATCATTTATGTGGTGTTGAATGTATGCATACATAGTCGCTAGCGAGTTATGGCCTAAGTGGGGGTGGGGGGTGTCCCGCCTGTGCTCGTACCGGAGGGTGTGTCCCGTATATGCCATTGAGGGGTGTGTCCCAAATAGGGCAATATGAGGCTGACACGCTGTCACCTTCGTGTGGCGGTAGTGTGAGCCAGAAACGTGATTTAAAAGTGATGTTTTATTAAGCTGAAATGGTTTGCATTGTTATAAATCTTTTATGTGGCTTTGGCGTGAACTGTTATTAGAGGGAACTCATTAGAACTTTCGGTCTAACCCTCGCTCTTTCAAAACTAAAACTCTTTTCATGTAATTGTGAGGTCGGTGGCTCGGGCAAGGGGGAGGAAAAGCTCTGAGCTGGTTGGCGTGGTCTAGAAGCAGGATGTCCTAGTTTTCTTTGATTGACAGTAGTTTTACTTCTTTGTATTCTCAGTTGTGTGTTAGGTTGCTTTTCCGCAAACCTTGGATTTCGAAATTGTTATCTTGGGGCCGTTTTGGCTATGATGTATTTAATCTTCGTTTATGTTATATATCTGCGAGTTTGGGTTGTTGCAATTGAGAGTCTTACCCCGGTAAGTGATGGTGAAGACTCTTACCCGGTAAGCGCTTACCAGATAAAATGGTTGGATACGATACTATTTTGATAGGCTACAATATTACCCGAAAAAGTAAGAGTGCTGACCCTTGTTGATAAGCGTAGGTAAGTAATTTGAGTAAACGGTCCCTTGATTAATTTCAGGGTGGCCTAAATTAACAATAAAATGTAGATAAAAAAAATGGTGAATGACACTATGACATAGAGATGGCCAAATGGGTCCGATCTAACCTAGCCAAATCAGTTTGGGACCGTGGGTCCCCGCCCGATTACGATATTCCACCAAAAGCAAGACTCGACCCGGGACCAGTTATGGGACCAACCCGATTTTTTATTTATAAATTTATTTTTAGATGTATTTTTAAGTATATTTTTAAACTTATTTTTAAATGTGTTTTAAATTGTTTTGATTGAAGATTAAAATGTATTTTTAAGCGTATGTTATCAAGTGTATTATAATAAAAATGTATTTTTTAGTGTATTCGATTGACCTAATTAAATATTTTAAAGTAGAATTTGTTGACCAAATTTTTTATAACAAAAACGTATTTTTTTAGTGTATTTGATTGACAAAATTATAATAAAAACGTATTTGTTAGTGTATTTGATTGACCAAATTCTTCAAAAAAATATTTTTATATGTTAAAAATCAATTTAATTTTTTTTAAGTGGGGTCGCGTTGGGCCCGTGCCCGGATTGGTTCTCATAACCGAGCATTGTAAAGCTTAACCGGACCGAAATATTTTTGTCGGGACCGGGACCAAGACCAGTTACGAAAACACTATTTAGCACCGAGACTGATTTATGACCATCTTTATGTAAAACTAGAAGCGTATTCGCGCAATGTAGCGAGATACATCACGATTTTAATGTTTCATTTTATTTTTTGTTTTTTTTGTCGATTTACAGTACGATTTTGGATGATTTTGAGAAAATGATAATGTTTTTTTTTTATAAATTTGTTTAATATATAAAAAAATTAAGTATTTTATTAGAATTCAATGGTTATTTTATATATTTTAATGACATCTAGAAAAAATAATTAATTACATATTTAATAATATAATTAAAACAAATTTATAGTAATATAATATATTAACTAAATGATGACAAATGGAAAGGTATGCATAAAAGGAATGTCATGTATATACCAAATTGGTGGATGTTAGAAACATGCAGTAGTAATATGTATTTTGTGCTTTGATACTTGTAAATTAAGAGATTTTTAAAATTTTTCATAAAATGATGGTATCTTGTACCTAATAATTTGTATTTAAAAGTTTTTTATCTGTGTTTTATAATATAGTATAGATATAGATAGGAAAGAAAATATTTTATTAATTAGTGCAGGCCCAAGTTACAAACTCAATGGCCTAAAAATAAATTAAAGTCCATAGGCCATGGTCACTAAATGCTGTGGCCCATTATCCGAAACCAAACAGAATAGTAGCCCATCCCGAAATAAATCAGTGGGTCTAACCCGCCCGTAACTACGAAACCCGGTTTTGACCCAGGTCGCTACCAGCAGGCAGCACCGCAGCAGCTATCGCCCCTTTTCAACGACCAAATTGAGATATTATTATTTGATTTTGAGATATTATACTCAAATTCCTGGGTTTTGATGGCGTTTTTGCCACTCGCCGCTGCGGCCGGCCGTTTTGCCCAAATCAGTGGCTTTTAAATACACATAGGTGGGTGGGTTCAAACCAGAATAATAACCAAACAAGAAAACATGAAAACGACCAAATCAATATGACTTCCCATTAAAATTAAGCGTAAAAAAACCAGCATATGATTTTAGTGAAAAATCACATATGATATGATATAATTGTTCTCGTTTTTTCTTTATTTTGAACATATTCTTGTTTTATTCTCTATCTGTATACTTATGTAATAAATAATTAATATTATTTTGAACATGTTCTTGTTTGATTCTCTATCTATTTATGTAAGGACAATTTTTAAACCATGTTTTACTTAAACTCGTTTAACTTTTAATTCTTTTTTAAGATTTTACTAATTTAACAGACATTATTAAAATAATACTTTGAAATTACCAATCATACATATCTAGTTGATTATTGGACAAAAAAGCTCAATTTCAACTTTGAAACTAAAATAAGACAAAAAGAGACAAAATAACCAAAAGATGATGCGCATGCCATTGTTGCTTTCACGATACAAAAAGAGCCTATAACTTGTCCAACAAAAGTAAAAGTAACCCTCGACAATCTGCACTATCATCAACATTCTAATGAGTAATGACCCACAAAAATTCCCTTTTCAACAACAAAATCTAACCGACAAATCCTTTATATCATCATCATCATCATATAAACAACAGCTCCAAATGCCAGTAGCACCAACGAATTTAGCTTCGAAAATCTTCGGATGGTTGATCCAGCCGAAGACAAGCTTCTTTGAGGCCTGAAATGCAAACACAATGGCATCGGTTAATTTATGACCCATCTTCAAAAATTGCACTTAAACTGCATGAATACGTGGAACTCCATATTAATCTCCAAAGGATTCCTTGAGGAGAGAAGTGGAGTTCCAATAATGGTTCAAGTCTAGCTGATATAGTAGGACTCTAATAGAAACTGTTAATTTAAGCAGTGTCATACTTCTGCAAGTGGCCGAGTTCCCCGCAAAACAAAGCATTATCAGGCACCGGCAATTCAGTTTTCTGGGCATGGTCTTCAGGATTGATGATTCTCATATAAGTTTCTTGGCCTAGATACCATCGGTCAAGATTCACCGTCCTAAGGTTCCAGGCCCCGACATTATCAAGATAAACAAGTATTGCAGTCCATCCTCCCGGAAACACCTATTACACAAATCGAATCAGTAGTTTTGTAACATTCTAATGAAACCTTGTCTGAAAGGGTGCATTTGGTATGCAGACAGGACTGTACAAGAGGTAGGCTGGTGAAAGAATTGTGGAAGGTTTTATTGTTTTAATTTGCCATAGTAATTTATGAAGCTTGCATCATCTCCCTGATTTTTATTCCGCCTATTATGACAAAAAAGATGCATTTTTGTCTCTGCAGTTCCAGTCTAATTTGTCGCACCAAACATGGAACAAGTTTTCGTTCACACGTATTGTCCCGAGTACCAAGTGTATGTTTAGAATAAACAAACCTGGATGGTAGAGCGTGCAATAGCATCCCATCGGTTATAAGAACCCCGGCTGGTTTCTTCCCATTCCCCATATGCCATCCTAAACATTAGTAGATTTCATCGTCATCCACATGTTCAAATCTTCTGAAAAGAAGATGCGGAAACAGTGTTGAGTAATGGAAGAATACCCAACAACGAAAAACGAATAACCATCCATATGAAAGCTCTGAACTACAGTATCATTATTTTGCAATATGATCTCTGCAAATCCTTTATAGGTAGCATTGATAATGGATCTATCTACTCGTGGACGTCCGCCGAGTGGCGTATTTGGGAAATCCAGTTTGTAAGCACCCTTCACTTTATGATTGTCTGCAAGCCTCACTGGTGTATCAGGATTAGCAAATGAAATCCCATTAAAAGAAGCACGACGTTTCCCATCAATCATTACCGGTCGGATACTTCTTAACACATATGTGTCGGTCACATTGATGGAACCATAATGGAACGAACCCTGTGGGTTGGGGCGAGCTCCGCTAGCTGAGTTGTTCATCCTGATAGACAAACTTTGGATCATAACTGATTCTAATCACAAAGAATTACTACAAGAAAATCAGCTTCATAGGATGTCAAATATGTCTATATTAGACTGTTTTATAAGATTTAAGCTTATAGTACTAAAATAAGTGCAAGTCCTATATAAAGGTGTTGCAATAGGATGTTAGGGGTATTTTTGGCATCCTAGCAAGTTTTTTAATGTGTCATGTTGGCTTTTTTATACGTCGATTTTGAGAAGTGTCCTAACACCACATCTTCTTATAGAACACTTGTTTTTAAAACACAAATTTTCAAAATAATCTCGTATAAAAAAGACTAATAGGACGATTAATTGTCTTAAGAAACTTGCAAGGACGCCCAAGAGTATGCTGTCAACTTATTGCAACACCTTTATATAGAACGTACAATTGTTTGGTCTTATAAACCAAGTCCCATAAAGCAGTCTATTAGAACTTTTCAACATACTTGGCGTCCTATGAAGCCGATTTTCTTGTAGGGAATGATAGACGAAGTAAAATGGAAGAAATATACCTGATGGACATGGCCTGATTCAATGCAAATGAATGATCATATAAGTCATTTGGAGAATCAGGGAGAGGCCCGGATGCTCGTCCTCTAGAATTTGAATAGTGCAATATAGCAACGCCTGTAACCCTCTGCCAATCTGACTGATTTACAAATCGGGCACTTGCAACAACATAGTAATCACTACTCGCATTTTGATCCATGGTAACCAAAAAAGAGTAAGACTGGCCGACATGGATATCAAAGCTACTATAGTTTTGTTGTGTCGTATAATGACCCTCAGCTTCCGCTAAAAGCAATTTATGGTTCTGAATCCGAAAGTTCAAACAAGTTGAGACTCCAACATTAATCACACGAATTCGATAAGTTTTACCTGTATTAAGTAACAACATTCAAGACTTTATAAAGAAAATGAGCAAACAAAAAGATCCATTCTTTTACTAGTTTTGCACTTGAATGGCCAAAAGATTTCTTAACTCTATGTTTATATCGTAATTCAGATCAATGAGATCTACCTCGATCAACATTAAGTATTGTATGATTAATACCATCCGGGATGCTGGAATTATATTTAAAAGGTCCCTTGCCATTGATCAGAACTCCATCTGGCATACCAAGATCCTTTCCAGCATCAAGAGAAGCTCTTAGTGCCTTGGTACACAAAAGAGAGGAAACCATAAATTAGATGCATAAAGATATTGGATTTCCTACCGGTAGGGGAAAGTTCATTTGAGAACCTTGAGAACCAACTCTTCATGAATTATTCATGATGAAGACAGTGATAGATATTAACGATGAATGTCATGAATAATGAAAATGCATGATATTCATGATGAATAAATAATTCATGAATAGTTTCACACAGTTCTCAAAATGTTTACGTTTCCGAAATGAACTTCCCCATACGAGTATGTGTGATACTGGGACCAGAACTAAGTATTAGAAATTAAATCAAATCAAATCAAATACTAACCGAATGGTTACGGGTATACCAATCACCAATGGTAATGACCATATCTCCATCAGGGTTATTGAAAGGCAGCTGAATAACTTTGCGATTTGTGATAACAAAACCACCAAACCCACCTGCTGCTCTTTGAAAATGAGTAGTTGGAACATAATGGAAGCTACCGATCTGATCCTTGACTTGAAACCGGTATGTCCAGTTCCAGTTTGGAGGAATGGGACAATTTGTGCCAAGAACTCCATCTTGCCAAGAAGAACGACGCATTTCTATTCCAGGCCTATCAAACATAAGTTCCCACATTCAAAACATATACTATAATACAAAAGTAGCGATCTTTACATATTCAGTGTTGGAGTACCACATTGGCCAAACTTGGACCATTTCTTCTCAATATATGTCCCTTCTTTCCTCAAGTCCTCTTTTGGAATTTGGAAAGTAATCTGATGGGGTTCCATATATTATCTCCAACACAAGATGTAGATTGTCATAGAGTGTCGAGAGGGGGTTAGATGGGCACAAGTTGTCCTACAGGGTCGAGTCCTTGCAGTAGTATAGATTGGCTCTGATATTATGTGAAATATGTGGAACTCAGTTAGATTACTCTCCAAAAAAGCCTTTGATAAGGGAAGGAATGTTCTAACATATATTACGAAGAAATCGTCCAAGTGCACAAGTTGTTCTAGAGTGTCTAGCCCTACAATAATAGACTTAACTCTGATACCATTTGAGAATATATATATATACTCTCAAAGAGTTTTAGGAGAGAGCGGAGGTTCTAAAATGGTCCAAATCTAGCTGATGTGGGACTCCGATCTTTAGATTATACCACTTTAACCTATAGCTAAACCATACCATGTAATTAGGAGGCTTTCATCTAATTTGTTCTTGACGTTGACAACGACATTGTTATTGGTAGTAACATTTAGTGTTGGACCTGGAAACTTCCCATTCACTGCTACCACCTGTAAAATCCGTGTTCACAAATAAAGAAAATTACAATAAAAATAAAAACAAATACTACAAAAGGAATTTGTGATTCAATGCACGTCAAGTTGCAACTTAAATTCACTCAATCTTTTCCGTTTTGACGTTTCCATTTTCATATCAAAATCGAGGACTTAATACAATTTAGCAACAAATGAAACAAAAGAAGAAAAACCCATAATTCTTTTATAAAGGTGGGAAACAAATTACCCTTCAAAATTCGTCTTACCTTATAACTAGATCACTAAATTACGTTAAACCATCACAAACAGCACAAAAAAATAAAAAAAATATTAAATACCCACAGAGGCATTTCGTCGAACGCTTGAAAGACTTACCATAAAAGCATAAAGATCATAAACAACAAAAACAACAAAAACAGAGGAGGGAAAAATCTTTTCACCTGTTGAGGAACACCAAGTGGAGAAGCAGTGATGTAAGAAAACTCGAGTTCGAAATTTGCAAATGGATCGGCGGCAAAAGAGGACCCAGCAAGTAGCAACCCAATGTTGAACCAACTCAAGAACAAACAACAAAACAAGGCCATTTTCTTTTTGAGTTGTTTTTGTGGGTGAATTACATGGGGGTTTTTGGTGATCATATAAGAGAGAGGAGTGAAATAATCCCTTTTTCCTCAAAACCTTGAGCGTGTTTTGGGGTGACATAGTATTTGAGTGTGTTGCCCTACCACTCGCATCCATTCTCGCGCTTCACCGCCGTGATGTGTGCCTTTTCTAACCGGAATCACGCTAAAGTCGTTACAGATGCTCTTAGTGCCATCATTATTCTACAACATTCCTTTTTTTTTAATTACACTTTAGCCCCTTTCAAAATCGCAAACTTTAAACCAAACGTATTTATTTGCTTCCTAGTAATCATTAGTTGTGTAGCCGAAAGTCTTTACAGAAACGACCGTTCTGTTTTTGTGATATAGGTCGTATGTATATATCTAAGACTATATTTTGCAAACTAGTTGATAAAGAAGTTACGTTTGGCATAAACTACTTATAAGCATGTAAATTTATCAAAAAAGACATCTAGAAAAAATAATCAATTACAATATTTAATAATATAATTAAAACAAGGTCATTAAAATATAATATATTAATTAATACAAATAATGTAGTAAATAATGTAATATGTTCATTAAAAGAATTTGAAATTCATTATTATATATATTATAAATTTTGAATTTTAAACCAAATTTTAAAAAAAAATCTACATTAACTTATAATTTTAAATAACCGTTATATATAATGTGGAAAAAATAATCAAATAACAATTACAAAAATAGTAATAATTGATAACTAAAATATATTGATCAATATTAAAAAAATTGATATAATTATCAATAATTAAAAATTAATATAAATGTATAATTAAAATTTATGTTATAGTTTTCAGATAATATTAATTAATATTTATTAATTAATAATAATAAATTTTAATAATTAATATTTATTTATAATTAATAGTTAATATATAATAATGAATTTTAGCGTTGACTTAATTGGAATAACCACAAAAAGCTACACATAAACTCTTTCAAAGAGTTTATCAAAAAGTTAGTTTATGTCCATCTAAACATGTATTCAGAAAATAAGTTAGCTTATTTTTGTCAAACGATGCCTAAAACTTTCCGGAATCTACTTTTGAGTGAGAATTACAGGATGTGTTTAGTTTGGTTTGATTTGGTTTTAATCATTAGTTACGTTGTGCACTTGATACGCCATTCTACGACATACAAGATCTTATTATGAATCAAGAAAAAAAAATAGAAAAATCAATACAATTTCTCATTAAGAAGAAAAATCATAAACTTATGTTTGAAAAAAATATTACAAATGCTAATTTGAATACCTAGTAAAAAAAACACTAAAAAGTATCGGCATATGTCAAATTAAATATTATAATTTTTTGTGTAATATTTGTGTAAATAAAGATAATGATTGTGGCGGACCAACATATAAGGACGTATATGCATGCAGTGGTGGATAGGGATGGAAATGAGACCCGTCTCATTGGGGAACCCGGTGTATTCGTCCCGACGGGGACGAGGATTCCCCGCAAAATCGGGGATCGGGGATGGGGACGAGGATCCCCGAATTCTAAAAACCGAGGATGGGGACGGGGACAGGTAACGTGATCCCCGCCCCGCCCCGTCCCCGTATATTAAATATATTATATAATTATTATTAAATATTATGTATATTTATTACTACATACATTGTATATCTATTTTTAAATATATTATTTATAAAGATTTAGACGTAACATCTTTTAAATTTAGAAATGGTATTTTTGATCTTTCTTATTACATTTTTGTATTTGTCTTAATTTTTTAGATAAAAACCACGGAGAGTCGAAAGCGTTTGATCAAACAATTACGTATGATGTTGTAATCTTGTTCACATGAATATTTAATAGTCCGTAAAAACAAATTTTGGAAATATGTGAGATTTATACATGGATCATTATCGAACGAGTATATTCAACACATTTCATTTAAAAATATATCACATAAATGGGGAAATTCCCCGATTACCCGTTGGGGATCCTCGTTCCCCGTTGGGGACGGGGACGGGGATGTGATCATATTCCCCAGCGGGGATGGGGATGGGGACGAGGACGGAGACAGGGATTAGGGTCCCCGCCCCATTACCATCCCTAGTGGCGGATCCGTTTTTTTTTTGTTGGGGGCACCATAGAGCGTATTGATCAAACCAAGCCAGCCAAAAAAACATCTTCCCTTACTCCCAATATAGCACATTAGATTATCAATAGCAAACACATAACTTATTTATTTCTAGATTTCCGGTCTTAAAATTTTGAACTTTGAACAAAATTGCAAAATCAACCTAACATTTCAATTTACCTACAATTACAATTTACTAACAAAATCAAACCAAATACCAAGAAAATAAAATCAAATACCAACAAAATCATTTGCCAATCATGAAGCAAACAAAATCAAAGTCATTCAAAAATCAAGATTAGAGATCAAATATTTAGATCTAACCCATAAGTTGTGAGCTACTTGATGGAAATTGGAGTATGTACAAGTAGAGAACGAGATTAGAAGAAGTGGAGAACAGAATCAGATGGTCCTCTAATCAAAATCGTGAGTTTAGCAGGTTTTATTTTCACTTTTCATCTTTTGCTTTTGTCCGTATTTGGCAATCAGTGAGTGAGGAAGTGGGGTTGAGGATTTAAGTGTGAATCGTGAAGTTGCTAAGTTGTGGAGATGCCAATATGCGAAGAAATTAGTTAGGTTTTTATATTGTGGGTTGGGCGTGGGGCCTCCACTTTATTTGTTGGGGGTCTGGGCTCTTATTTTGATGAAATATATCTAAAATTCTTTCTTTTTTGAATTACCAGACATAATCTTATTAGGGGCCCAGGATGTAACACCCCGAATTCTGAGAGTTTATGTATTATCGTTCTCGTTTTGGAAACCTTCTAATTTTAAGGATTTATTAGTTCTATATTGAACCTATTGGATTTAAGCATCGTGGGCTAAATAGTGTCAAATTGTGAAGTTCGGGGTGGCTCGCTACAGTGCCCGCGAGAGTGACAGGATGTCACAATCGCAAAGGCACAATCGCCGGGGGTCAAGAGCTCTCGGTACGTCCCTCGCGATAGTGCTATGCGAGAGTGACATGGTCACAATCGCTAGGCACTATCGCCCAGATTGTACCGCGGGTGGGGGTGTTGTCGCGATTATGCCCGCGAGAGTGACAAATGTCACTCTCGCCGGCGGGTGATTGGGTATAAAAAGCATAGGTCGCGATTTCAGTCATTTTATCTGATATCTAGGGTTTGGGGGACGATTCTCTCTATTGATTTCGGTAAGCATTCTTCCTCTAGACTTCTCTCCTCATTTATGGTGGTTCATAATCATTAATGGTGGTCCATATCACATTTAGGAAGTGTTGTGGGTGAGCTCTCAAGTGGTTTTGCATTTCCTCCATTTCTAGGGTTTGGCTTCTTTCTTAAGGAAACTACCAAGGTGAGTTATTACACACTTTATCAAACCTTATACATGTCAAAAGGTTGATTTTGAATACCTAATATCTCCTCTTTCATATATTTGAATTGTAGAATATTCTGCTAAACCTAACTTTTGGGGATATTAGTATTTGTGATGATTCTTGAGAAAATGGCGAATTATGAACTTTAATAATGTTCTTTAACTTGTTTTTACTTGGGTTATACATTTAAGGGAATGGTATTTACTATGCGAAATCCATGATTTTGAGAATATGGAAATTATGGTTAACTGCTGATAAGTTTGTAAATCAACTTGCACCATGTTTTGGAGTTTGGAAAATGAATGAAGGATCAGATATACTTTGATTAGAGATCTTTTGGTAAACGATGGAAATGGTTTTGATGGAAATCACTCTTCATATCACTTGTGCATATTAACCATTGTTGGGATTATTTGTTGGGCCTTATGTGCATTATTTGGCTTATTTGATGCATTGGGAGTCATGACCCCGTATTTGGTTTATTATTGTTCCGGCGTTGGGACGACTAGTTTTCCACGTCGAGGCACGTTAGGTACCGGATGAGGTATAAGTCCTTCGTGTTGCACGTTAGGTACCAGATGAGGTATAAGTCCTTCGTGCTTAAGTATTACGATATTGGATGAGGAGCTCGACATATGAACCCGACGGGGTTGAACTCGAGTTTCCGTGGGTGTACGTTTAAAGCCACTGAGTCTGACATCCCTTGCGTGTACTTTATTTGTTTATTGGCTTTACTGACTCATTGAATGACTTACTTTTGTGTTTCGTCATTCGATTTAGTAAGCGGGTCTCCCCCGTTAACCCAAGAAGTATTTGTTATATTTCAAAGAGCATTATTGTTATTATTACCATTATTGTTGTTGTATAAAAAGAAACTCTTTTACTCATTTTTATATTCAATTTCTTAAAACTGCAAATGTTTGATCTCACTAGGCTTTAGCCTAACACTTTTTCTTAAAATGACATGTATAACAGGTCAGGTTTCCGGTGGGGTTCGTCGGGACTGAGCGGATAGCTTTGGGGTCAAGAGCGGTCTTTTTGGGAGATGTATAGACCGACGTTTTTGAATAGCGAACATACCTTTTGGAAGAGTAGCAACACCCAATAATAATCTTTCTTATTTAAGTTAGATTATTAGGTTGTTAGTGTATCCTTTATTTGATTAATTGTAATGATTATGGCATTGCTTCCCCGTTCTATCGGGATGATACTTTGGGATTGATTATAGCAGGTTTTATACCCAGGTTTTGTCTATTTATAGCCGTCATATTGCAGAAATTTCAAATTTTTATTCCACTAATTTTTCAGGGCGTTACACAGGACCCATACGAACTCCATGTAAATCCGCCCCTGTATGCATGGACTATACCTCAATTGACCCGTTGTAATAAAAAAATAGGGGTCTTAAATGTGCATCCGCTTTAAATTGTTACGTGTTTCCTTAAGTTAATAAAAAGTTATTGTAGCCAACCACAAGGGTTGTGGCGTACTGGTTAAGGCCTTGGGGATGTGGTGGAATATCTCATCTGCCCAGGGTTCGAATGCATACGTACACAACAATTATGGCCACTGAAATTTAATCATAGCTGATGTCTTACAATTATGATTTGCCAAGGGATTAGTCTATGCATACCTTAGGACACCCTTCCCAAAAAGAAGTTATTGTAACCTACTCGTAGTGTCATTATATGTGGTATTATAGATTATAAATTCAAATTCATTTAGATGTTTTTTATTTTGTTTATAACAACATAAATAAGAATCCTTAGATGTTGCAGAAGACCTCTTTTATATATATATATATATATATATATATAAAGAGTAAACTCTAATTTTGGTCTTTAAGGTTTACTGAAAATCCTGAAAATGGGACTTGAACTTTAATAAGTCTAGAAATCATCATTATAGTTTGCATTTTGATCTTAAAATAATCCATGATCACTAAGGGGTGTTTACTTGGGGTTAATGAGCTTAATGACAAAACCGGCTTATTCGTGCAGACGTTTAGAGTGTTTACTTGGGGCTTAATGACAAAACTGGTTTATTCGCGCAGACATTTCTGGCTTATTCACTAAGTAGGGGAAAAATGTGTTGTCCCCATTAAGACACATCTTTGACATTTCTATCCTTTAAAAATAAAGACATGACTACCCTCCTACTCAATAATCACGCAATAAAAACCTAGCTGCTCGATTTCAGCTTCACTGCTTGTTCGATTTCAATTTCACCTTCACCGCTCATTCGATTTTACTGCTTATTTCTTAAGTCGATTGTTGTTCCATACTTGTTTTCTTCAGTCGATTGTTGTTCCTTACTTGTTTTTTCAGTCGATTTTTGTTCCATACTTGTTTCTTCTCCATAGCTGCTCGACATTTCTGCAATGTAGATTTTTGTAACCATGATTTCTACAATGTCAATTTCATACTTGCTAGTTGCTACTTTTTGTTTGAACTTGGCTACATTGTGTCTGAACTTGGAAGTTTAAGTACTTAATGAATTTTTGTTTGATTTTTGGATTATATCAATGAATTTATGAATATATGGCTTAAAAAATAAACAACAATTTATAAAACAACTTAAAATTCATATTCAGGGGTAAATTGGTTATTTCTGTTATTCTGACTGTTAATTCAAATAAAAAAGTAAACAACGACATCAATTTATCCAGACAGACACATTTATCCATACAGGACTTAATGAAAATTTTGGTAAACAACCCCTAAGTCCGTTAAAATTTGTCGGTTAACAAAGGGCATTGTTGTCTTTTACTCTACTAATTTTTTGAATAAAATAAAATATTCACGTATTATTTAATGATATATATTCATATACACGGTGAGAAATATATACACAGGACCTTTGACCCCAACTTCGATGAACCTTCAGTATTTCGGATAAAAATCCCTTGTCCACTGGTAGCGGAAAAACCGTATAGGTCCAAGTGTGGGCGCAAGTATACACCGACACTATGGTCGCTACAAGTAATAAAGTGGTAAATATACCGAGATCATATCCACGGGGATTGGACCTCAAAGTTTCGAGTCCTAAGTCGATAATACACCGATTTCAATGAGAGAAGAAGAAAATATTTTTGGGAGAGCTTGGTGCTTTTAACAACAAAAACTAAATAAGAAACTAAAATGGGTATGGGTGTAAGTTTTCCTTGAGATTTACGTAGTAACAAAATGGTTAGTCACTTTGTAGCACGAAATGTCTATAAAAAGCCCGATATCTCGAAAGTGGATTTTTAAAGACCGGTCCTACAAAATGCCCATAAAGTATCCATCGTTACCAACTCTTAATCTTGCCGATTTAACTACGTTGAAATAAATCAAGTTCTACCGGTACGGAGATTTATACCCAAATCTCTTTGTGATATAAATCTCCTCCGACGTTTGAACCGTAATAAATCATGCAAAACCCGTATCTCTACGTGGTTATCAAAAACTCTCTCAAATCCTTGTGCATCCCTTAAGCCGTATTTCGAATTCGCCCCTCTCGAGGTCAAGATTTAATATTAACACTTCAAAGTGATCGACTTATCCGCGTTGAGTTTAAGTCCCGACTCAAAGGACCAAACTTAAGAGCTAGCAATAATGACAACACCCAAGTGTCGCCTACTAGTATCAAGTCGGCTCACACCTACACCCAAAAGATGGTTAACTCATAATAATAAAATGCATAATAATAAAAGACACAATAATAAAAGACATAATAATAAATGACATATAAATAATAAAAGACTTGGAAATTATAAAAGACTTAAAGTAAGAAAGAAAATACTTGTTACTCTACTTGCATAAAATTAAAGAGAGAAATAAAACTACAAAGTTAGATGGAAATTAAATGCGGAAATTAAATGCAAGAAAGTAAAATACTATAAATTAAACTACAACTAAAATAATAAAACTACAACTAAAAAAATATAAAGAAAACTAGAAGTTCTACGTGGAGCTTTGTTGGTGATGGAAGATGAGATGAGGGGTGCCTTCAATGCTCCTCCCCAAGCTTGTATTTATATTTGAAATCTTGAGAATTCAAGGGTGAGGATTGCCCCAAAAATTGTGTGGACACCATTAACTTAAACTCCAGCCACATGATCCAGCAAAATTCCAGCAATTTACAGCTAGCAAAAACTGGAAAATAGCTTTACCCAATGGTCCCTCGGGTGCCCACAGTGGGCAGTGACGTTTTTAACCTAAAAATGATACGTTTTAACCATAAAAACATTCTCAATAACTCCAAATGAAAATAAAATAATAAAAGAACAAAAAAGAAACACAACTAAAATGAAAGAAAAGCTCACACAAATGACGTATAAATAACGCTCAAAATGAGGGTTATCATCCACCAATTTCCTGTCACAAGCATGTCCATCCAATGAAAAACTGCCAAATCATAAATTATTTAATATTTATTTAATTGTAAAAGAAAGGTTTGACGGCGTCTCTCTCCGTCTAATAATATTTTCTCTATCTAATATTTTAAAAAGTAAAAAAAGAATCACCCATACTTTTTCTCTCACATATTTTTTCCTTTTTTCAACCAATAAAGATTCTTTTACTTATAATTTTATTAAAACCTTAAATAGACTCAAATCTTTATTTTATTAAAAAAAAATTCAATTTTATTCGTCACTTATTTTTAAGCCAATTTTATTAATTTTGGTGCATTTCCTTCTTTTACTCACAATTTTCTATCCAAAATATTTTTTCCTTTTTTCAATCTATGAAATCTTTTTGAATATTTTCTATAAATTAAGATTTTTTGTTATTTGAGATAAATATAATGTTACATCTTAATTTTATTTCCCACTTTTGCTCCTCTTCCTTACTTCCCTGAACAATATCGAAGTTATTTCTTTCTTCTAGTTTCTCCTATTTTTGTCCCAATTTTCTTGTAGAAGACATCATTATCATATAAGTACTAGTGTTGGGCCCGTGCATTGCATGGGAGAATAAATTTTTTGTTATAATATTGAACCGAGTTAAAATGAAACGTAATTTCTCTGTTAACAGTTAATGAAATACAATGTGAAAAACGAATGTATTTTCATAAGTGGTTAACTTGCATATATTCTTAATCGTTTGTTGTTATGAGTTTGTGTAATAATATTGGTAACAGTTTTATATTATATTATTTAAAACTCAAACAGCATGTCTCACAACATATCACTATTATTTAAATAATTATAAATATGAACATACATTTTTACAGATTTTGCAATTTTTCTGAAACCTCCTCGACAACACTTGACAATCACTTTGAATGTATAAATCTGTAGATTAATTAACAACATTCAACCCACATCAAATATGAAAAAGAAAATAAATGATTTATATCTTTTTTAACCGGCAACTCAACTGGTATATTTCAAATTCATTCAGTACCACTTGAAAATTTATCTGACTATTGACTTCAAGACCTCATAGTATTAGTCGATAAAAATAAAGATATATATATCTTATTCCCCTACTTCGAAAAATATGATTGTGGGTTTTGAAAAATATAAACAAATCTTCAGTAAATAAAATAAAATATAAAAAAGTAGTTTTTCAAAGAAACAAAAATATAGTGGAATATCTTTTGTTCAGTTGCAGGTTCCGCCATTGACACTCGACCGTTCATCTTCTTCTTGTATTCGGATGATACATAGAGAAGCTATATATATATTTATAGTGAATGTAGAAAATATTTTAAAATCTTTTATTTTCATTTTCGATTTTACATTTAAATGTAAATATATTAAAAATATGGAAGAATATTTTATATCTACATCGTTTCTATTTTATTTTCTTTACACTTGGTTAATTTGGAAAATATTGCGGAATATTTTTATTTTAAAGAATACGATAATTTATTAGTGTATCTCGTTATTTTTTATTTTTAATTCATATCAACTTTCTTTTTTCTTCTTTTAATGCTCGTGAAAAAAATACGTGTAGATTTTATATTATGCTAATATAAAATACGTGTAGATTTTATAAAATAAAATAGATTTTATATTAGCAAAAAAAAAATACGGAAGAAAAAAGAGTTTATATTACATCTCATTATGTAAAAAGATTTTATAAAATAAAATATGGAAAAAGATTTTATAAAATAAAATATGGAAAAAGATTTTATAAAACAAAATATGGAAAAATCATTATGAGATGTAATATAAAAAAATACGGAAGAAAAAAGATTTTATATTACATCTCATTAATATAGATTTAAATGTAAAATCTACATTTAAAATAGATTATGTTAATATAAAATCTATTTTATAAAATCTTCCACCAAAAAAACAAATATTTATATTAATAAATGAGTATTCATTCCACGAGTAGATGATTATGTGAGATACTGTGCTTGGAAAGGTTGTACCAAAGCATTAAGAAATTGTAAACTAAGTAATTGGCTTTAATTAGTTGTACCTTGTGCTTAAAATGTTGTAATTAAGAGTTTTTATGTCATTTTTATAATATAATATAGATATAGATATATTTGATTATGTTATGTTTTTCAATTAAATAGTGAATCAAAACAACTAATTGCATAAAATTAACATTTCTTTTATTAGAGATGATGAATATTGATACAAGTGGCTTGGAAGGAGAATCCAACAACATGTTTATTGAAGACCAAGAAACTCTAATTGATGATGCAGTGAAAATACAACAGATTCATTCCAACATTCTTGATGAAGACATACCAAAGGTTAGTATGGAATTTGAAACTTAAGAACAAGCTTACATTTTCTATAATCTTTATGCGTATAAAGTTGGATTTAACATACGAAGAAGCAAAAGGTATAAAGATAATAAAGATGGAAAAATCAAAAGTAGGATTTTTTGTTGCTCATATGAAGGCTTCCGTGAAAAAGATAAACGGTATGATAATGTGAAATGTCATCGTGCTGAAATAAGGTTTGGTTGTTTAGCAAGGATGAAGATAAAACTTCATGACTGTGGAAAATATAAAGTTGTTGAATTTATAGCAGAGTATACACATGTGACAACAACTCCCCATATGAGCCACTTGCATAGGTCACAACGGAGAATAACTCATGCTCAAGCATCTGAAATTGTGTTGGCTAAAGCTAGTATAGAACTAATGATTAGACGAGCCGGTGGACATGCAAATCTTGGATTTATTTTGGATGACTGTCGAAATTATTTGCGCACGAAAAGAACAATTCAAATATGCGTAGGGGATACAGGTGGTGTTCTTGAATATCTTCAAGGAAAGAAGTCAAACGATCCTAATTTTTTTTATGCTTTACAAGCCGATAAAGATGATCTGATAACAAATATTTTCTGGGCAGATGCTTAAATGAAAGCATCATATTCTTACTTTGGCGATGTTGTTTGCTTTGACACAACCTACCGGAAAAATAATGATTGTCGACCTTTTGCAATGTTTGTTGGGGTAAATCATCATAAGCAAACCATCGTATTCGGGGCTGCATTGTTATATGATGAAACTACTGAGACAGTTATGTGGTTATTTGACACATTTGTTGCAGCAATGTCAGGGAAAAAACCAAAAACCATTCTAACTAATCAAGATGCAGCAATGGCAAAAGCATTAAGATCCCAATTGCCAGAAACTTATCATCGGTTATGTATTTGGCATATGTATCAAAATGCAGCAAAACATTTGAGTAGTATTTTTGAAAGATTTCGTGAATTTGCAACTGATTTTGGAAATTGCATATATGAATATGATGAAGAACGTGAATTCATCGAGGCATGGGGGAACATGCTTAGAAAATATAGTCTTGAAAGTAATGATTGGTTGGCGCAACAGTTTAAGTTGAAGGAGAAATGGGCTCTGGTATATGGAAGAGAAACTTTTTGTGCAAACATGACTACTACTCAACGAAGTGAAAGTATGAATAATTATCTTAAAAAGTATGTTAGCTACCAACATTCAATGGTACGTTTTTTTGAACATTTTGAGAGGTTGATTGTGGATCATCGTTATGAAGAGCTAAAGGCAGACTTTAGAGTAAGCCAACATAATTTAGCACCATCCCTCCCCATTGAAATTTTGAACCATGCAGCAACTTTGTATACCCCTGCAGTATTGAGAATGTTTGAAGTTGAATTTTCACATGCTTATAATTGTGCTATAGAACTTTGTACTGGGGTAGGAGCAGTGGAAGAGTATAATCTTACTCCTAATGGTAAGAATTTTCACCACAAAGTTAAATATGACTCGTCAGTCAATACAATGATATGTAGTTGCAAAAAGTTTGAGTTTGCAGGAATATTGTGCTAACATATTCTTAAGGTCTTTTCCTTTCGTAATGTTGTGAAAATACCTTCACAATACATTTTGAAGAGGTGGACAAAACATGCTAAGATGGGAGTTACGAGTAGTACATATGAGATTAAACAAGGAGATGATCCTAAAGCATGTTTGGCACTACGTTATCAAGATTTGTCCAGATCTTACACTCAGATTGTAACACGAGCATCGGAAACTGAAAAGGCCTATAAAGTTGCTAGAGATGGCTTAAAAAGAGTGTGGGAAGAAGTTGATGCATGTTTGAGGGAAGAGAGAGTAGAAAGCAACGGGAAGACTAATGTTAGCTGTGAAACCAATACAACAATAAAAGGTATAAAGACAAATAACACGAGAATTCGTAGTTGCTCTTCACGTCCAAAGAATGCTCTTGAGAAGACTCGTAAGAAAAGCAAAGTTTACAAAAAGAAATTGTCTACACAAGAGGTTCGACTTTTTCTTTTTCTTTCTCTTACTTTTTAACTTTATGTTCTTAATGATCTAGATTTTTGAAGTATTGTAATTTTATATATAATCTTGTAGGTTTCACAAGACTTTAATGGTGACAATGATCAAGTCAATAATTATATGTCATTTTCTCAATCAGATTGGTCACATTCCACAACACCATTTAATATAAACCATGTAATATATTTTTTTATTAAATTGTTTTTATTAAGAGTTATGTTTATAAATGGGTGGTATAATTTTTTTTTGTTACAGATTGATATGACACCTGAAAATCCAATCATCAGAACAAGTATGACTGAATTACTCTTACAAGCCGAGTCTGCATCCACTAGATATGAAGATAGTCAATTCTTCAAGAATATGTATAAAGATTAGTTTTGTGAACCTAGCTATTTCTGAAAGCTAAAATTGGTTGGCATTTTTTGGATTTAATTATTATGTCAAATATTGGTTATACTTGTATTGCTAATTTATTTGACATGTTTGAAGTTTTCTTATTATTAAATATTGTCTACTTTGTACTGTTAAGTTGGTTGACATGTTTGAATCTAATTATTATGTCAAATACTAGTACTTCTGAATTTTAACTTTTATAAAAAAAACCATTATTGATTATGTAGGTACAACTTATTTATAAACACTAGATTAATTTTATAATAAAAAATAGAACTTTAATTCAAATTTAGCTCATAAATCGGTTTAAAAAATAAGTTAAAGAAAGAAATAGAAAAAATATATATATAAAAAAATAAAGACGTAAATTTATTTAACCTTTTAATTGTTTAAAAACATTAGATTTATCTCAATAAAGATTTGAGTCTATTTAAGGTTGTAATAAAATAAAGATTGAATAAAATAAAATAAATATTTGAATCTTTATTTTTTTTAAAGATTGTTTAAAAATAAAATAAAGATTGTTTAAAAAATAAAGATTTAAATCTTTATTTTTTTAATAAAATAAAGATTTGAGTCTATTTAAAGTTTTAATAAAATTATAAGTAAAAGAATCTTTATTGGTTGATAAAAGGAAAAAAATATGTGAGAGAAAAAGTAGGGGTGATTCTTTTTTACTTTTTAAAATATTAGATAGAGAAGATATTATTAGACGGAGACGTCGTCAAACCTTTCTTTCACAATTAAATAAATATTAAATAATTTCTGATTTGACAGTTTTTCATTGGACGGACATGTTTGTGACAGGAAATTGGTGGACAGGGGATTTTTATCCCAGTATTTCTTCTGCAACTCCAGTGAACCTTCATTCCCAACTCCGGTCCCCCTAAAAAACCCGAATGTGTATCTATTCTTTCTGAGAAATTTTGGTCATATATATATATATATATAGTGAGGAAGAGTGAGTTTTGAGTTCAGTTCTCACTGTGGTTTGTACACAAATCTCATCCATGTGGCTTTGTGTGGAGGTAAACAAGGAGGTAGGGGTGGATGGTGTCTTGAGTAAGAAGAAGAAGGAGGGGTGGGTGCAAGGGCGAAGCCATAAATTTATACGAGGGGAACACCATATAAAATAGAATAAAATAATAAGTTAACATTACGAAAATAGAAAAACACTATAAAAATAAATTACTTTTACCCACAGATATTACTCATGGAAATTTTCCTCACTGACTACCAACGGATCACCCATAAAATACCAATCATTCATTCAGGTAGAATCCGTTGTTTTTCATGGAAATAAAAAAACAAAGCCCTGGGTAATCTGTTACTAATTTGAGTTTTTCTTTATGTGAAAGCATGATCGATTTTACAATCATAAGAGGGCGAGAAACGAGAGATCAATTTTTCATTTTATTAGCCGGGCCTAAATGGTTGGAGGAGGAGCCAAACCCAATAAAAATTAAAATGTTAAATACTTAGGCTTGCTATTGATACATTATTTTTATTTTTGAAAAGTTGAGAGGGTGCCAATGCACCTTCTGGTACTCACATGGCTCTACCCATGGGTGGATGTTTGAGGGGTTTCACCGGAGAATGGAGGTCGGTAGGCTACAAAATTTGAGTTTATTCTATTTTTTTAATAAATTGCAGTTTATACAGTTAATATTTATTTTATATTATATTATGACGTTATTTTGTGCTTTCATTTGAAAAAAAGATTTGGCGTGCCTCTGAATAATAATAAAGTATTATTGTATTAGTAATGCTTATATTTTAACCTGTATTTGAACGTATCTATCAATTGCTTATTAACTAATTTTATGTTGTTCAAAACTCTATACAAAAATGTACGTGTACAATAGTTACTTATAAACTTAAAAGTTTAGTGAATTATGCATTACTTAGATAACACATAATGCTTAAAAACTTATAATTAAAATTTTTAGGGTGCGTTTGGTTTGTATAATGAAATTTAATGGAATTGAAATACATTGAAGTAATTTGACTTTGAAGAAATTAAAATGAAATTTAACAACACGTTTAGTTGGTAGGAATTGGATGAAATTCAATTCTTTAACTTAAGCCAAAAAATGATGAATTCCTTAATTTATGGGATTCAGTGGAATTCAAATGATTCAATTATTTTCATTATGTGAACCAAACATAGGATTTGGAATTTAGTGAAAAGAATTATCTATTCTAATTCATTTCAATTCCTTCAAAATCCATTAACCAAACACCCATTCCTTATTTAAATGTTATCATAATATCCTAATGTATTGATGAATTAGTTATGCATTGTTGGATCTCTCATAATTTTTCAAAATTTAACCCTTTTCATATTATAAAATTTATTTTTTATAAATATATTTACACTTTTAACCATTAAAAATTTATAGATTTGTCCCATTATCAATTTTTTTTTTGGATTTGGCATTGTAGTATCAACTTTAACCACCGTACGACGAAAACCGTTGCCTAAAAACTAAATGAGGTTCGGTGCCACAACCATAATCATTGTTGTCGTGTGGAATACCGTAGTTCTCTTGCCTAAAATTTTATGAAAATCAAAGAACTGATGATTTCATAGCCACAACTAATTGAAACCGAATCATCGTGTCGTTAAAACTTTGTTCGAACGTTAGCCGTCACATCTTTGAAGTCTTTTCTGAAAGATAGGAAAAATACAATAAAAACTACCAGGGCAGAACACAAGTCTTCCAACCGCAGGGGCCGTCTCTATACAGTTTTTATCAATGTGTCATCTTTTTACCAACGTTTAATATTGCCCTATGTGTTTTTAGTCGGACTCCACCTTTTTGAGGAATTTTAAAGTTTTTTTTTGCTTGATTTCAAGGATTTAAAGGGTTTTTTAATCAATTTGAGAGGTTTTTTCGGTTTTTTTGGTTGATTTCAATAGTTTTTTTTTGTTTTGTTTTTTGGTTGATTACGGTTGCACTTGATACGTGAATTGATCCGGTGAATCTCGATGCATCTCATCTTAACGTGCATTCAAGGGTGGAGATCCTTTCTCACCCTTCTCACCATAACTTTAATTTTCAATGCAACCCAACCCATTATTTGATCTTTAGTAGCCCTTTAAGGCCTCTGCCCCTGCTAATGTCTATGTTTTATCAAAAATTCAAACAAATGAACAATGGGAAGTAATCAAACAATTTCAAACCTAACTAATTAAACAATTTCAAGCCTAACTAATCAAGTAATCAAACATTTCAAATAAAGTTAAACTAATCAATTAATCAAACATTTCAAATAAAGTTAAACTAATCAATTAATCAAACAATTTCAAATAAAGTTATACCTAGCTAATCAAACAATTTCAAATTCAAGAGATTATGAGATTATGAGCAACGACACGTCAAAATCAAAACTTGAATAAAATGAAAAAAGACCTGTGATTTAGGGGCTTTTTGGAAGATTATTTGATAAAGATGAAGTTAAATTCATTGGGATTTCTTTTGTATTCTGCTATTGACTATCCTCCCAACAGATCTCTGCGTCTCAACGTCTGTCTCTCTCAATGTTGCTCCTGCTGCTTCTTACTGGAGAATGGTCGATGGAGATGGATGAATTGACAATCGCTGATGGTCGATGGAGATGAACAACATAACCGAACGACGGACTAAGTCTGGAGAATGGAGATCGACTAACTGTTGGACAGTGTAATCGTTTTGGACTAAGGTGTTGTTTGGTTCGTTTTCTGTTAAGATCTGAATGGATATAGTTGTCTGTATTAATAAAGTTATCTGTATGTCAACAGATGAGTTGTTGTTCGGTTGTTATGCTGAATAAACGGCCTGAATGAGAAAAATGATAATTTTACCCTTATTTATAAAATATGTTTATATCTTTAGATTCATGGAAAGATTTTGAGCAGTGAGATTCTTTTTCATTGAAAGGTAATCAGATGATGAGGTGTAACACCCTAAAAACCAAAGTGAATTTAAAACGCGGAAACTGGACAAATAAAATCAACACTTGGTATAAACCTCCCAAAAAGGGGAAAGTACTTAACCTTTACAAAACCCGTATACGGATATGGAATTCAACAACAAACTAATCTAAACATAAACTATCTAGATTACATCGGTTGTTAATCCAATATCACCAAAAGAATGGGACTTAAACAATTGCCCAACATCAAATACTAGTCATCTCAAAAAGCCCCCGAGACCAAGCTCGTCACTCAAGCCCTTGGCAACTCACCGTTAATGGGAACCTGTTATACATATAATTTGAGAAAAAGTGTTAGGCTTAAAGCCTAGTGAGAACATACAGTTTATAATTTCAAGAAATATAAACAATTGTATCAAAAGGAAATCTTTCCAAATAAGCAATCCCAAGTCTAATTGCTGATAAGAATGAAATCATAAAATGGGACTGTATACATTCTTTCCAAAACCTCACAATTCAATGTGCATGTAGTTCTTTATTTTACTTTCCTTTCAGTACCTCACAATTCAATGTGCATGTAGTACTTTATTTTACTTTCCTTCCAGTACCTCACAATTCAATGTGCATGTAGTACTTTATTTTACTATGATTTCTTTCCAATAAAACACATAAATGCGCAAGTAAAATATCATTTACTTCAAATAAGATGGAACCCACCATTTTAGTTGAAAATGATCGGGAACCCTAAAATCTCCCCAAAACTCAAGTTATATCAAAATGTAGTAAACTTAGATCTGAAACCATGAAGATATATAGGAGTTCAAAATGTAACTTTTGACATGTATAAAGTTTAGAAAAAGGTAGTAGGAACTCACCAAATATGTTTTAGAATAAAACCCGAAAAACCAGATATCGACCACCGAGAGAAGACGAAGCTTTCTATACCGAACCCTTGCTAGATGCACTTAATACTAGCAATAAACGAGGTACAAACGAGATCTAGAAAGAGAGAGACACTTGAGAGAGAAAAAAGAGAGAGAGAAAAGAGATTTGAGATTTAAAAAAAAAATATCTCTCAAACAAGATATTTAGGTTGAACTCATAAGAGTCGACCAGGGGATCTCGCGGGTTATGCCGCGACCTCAAGTCGCGACATAACTCGCATGCTAACACAAAACCCAACACAAACAGAGGGTTTTGCGGGTTGTGTCGCGACCTCAAGTCGCGGTGCAACTCGCGCAGTTCACTGTGGTTTGTCCAAAACCACCAAAATCCAAACTCAAACTTCCAACCAAATGCGGTGCTAACGACAACGCTTAAACATAAGAATACCAAGATTACATAACGAAAATTCGGGGTGTTACATGAGGAGATAACCCAACAAAATTAAACAAAACTCAAATAAACCCAAAACTCAAATAAACCTAAAACATAACCCATTTGTTTTTTAGGGCTCACACAGACACACACTACTGTGTGTTTTGTGTTTTAGAGTTGTGTGTTTTGTGTTTTAGAGCTCCCATGGAGGAGATGATGACACCCAACAAAATTAAACACACACTACTAGAGCTCTCTGATTTGACAAGTATAAACAAGGTCGGCGAACCTAAAACCCCCAAATGATTCCACCACCGAACCTAAAACCCCCAAATGATTCCATCCTAAAGCAAGAAGAGAACTCCGGCGAACAAGAGAGCTCCGGCGATAAAATACGTTTTAGGTGGGTGGCGATGGCAAACCAGAGAGGATCTGACCTTGGTGGAAAGTGATATGTGATGTTGAAGTGGGAAGAGTATCAAAAATAGATTTCTTTATTGAAGAGTAGTTGGGGAATTAATGGGTAATTTCATGGCTGAATGTAAAGGAGTAATTATTTTCAGCTGAGCAATTAAGTCATCATCTGACCGAATAAGCCACAACTGAACGGTTATTTATGGCTGAGCGAATAAGCCATATAGGCTATACAACCCATTAAGCCACAACCGAACAACCCCTAAGTTGGGTTACTTCCTACTGGACTGAACAGAGTTGGGGGACATATATTATATTTTTTTACACTTGAAAAAATTTGGACTGTTAATTAGGACTTCAAAAGGCCTAGTAGTAGCCTTATGGGCCTCCTCCCCTGAAAACTACGGTTGACAAGAAAAACGATGGAAAAGTTATCTTACATGCAAATGGACACTTAAGTATGTAACTTGCAATAATTGATGGAAAGCAATAATTCTTGATTATTGTCACGTAAGATGGAAAATGAGATGTAAATTTGATTATTATGAAGTGAACAATATAATCAAAATTGGTAAATATCACAATCCCCTTGCCTAAAATATTAAGAAAACAATGGATTGATGATTTCAGAACCACAAGCGATTGAGACTGAACGACTATGTCATTAAAACTTTGTTCGAACGTTAGCTATCACATCATCAAAGCTTTTCCTTAAAGGTATGAAAAAATAAGAAAAAGATGACAATAAAAGCTATGGTTGCCTAGGAAAACGGCGGAAAGAATTGTGTCATGTGCAAATGAAAACTTCAAGAACTTCACTTGTAAGAATGGATGGAAAACAACAATTGTTGGTTACCGTCACGCAAGGTGGAAAACAAGTTGTACATTTAGGTGTCGTTTGTTTTTTAAGAGGTCTAAAGTCTGAAGTCTTATTTTAGTTATAATTAATAAGAGATGGTGTGTAAAAAGGTCTGAACGATTCAGACTTAATAGTCATTAAGAGGTTTTTTTTTTAAAAACAAACAACCCCTTAGTTATTATAATTTGAAATAATATAATTTGATTTAATGACCAAACTAATTAGGTTTTGAAAATTATGTAAGAATTTAACGCTAACAAAACTGATTTATTAGAATAAATTCAAATTTATCCAAACATATATATAAAAATTGGAACACGCTAGAACACGGGTGGAACAAGGTTGTTCCCTCTCAACCCCTAGAACTAAGTGGAACAAGATATAATTTTACCATTATACCCATGGAAAATAAAAACCCTACTTCACAGAGTAAAACATACGCCTCCATGTCTTGCTCATCTCCATCGATCGTCGGCTCCCTCTTGCTCATCTCCATCGATCATCGGCTCCAACCAGGTACAATTTCTTCTCAATCGTCTTGCTCATCTCCATCTTAATCGATTTCACAACGATTTCTTCTCAATCGACTCAATCGCCTCCACCACCGTAAGACCACCACCTCCTAAGGTAAGTTAAAGGTTGATTTTTGTAATCGATTTTTGATGAACTCCAACATGTAATCGATTTCTCAACGCGGTGGATATGGAGGTAATGGTGGCGGTTATGGAGGAGTGGTCTTATGGTGGTGGAGGCGGTGGTCTTAGGTGGTGGTTATGGAGGAGGCGGTGATTTGTTTTTGAAATCATCTGTCGCTGCTAAAAAAATGGATATATGCAATCGACTTCTGCAGAGTATTGTTGAGTATTGCTAAAAAAAACGATCTCTGCAATCGACTTACAGTGGAGGTATGGAACCTTGATCGACTTCTCCAGAGTATTGTTGAGATGAATATGGAACCTGCAATCGACTTCTACAACCTGTTGAATATGGAACCTAGATTTTTGGCCATTGTGTAGTCATCAACAACACTGTGTTGGTTATTCTTCTGATTTTGAACTATGATACTTTGTTGTTTTGAGTTTTTGTTGATACATGATTGTTTTGTTGTTTTTGATTGATAACATTTTGTTGATTCATGTAGATTGAGTATTTGGTGTAAAAAACATTAACAGCTCATTGGGATAAATTGGCCATTTAACATGTGATGTCTTGTTCTGCCCAGTTCTTTTAGGGTGCGTTTGGTACACAGACAGGACAGGACAGGACAAGATGGGACAGAACAGGACATAACAGAACATGACAGCTGTCCAGCGTTTGGCAAGACATGACAAAACTGGACAGAACAGGACTAGACAGGTTAAATGGCGAATTTACCCCTGATGAAAAACCATAGATTACATCACATAAAACTAATTTACATCACTAATACATAGTGCAATGGATTATCAAAAAACATAAAACTAATTATCACGATTGGATTTTGGATATGGAAATCAAAACCCAAATTTTAAGTTTCGGATTTTAGGTTGTTTCGGGTTTGGGTTGGTCGGGTTTCGGATTGATGTCGGTCGGGTTCGGGTATTATATAATGCAAAAGTTATATATAAATTAAATTGTTTTTTAGGATGAATACAATCGATTGAAAGATTGATGAAATCGATAGCAAATTTAATATTTAGAAAATATTTTCAACAGACTATGATTTACGATTTTCAAAAAATAATTATATATATATATAGGGGAGCGATCAAATGAAAACCACTCTAATTTTGAAAACCGTGGAAACCCTCGATTTCATTGGTCAAGTTAATGAAATTATTTCATATAATTCTTTGATTGATGAAATTGTTACAAATATTTGTGTTTTTTATGTAAAAATGAAAAAGTTTCATTAGATTGTGAAAATATATGAAACAATTTCATCAGAATGAGAAAGATAGATGGAACTACATAAAAAACATAAATATATGAAACAATTTCAACAACAAAAGAATTATATGAAACAACTTTATGAACCAAATTCATTAATTTAACAAATGAAATTGACGGTTTCTAAAGTTTCCAATCTAATATGGTTTCTAATTGAAACCACCTCTCTCTCTCTCTCTCTCTCTCTCTCTCTCTATATATATATATATATATATATATATATATATATAGGAAGGATATTTTGCAACCCAAATCTTAACCGTTGGATTCATGATTGGCGGTTATTTTATTTTTATTTTTTTGTTTTTTTTAATTAAAAATATTGAGCCCCATATTTATTGTAATCGCCGATCATGAATCCGACGGTTAAGATTTTTAAGGGTTGCAAATAAAACAACCCTTATATATATAGTATTTAAAATATAGATTTATGTTATTTCGGGTTTTTGGACGGGTTGGGTGGCCAACGATCAAACCCAATCCGAACCTAGATATCCTCCCAAATGTCGGGTTTCGGATTATCGAATTTTGGGGTATTCGGGTTTTGCAAAAACACCTTATTTTCGGTTCGGATGCGGATTCGGATTTTGCACACCCCTAGCTTGGTAGCGTGGATGATGAAAAAACATGTTTTATGTTTTTGTTTTTAACAAATGGCATATTAGTCAACATATTGTTGTTCTACTTAGTTCCACGGGGTTGAAGTGGGACAAGTGTGTCTCATGCTTGTTCCACTTAGTTCTAACGTGTCCCACATATGGTCACGCCAAACATGAGGCAAGTCTGTTCTGTCCTGTTTCACTATGTTCTACATACCAAACGCACTCTTATGTCTTATCAAACGTTGGACAACTGTCCTGTCCTGTCCTGTTCTGTTCCGTCTGCGTACCAAACGCACCCTAATGGAACCCAAATTCAAATTAATAAATTATTCGCATATATAATTCTCAATTCTCATATATAATTGTCACGCCACCGACAAGTGATGATACGAAATAGAAAATGTTTTCTAAAGCAACTTGTTCATGTATACCTATTTATATTTAAATCAAGTTAAAGTTTTATAAAAACACAAAAGGAGAACACGGCTACAATTTTGAATACATAGTTTATGACAACATCAGTAAAAAAAAATGATGATTAGTATAAACAATTACCATTAGCAATTTTACAATTCGTTATTAAGAAATTATCCCATTAATTTCATATACATATTTTTATTAAAAGAATTAAATTTACCATATTTTCGTACATTTTTTTGTGTTACATCATAAATAAATAGTTTGAACATATGTTTTATAAAGATAATAATAATATATATATTATAAATCGATATTATTTTCTCACAAGGACACCACCAAATTTATTGTAACAAATGGCTAAAATAAAATTGGGATGAAAAAAAGAATATGAAGAATGGGTAATACAACAATAGGTTGACTTTGTAATGGCAGACTCATAATTTTAGCGACGACCAAGGGTGAAATAGTCAATTTTTGCTGAATCCATGTTCCAGACGTTTACGTTTGCAGTTACGCTTATTCCTGTAGCATTGTTAAATAGGAAGACTCTTGTTGCAGAATAAATTGCTTTTGTCGGATATACCCTTGAGGTTATAACCGTCCTTCCACCCTGTCCAAAGCTTTCCACTATTGAATGATCAACCTGAAATATATATTTCATAACATGGAATTTTAATAAAATATTAAATAATAGTTATAATTTTGTAAATTAAATGATTTTCAGATTATCATAAAGTGTATCTTACCAATAATCTCATGCTGAAATTTTCACCATCTAATACCGGAACCGTGCTTCCATAGATTAATTTGACAACGTCTGAAGCAGTTGATGATCTGTGTATAACTTTTATGTTAACTATCTAATTTCAGGTAAAATTGTAGTATAATAAAACACTTACTTGGATTGATCGGCACAAAAGTAAGTAGTGGCAACCCCATCAGTGCCTTTGGCAATGTAGAAATACACGGGAGTTTGCTCCGTTCGCGACTCGTCTGCAAGAACAACCAATCCGAACGGTCCAAAAATTCCTCTCGAGGAGGAGCCACCGCTTGTTGTGCAATTGTAACCCACATCCGCCTCGAGTGTCGCCTCTAATGTTGCGCTATCGATATCAAACGTTGCTATTATGTCCAACTGCAACCATTCCAAAAAAAATGTGAGTTTCACACTAACCACAAGGCGTATATATATATATATATATATATATATATATATATATATATTATTCAAAATGAAAGACGTACATATGTACATACCTGTGTCGCTAAGCCTACGTCAAGGGGCACAAGAGATCCCGGTTCGAGCAATACTTTCTGATATACGGTACTTTTGGATCTCAACTTCTCTACCTCTTTAACTGGCCATTGAATTATATTCTCTCCCGTCTTTTTATCAAACACCACTTCTCTTGGAATGGTCTAAAAAACACGTTAATTAATTAATTAATTAGTAACAAAATTTATTTTATAATTATAAACACAATTGAAAATTATAGTTTGTACTACTATATCATCCAAAAACCAACTGTATTACGTTCTGATAGTTGAAAATCATATTTTTACCTGAAGGGAGGCCCACCCCTTTAGAATGTCGGCCGCTTCGCTATCGGTTTCACTGGTCCAACCCCAAAGAAGTCTCCTTTGCTTATTTTGGTCGAAAAAACTTTTTGATGCATAATATTTTCCGTAATCAACTCGTAACCCGATACCCACATCTAATTTCGGGTTGTCGGGGGTCCACTTGTTACTAATCGGGTCATATGTCCCAAGTGCATAATAATCATGCTTGTCGTCATCCAAACTCGATTTCAACACATGCTTAATGCCGGGTCCATTAACCGATGTGTCCAACCCATTTGCCTCGGTCGTTGAAACCGGGTAAAAGTCAACACACTCCCACATACCCGTACCTGGAACGGCGTGCAGGACTTCATCCAACAACTCATAGCTCGTGAAATCCGTCGTTTCGTAAACGAGCGTGATACCCGTTTTATTAACCTTCGACCCCAAAGCAACCCGCCATTTCCCATTCGGACCGATCCATGCGGTAGTCGGATCCCGAAAATCCTTAGTGCCAATACCGGGTGGAGGGGTTAGAACCGGGTTACCCGAATACTTGACCCAATCAAGGAGGAGAGGATCAGATAGGTTGGCAGGGTAGGCTAGATTCTGGACCTGCACTTCCTCATTGGTGTCCCCGGTATAGATCATGACGATCTGACCGTTGGGGAGGATCGTAGCAGATCCAGTCCAAACACCTTTGATATCGTACCATTGATCAGGGACCATAGCAAAAGGGAGATGATACCAGTTGATCAGATCCGCTGATATTGCATGGCCCCACGTGATATTTCCCCATACGGCTGCATCCGGATTGTATTGATAGAACAGATGATACCACCCCATGTGATATAACGGACCTACGTAACCAAAATTATAAATCCAATAATTAAAATATTGATTTTATTAAAAGAAGAGTAAATTACACTCTGGGTCCATGTGGTTTACTCAAAATCTGGATATGGTCCCTATTTTGAAATAAGTACACCAGGGATCCATGTAGTTTGTATTTCGTTACATTCTGGGTCTCTGTGGTTTGCATTTTGTTGCACTCTGGGTCCCTGTGTTTTGCTTTAAATTGCACTATGGGTCCTTGCATATCGTTGCACTCTGGGTCCCCTAGGGACTCGGGGTGAAACGAAATGCAAACAATTTACTCTTAAAAAGAAATATAAGAAAACTTGACCCAAATAACTATTTCTATTTTTATAATTGGTCTCTTAACCAATTTTCTCCCCATAGTTTGAGTAAATTTCTCAATATATATTGTTTCTTTTTAATTTAACCGATATAATAAGTAGTTGAAATAAAATTGAATCACGATATTCTAATTGGTCAAAGTAAAATACATGAAAAGTCAAATGAAAAATGGTATTCGTGTACGGCAGTTAATAATCAGACGTCCACAAAAGAAAAGAAAAGAAAACAGCAGATTCACGGAAGCAAAATTTTGGTATGCCACGTGTTATCATGTGGTTGGGTGATAAAGGTAAAACACGTAGCACATGTTCCACGACGATGGTAATTTTATCCGAAGTCCACGTCGGATCTGACTCAAATCCACTCATCCGATACTGTACCTCATATTTTAAAAATAGAAGTGTCAATATTTTATGGCAGCAGGAAATATGATTGGGTGGGCCCCATTTGTAAAATATGAATTTCCAAATTAATACTAACCGCTAATCTAAATTAGCGTTTTAAACAAAATTGAATACGAAATTTGTTACTAATTTCATATTTATTGTTGGGTTTATAAATTATTAATATTAGTTTGATTGTTAAAAGGTTCTTGACATCCTATTTTTAAAACACGTGAGAATTTTTAACATTTTAACTTTATTTAAAAAAAGGTCATTTCGAAAAACTAGGATGTGTTATATAAATACTAATTTAAGAAATAAAAATTGATGGTATAGTATAATTGCAATATTCGGAAGTAAGCTTTTCAATATCGGCTTTTCTTGATAGAGCGAAAGCAAAGAAGGTTAGTTTTGAGTCTTTATTAGCCACCGATGTAGTCGATATATATAACGACGTTTATCTGTCTCTTTTATGACAACTTCAGCTCTCACAATTACTAATAGAAATATATATATATATTTAGTATATAACTTGTTTGAGAAGAAGTGGAATATTAAAATATTTTAAGTTTACTTTTCCACAAATATTGGGCAAAACCGTTGACCACGTAATTAATATAATATTAATTATTACTTCACGTTTCTAATCTTCTTTTTTTGTAACATAATTAGAATATGTAACTAATTAAGATTTATTTTCTCAAATCTCTCCGTTAAATAAGTTATTTTTCTTAAACAATAAAATTTTTTATTAACCAGAAAATAATAAATAAAAGAGAGAGAGAGAAAGAGGGAGAGCATACCGTTGGGATCTACAGAAGAAATCAATCACCAGAAAGCATCAATGGAGTTGAAGAACCCAAAAAAGAAAATATATGAATCAGTGAAAATGAAAAATAAACAAAATGAATACATGATTAATTAGTTAATTAATTATGTTTGAATTTATATCTAGTACCATTCATCCAGTTATTTGGAGGTTGAAAATGGAAGCCAGTTCTTTGCCAAGATAGCATAGCATTGGTCCAAGGGTATATCTCGGCGGAGGACGACAGCCGGAAATTAGTCTTCTCCGACACCCCTTGTGAAACCCCTCTTGAAATGGGTTCAAAACCCTTCTTTGACAGCCGGGTTCCGTCGCCGTCGATATGTTGTTGACCATGTTGGGTGACGATGAGAGCTATTAAAGACGAAAAAAGTAACATGGAAAGAAAGATTCCTGACAAGAGGGTGATGGGTCGTCGTTGCCGCCATGGAGACGGCGGTGGACGGTGGTCGGAATCCGGCAAAGGATAATAGGAGGTGGATGTGGCATGTTCAAGATCGGTAGTAGTCATTGTGGAGAGAATTAGACACGAGGAATGTTGTGTATGGAAGGAGAGGGATTGAAGTGTATATATAAATAAAAATAATCAAGAAATTGAATGGATATTTCTTGCATGAAAGGTGGGTCATGGTGATGCGTTGCCTCGTTGGCATGGATGGTGGGTCGGGTCGAGCTATTTTCATCCTTCAAAAGGATTGGACAAATATTTGATTTCGATATTACAAGGTAATCTATACTCGTCTAGTATTTTCATCTATTAGTTTTCTGTCGATACTTTGGGATAATCTGTATCTATCTAACCTTTGTTGGAGGGGTGTTTTGTTATGTTGGGTTCTGTAATTTTCAAAGGAAAGAAAATTAAGGAAAAGAAATATTTTTTTTATTCTTGTTTTTGAGAGTGAAAGGAAAGGAAAGAAAATAAAATATTTTCTATATTCTTAGGAGGAATGAAAGAAAAATATGTATTTTTTATAAATATATATTTTTATTTATTTTATAATAGAATGTAATTGATGAGTATATATATATCATTTTACCAATTCTTTTATTTCATTTCCTTCTTTTTCTTCCCTCATTTGGGAGGAAAATCAATATTTTTTTTTTCTTTCTTTCTCTTTCCTCTCACATTTGGGAGGAAAATCGATATTTTTTTTCCTTTCATTTCCTTTCTCCCACGTTTGGAAGAAATGTTTTGTGAGAAAATCAATATTCTTTTCCTTTCCTTTCTTTTCCTCCCAAATTTGGGAGGAAAATTTTGAGAGGAAAATCAACTTTATTTTCTTTTCATTCTTTAAAAAACTTGAGAACACAATCTTTTTTCCCTTTCTTTCCTCTCAATATATGTTGGAAACCCTTCTCTATGTAACATTGTGGTCTCGAAATTTGGAAAAAAAATAAAAGAAAGGAAAGGAAAATAAAAGCAAAGAAGGTAAAGGAAATGAAAATGAAAATAAAAATAAAGGAAGGTAAAGGAAATGAAAATAAAAGAAAGGAAAATAAATAAATTCTTGTATGTGCTTTTCCTATAACATTATAATTATTTTTAGTTTTTTTTTTATTTTTTTTCCCATCCTTTTCTCTCTCATTTGGGAAGAAAATCAACATTATTTTTTTTCTATTTCATTTTCTTTCCTTCATTAAAAAAAGTCGACAACACAACATGTTTTTCTTTCCCTCCTATTTTTCTTCTCTATCCCTTCCTTTCCTTCATAAAAGAAGACTCAAGAATACAGTGTGAGAGCTATTTTGGAGAGTAATAAAATAGGGTTCAACATATTCTTTACGATAGTATCAGAGCTAAGGTCCACCACTCTGGGCAATTGGGCTCGTCTAGCCTCTCTCAACATCCTAGGATAATCTTCCCGTCTCGCCTTTGTTGGAAAGGGTTGTGTTAGGGGGCGTTTGGTTCGCAGATTCTGATGAAATCTGATGCAATTGGAATGTCCAATTCCTTTGACCAAATTCAATTCCCTTGTTTGGTTCATTCTTTTCTATGGAAGGAATGTGTGAATTCCACCAAATTCCACAAATGAAGGATTTTAACATTCCATCCTAAAACCCAAGGATTTCAATGGAATGGAATCTTATATTTTGATAATTCCAAATTTACCTTTTACTCCAAACTAAACCCTACTAATATTGATTATCAGCAAACACCAACTATCTCTCTCATCTCTATCTCCCTCTCTCTCCTCTCTCCTCTCTCTGCTCTCGCTATCTCTCTCCCCTCCCTCTCTCTCCTCTCTCTCTCTTCCCTCTCCTCTCTCTTTCTCTTCCCTCTCTCTCCTCTCTCTCTTCCCTCTCTCTTTATTCCTCCTCTCTCTTTCTTTCTCCTCTCTCTCCTCCACTCTCTCCTCTCTCTCTCTCCTCTCTCTCCCTCTCTCCTCTCTCTCTCCTCCTCTCTCTCCTCTCCCTTTCTCTTTCCTCTCTTTCCTCTCTCTCCTCTCTCTCTCTCTCTCTCTCTTCCATCTCTCTCCTCTCTCTCCCTCTATCCTCTCTCTCTCCTCCACTCTCTTCTCCTCTCTCTCTCCTTCTCCCTTTCTCTTTCTCTTTCCTCTCTCTTTATCTCTCCTCTCTCTCCTCCACTCTCTCCTCTCTCTAGCTCTCTCTCTTCTATGTCCTCCTCTCTATCCTCCACTCTCTCTTCTCTCTCCTTCTCTCTCTCCTCTCTCTCTCCCTCTCCCTCTCTCTCCTCACTCTCTCGGTATCATTCATGTGCTAAAATAATAAAAACAATTTTTGTTAAAAATTAAACTATTTAATGACTATTTTATTAAAGTAATTTTTGTTTAAAAAATTAAAATAATCAAAAAGGGTATTTTGGTCATTTACCAAAATTCCATTCCAATTCCGAAGCTACAATTTGTGAACCAAACAGAAAATTTTCAATTCATTTAACAGATTTCATTCCAATTCTGTCAACCAAACAGGTGGTCAAACCTGACAACATTCCATTCCAGTTCCATCAAAGTCAAATTCCTTTGACAGATACCATTCCATCCAAAAACATTCTGCGAACCAAATGTCCCCTTAGAGTCCACATCGACTAGACAGTCTAGACTTGACCCATATATTCCTTTATATATGTTAAAACTTCTTCTCATCAAAACCTATTTAGGAGAGTAACCTAATTAATTAGGTTTTGTATATTCTTACAGTATAAATCTATTAAAGTAGTTTAGGATTGTGTTTGGCAAAGTAGTTGATGAATCACGTGTTTTATGACAAATTACCCATATATTAGAATTATTAAAGAACTATTCCAACATGTCGTACGTTCTAAATTATTTTACATTGTCATTTAGATTATTATCGAGTTTTTAACAAACGTGGATGTCAAGTACCAACAACTGCTTTTCTAACTAACAAATAACTTGTTAGCCAACAATTAATTTATCGGCTATTTTTCTAGATATAACTTAAATACAATAATTCAAAACATAGATGTTGTATGGTGTTATGTAGCTCTCTTTGTAGATGTATATCTCTTATATGATGTTGAATAGTGGATTTCCATAAATCAACAAATTTTGGTAAAATAGGAACATTGAATTAATGTACATTATCTGTAATCATGTTTAAAAAGATATTTACAATAATTGTATTATAGCACATGTTTTAAAATGAATTAAAGCCAAAAATTAATGCAACTTATAATTTGCAAGAATTAATAAATCATCATATACAAATATATATGCATAAAGTACAAACCTCTTCTACAATTTTCAACCATTATTTAATTTATATTTTAAAAAAAAATACGTATTCACGAATTTATAAGTAGTCATGTTGTCTCAGTCGAGGGGTCTTTTCTCTTTACGTTCCATTCAAAGTTTAAACAACTATTAATTATTTAAGTTTTAAATTTAGACGTGTATTTTTGGTATTCACGAATTTTATTTATGTAAAAATTATGTGAAATAAATATTGTTCAACTTTGAAAATATGGAATTAAGACAATTCAAAAGTTCTCTAATATTTTATTTTCATAAGGTTAAAAACTTAGCATAAAATTTCATTTCTACTTTGATTTTGTTATATTCAAAACATGATCCAAGTCCAGGTATATAATTCGTCTCCGGAGCTACGATTTCATTATGATGATACAGATAAATTACAAGGGTTGTGAAAATGGATCACATGGTTTTTATTTGTATAAACGTTTTTAGATTTATCATCAAAACATAAACTAACTATAGTTTAGATTTGTCTAGGATAACATAAAGTTTTTATTTTTATTTTTTATCTTTTATGGTATAAAAGTGGGTTTAAAAGAAAAATCCGATAAAAAAGAAGAGAACATTAGAACTCGTTATATCCATCCTCAATCTCTTTTTATCAAATTACGTATTGTGAATGATAACATAGCATTTTTTTACATTTCACCAAAACGAAATCAAATCACTTATAAAATTCTATGAGAAGGGATCAACTACATATGCAATTCATCAGAGATCCGATTCTCTCCATATTTTTCATCCGTTTATGATTTCCGCAAAATCTACTTGCTTTCATTCGTTGATTATTAATATCATCTGAATAATTTTAAACTTGAATTGTTAGCTCAGCTGATAATAATGTTTGTGCCTTTGGGCTATTTTCTATATAAACACATTTTTCGAGTTTTTTTCACATGCAAAACATTTTTTAAACTTTCGTATATGAAGCAACACTATATGAACACTCGATGTTTCAAATGTGTTGATTCTTCTATAAGATAATAATTAAAACATATTTGTAAGTTTGTGACATTTATTTGCTTTATATATAGGAGGACCTTCATTGGAGATCTTTCTAATTCCTGAGATGCATTCTAGTCCTAAATCACATTTATAACTTTGATTATATAATCAAAATAGTGGAAATTGTAGATTTTTTGTAACTCTCTCTCTCTCTCTCCCTCCTATCTATGATTTCTCTACTGAAAAATAAAATATTTTCATAATTACATGTATAGTGTGTATGCAATATGATAATAACATTCACATTATGTATACACTTGTGTGCACATTGTGAAACTTCTGGTTCACAATGTGCAGATACACCTTAGAATACAGTTATTATTGTTTTGTTAGTTCACAATTTGATTTCAGTATATTCATTATTGATATATTTATTGTTTTAACGTGTTCGCATTGTGATTTCGGTATATTCGTTATTTGAAGCCTTGTTGTTTTAGTTTGTTCATGTTGTGCACATAACGATAATTAGATTGATGGTTTGGATGAAAACGAAACGGATGAGAGGTGATAAAAAAACGACGGTTATAATTTTGAGGGAGAGAGAACGACATATATTTTTTTAATAATAATTAACTTTCCTAAAAATTAACATTTATGTTTAATTAATAAATTAAATTTATTAAGGCAAATAAGTGGACTATGATAAATCTAATAGATTTCACAATGTTTGGGTTCTCAAATGATCAAAACTCACATATATGTAGAGAGAGAGAGATAAACGAATCATCGTGTGAGAAAAAAGAGTTAAGGTGAGAAGGTAAGAACATATATGAACCTTTGATCAATTTTAATTTTAAACTCAGCCATGAATCGCGATTCATACAGGAATTGACCCGGCGCATCTCATTATAATATGCATCAAAAGATGAAAATCTCTTCTTATCTTTCTCATCATAACTTTCATTCTCTCCGGGTCTCAACCGTATATATATATGCAAAAGATCGTGTGAGAAACATAAGAAGTAATCTTGACTCTTGATCACTTTTAATCTCATGTCCACCGTTGAATTGCGTTTTAGGATTGATCCAAGGAGTAAAGATCTCTTCTTCTCTTCTCATCGGAACCCAACCCCCTATAGATATATATAATGAGTAAGCTAATATTAATAAAATTATTTAATTTTTGTTTGTGACATAGAAAAATAAGTTGAACACTGTGTCTATTTTGGACCACAGAACACAAAAAGTAACCGACATTGTGGAGTCAATTAGCACGTGACAGGTCTAAACGTGACTCACCAATTTATGACAAAAATGTTACAACTCAGAAGCGACCCATAAGAGCATCTCCAACAGTTATACTATAATTTTTCTAAACATAGAGTATAAAAGGTTAAAATCTTTAAAAAATTTATAATCAACTCCAACAGCTACTCTATTTTAGCAATTCTATCATCAATTATATTAATAAAATATTATTTCTCTCTCTTAAACACACAACTTCAATGTTTCCTATTGGTGGAAAAAAATTAAATATTATTTCTTTCTCTTCAATATGGAGTTTTAGAGATTTTTCAAATTTGGAAATTCTTACATTTCATCTCCTCTCTCTTACATTTCACTTTTTTTGTAAAATTTTTTCTTATTAAAAATATTTTATGGATTCAATCACAAATCAATTTTTTTAAATTAAAGTATTTTTTAAATAAAATTCTTTATATTTATTTGAAAAAAACTTTTAAATTGACAAAATGACTTTTACTCGATTCTAGTTTTCATTAATGACAACTTAAATTAATTATTATAATATAAAACAAAATAAAATTTTACTTATTGATATTAATACAACCACTTGAGTTATTATAGAATGAAGCATTGATGAAGATTCATAGTAATGTAGGGTTAATTGCGGTTACTCTAGATCATTCGTGGTTGACCGAAGATTAATCGGTGCTCGTAAATTGGTACGTAACCCTTAATTACCAAAAAAAACATTTTACAAAAGAATTATAGTGATAGTATCTTTTAAGGATAACAAAAAGCAGGGGCGGAAGCCTATGGTGGCAACTAGGGGCCCTGGCCCCTGGAGTTTAGAAAGTTTCATGTAGCAGCCAAAAATAATTTAGTGTAAAAAAAGTTTTAGTTGTGGAGTCCACTTACAATGGAAATGGGCTGGTGGCATGTTGTTTTTATAATGGGAAATCCATGGAAAGTTCAATTTACAGCGGGAAGTCCAAAAAAAAAAGTCAACCAATCTCTTGCTCGATAACGGTAAGCAGTAAGTTTATGTCTCTCTGATCTCTGACTCTCGCTTACGACACCATGAACCCCAATTTTATTCACTGCAGCAGTAGTTAATGGAAGGTGAACTAAATCAAGGGCGAAATCCTCCAAATATAAATGAAATCTCAAGGATTTTAACTTCCATCTTCATCAAATAATTTTACAACAGCCCCTAAATTACAGGTTTTTTTTTTTATTTTATTCAAGTTTTAATTTTAAATTGCCATTACTCACAATCTCATTAATTGTTTGAGTTTGAGTTTTTTTTATTAGCTAGGTTTAATTTTATTTAAAATTATTTGATTAATTGATTAGTTAGGATTAATTTTATTTGATTAATTGATTAGCTAGGTTTAACTTTATTTGAAATTGTTTGATTACTTGATTAGCTAGGTTTAATTTTATTTGAAATTGTTTGATTAATTGATTTGCTAGGTTTAACTTTATTTGAATTTCTTTGATTACTTGATTAGCTAGGTTTAACTTAATTTGAGATTGTTTGATTACTTACTTTAATGAATTTTAATTTGTTTGATTTGATGCATCTCTATGCCTCTATGAAATGTCTACTTTAGGACTTTAGTTGTTCACTTGTTTGAATTTTTGATAGAACGTAGACATTTAAAAATTAGAAGTAGATTTTTTTTTGGCAATGAAGTTTACTTGTTTGATTGAATGTGTTCAAATTTGTTTCACATGTAGATGAAGATGAAAAACCTTGCAAAAAAAACTCAAATGGAAAGTAATGATATCGATCTTAATTCATTACAACGAGACCCTGGTTCTAGAGTTTTTACTACGTTATAATTTTGGATAATTTATTTTTTTGGATTAGGCTCGGCCCCTGCGGTTTTAGAGCTTGTGTTCCGCCCCTGACAAAAAGGTTTATTGTATGACTTGCAATGTCGATAACGCATGGTCGAAAACTTATTTCCTAATGGATCAGTCCATAATAATATAAGTTATTTATTTAGATCATTCAAATACAATTAATCAATTATAGTGATTTAAAAAAAATCCATTCAATTTATAATTAAATTCTGTTAGGATCAAGCGCTTACCACTACGCCAAAAGCAATTGCTGATGGAGAAGGCGCAACTTTATTTTCTTATAGCGTAGCAGCCAGCGCCAAGTTTCGATTTAGGAAGATGCTGGTCAATGACCCAACAAATTCATTTATGTTTAAGTTGATCACAGTAACTGAAGCTAAAGAAAATTTTGTATGATAGTCAAAATATAAAAATGTCAATCCATTAATTTTAAAATTGTTTAAGAGTCGACATATTAAAATGATGTTTTGAAATAAAAGAACATGGGGGGCTGACATCGTAGGGGTTGGACAGGTAGGGAGGAGACGACCGTGCTGGCAGTGGTGGGTCTAAAGGGGCGTTGGGTTCGCATAATGGAATTGAAGTCCATGAAATGAATTTGATTTTGAAGAAATTGGGATGAAGTTTGATAGAATTTGACCATGCGTTTGGTTGGTAAGATTTCAATGCATTCACTTAAGCCGAGGAATGATGAATTCCTTAAATTGTTGAATTCAATGGAATCCAAAGGATTCCATCATTTTCATTATGTGAACCAAACATAAGATTTCGACTTTGGTAAAGGGAATTATACATTCCAATTTCTTTCAATTCCTTCAAAACCCATGAACCAAACAACCCCTAAGGGGGCGTTTGATTCACATAATGGAATTTGATGAAATTGGAATCCATCGAAAGAATTTGACTTTGAATGAATTGGAATAGAACTTGACCATACGTTTGGTTGGTAGGAATTCAATTCCTCCATTTAAGCCAATGAATGATGAATTTATTAAATTGGGAATTCAATGGTGTAATAACATAAATCTCATTTGTAAAGTTTTGGGAGACTTGAGGATAATTTGGTTGATGTCTCAAACTTCAGGGACTAAAGAGCAATTAAGGGTTGAGGAGGGTAAAACCCTCCAAACCCTCCTTATTTCTTCATTGTGGAGACTAGAGAGAGAGTTGTAAGAGGTGTGTGTGTGTGTGTGTGTGTGTGTGTGTGTGTGTGTGTGTGTGTGTGTGTGTGTGTGTGTGTGTGTGTGTTGGAGGAACTTAGAGAAGGAATTAAAGATGATTTAGGGAGGAAGTTTATTCAACATCAAGGTAGTCATCTTCCCTAAAGTCATTTATGTTTTGGAGTTTTATGATTATAGTTTTAGGGGTGTTTCATCTTGTTAAGAGTTTGAGATAAAAACTCTAAGGTGTCGTTTGTTTTTTAAAAGGTCTAAAATCTGAAGTCTTATTTTAGTTATGATTAATAAGAGGTGGTGTAAAAAGGTCTGAACGATTCAGACTTAAGAGCCATTAAGAGGTTTTAAAAAAAACCCTAAGAAATCATTGATCGATGGAGTATTGTTTGGGTTTTATTGGAGTTTTGGACAAAACCACCAATAATGGTGTTTCTCTTCGAGGATTCTTGTAACACCCCGATTTTTCGAAAGGTATCATTTCAAGTTTATACAGGAACCGATATATTAAGAAAAAATAAGATATTTGATTTTGGGCTTGAACCCTTGATTTTATAGTCTTGATAGATGAAGGATTCAATTACGAGTCCAACGATTCTTTTTGGAGCGAAATCGAAGCTAAAACGAAGAAGTTATGGCCAAAACAGTGTTCGGTACGTGCTCGGCTATAGTGCCCGACGATTAGGGGTGAGCATGGGACTAGTACCGTACCGAACCGGTACCGTACCGAAAATTCCCGATACCGAAAATGTGGAAAACTTAATACCGAATACCGTACCGATTAGACCGGTACGGTACCGGTAACACTAACGATATTTCGGTACTAGTACCCTATCAGCACCGAACTGATTACCGATTATAGGAAAAACATGGAACCGATTACCGTACCGAAATACATGGGACGGTCCGGGATCGGTACGGTACTGGGACGGTACCGGTTCGGTATCAGGATTTGAGACTCCTTGCTCACCCCTAGTCACTATAGCCTGTCACAATCGCCAGAGTCCAAACACTCTCGGTACAATCTTGGCTATTGTGCCAGCGATTGTGACATTGTCACTATAGCCTGGCACAATAGCCTACGGGTACCAGAGTGTTAAAAGTCGCGATTTTCAGCCCCAAACTTCATTTCTTCATATCTTTCTCATCCTAGCTCCGATTTGGGCGATTCAAGTTGCTACGGTTTCGTTTTTGAGAGATTTTCAAGGATATAGCAAGAGATTGGAAATCTCTTGAAGTATAATAGAGCATTTTGTGGTGGTAAGCTTCTCATCTCTCCCTATTTATCTTCTTCACCAAAGTTTTCTAGGGTTTCATCCACCCTTTGTTCTCCTTTCATAGATTGAAGGTTTGTAATCATTTTGGTGAACTAGAGGTCTTTATATTGGTGGATTCAAGTTTGGATTAAGGTAATCTTCTATTCTCTTCATTTATGGAAGTTAGGATTTCGGTATCAGTTGAAGTATTCATGTATAAGATTGGGAAATGATTCTTTGTGGTTGATTATGTATATTTATGGTTGGAACCTTGTGGATCTAGGTTTTGGAAGATTTGGTTTGAAGAACCAAGTTTCTTCAAGGAAAGCTCTAAGTGGGTAAAAACTAGATTTAGTCTAAATCTAGCAAGGTGAGTTTACTAAACTTTTGTTAAAACTGGATACACATCATATTTGTTTAATTGTTGTTATTATCACATATTTGCTCAAAATGGTCATCTTTACGGGTTTAAGTATTTGATGATATTTCCATGAGATTATGTGAGATATATGTATATGAAGTATCATCCCATGATTTACTCTATGTTGTGTAATTATTTGGGGATTTACATTATGTGTGCCCACAATGGGTATTTGACATGATTAAGGAATATATGTTTGGTATAACATGATGATTTCCATTCGGAATACACTCTTGGTGTTATTGTATCTACAACGTGGCTATGTGGATATTTAAGTCTTATGATGGACTCATGCTATTGGGAGGGTGATATTGTACCCGCGGTTGGTATTGAATTATATTTGGTTGAAATGTACCTAAGGACCTCCTAAATGCATTATGTTGGACGAACCAAGGCAAGTTCACTAGGAGGATGTAGTCTCGGGGCGCCACCGTGATGGTATGTGCCCAGAAGACCTCCGCCACTCGGAAAGTTTCCTTTACGGTCTGATCTTCGGGTGTGTCGGGCCTTTGGGGTGTTCCTTGTTAAGGGCATCAAGGTACATCGACTCTTTGGAGTGGAATTAATTGGTGCTATGGGTCTCCCCCGTTGACTCCATACATGTGGAAAATTGGTTAACTGCAGATAAGAGTCATATATGTTCTGCATGCTTATCATTGTTCAACTCACTAGGCTTTTTGGCCTAACACTTGTTTGGTGTCGATGTGTATCTCAGGTTTTAGCGGCATCGGTCCTAAGCTGGCGTAGTGCTTGGGTGAGAGATTTGGGAATATCGCTTTTGGACTTACTATTGGTAGAGAATCCTTTGGGTCTATAAATGACACCCTTGATTGTAATCTCTTTTCTGGTTATAGAAATTAGTTTAGTTGATTGTTATTTATTATCCATTTAATTACGATTGTATTTAAACATGTTTGTGTATTTTCCCCATTTTTGGGAGGCTCTTGCTTTGGCAATTTTAAATACCGCATGTCCGTTTTTCGGATTTTTGTTATCCCTATTTTTAGGGTGTTACAATTTTTCATTTTATATTTTGAGAAAAGAGAACTCGTCAATGGATGGATTTCTTTGGATTAAATGTTGTTTTAATGTTTGGGCATTGTTGGGAAAGATTTAGAATATCAATTCCCTCAAATTAGAAGCTTAAAATCGATTTGGTTTTGGTTAGGGTTTGAGAATGGGTGATTTTCGGGCTGTAAATGCGTGCAAAGCAGGACTAGAGCCCCACATGGGTCCTGGAGCGGGCTAGGTTTCCCCACAAGTCGCACCAAGCACTGGAGTGGTTCTTGGTGCGGGTTAGGTCGCGCGAAAAGTCGCGCCAAGCTTTGTTTAGGCAACTTCCGTGTTGTTTTGTCAATTGTTTGGGACTAGGATCGGGGTATCGATTAGGGGTTGTCTTGGGAATGCTAAGGAGTATTTTGAGGGATAATTAAGTGATTTAATACCCTCGTGTGTCGTGTATTTAGGTGTTCGGTTTGGACTCTCGTGACTCAAGGTGTGAGTTTTGGCATGGACGACAGGTGAGTTTTTCTTAACTTACGTTATTTGACGTACGAGCTCTAAATACGTATAATGCTTATCAAAATGCATGTTTTACATTGCTTAAAAATATGATTGATGGTGTGGATGTTAAAGTGTGCATGCATTTGGGGGTGGGGCATGTGATGGCTTATATATGGGAAGTGTGACCCATTTGGAATGCATGAATTCGTTTTATGTGATTCCTTTTGAGGGCATGTGTGAGCCTGAACAAGTTGTCGCAGGTGTGCGTGACTTTAGCGTGGGCCATCTACATGTATTATGTGTGTGCATGGTAGTTCTAAAGGTGTGAATTATTTGTAAATGTTTATAACTCATTTTGAATGATATTTTGTGGTGCGATGCTGAAACTTGAGGGAACTCACTAGTCCTTCGCTCTAACCCTCGCTTTTATAAAACTGAAAAGGATAGAGAAGAGGTGGCGTAGTAGAAGAGGCATGCGAAGGCTTATAGTCTCCGGTAGGTGCATAGTAAATCTCAGTTATGGATGTGTATAACCGTTGTGAAGCATTAGGGGTTGAGGTTAATGTATTTAGTTTATTTGGGACCATTTCGGTTGTATTGCTATGCTTTAGTTGATTATTGGATATGGGTTGTTACAAATGGAATTCAAAGGATTACATCACTTTCATTATGTGAACCATAAATTTGTTTTAGAATTTGGTCAAATGAATTATCCATTCCAATTCATTCAAAATCCATGAACCAAACACCCTCTAAGATTTTTGTCGAACAAGTGCTTCTTTAAGGTGGATCAAAGGTTCGCAAGTCGTCCGATGTGTTTTTAGTCAAATTGCATCATTTCAAGTGCTTTTAAAGTTTTTGGTTGATTTTGAGGGATTTTTAAGTTTTTTTTATTGATTTTGAGAAATTTTTTCAGTTTTTTGGTTGATTTCGAGAGATTTTTTCGATTTTTGGCTGATTTTGAGCTAATTTCTTCAGTTTTTTGTTGATATTTCTTATATTTTCTAATATCCTGCACCCCTCAAAGTTTAAAGGATGCACCTTTCATACCTAAAAAACCCTACTTTTGAAAATAAGTTGAGTGGATACACCTGAGCCAGCTCGAACATACATAGGGTTGCCCCTGCATGCTGGGCTAGTGACAATGAAGGTTGTAGTTGTACGGTACAAGTTATCAATAATTAAACCAATACGGTATAAGTAATTTGTATACAAATATAAACTTAATTCAAATTTTTAATTAAATTTGCAAGTTTGCCAAAAGAAAAAATATATGAGCATTTTGTCATATTTTTTTGACGGTCATATTAAGTATATTTGATGTAAATTAACCTAATTTAAGGTGTTCTTGTTGTAAGTTGGTTCACTTACGGTCATTAATGCACAAGTCTAGTTATTTTATTACTTATATGAAATATTATCATTCAAATATATACTTCCAATGTTTAAACCGGGTATTTTATGACTTTATTTATGCAAGTAAATGAGACACTAACATTTATTATAAACAAGATAAATACATAATATATTAATATATTATACTTTTAAGATGTTTGTATATAGATTAGTGGATTCAACAGAGCGATCAACTTATTTGTTTAGTCATATATACATATTTCTATGACTGGCCGTCTGTCTTAATTGTAAAACTGCTAGCTTTATATACTATTCATTTGACTAAACTTTTTTTCCATTATACAGTTGAAACTTCATTAATTAATAATCAATTATTTAATAATTTGTCTTAGATAATACTTTTTGGTCGGTCCGACTCATATAAAATATGAACTAATAATTCCTTATACCGTATACATTTAAGAATTTTATTAAATTTTGGACCAATTTTTTTTCCTGAGAAGCGAATGAGTTATTATGTATTTTTTTATTGAAGTTAATAAAACATACATATAGTAAATAAAACATATTGTATATTGGGTACTATATTTAAAGATTATTTGCTTGATTAAAATTTTATCGATAGATTAACAAAAATATTAATTTATATATGAATTTATATTATTTTATCAGTTAATTAATATGTAAATTTATATTAATTTATCAGTTAATTAATATCTTGTTTAATTAATAGATTTAAGCAATCCTAAAATTATAAATTTTTAACTCTAGTCGCTTATTTTTTGAAATTTATTTTTAACATTAAAGTATAAAACATTATAAAAATTGATAATTTACCACTTATTTAAATAGTAATACATTTTTGTTTAAACAAACGTAAATCTACCCTAAATTATATATCTATAGTATATATTATAGGCGAATGATCGTGTGAAAGTTGAGGTTAACGTAGAAGTATGAGAAGTGGATCTGAACTGTTGATCGTTTTTAATCAAATGTCCTCTCATGAATCCGGCTTAGAAGAGAATTGATTCCGTGCATCGTGGTACTTCTTATCTCGTCCATCAATTTGTCATCCAACAGTTAATAATCATTTCTTACGTTTATCACGTTAACCTCAATTTTTCATCGGACCCAGCCTGTATATTATATTGTTTGTATGATAATAATGTTAATGTATGTATACATTCAAACAAAAAATGAGTGGAGAAGATCACACCAACCAACCAAATCTTCAAATACCAAAACTCTCTCTCTCTCTCTCAAATAATTGTTTAAATAATTCTATTACAAAACAAAAGGAGATATGCCTACTCATTTATGGTTTTATGTGATTTTTTACGTTTTTTTTAATATATTTTAAAGAGTAGAGTTTAGTTTCGGTCCTTAAACATTTACAACTTTTAACATATATCATTTTTAAACTTTAAAAACTTGGATTTGGTCCATCACAATTGTTAATTTTCAATAAGTTTGGTTCGGTTCCTCTGTCTATTGGTCATTAATTTTTTCATTAAAGTCTATTAAACGAGGGGTATTTTAGTCATTTTTTTACTATTTTCTTAATTTTACATTAAAATTTTAAAAAAACAGGATCAGAGCGGTTTGGCAAATTTTCATATCGAACGGACTGTCAGACCGCTCAAATCGCTAAAACAATCTGATTTGACTAGGTTTGAACGGTGCAACGGTTTTCTTTAACACCACTACCTCTTACTCCCTCATCTTAGAACCCCCCCGGGGTTTGATTTTGTGAATCTCGACTCCATTCAAACGTCTTTTTTTACAATTTAAAATTTAAAATATTATATGTTTTTTAATTTTAATATAAAACTAATAAAATTAGTAAAAATGACTGATATGCCCTTCATTTAACTGGACTTAATGGAAAATGTTAATAATCGTTAGACAGAGGGACCAAAACCATTGGGAATTGACAAATATGAGGGATCAAATCCGAGTTTTTGAAGTTTAGTAACAACATCCATTGAAAATTGCAAACATTAAGGACCAAAATTGAAGTTTACTCTATTTTAAAGAGTGAATTGTGGATTTGGTCCCTGTGGTTTTGTTATTTCATTGACCATGGTCCTCATTCTATGTTTATTGTGGATATAGTCCTTGTGGTATGCAATATATTGTGGCTAGGGTCGTTAAACACTAACACCGTTAACTTTGAAGGGCTAAAGACATCATATGTCTTGCACACTATGGGTATAATAGTCATTTTACTTTTCCTTTTCAATTTATTCTATACACCTTTAAAACAAACAATACTAAATTGTGGATTTGGTCCCTATACATCATTCATCATCTTTAAAACACATTTATCATCTCTCTTAAAAAAATTTCATCCAATCTTCATTATCAAAGTACAAGAAAAACTAATTTGTTAAAGTACAAAAAAAATTACTTGCATTTAAAAATAACAATTGTTTGAACCCAACACTACATCCTAAAAAAGACAACCTATCAAAATAACAATTGTTTGAAACCAATATTACATTCCCAAAAAGACAACCCATCAAAATACAATTGTTTTATATCAACATTTATGTAATAGTTGTTGGCAACGGTTTTGTTTATTTTCTTGATGACATCTAAGTGATTTGAGTAGGAAGTACATTAATCATTTTCATAAAATGCATAAAGCATTTGGGTATTTCTTTTCTCATAAATAAAATTGTTCCCAGCAACTACTACATAAATATTGATATAAAACAATTATCATTTTGATGGGTTGCTTTTTTTGGGATGTAATATTGGTTTCAAACAATTGTTATTTTGATATGTTGTCTTTTTTAGGATGTAGTGTTAGATTCAAACAATTGTTATTTTTAAATGCAAGTAATTTTTTTTGCACTTTAACAAATTAGTTTTTCTTGTACTTTGACAATGAAAATTGGATGAAAAAAAATTAAGAGAGATGATAAATGTGTTTTAAAAATGATGAATGATGCATAGGGACCAAATCCACAATTTAGTATTGTTTGTTTTAAATGTGTATAAAATAAATTGAAAAGTAAAAGTAAAATGACTATTATACCCATAGTGTGTAAGGCAAATGATGCATTTAACCCTTCAAAGTTAACGGTGTTAGTGTTTAGGGACCCTAGCCACAATATATTGTATACCACAGGGACTATATCCACAACAAACATAAAATGAGGATCATCATCAAAGAAATCATAAAACCACAAGAACCAAATCCACAATTCACTCTATTTTAAATTAGGGTGAAGATATTTGCACCCCTACCTATGTGTTAGACACACCCCTCCCTATCTATTATTCATCATAACTCAATAATTACATCAACACTCAAATTTATCTATATTTTATTTTTTTTATTGTTTTTCTTTCATTTACAAGTTTTTATTGTTTTATTATTGTAAAATTACAATTAATATTATGTTAAATAATTTTTATTATTTATAAAAAACCGCTTATTTTATTTATAATTAATTTAATTATTATTTTTTAGTTTTGTTTTTTTGTATTAATAATATTTAAGATAAAAAATATGTTAAAAAATATCTAAATATAAAGAACAATTAAAATAAATTGTTTTATATTATTATATGACAATACTTTCTCTATATTTCTTATTACAAGAATATTTTTTTTATAAATAAAAAATAATACAACATAAACTAATTTATATTTGAAATTTTGATAAAAGTGATGAGTTGTTGTCTGATTTTTTAAAGGTTGATTATGATGAATTAGTCTTTAGATATTCAAAAACTTAAATATAAGAATTGATTGATTATTGTTGAAGATTTAAAGCCAGAAAAGATGATGGGTTATTTAATGAACTTCTAAAGTTGCAAAAAGATCAATGTGGTGTTCTACAAGAATATAGATAAAATGAAAAATTATAAGTAACTATATAAATTTTTAAAAAATTTATTCGATTCATGAAATTTATAAAGTTACAAAATAAATGATATATTATATTCTATAAACAATAAGACATGTTGTCTTTTTAGTTTATTTATTTATTTAAAATTCGTTTTATATATAATATAAATAAAATAATAATGACTATGCACTAGTTATTATTGTCTATTAATAAAAAAGAAAAAACAAAGAAAGAGAGAGAGAGAGAGAGAGTTCAAGAGAGGATATAATTGAGAGAAATTGAATTACGTGATGTTTTTTCTAATTTATAGGTGATTTAATGTTGCTTTTAATTACACCCTAGCTATAAGGGTGCAAAATAACAACCCGTTTAAATTATTAAAAGTTGTCAAGGGTAATATCAGATGGTAAGTTTGGTGCACGAATTCAGTAACATACTGACATGTTAAAAATATTATTAAAATAATATGGATCTATGAATTTTCTTTTTCTTTCTTACATTCATTAAAAATGTTATTAAAATGATAATTCTAAATAAATCAAATTAATAATTTTAAGGTTCGATAACTATAAACTAGTTTATGAAGTGATTTATTTTTTAGGTTTATTGAAAAGCCTCGTTTGATAAGTTGTACTTTTTTTCCCCTTTTTTTGAAAATATGCTTGGAAAACTTATTGAGGGGTTTTCATATTTTTAATATAAATACTCATTATATTTTCTTAAAGATTATTTTATATTGTGATTTATCTTTTCAGTTAATTTTTATAAAACCAACTAGTTTATATCATTTTGTTTTTACCAAGAAAACGTTTACCATGTTGTTGGCTATTGTTTAATATGTTTTTTTGCTTATAAAATATAATACGTTTTTTTATCCATTAAGTATTTTTTCTGTCTGTCCTCAAATACGTGATGGAATTAGTTGAGATACACAAAAGCTGGTCTATACACCCTATGGTTAAATAAAAAGATTTAAAATAAAGTAAATTACGTTTTTAGTCCCTGTGGTTTGTTAAAATTTATGGATTCCATCTATGTGGTTTTGAAATTTTGGTTTCCATCCCTTTGGTTTACCACTCATTTCTATTTTCGTCCTTGTGGTTTAAACTTGATTGATTTCTTCATCTTTATGGTTTATAATTAATTTCTATTTTAGTCCCTCATATTTAAAAGTAGTAATTAGCCTTAGGGACGAAAATAGAAACGAGTTGCAAATTATAAGGACGAAAACCGAAATTTCAAATATAGGGATGAAATCCGCAAGTTTTACAAACCACAGGGACTAAAAACATAATTTACTCTTTAGGATATTTAAATAAACAGTAAGACGAGATCTAGAATATGGGTTGAAACGTGGAGGGTGGAGGAGGGTTACGACCTCAAGGCTCAACAATTATGTTATACAATAATTGGTCCAAAAATAAAATGATGAGAATAATAGCAATAGTAGTATAGTACGACGCCACGTTGGTTTTGCACAATCATTATATAAGGGTGGACCTACTATTTGAGGTATTGTAACACCCTCATTTTTTGGTAAGAGCAACTAATTAAAATTTTAAATATAACATCACGTAAGGGATAAAACATCTTCTTACGATCCAAAACTCTATATGCCTTAAATATGAATTCTATAATTAACCTTGACAATTATAAAACTCCAATAATATATACAGACTAAATTGAAGTCGGGTGTTACTTAACACAAATACAAGTTACTCTCCTTAACCTAATGCGAAAGACTTCATCAACCTATTTACTCATCGGACGCATAAATAGCACTCCTCTCTTCACTGATACTAGAACTATTCTCAATCGGAACCTGTTGCACATGCCGACAAATAAAAAAGTTAGGCTAACGTCTGATGAGTTCAATAGTTTTTACATGAATAAATATATCTTTAAAAAGAATGAACTTCACGTATAATCATGATCTTTCAAATGATTTACTTTAAGTATGAAAACGACTCGTTTCCAATATCATGCATTTTCAAAGATGGACATCTCACTACAAAACATTCTTTATAAAATGATGCAACCCAAAACTCACTCAAACATGAATAGAAATCGACTTCCAATTTACGAAAAACGTGAATAAAACTCTATATTCTGAAACACCCAAAACGCGGATGAGGCAGAATACTCAACCCATAATTTATGGTTAAAAACTACATATACTATACGTCACCGAAAACATGGACACTAGGCCCAATACTCACGCGACCAATAAAATGGAAGGAATCCAATCATCAAAGCATGGGAAAGACATATTTCGTTCAAACCATAGTATATGCGGGGGAAACTCAATATTAAGGTCATCATGTACAGTCGTCCACACAAATCCAACAATAAATAAATAAGGCACTAACAGTTAAAGTATTGTTGGCTGACGGGGGAGACCCGTATCCGTTGAGGGTGGAGGAACACAAAAGTATGTCACCCTTGCAACGTTAATCGCATGACACCTCATGACATAAAACGCCCAAGTGTCCCTACGACTTATTGACAAGTTTCACCTCAAGAGACAGTTGACCTTGGTGAACATTACAAAGAACTCCACCCCGAAGGCCCGACACACTTAAAGACTACCTCCCAAACATTACTTCAAGCGTCGGAGGTCCTAGTGCCTACCTCCCAAGTAGCACCTCCAGACTCAACCCTCCTAGTGCCTATTTGTAAAGTTTCTGATCGTAAAATATGGGTACCGGAGTCCAAATCCGAAATACCAAATTGACCATCCAAAACAGACTGACATACGTGCCTATGGATCCAATGCAACACAATCTAACATTACATGACTACACATGAATGACCAACACACTCGAGCATGTAATTAACATCAATATGCAACATGGTGCATTAGTATGTAAACCAAAACCGGGCTCTACATTGAAGCATTAAAACCGGACAAGTGTCCCCAAGACTCTTTTAAGTCAACACTGAGCTAAAATGCCTAAAACCCTTTTTGACTGACGATTAACGATCTCCAAATAATAAACGCAATCGACTCAATTCATGCAAACGCATTCCAGAATACATGTGTAGACTCCAAAACAACTTAGATTGGGACAAATGGTTTTCCAAATGAATTTATTACTCTTATTCCTTTCAAAACGTCCCATAACACAAAACCAAGCTTTTTTCCCAAATAAACACTAAAATTCCAAATAATTTCTATTTATGCGATAAATCGTCTAAACACTTTAAAATGACTTATTTGTCAAGATGCACAAAAATCCCAATGTGGGGTTTTCACGAGGGTTAAAAAGACAAACATTTCAAGTGATTAAAACCAACCAAATAACTCAACATGTGATAATTTCATATAAAACACATAAACACTTTAAAATAACTGTAACACCCTCGAAAATGAACAGAGCAACTAATTTAAAACTTCCAAATTATACAACAAAAAGGATAATCTATTTACAAATATCACTTGAGACACCTCAAAAGAATATTGGATTTAACTTTAACAACTAAAAGGACAAGTCTCGCATAAAGACTAATCGAAGTCGGGTGTTACTATAACCCCAAAGAAACAGTTGCTCTTATCAACGACTAACGCGGAAGGCTTCATCAAGCTACTCACCCTTGCACAAACTCTTAGCACTCAATGCTTCACCAAAAAGCTAAAACCTCTTTACCCATCCGGAACCTGATGCACATGCCGACAAATAAAAAGGTTAGGCTAACGCCTAGTGAGTTCGAGAGTTTTCAACATAAATAAATTAATCATTTAGAAAGGCAGGATGCAACAAAAATTGTAATCTTTCAAATGATATGGTTCACTTATGAAAACGACTCGTTTCTCAATAATTATGCATTTTAAACGAAAGGGACACCGAATAATCGATAACCAAACCAAACTGTTTTAAAGGCGAAGATCCCAATATAAAACGTTCTTTCGTAACTTTAAGTTCAACTCAAAACTTGCTCAAAATGAGAATAGGAAGAGGACTCCCAATTTATAAAACACGGGTAAAATGTTATGTCTCGAAATACCCAACACGGGTGAAACATGACCCACAACTCATAAAGCCAAAGATAATTAAAAACCCATGTAAATAAATGTCGCCGTCAACACGGACATTAGACCCAAAACTCACGCAACCATAAAATGGAAAGAAACCAAATACTGAAACATAGAAGTGACGCATTCCATTCAAACCTTAATATACGTGGGAAAAACCCAATATTAAGGCCATCATTTATCGTCGACCACACAAAACCAAAGTTGGTAAAAATACGACATCAACATTTAAAATACCACAGATCTACGACGAAGATACCCGTATACAATGAGAATAGAGGAACACGCAAGTAGGCCGCCCATACAACTTCCTCGCGTGTCATCTAAATGTTTCCATCTTGGGTGGCGAGAACACGTGAATGGGGCCACCCTTGATGTTATTGGAGTTCACCATGTATCCCAGACTTAGTTCCCATGCCATACCAGACATCACAACCTCAATCCGTTTTACTGCCTCTAGCCCTACTCCGTCGAGTTCCACCCCAAGGACTTACGGATACTGGTGCCTATCCAATCTAGAAGAGTTTCAACTCGGAGGCTCGTGCCACCTATTGCCTACTCGCTAGCGAACCCAAGCGGTCAACTGTCATAACCAACCTTACCCGCTTTCCCAACACAAACAGACTTGCGTGCCTATGGATCCATTGCAACACTGTCTAACGTTACATGACTCCAAATGAAAGACCAAAGCTCCCAAAACATGTAACTCTCCAATGACACAAAAAAATGCGCCATCATACTCAAAACCCCACAATGGTTATTAAATCCGGACAAACGTCCTCAGGACTCAATTTAGTCAAAACCGAGCCAAAGGCCCATCCATTTACGTGAATACCCAATGAAAGCTAGTAGAGACATCGAAATACGTTTGACCAACCATTATGCAAACACCATGACCAAAAAGGTAATTAACCCAAAACTTCTCATTGGTTGAAACAAGACGTTTTCCAAATTGACTCATTCCCTTTATATTTTCAAAATGACTCTTAACACAATGATATTCATTTTCCAATGGTTTATAAAATCGTATGCACCAGATGAGCAATTATATAAAATGACCTCCATGTATATACTTTGCCATCAAGAAACATATCAAAATGATTTATTTATCAACATACCCAAAAATCCCAAAGATAGGGGTTACATAAGTTTATAAAGTTAAACATTTCCATATAACCAAAACTTATTAGCAGTTAACAATTTAGTGCAAATCACAAACACTTTAAAATAATCATTTTGGCATGTACATCGTTTTCACAAATCAACTTGAACTCACCTTGCTAGATTTAGGCTAAATCTAGATTTTACTCCACTTTAAGTTTCCTTGAAGAAACTTGAATCCTCAAGCCAAAACATCCAAAAACCTAGATCCAAAAATTTCAACCATAAATAATCAAAATTAACCACAAAGAAACGTTCCCCAAACATTAACTTGAAGACCTCAATTGATACCGAAACCCTAACTTCCATAACTGAAGAGAATGGAGGATTACCTTAACCCAAGCTTGAATCCACTAACCAAAACACCTCTAGTTCACCAAAATGGTTACAAACTTCCAATCTATGAAAGGAAGAACAAGGGTGGATGAAACCCTAGAAAACTTGATCAAGAAGATGAAGACGGAGGGATGAGGAGGTTACCACCACAAATACTCTTGTATACTCCAATAGACTTTCCAATATATTTCTAAATCCTTGAAGAGATCTCAAAAACGAAACCATGGCAACTTGAATCACCAAAAACGGAGTTGGGATGAAGAAGATATGAAGAAATGAAGTTTGGTGGCTGAAAATCGGGTTTTAAGCTCGAACAGGTCTCCGCGCGGGTTATCGGGAGGGTTAGGTCACGCCACAAGTCGTCCGAATGGGTTAACAGGGGTCCGTGCGGGTTACAGGGCGGCCTAAGTCGCGCCACAAGTCGCCCCGTGCACTGTTCGTCCGATTTCTCCTCGTTCACTGTTTTGGCCATAACTTCTTCGTTATAGCTCCGATTTTGCTCCGGAAAAAACCGTTGGACTCGTAATTGAATCCTTCATCTATCTAGACTATAAAATCTAGGATTCAAGTCCAAAATCCTTTATCTTATTTTTCCCTAATATATCGGTTTCGGTATTAACTCGAAATGATACCTTTCAAAAATCGGGGTGTTACAATAACCATTTTGGCATGTACAACGTTTTCAAAAATCAACTTGAATTCACCTTGCTAGATTTAGGCTAAATCTAGATTTTACCCCATAATGAGCTTTCTTGAAAAAACTTGAATCCATAAGCAAATCCTTCCAAAAACCTAGATTCACATCTTTCCAACCATAAATATACTCATTCAACCATTTAGAATTGCTCACCAAACATTTTACATCAAAATCCCTAATTTGGCCAAAACCCTAATTTTGACCTAGTTTCTCCAAAATCATCAAACCCAAAATTTGAGAAACTAAACACTAGGAAATCATCAAGAGAGCATTAATATCTTATAATAAGGTTTAGAAATGGGAAGGATGCACTTACCACTTAGGTTTTGATGAAACCTACAAAACCCCAAATTTCTTTGTAACACCCCTAAAATTTGAAAATAACAGACAATTTAAAACTTTCAAAAATCCCTTAATTACAAAGCTTTGCAACATCAAACATCTAAAATTACAAGGAAAAATCACTATAACAATGTATCAGAGTTCTAACGGATCTATCTAGTCCCACAAACTAGGGACAACATTAGACGTGTGTTACTAAAACCACCAAAGCTGCTATCTTCACCAAACCGGATGACGTCACTAAAGCCATCCTACCGGAACTTCTACCAAGATCCATTCGCCACACAGATTCATCTAAGACCTGATATACATGTCGAAAAGAAAAAGTGTTAGGCTTAACTCCTAGTGAGTTAAAGCAGTTTTCATCATATAAATCATAAAACATTTAAAGTGAACGTTTTACTCCGAATAAGACCATTTTAGAAATATTGATTATAAAGAGGCTTTATTTGCTGATCATGTTACTTCAAATTTCCAATCACCCATTTTAAATAATTAATCGACACTCAAATTCCCCAAAATGCACCCACACGGTAATTCATCAAAAGACTCTTTGTGTAAATAAAATGGTACGTTTTAACACCGAAGGCATGGGTAAGGGAATACCCAAAATAACACCTTTAGGTGACAGGGGAGACCCGATTCCATCGAATGTGGCGGGCACACAAAGTTAAGCCACTTATCAACGCTCTCGAGTTTCGCATAGACCATGGATCCCCGTATCCGGCTCCTCTGAGCAACCACCGCAAGATACCCAAATAACTCAGCGTCTACTCGACCTCTAGATGAGTCTCACCACAAAGTCACAAGCCCCCGTATCTGGCTCACCATGGGCACCACCGCAAGACCTAGCTCCGTATACGGCTCTCCAAGAACACCACCGCAAGCTTACATAACAACATGACTTGGGGACCACTCACTAGACTCAAACAAGGACATCAAAACTCCATGATGAACATAACGACTCATATGACTATGGATCCAATGCATTACAGTCTCAACGTTACATGACTCAAACGAATGAACTAACACATTCAACACATGTAACTCTCACATAAGATGCAACTAAGTACACCATACGTCCAAGGCTCCTCAATGAGCTACCAAAACCGAACAAGTGTTCCAAAGACTCCACCGAGTACAAATTAAGCCCCAAGAGGCTTAATAGACGTTTGGCTAAAACACGAGAGCCAATATGGTTACATAAACCTAAATACACATTTTCCCAAAATCTTTGATTCTCAAATTACCATTGGCCTTCGGCCCAAAACTCAAAAGGTTTTCCATTTCTAAAATGTTCCCCAAAGTCGGGAATGACCCAAAACCAAAGGACTCACACATTCGTACGTATCAAAACATCCCATTTCATGAATGATGCATAAAACCCGACAAACACTTAAAAGTGCATTTTTGACTAAATACATGTTTATGCAATAATTCATCAAAACCCATTTATTTATGACATATTTATCGAAATGCCCAAAAATCACAAAGATGCGTGTTATATAAGTTTATAAAGTTAAACACTTTTAAAATAACCAAACTTATCAGCAGTTAACAATTTCATGTAAGACGCAAAACACTTCATAAAATATTGTAAGTCATTTCTCAAGAGTTTGATAGCACAAAATGTGCAAGTATACAAATATTCACAAAACTTGTCAAACTAAGGTAAACCCATAGATATATTTTCCACATCCCCAAATATATGCATTTTGACATGTATATAGTTTTTTCAAAGCAACTAGAACTCACCTTGCTAGATTTAGACTAAATCTAGGTTTTACCAACACAACTTGAGCTCCTTGAAGGAAGGCTTGAAACCTTCTAAATCCTTAGCTCCAAACTCTCAACCAAGATCCTTAGACACAAATATTCTCATAGCTACATTAAATCCCAACAAAATGGAAGAAGAAAGGAAATACCAAAACCCTAGCCTTGAAGTGAAGAATGGAGGAGATTACCTTGGATACAACACTTGAACCCACAAGCTTAAGTTCTTGGTGATCCACACTTGGTCTCAACAAACCCTAGGTTGACAAGGAATGAGGAGAGGGGTTTATGGGGTGAAAATCGCCTAAGAGGCTCTCTAAATCGGATCTGAAACGACTTGGGGAATAAAATGAGATTAATTGGGTGAAAAGTGGATTTTATACCAACAGGACCCCGTGGGCGACAATGTCCGGCGACAGTGCCAAGGGCATTGTCGCGGGTCATAGTCGCGAGCTCCAACCCCTGCTCGGTACCACTTCAGCGACAGTGACACGCGATTGTGCCACTGTCACTATCGCGGTCATAGTCGCTTGACACGTACCGTGGCTTCCAACCCTTCCGCGATTGTGACCAACGACTATGACATTTGTCATAGTCGCGTGGCACTCTCGCGCCAAACACGACTCGCCCCGATTTCTTCGCTTTGTCGATCCAAGTGCCCAAACCGAGTCTACAAGGTTCTTAAACAGGTTCCAAAATGAGACATCTCCTAAAACGGAGATTTTGAACAGTGTTACTTATTTGAGTTTTTCGGGTGTTACATTCTTGAAAGATGGAGGTGATGATGATGAGTTCTTGACCTTTGTTTCCAATCCACCACCAATTATTCTTGGATATTCCCAAAACTAAAAATCTAACTTTGAAAATCTCTCAAAAACGAAACCATAGCAACTTGAATCGCCAAAAACGGAGTTGAAATGATAAAGTTATGACCAAATGAAGAAAAACCCGATTTTATGCACTACAGGTCTCGTGTGATTGTGACATGCAACGGTGCCATGTCATAATCGCATGGCAGGGTCGCCCGAAATGTACCGAAAGTCATTTTATCCCCTTGGCGACCTTGACATGCTGTAGTGCCACTGGCATAGTCACCGGGCACTATAGCCTGGCCTGTACCGCGAGTTTTTCGGTCGTTCTTCGACCGTTTTCTCGACCGCTTCCCCGATCCTTTTCCCGGACGTTCCTCGACCGTTCTCTCGGACCATTTGATACTATTATGCCATTTATTGTGCCATTGTCATAAATTCATGGCACATTCGCTGAGACGACTAAACACTCGGTAACGTCGGTGCTATTGTAACATATGTTACAACTGCATGGCACCGTAGTCGGGACTACCACACTTTCAGTACCATTGGTGCTATTGCGACAGATGTCACAACCACATGTCAGTATAGCCGAGACGACCATACTCCTATTACCATTGGTGCTATTGTGACAAGTGTCACAACCACATGACACTATAGCTATACTCCATACTTGGTTATTCCTTAACCGATTCATCCAGTTCAATATTTTTCCTCAATTGAGATAAAAATCAGGGTGTTACAAGTACATTTGATTGTAAAACCATACAAATTTTAGGGTCCAAGTGTAAATTATTTTAGTCATTAAATGTGACATTAAAAGTTTTTTGAGGTGATATCATGAAGTTTTTTTTGGGATAAAACCATAAACATTGAAATCTTTAGGGATTTTATATGAAAATTAAGAAATAAACACCGTTGATTAGAAATAAGTTACACTTTTAACTCTTCAAAAACTTTAGGGGGTGTTTGGTTCATTGATTTGAAGGAATTGGAATGGATAATTCCTTTGACCAAATTCCAATTCCTTTGTTTGGTTCACATATTGATCATGATGAAGTCCTTTGAATTCCATTAAATTCCACAAATCAATAAGTCGTTGCCGGGAGTACAGTTTGGTCACAGGGTGTTGTGTTGCTATGACCGGAGTCGTTGCCGATTGCTAGATGTCGGTGGATTCTAAGCTCGATCGAGGGGATGCATAGTGCGGTCACAGGTGGTCTGTTGTGGGCTGCCCAAGCCCGCTGCTGGTGTTGGTAATGGCTTTTCCGGCTGGTTAGCGTCTGCGGTGGTTTTTGTAACACCCGTAAATTTATAAGGTAAGCAATTGTTTCTCTTACTCCGTTAATTGTGATTATTTGAAAATATGATCATTTATATGCATATGATCATTATTATAATGCTATGATGTTACTTGGTTAGTATAATCTTCATAAATGCTTAAACCTCGCGCTCGTTATCGGTTTTGGCTAAGTTTTCGGGCAGTCTGGAGTGTGGCGCGATAGTGCCACGCGACAGTGACAATGTCATTGTCGCCGGACATTGTCACGGTAGATGTACCACGAGTGGTTGGGCTGGCGCGACCTTGACACGAGATTGTGACATGGTCACTGTCGCGGTGTCACTGTCGCGGGAGATGTACCGTAGGTTGTGTGATTCGCGCGGTTGTGACACGCGACAGTGACAATGTCACTGTCGCGAGCGGGCACTGTGACTTAAATGAGTCATTTGGCCGATTTTGAGTTCATTTCTCTCATTCTCTTCTTTCATTTGGCGATTTTGGAACCCACCAAACTGATTTCTTTCTCACCAAACCCTAACCCTCATAAGTACTTCATCTTTTTGGTGGTTGGATCTTGCCTACTTACATTTATTATCATCCAAGAAGATTTCTAGGGTTTCTTAAAGGCAACTTCTCATCTCCAAGTCTCACCTCCAACTTCTAGGGTTTTCATCTTTTCTAGGTTTTGAACCAAAACCTAGATTGTAAGTTTACTAAACTTTTGTTAAAAGTAGATACACATCATAATCTCTTTCTTGTTATTATTGTACATTTGCTCAAAATGTTCATCTCTATATGTTCAAGTATTTGATGGGTTCCTTATGAAAATATGTTGGAAATATGTTTATAAGTTTCATGCCATGATTTACCATATTTGTGCAAGTATTTGGGATTTTCCTTATGTATACACACAATGAGTGTTTTGACATGATTAATGTGTACATGTCTTGGTATATTATGATGATTTCTACTTGGAATATCCGTTTTGTGATGTTGTATCTACAAAATAATTATGTTGGACTTATGTGGTTAGGATGGTAATATTGTACCCATGGTTGGTATCGAAATATGCTTGGTTGAAATATACCTCTAGACCTCCTATATGCATTATGTTGGATGAACCAAGTCAGTAGACACTAGGAGGATGTAGTCTTGGGCGCCACCGTGATGGTATGTGCCTAGACCTCCGCCATTCGGGGAATTTCCTTAGTTGTAGTCCTCGGGAGTGTCGAGCCTTTCGGGTACCTCTTGTTAGTTGGCATCAAGGTATATCGACTCTTTGGGTGGAACTTAATTGGTGTTATGGGTCTCCCCTATTGACTCCACATTTGTTGAACTTTGGTTAACTGCTGATAAGAATTGTAATTGTTCATGTATGCTTATTATTGTGCAACTCACTAGGATTTTTGGCCTAACACTTGTTTGGTGTCGATGTGTATCTCAGGTTCTAGCGGTGTTGGTTCTAAGCTGGCGTAGTTGCTTGGGTGAGAGCATTGGGGAAACTTTGCAATTGGACATACTTTTGGTAGATGGAACTTTTGGGTTTATAGATGACACCCCTTTTGTAATCTCTTTTCTAGTCATAGAAATTAGATTAGTTGGTTGTCATTTATTATCCGTTAAATTACAACTGTAATTAAACAGGTTTGTATATTTCCCCATTTTTGGGAGACTCTTGCTACGGCAATTTTGTATACCTCATGTCCGTTTTTTCGGATTTTTGTTATCCCTATTTTTAGGGTGTTACAAGTTGATATCAGAGCTTTAGTTTAAGTGAACTAGGTATTGTTTTAGCATATCTAGACTTAGGCTTTAGACTTTATTGTTTCACTGACCACTTGGGGTAGAAATCCTAGGTGGGGAGAGCGTTAGGATTTACGGAATTACACTAATTGAGAGTTGTGATGATAGTAACAAGAATCCTTGTGTATGGTTCGTTCATAATTTCACTTAGCTACTGCTATTATGAATGTGTTGTTACGTAAGTGTACTTGATTTGCTATTATTATGATAATTGATGAAGGTATTAATACGTACAAAGAGTTCAACTCGCTTATTCTTTTCTCAATCCCTTTTCTCGTGCATGTATGGTTGATTTCAATGGTAAACACTCGGAGCAGGTTACCGAATATGCCAGAGGGCCACTTGGAAGTGGAATCTACAGCTGACCGACCTCCTTTGGTCGTAACCCTCGAGGGACCTCCCATACCCAATATCTTGGGAGGAGGACCTGAGCAGATTCCGCGTAGGAACCTTACGGCTAACAATGCCATCTTGGAGGAGGTAACTATGGAGACCAGGATCAGAGATAGTATGATGTTGGCCATGAACTCGGCCATGGCCCAACAACAAGAGTTCTTCATGAAGCTTCTGGAAGATCGAGACGCCAGTCACCGACAACCGAAGACTATGGCGGAGAACATCGTTATGGGGTCAGGTGGACCGGTTGTTGTGTCTGTTGAAGATCCGGCTGATAACGGGAACAAGGTAAAGACCAAGGGGTGCACCTACAAGGCGTCTCTGGGGTGCAACCCGAAAGAGTTTGTAGGTTCCGATAACCCGGTTGCTTGCATGTACTGGCTTAAAGAAGTGGAGATGGCCTTCGAGTCCAGTAAATGCGACATATCTCAACGGGCCAAGTTTGCTTCTCAACTACTTCGGGGAGAGGTTTTGATTTGGTGGAATCTCACTCGATCCGCCCTTACTCCCGAGGTCTTTGTCAAGTTAACTTGGTCGGTCTTCAAGGAAAAGATCATGGATAAATTCTGTAGCGAAAGGTCGTTGGACAAACTGGAACGGGAGTTCAGGGATTTGAAGAAGGGTACTCTGTCTACTGCTGGCTACTCCAAACTCTTTTTGGAGAAATTGAATTTGGTGGGGCATCTGGCCCCCGATGAGAAGTCAAAGATTAAAGCTTATCAGCAAGGGTTACCGGCCGAGATGAGGACGGCAGTGAGAAATGCTAGAGGGTCGACATTGCAAGAGGTCATAGAAGAGTCCTTGCTTATTGAAGACGACCTGCTTGCGGAGAAGGAAGAGAAGAAGCAGTTTGGGGAGAAACGAAAGTGGGAAGGGCCATCTGGGCCAGTTCGTCAATCAAGGTTATTTACAAGCGGGAGAGCGGGTGACAATCATCGGGAGGATCGGTGGTGCCACAAGTGCAAGACCAAACACTCGGGTCCATGTGTTACAAGAACCTACTCGGGTCCGGTAGGATGTGCCAAGTGTGGTAAGAAGGGCCACACAACTCGAGAGTGTCCCATCCGAGGGCCGGTGTGTTTTGAGTGTCGGGAACCGAGGCACATGAGGAAGGATTGCCCGAAGCTAGTAGGGGGCAATAGTGGAAATTATGTGGGTTCGACGGCTAGAGTCGAGCAACCGCCGAGGGTGCCAAGTCGAGCTTTCCAGATGACCGTCGAGGAGGCAAAGAAGACCGTCGATGTTGTTTTGGTGTCGATGTGTATCTCAGGTTATAGCGCTGCTGGTTCTAAGCTGGCGTAGTTGCTTGGGTGAGAGCATTGGGGAAACTTTGCAATTGGACATACTTTTGGTAGAAGGAACTTTTGGGTTTATAGATGACACCCCTTTTGTAACCTCTTTTCTAGTCATAGAAATTATATTAGGTTGTTGTCATTTATTGTCCATTAAATTACAACTGTAATTAAACAGGTTTGTACATTTCCCCATTTTTGGGAGGCTCTTGCTACGACAACTTTATATACCTCGTATCCGTTTTTTTCGGATTTTTGTTATCCCTATTTTTAGGGTGTTACAGTTTTGTTTTTCGCAAACCCCGTTACCACTTCTTGTTTCGATGTCCTTGGTTGTTTAGTCTTGTGTGTCGTTTAGTTACGGTTCTATTCGTTTGCACTTCGATGGGATCTGTCCCAGGTTTATCGACTCTTCGATGCTGGTTTGGTAATCTTTCCGATTGATTTGGTAATAAAAATACTTATGCCGTAAAAAAAAGGAATTCATCATTTCTTGCCTAAAGTGAAAGAATTGAATTTCATCCAATTCCTACCAACCAAACGCGTGGTCAAATTCCATCAAATTTTATTCTAATTCTTTCAAAGTCAAATTCCTTCAATGGATTCCAATTCCATTAAATTCCATTCTACGAACCAAAATCCCCCTTAGTGTTTTTAATTTACTTACTTTTTTCTTAATTTTCTATTTTATACCCTTATTATAATAATTAATTAAGTATTAGCTAAAAATGTTGTTGATCTTAACCATTTGATTTGATAAAAATACAAATATATCTGATTTAACACTTATAAATATTCTTGGAATAAATCCTTAAAATCCAGTTGCTTATTAATTATTATTGGATGCTTTTTGAACCCGGAAAACTACAAAGTCCGATAATACATAATTTGATTGTCCGATCTCTGATCTTAGTGAAATCCGGATCTTAACTAAATCTGAAATAGATATGGATTCTAATCTTAACTAAATCCAAAATAGATGTGGATCTTGATCATAACTAAATCCAAATCATGGATCTGATCCTAAAGTCTTTTTATTCGAATGATATGTATTCTTGATGGTATCCGAAATATATTTTATGTTTCGAAAAGAAAATTTTATAATATGATTTTTTGTTGTAAAGGTCTTATTATTATATATATTGGTCCAAAAGCAAAATGCATTCTACAAAATCGAAGACTAGTTGAAATGAGGTTAAGCTAGTCACCAAAGCATATTAGATTATCATCTAGCCGTTTTGAAGACGAGTACGAGATAAAGTCAAAAACAGTTTGACAAATACTTTTTTAGGCAAGTCGAATTTTTAGTGCAAACTTAACCAACAAGTTTTGCTCACCCAACTCTACTTACTCTTGTCCTGATATGAGAACATGCTCAACATATCATACAAGGTAAGTTCAAAAGTAATATTTTATCGGTATTATATTTTCTTTACAGTTCTCTCTACATACAGAAAGATGAGTTGTGTTAATAAACGTCTACATCGTATCTTCAGGATATGCAAATGTTGGAATGAAGAGTACAAACATTTACTAATCAACATTTAGGGGCCGTTTACCAAACGCTTACCCGGGTAAGTGCTTACCAAGTCATATTACCTTATGGATGAAGATGACAATGACCAAAAATCTTACCTGGTAAGAGCTAAGGCAAGGACCAAGAGTCTTAGCCTGGTAAGTGATGGCGAAGACTCTTACTACGGTTAGCACTTACCGGAAAAATTGTTGCATACGATACCGTTTTGGTGGACTAAAATCTTACTCGATAAGTAAGTGATAGTGTTAATTTTTACCCATAAGCGCTTATCGGGAAAATTGTTGCATACGATACCGTTTTGGTGGACTAAAATTTTACCCGCTAAGTAAATGATTGTGTTAAATTTTATCGGTAAGCGTTTGGTAAACGGCCCCTAAATGTAGTTATCCAACTTTAACGTGTGTCCATCTGAATGTTGTACTCTACATTCGTGACTATAAAAGACGGTCTTTGACAATGTTGCAACTCACCGGCTTTGAAAGAAATTTTGAGTGCTAGTTTTTTAGGCAAAATTGACGTCAACATCTGAAGACTATCTCATTTTTCAGATCTAAAAGAGTACCTCCTTCTATTATTTTAGTCTATAGTTTGTGAGCAAATTGTGTTTGTTACCGGCCGGACTATCTCAGCAAATTTGTTAACACAAATATGTAATTCTTTGTTTTTGTAAACACACAGAATTAAAAAGTGAAAAAAACGTTGTTTTTGTATTCGGTCCTCTTCAACGAACACTTTATGTATTAGTCATTGATCATTACCTTTTCAGGACCAACAAATATTTTAAAAATACGTATACCTTTTTTTTTACAATTTATACCGTTAGAAAGATCTCGTCGATTATCTATACTATATTATAAAAACGACATAAAAAACTCTTAATTACAACATTTTAAGCACAAGTTACAACTAATTAAAGTCAATTACTTAATTTACAATTTCTTAATGCTTTGGTACAACCTTTCCAAGCACAGTATCTCACATAATCATCTATTTGTGGAATGGATACTCATTTATTAATATAAATATTTTTTTTGTAGAGGATTTTATAAAATAGATTTTATATTAGCATAATCTATTTTAAATGTAGATTTTACATTTAAATCTATATTAATGAGATGTAATATAAAATCTTTTTTCTTCCGTATTTTTTTATATTACATCTCATAATGATTTTTCCATATTTTATTTTATAAAATCTTTTTCCATATTATTTTATTTTATAAAATCTACACGTATTTTTTTTCACGAGCATTAAAAGAAGAAAAAAAAAGATTGATATGAATTAAAAATAAAAAATAACGAGATACACTAATAAATTATCGTATTCTTTAAAATAAAAATATTCCGCAATACTTTCCAAATTAACCAAGTGCAAAAAAAATAAAATGAAAACGATGTAGATATAAAAATATTCTTCCATATTTTAATATATTTACATTTAAATGTAAAATCAAAAATGAAAATAAAAGATTTTAAAATATTCTCTACATTCACTATAAATATATATAGTTTCTCTATGTATCATCCGAGTACAAGAAGAAGACGAACGGTCGGGTGTCAATGGCGGAACATGCAACTGAATAAAAGGTATTCCACTATATTTTTGTTTCTTTGAAAAACTACTTTTTTTATTTTATTTACGGATGATTTGTTTATATTTTTCGAAGTAGGGGAATAAGATATATATACATATCTTTATTTTTATCAACTAATACTATGATATCTTGAAGTCAATAGTCAGATAAATTTTCAAGTGGTACTGAGTGAATTTGAACTATACCAGTTGAGTTGCCGGTTACAAAAGATATAAATCATTTATTTTATTTGTCATATTTGATGTGGGTTGAATGTTGTTAATTAATCTACATATTTATACGTTCAAAGTGATTGTCAAGTGTTGTCGAGGAGGTTTCAGAAAAATTGCAAAATCTGTATAAACATATGTTCATATTTATAATTATTTCAATAATATTGATATATTGTGAGACGTGTCGTTTGAGTTTTAAATAATATAATACAAAACTATTACCAATATTATTGCACAAACTCATAACAACAGACGATTAAGAATATACGATTAAGAATATATGCAAGTTAACCACTTATAAAAATACATTCGTTTTTCACATTGTATTTCATTAACTGTTAACAGAGAAATTACGTTTCATTTTAACTTGGTTCAATATTCCAACAAAAAATGTATCCTCTCGTGCAATGCACGGGCCCAACACTAGTATTTATAAAATTAATTATATTTTAAGGTTAACACAAAATAAAAATAACATATTTTTAACGTTAATGGCATGTGTGTATAATAAATGCAATATTCACTCTCCATTAATACACATTTGACTCGATGTTATCTTTTCTTGAATTTCTCTGAAAAAATCTAGTGTGAATAATATGGTAGAAGTAGAACTATTTTTAATAAAATTTAACGGGAATACAAATTCTTTATTATAGTCTGTGTCATTAGAGTTAATTTATTTACTAGTATTATATTGTTAACATAATAATATGTTAACCAGCTCTTTAGGGTTAGTTTGTACATATTTGACCCTAATTCTCTATACTTTATAGGGTTATTTGTTTAGAGTTAATTTACGGTTAATTTTTAGAATCTAAAGTTAATTTGCTACAGGGCTAGCTTTATAGGTTAATTTGTTTATATTTGAGATTTACTCTTCAGAATTTATGGCTTATTTGTTTATATTTGAGGTTAATAACTTAATATTTGTATCTCAATCTGATCATGTACAATCATTTATTAGTGAAAAACTGAAAATACATCAACAATCAATAAGTTTTAAAGTTTCATGATAAATTCTTTTAGTGTATCGTTTTTTAATGACTTAAATATTTAATTTATATTTAACCAACCTGAAATAGTCAAAACAAGTCCTTGTATTATAATAACTATTTTGTGATGCTACTATAAAAAAAATCTGGATCAATAGCAGCGAAACTGCGAAAGTATACAATATTTCGATTTATGTATTTTTATGACCAACAATAAGGGTTTATGATGATGTTAGTAGAATGAAACAAGTTGAGTTTTATAAAATTAAGATATACACTGTACACATGTGTTATATGAATAAGGATATTAATATATGTAATGTATTAAAATATAACCATACAAAGAACCAACGATATACAAATGAAAAATAAAGCCAAATACATATATAGACACAATAATAATGGAATTGCCATGGAGATCGATTAACAAAATTTACAAAAGAAATATAATTAGAATTAGAAAATAAATAAAGTGATTTACAATTTGCCGATAAGGACCTGGAGAAGTGGTCATTTCTACTCCAACCCCGTTGCCTCTGGTTTTATTATCGTTTATATGTGATAACGTCATATCGTCTTCCTATAAATAAATATATAGGTCATCATGGAATGGACTCCTTATACATCACCAATGACTTCATAAATTTCATCACCTGCGTGTATGTATAAACAAGCTCCAGTTTCTTCAAGGTGGACACGTTTTAATTTGATAGATATATGCTCACAAAAATTTCTTTACAGATTGCATGTGATATTACATATTACAAGAAGATAAATCCGTACCTCTGATGGATCCCTCAGAGAATAATATGCATTGCTTTCCTTGGGTTCGGAAGACACCAAGATACCATAACCACAATCACTGTCTCTTAGAAACTGTTTACCATGTAAATTTTGTATCTTGTTAAATAATTACATAATTGAGTTTCCAGAAATACCATTATTATCACTATTATGCCAATTAGGTTTATACCTTAAATGCATCTTCATCGGTTCTATCATCTCCTACATATATGGGAAGAACATCATCGCAATTTTTCAAGCCTACAAAAACACCATCACCTTCAGGTATTTTGTTATGAACAATTTTATCGACGAAAAGAAAACTGCGAATTGGAACTTCACTAACCAAGTGATTCAAGTAAGAACTCGACAGCCTTCCCCTTGTCCCACTTAAGCACAGGGCGAACCTCTAAAACCTAAGAATAACAAGGCAAATAAACACAAGAATTAAGCAAACAGAACAGGTTCACATCTATCTCACTTTATTTTCTGGGAAATAAAGACTTCATACCATTCGCCCATGTGTCAATCGCAGCCGTGGATACTGTTTCAAAGTTTCTTGGACGTATTGTGCTACTGTTTGCCAACTCTGTGATTATAAAAACAGGAGATGTTGAACAATTCGTCTTTAAGCAGTTAAAATTACTATTGTAAGGGAAGTGTTGAAATGCTACCTTCTCATCTACATTACGGTAGTGCACTGAGACACAAAACTTGTTGTCCTCAACTTTTACTCCTTTTATGTCTTTGGTTATCTCAACAAGGGCCACAAAAACCTGTTTCAAAAATACATATGCTATAAGTATTTCCTAACATGGAAAGTCGTGTATATATATGTTACAAAACTAAAAGCAAGTTTAATATAATAACCTCGTTGATCATTGGTAGAAATTCACTAGCAGGCTGGAACAGGTTTCCATCTTTACCCTATGTTCAAAAAAATAATAACAATTAAATGACCCAGAATGGGGGCAATGTTGATTCACATAGTTATTTATGCAAAAATGCTATAAAGTTGCTACCTCCTCATTAGTGGACCTTACGGTACCAGTGGTATTATGATCAGTTGGAGGCCGAACAGGACCCATGATGTCCATCCCATGACTACCAGCATAGTAGAGTTCTTTCAGTCCAACAAACTTTCGTACCTGGAAAAAAATAGCAAAATGACACATATAACCAAGGCAAAAAAAAAGGATTCAACTGAAACCTTCCAAAAAGAATTTGGTAAAGAAAAATACTTTCAAATACCTTTTCACGGCTTCTTCCACTAATAATTGCTGTTGGAAAGTATTTTGCGACATTTCTCACAGCTGTACGCATCTGTTTACAACTTGGTATTAGAAAAAAATCCTGGGGGTGGGGGGGTTCTGATTGCATTTTCCCAATATTGAAAAAAATTAAGGTTGGATTCTCACAGGATTAGACATGAAGGCATGATCTGGATTATTCACAATTGGGGATAGTGTTCCATCATAATCTAGAAACAATGCTATTCTCTTCCCTTTCGCACTATTTGCAATCTGTTCAAAGGATGCAAGTGCAGATGGATACTTGAGCTGCACAAGGAGGCAAGACAGTTAGTTGTTTCCCTTTATGCTAGAAAGCTAAACAGAAGTGCGAGAAGAGGAATACCATCCAATCACGGTAAGGAACATCCACATCATTTGATGAAAAATCAATGCCATTATTTTTTGCTCGATTCCTGGGAGACGACGATTTCATGGCATCCAACCAACTAGTAGAGCGAACATCATCAAGTACTCCAGGCTTTTTCCATGGGAGTGTCAGAAAAAGGCCTTGAGAGAAAATTGTGCCAGGGGAGCATGGTAGCAATGAATCATGAATTCCTAATCTTTGTTTGTTAATGGGGGTGGGATCAGTGAGTATGGGGGCACTGTGATTAGCCTTAAGATCCATCAGGTCCTGAGCAGCTATTTGATATATTTGAATTAGATGCTACGAACAGAATTTGCACAACGAATAGTCAGTTTCACTTTGACTGTCAGTGAGCACAATCCTCTTTAGCTGACCCTCTTGTCAATGAAAAACCACCTCTTTAAAGATTTTTTATCGTTGCTGGTAGGAAAGCGATCCATCAAGCACGGGATTGCTGGAAACTGCCAATAATAAGATGTTAATAAAAGAAGAAAAATCAAGAGTGAAAGAACATAAAAAGAAAATCTAAATTTCAATCTTACTTGTGCATCCTCACTTTCAGTAGGCAAAGGCTTTTCTGAATCAAGTGAGACAAATAACTGCAAAACAAAAGGTTTCAATAAATTTCCTAATCTGGAGTCTCAAACTTATATGAAATACCAAGATTAAAGCAACGTTAGTGTAAAAGTAAAAGATTGTGCAACTCCTAAAACAAGGAAAAACAACTTGCTAAAAGATGAAATCCTGCCAGAAGAAAGAATTCAGCCAAGTATGAAGATGCCACAAAAGATGGGCATGAGCTATTTTCTTAAGTTGTGGGGATAGGCAGCCGTCCCTACTTACGGCAGTCTTATTTTAGTAGGGTCAATCTCATTTGTTGATTCTCTCTCACACACCGAATGTAGGCACATATTCACGGATTTCCTTATTCCTTCACCATAGTTTCGTTTTCATTACCATCTCCTCTTTTCTAAAGCAAACGTATTCAAGAAAAATTTAGAAAGTGTTGACTGCTAAATGCTAATAAGTAATCTTGAAACCATTTCCTCCCAGGATACAGGTTTACTCTGGTTTCAACTTTTCCGAGAACCAAATAACCTCCACCTATAATTACCATCTGGAGAATAATTTGCCAAACGAACAAATTATTTCGTGGGACCATGAAAAGACCGCCATCCAAAGTCCAAATAACAGCAGTGTGTTCAGTCTAGATGCATGTGAAAAGGTCAAAGCATGATACTAATTCTATACTCAGCAGCACAGGAACAAACTAATTAGTACATGAATATAATTGCAGCCCTCCGTATGTCACGGGTAAAAAGGTCAGTATCAGTAAAGAATTATTGTACATTGTGCATTAAACCAGACTTTTGCCCCTTCAGAAAAAAAGGGAAAAAACTACTTGTGAGTGATTTGTTTGTCAATGTATTCGGTAAAATAGCACCCAAATAAAAAGCTGGCCTGGAACAAATACACAGAACATACAAGTCCCAAGAACGAGGAGAAAGAAGATAGCCCAAAGCGAAAGGCCTACAACCATCTCTCTCGACCAGTTCAGGTTCAAGGGAGGGTGATCGAGGGGACCCAGACTATGAAATGATTTCACGGGATTCAGCCAATTGTATTGATCGTGGAATATCATTGAGAAGTAAAGTAGGCACTTTGCTAGGTGTATACTAATAATCCAAAGCCACATGGTGGGGGCTCGGGATGTAGAAAGAACAACAGCATATGGAACAAGACAATATGGTCCAATGCTTGGGAAGCATTGAATAGGACAAGAACCCAACACAAAATACATGCCAACAATTAATAATATGCAAATAGATCAATTATAAATCATAGCTTGCCAACTCCAGACAACTATGAATCCATATGCGATACAACCAAATATGCATATACTAGCTGTCTGAGCATGACTACTCGATGCAGTGATAACAAAGCACATCTATTTGCATCAAACTCTTACTTAACAATATAATAAAAATACCACAGGAGTGCCTTTTTTTATTCAACATCATCTAAAACTCTCTTCTTTTGTCTCTTTTTCTCTCTCCCTTGTACACCACCTATTACTTTCTTTTAAACCTCACCTACTAAAAAGGAAATAAAATAAAAAAGCAAAGAAACTGTTTGAATACATAAAAAAACACCAAAGACTCCTTGCTTATTAATGTGAATGAGGCAGCCTTCAGTTAATAGAGGTGAACTGAACCTGGACAGTGCACATCACTCTCACATTATAACATAAGTAAATAAGTCTGTCCAATTTACAGGATTAAACAAAAACAATTCAGCATGTTCCTGAATAAAAAATGACAAAGAAGCATATGGAAATTAAAGCAATCAAGCCCATACTCCCTCTGTTCCAAAACAGAGAATCCCATTCGCAAGATGCACAAATACTTATCAAAAGAATTCAGCAATGCCATATAAGGATGATTTTGCGTTTGATGATGGAGATTCCAAACACAGTTTAGTACACAAATAAATCCGTTTTGTAATGCAATATGTAGGACTCATGAAGTATATAAAGCTTCAATTATATGCAAACAAGAACATGGCATCAACGACAAATAGTAGTTGGTTGTTAGACCTAAACAAAAGCACAACCATACATTATACAAGACCCTTGGAGCCAGAAAATTTGGTGTGAGATATCATCTGATGTTAACCTAAACATTCATTTCCTAACCACTAGAAATTCATGAGGAGCTCGACATAAATGAGGTCAAATACATACAAATTTCTCATAACCAAAAGCAGGAAAGAAAATAGTAAAAATCTGATTTCCTCACACAAATCAATTCTCACAAAACCTACTCAACAATACATTATACAAGACCCTTGGAGGCCTGGAGGCTTGGAGCCAGAAAATTTGGTGCTGGATATCCTCTGATGTTAACCTAAACACTCATTTCCTACCACTAGAAATTCATGAGCAGCTCAACACAAATGAGGTCAAATACATACAAATTTCTCATACCAAAAGTAGGAAAGAAGAAACTAGAAATCTAATTTCATAACACAATCAAATCTCAAAAGACCTACTCAACACGGTAACAAATCATGCTGATAAATACAGAGTAATTTGATTCAAACACCAAACGTAGAACCTACGGTCATAACAGACATGACTAAGGGGTTGTTTGGCAGTTGCTGAATTGGTTTGGTGCAGAATGATTAAGGGGTCAGAATGAATAAGGGACTCTTATGATATAGTGCAATATGAAATATGGTTGTTTGGTAATTGTTCAGGATGAAATCTGGACGCTTAATGGTTAAGGAGACCCAAGATACAAAATCATTCAGAGGGTTTTGGAACTTTTTTTTCTGCCAAACATGATTCACCTCTTAACGATTTAAAGGTTGCCTCTTAATGGAACCATTAAGAGGTAAACAAACAGCCCCTAACACGCTTTGCCAAATCAAACAAATCCAGGAGAAAGTTCTATCTTACAATAATAACTTAGATCATCATCATACCTTCTTCTGTGAGGGAAACGAAATATCTATAACGCGACTGGAAGTAGAACCTTCAAAAATGCACGAAAACGATCGTCAACAAACAAATCAATAACCAAAACGAAAATGGCAAAAAAAAAAATCAACGAAACGATAAGATGCAGAGGATGAAACGGCATTACCTTGTGGTCGAGAAAGCTTAAGGACGAACGAATTGAAAATTACAGAAGCAGAAACTGTGAGATAGATAAAGGGGATATAGATATAGATACAAAACGCGTATAAGTATAGGTGAGGAGGAAGAAGGAAAGAGCATAAGAGGGGTTAAGGAGGAGGTTTATATAGACTTTGTCCGTCCGTGGTTAATCTTGAAAGCGCGTAAGACACGCGTTTGGTGACGCGTGAATGAGATTGGTCAAGGAGTCATTTACACGTGGAATCGTATGAGGACACCTGTGACGGTGTCAGATCTGACGGGGTACGCCGAGTGGAGAAAGTCTCGTCATTTTCAGTTACAGCTGGATCGTCGGTGGCGGTTACGAACCCTCCACCCGCCGTTTGACGCTACCACCCTTTCTCCCACCAACTTTCCTCATTTAATCTTTTTAATAAGTTTTTGTCACGTCTTTTAAATAAAATAATTTATAATTTCATATATTAAATATCGGATGTATAGAAAGTTATCAAATTTAATTATATCAAAATATTAGATTGAAATAATATGATTTGTTAGACAACCACTAGTATTATCTGATGGATGAAATAGATTCAATCCAATCCGATCATGAATCATCCATTGGATGAGATTTGAATGTTTGTCCAATGTTAATTGAATTGGATCGGTTGGTAAAATCCAATACATCATGGATGTTTGTATCGGATCGGTTCCACCAAAAATTCATTGAACATTAACTGATGCACATCCCTAATTAAAGGGACTGTTTACCAATTCAAACTAAGGGGTGTCGTTTACCAAATGATTATCAGGTAAACGTTTAACGGGAAGAGTCAACATGCTCACTTATCTTATTGAGTAACATTTTTGGCCATTGAAATGGATTGTTGGTAAAAATCTTTTACTTGGTAATAAGAGTCTTCAATTCTTTCTATGTCTTTTACCGTGTAAAATTCTCGGTCTTGCCATGCTCACCCATAAGGTAGGTAACACATGATAAGCATTTTTTTTGTTAACAATGGATGTCCGAGTCAGCTTACGTGAACCTTAAATAATCCCAGAAGCCCTGAAGAATAGCTTGGAAAATCCCCAGTGGCCTTGCATGATTCAAACCAGTGACTTATAAAAAGAATCTCCAAAGACCTAAATCTTATTGTCAGTTAAGATAATCCCACAATGTTATATTGTAAACACTTACCCGGTAAGCGTTTGGTAAATAGTATTTGAGTCAGCATTCATTAGGTATAAGTTATCACTCTTTCTTACCATATTAAGTAAGATTCTCGATCATTAAACATCTTTTACCCGATAAAGAGTAAATGAGTAATAGCTTCATTACCGATTAAAATTCTTGGTATGCAATATGAGACGAAAGTAAGATTAGTAAAACTCTGAGCTCTAGAAAAATACAAGTGTCTCGACAAGTTTTTATTAAATAAGCCATTAACGACTATTATAATACAAATTGTGATGTTTGGTAATTTAAAAAATATTTTAATTTTGTTAACCGAATATCATCATATTTTAATTACAAATAAAAAGCAGCCATATAGATGATGAAGCGGTGAGGGTTTCTAGATGTCGTAGACTTAACCTACAAATACAAATAAAATAAAACTGAATATTGTTGTAATTAGGAAAATATTTTAATGAAATAAAAGGTCACATGGTGAATTTAATGGGGTGTGAGAATGACGCGCCAATGTGGTGGTGTGGTGGTTGGTTAGCATTGACTGGTCAAAGATTGACAATACTTGAGGAAAGGATGGGTCCCAGTTTTTTGACAGTAAGATTTTATTTTTCCTTTTGGAGGAAGTTGAGGCCTCTATTCTCCCACTTCATGGCTCATCTTCAAGTAACAAAATAAACTACATTTTCCCTAGGGCTGTGTTATTTTGGTTTGGTTAATTATAACTCAGCTTTTTAAATTTTCTTCTAGTTAATAATTTTTACAATTTTCTTTTTATATTTTTAATTAAATTTTAAACATGTTTATTTATGTTATTTTATACTAGCAGTGTACCCGTGCAATGCATCGGGGTGAGCAATTGTAAATGGAAATAAAAAATTAATGTAATAGCTTATCAAAAAAAAAAAAAAAAAAAAGATATATATGGAGTAAATCATATATTTATAATTTATGTAGCATTAGTAGTGATAAACGCATAACTTGAGTTTTTTCAATCATGAAACATTAAGAAATTATATTAAAGTAATCGTTAAATGTATATTTGAATTTTAAAAACATGTATTAATCAGCGATATCTAACGAATGGTAATATTTTTTCAAAATACTGAAATATAGAATAGGTAAAAATAACAAATATAATGTTGGATAGTATTATTTTGTATCTAAACGTATATATAGGTTCATTATTAATTAGTTTTATAGAATTCAAAAGGTTTTAAAAACTTGTATACATGAAGAAAATACATGTACTATCATAATTAAAGAAAAATATGTTAATTTGAGCAAGTAAATAACTTTTCTTCTTTTGGAGAAACCCCAAATGGAAGAGAAAAAAGTTGAATATGGAAAGTAGTGAAAAAGTAAGTTTGAAATTTTTCAAATGAATTGTACCTTATGCATACTAAGTTGTGATTAAGAGATTTTTGAAATGTATGCATAAAATGGTAGTATCTTATGTTTTATAAGTAGTAATTAAGAGTTTTTTATTCCGTCTTTATAATATAGTATAGATTATTTTAATTATAAGTTAGTTTTTATCAAATATAATTTTTATTCATATAAATGGTTTATTTGTTTAAAAGTCCAAAATAAAATCTTAAAAGCTTTGAAATAAAAAATTGATTATTATAATTAATTATATATTTGTGTTTAATTTACAATATATATATATATATATATACATATATATAATGGTTGGGTTCTGGTGAGAAGTTGATTTAACGGTGAAAAGCGTGAGGAGTTGTTATCAACCTTTGGATGTCAAGATGTATCAGATCAATTCTCTTGTAAGTCGGGTTCAACTCACCTATTCTCGGATGTCACACCCCCCCCCCCCCCGGGGGGTCTCAATTCATGAGAGGCTTGAGATTAAAAGAGATCAACAGTTCAGATCTACTTCTCACGCTTTTTACCGTTAACTCAACTTTTCACACGATTTTTTTTATCTAAGGCTGTAATTTAATATATTAATTAACATATATTTCATATTTGTCTCATAGTATGTTTGTTTTATTATGTATTCGAATTTAATATATTAATTAATATATATGTGTTTCATATGTATTCGATTCACAATGTGAAAGCTTTTATTTGTATTTTTGTTTCACAAACACATCATACACCGGTTCTCAAATTTATCAAAATTTCATGAGTTTTCAAATGGATGCCCGTATATATATTAATTTAATCACTTACAAATAGGATTTGCTAACCCTGAAATAAATAACATTACAACATATAAATAATAATTAATAGTACAAACCATTAATTAGAAGGGGCCAACTAAAAACCAATGTTCTAAAAAACTCGTCGCTCAGCCGCCATGGCGTGTGTGTCACGCCACGTTAAGCCCATTGCACGCCATGGCCTAATGCGCGGTTATTGTAATGAGATATTTGATTTTATTTACGTTTTTAATGTCTTATTTGCAAGTTTTTTATATATACAACCTAATTTAACTTTCCTATTACTATTGACTCACTGAGTAACACTACAAAACATACGTTTTTATATATAATATTATATATGAAATAGAAATTTGACGCCATAAGTCACGCCTTGAAAACGCCGTGGCTCCTAAGGCTTGAGGTTTGGCCTCGCCGCCACGCCACGCCTCACGCCATTTAGAACCTTGCTAAAAACTAGTTGATAAATAGCTCAAATATACAAGCTCGAATTTTAAAATACTGTGTTCTCTACATATAAAAAATTATGGAGCAAATAAAATGTAATCTAACTTAAAAAATGCTGAAATGAACCTATATCGACTACTTTAACTAAATGCCCAAATTTCCCTATGGTCAACAACAATCATTTTCATCTTGGAGCCTTTTACCTTTTTTCATCATTGAGAATTAGAATTAATTATAGTTTATCTAGTTTTTATTTATGTGGGGGAGCTAGGAAAGGAAATTTCGTATTCACAAAAGTGGATATAACCAAGACCTTCTCAAGTTTTAAAATAGGTTTCAACAAAATATATTAATTTAAAGGACACCTAAAACCTTTATATATATATATACATTCTTACTTTTGAAAGGCAAACTAATTAATTAACTAAAATTTTATATTCAAGTTTTATAATAGGGAATTTAATTAAAATGCCCTAACATGAAAAATCAGTACCCAATATGTTCTAAATCTTGTAATTTTTGCCAAAATACCCCATATGTCCGCATTTTTGGGCCTCGTTTTTGAAAAAAACGCGGGGTTCACTATTTGGGTCCCCGTGTTGGTAGAAATGCGGGGTTGGTCCGCGTTTGGTTGATTTGAATTGTTGATTTTTTTTATATATATTTACAGTTTATACTCCTATAATTATTTAGTTAGTTTACTTTATACCTTTTACTTTTCTATTATTCATTTTATACTTTTATCATATTAACACATATAATCGTATATTAACTAAAATACGTTTTAATTTTAACAAATTATACTATTATAATCGTATCTTCGATACCTTCGAAATGAGCCTAATATTGAATATTTTTTGATTTAATTATTTTATTATATCGTATATATTAAAAACTAGATTCACCCCCGTGTATTACACGGGGTAATTTAAAAAAAATTAAATCATGCCAAAAAACTTATCTTACAGATATGAATGATCATCGAAAGTACGATACTATTTTTCCAAAAAAATTTCCATTCAAAGTAGTTTTTTTTGCAGCCGGTTAAATCATGCCAAATTTTGTTTTGTATTAATAATTGATTTTGAAAATCAATTATTAAAATTTGTGAGATAAAAGTTGAAATGAATTTTGTAAAAGGATTTGCATATGTTCGATAATACTTAATTTTCAATTTCTATTATAAAAAAATAATACGAAATAATATATGATTTTCAATTTGTATTAGAATAAAATATATTCTATTTTATTTTTAGAAAATATAATATATTTTAATTCAATAAAAGATATTCATATTACAATTTTGATTTCTAAATTGGATTTCCGAACATATGTAATCTCATTTTCAACTTTTATCTCATACTAATTTCGATAAATTTCATAGTAATCACGACATATTAATTCGTATATATTTATGATATTTAATTATATAATTAAATCTAAAAATATTCAAAATATTCAATGTTTGACTCATTTCGAAGGTATTGACGAAACGATTACAATAATATAATTTGTAAAAAATAAAAATGTTTTTTCAATGCAATTTAGTTCATGTACATTATTTATGTTTATATGATAATAGTTTAAAATGAAAAATAAAAAAGTAAGGGATTAAAAGTAAACTACATATCAAATTATAAGGATAGTAAATGTAAGATATAAATTAAAAAAATTGAAATAAGGAAAGATTAAATAAGGAATGAATGTGGATTTGCTAAATGAACTTATAGTGTAAAATGCGTCCAGGTTCATGTTTAGGCGGGAAAATGAAAAAATAGATTCACCAGAAGATGACACGTGTCGCTTCCGTTACTTATTTATTATATGTATAGATATAGATACGTTTTTATATATCATAAAACTATTTAACGTATTTTAGTTAATATACAATTATATGTGTTAATATGATGAAAGTGTAAAATAAAAAAGTATAAAGTATAAAGTATAAAGTAAATTAACTAAATAATTATAGGTGTATAAAATTTTAATATATATGATATATAATAAAATAATTAAATCCATAAATATTCAAAATTGGGCTCATTTCGAAGATATCAAAGAGACGATTATAATGGTATAACTTGTTAAAATTAAAACGTATTTTTTAACGTATTTTAGTTAATATACGATTATATGTGTTAATATGATAAAAGTTTAAAATGAATAATAGAAAAGTAAAAGGTATAAAATAAACTAACTAAATAATTATAGGGGCATGAAATCAACCAAACGCGGACCAACCCTGCGTTTCTACCAACACGGGGACCCAAATAGTGAACCCCGCATTTTTTTAAAAAACGAGGCCCAAAAATGCGGACATATGGGGTATTTTGGCATTTTAATTAAATTCCCTTTATAATATGAATTTCTCAACAAGTAATATAGTAGATTATTTTTTATCATTTATCTCAGTTTTTATTTTTTATCATAAGGTGTTAAAAATTATTATTTTGTAAAAAATCAATTTTTTTAAAATTGAATCATATTTTCTACTCCACCTTTTTTATTAAGTTATATCCAGCCATATATGTAACACCCCGATTTCGAGAGGCACCATTTCGAGTTATTACAGAAATTGTCATATCAAGGAAAAATAAGATATTTGATTTTGAACTTGAATCCTAGATTTTATAGTCTTAATAGATGAAGGATTTAATTACGAGTCCAACGGTTCTTTCCGGAGCAAAATCGGATATATAACGAAGAAGTTATTGCCAAAACAGTGATCGAGAAGAAAACCGAGGTTTGGACTGCCGCGAGTTGTGGCGCGACTTGGGGTCGCGGCACAAGCCGCGTAACTCACTGTTCTGGAGGAAACGGGCGACTTATTAAATACATCTGTTACTAATTTCTAACACCCTCAAATCTGGAAATAGCAACTTATTAAAAATTTCTAAATACATCAATAATTGATTCGTCTACAACCACAATTTAAGAATTAACCTCAATACATACATTCATTCTATACAAACAATCTATGACAAGAACGGGTGCTACTAAACCCAACAACAGTTACTAACTCCAACTTGCGGAAGACTTCACCAATTACTTACTCTTGTGTAAGGCTAAGGCTCAACTCTTCATAGCACCGCTAGAACTGAACCCCCGCTAGGGACCTGATGCACATGCCGACAAATAAAAAGGTTAGGCTTAACGCCTACTGAGCTCAAGAGTTTTAACATGAACAACTATATCTTTAAAAACAGGGAAACCAGTTTAAAGCGAGATTCCTTCGAAATAATATTACTTTAAAATGGAAACGACACACTTTCCATAATATGCACTTTTAAAGACAATGCTCCCAAACACACATTTCTTATAAAACGATGCAACACAAAACTCACCCAAAACGGGGTCATAGTTCGATACTTAAATTTATAAAAATGTAAATAACACCTCATGTCCCAAAACACCCAAAACTCGGGTGGAACTTAATACTCAACCCATAAAATCTAGGATAACCCAGATATACACAACGCCACAGAAAACTTGGATAATAAAACTCAATACCCAAAAACAACACTTTTCGGTGACGGGGGATACCCGAATTCCATTGAAAGTGGCGGGCACACAAAGTTAAACCACTTATCAACGTTCTCGAGCTTCACATAAGACCATGGTTCCCCGTATACGGCTCCTCTGAACTACCACCGCAAGACACCACTGATCCTAGTGTCTACTCGACCTCTAATGAGTGTCACAACCAAAGCCACAAGTCCCCGTATCCGGCTCACAATGGGCACCACCGCAAGAATTAGCTCCGTATCCGGCTCTGCAGAGCTACCACCGCAAGCTTACATAATCAACATGACTTGGGGACCACTCACTAGAATTCAAATGCGGACACTAAATTCCACGATGAGTAACCGAACTGGATTACAAACGGGCATCGAGTTTAACCACCCATGATATCTACCTCGAGCCCTAAATAAAGGTTACGCGGTCGTCGAGTTCAACCACCCACGATATCTACCTCGAGTCCTCCCGCTGGCCATAACAATATCCAGTCCCAAGACGGGGATAAAGTTCCCACTAACCAACTGACTCATATGCCTATGGATCCAATGCCTTACAGTCTAAAACGTTACATGACTCAAAAGAATGAACTAACGCATTCAAAACATGTAACTCTCAAATAAGATGCAACTAAGTACACCATACGTCCAAGGCTCCTTAACGAGCTACCAAAACTGAACAAGTGTTCCGAAGACTCATTTGAGTGTAAACCGAGCCCCAAAAGGCATTATGAACGTTTGGCTAAAATACGAGAACCAACTTGGTTACATAGACCGAAATACCCTTTTCCAAAATCTTTGATCCTCAAATTACCATTGGCCTTCGGCCCAAAAACCCAAAAGGTTTTCCATTTCCAAAATACCCCATTTCATGAATGATGCATAAAACTCGACAAACACGCAAAAGTGCCTTTTTGACCAAATATCCGTGTATGCAATAATTACTAAAACATGTTCCTTTGTGACACATTTATCAAAATATCCCAACATCCCAAATATGATGTTTTACAATATTTAATAAGCTAAACACTTTAAGTAAACAAAAGTTACCAAATAACCCAACAGTTGATAATTTCATGTAAACACATAAATGTTTAAAAATAGACATTTTGGCATGTACACCGTTTTCACAAATCAACTTGAACTCACCTTGCTAGATTTAGGCTAAATCTAGATTTCACCCAACGAGCTCTTTTGAAGGCCACTTGAATCCTCAAGCCGAAAACTTCCAAAACCTAGATCCATACATTTCCAACCGTAAATAACCATAACCAACCACATAGAAACATTCCCCAAACACTTAATCATCAAAATCTCTAATTTGGGCAAAACCCTAATTTCTCCAAAACTAACAAATCCGAGATTTGATAAACCAAACACTAGGAAACCATCAATGGAGCATTTTATAACTTATTACAAGAAAACTTACCCTTGAAGACAAAGAGACTTCCGAGAACACCCAATCCAACACTTCAACCCGAACTCCCCAAACATCGAACTTGCATACTCCTTTATGAAGAATCCATCATGGATGCTTCCCAAACTGAGATTAAAACTCTCAAAATTGCCAAGTGGAGAGGAGAGAAATAGAGATGGTGGCTAATGAGAGAAAACCCTAGAACTTTGGGTTTAAAATCGATCAGATGACTCCTGCGGCTTTGGTCGCGACCTTGAAGTCGCGGGCCAAGCCGTGCGTGCTACAAAGCTGCGCACCACAGTGGGTTACGCGGGTTTAGCAGCGGCTTTGAGGTCGCGGGCTAAGCCGCGCATGTCACTGGAGTCTCTTCCCACTTCCCGTGCTAAACCGCTCACCGACCTCTTCGCTCGGTCGATCGCTGACTGATTTCCTTAGCTGGTCATAAACCGATCTTTAGGGAAATTACGGGTGTTACACGGCATAACCCGCGAAACACGTTGTCGAGATAAAAACCCGACGTTCAGCCATTAGATCTCATTCCTAAACCCCAAACCCTAAATCTCTTCCCCTTTTCTCTCCCAAACCGGCCCTTAAACCCAAAACATCGAACCCTAGCTCATTTTGAGGGATTTCCTCCTCAAACCACATGAATCCTCATCATCTAGCTAGTTGAGATCATGAACCACCTCCATCTTCATCTTCCTCACCAAGCTCTTTGGGGGGTTTTTATCCAACCTTTGCATCATTGAAGATTTGGAAGCTTAAGGTTCGTTTTGGAGACTTACATGGGTTTTGATTGGTGGTTCGAAGTTGTGGTTAAGGTAACTTCTTATTTTCTTCATTTACAGAAATTAGGGTTTCAACATAAGTTGAAATCTTCATGTATAATTGTTGGGGAATGATTTTAAATGACTAAATATGGATTATAGGGTTGGACCCTTGTGGATCTAGGTTTTGGAAGCTTTATTTGAAGAGTTGGATTGGATGTCTTCGGAAAGCTTTGGTGGAATTTAGGCTTTTGGAGGCCCATGGTTGTGGATTGAAAACTAGGTTTAACTTAACCTAGCAAGGTGAGTTCAAGTTGATTTGTGAAAACGTTGTACATGCCAAAATGTTTATTTTTAAGTGTTTATGTGTCTTACATGAAATTATCAAATGTTGGGTTATTTGTTAATCTTTGATTAATTGAAGTATTTAACTTTACAAACTTTGTATAACACCACATTGGAGATTTTTGGGCGTTTGATATATGTGTCACAAATGAACGTGTTTTGAAGTCTTATTGCATGAATGGATCTTTGGTCAAAGAAATACACCTTTAAATGTTTGTCGGGTTTTATGCATCATCATGAAATGGAGTGTTTTATAAAGTATCACTTGCACTTTTATGTGAGGTACTTGAAAAAGTGTTTATAGTCTCATTTTATGATTTTCATTCCTTTCAGCAGTTAAGTTTGGGAAAATGCATGTCATTTGTGTTATGAGGCATTTTAGAAAATATAAGAGTATAAGTTCATTTGGGAAAATGGGTGCCTTAACTAATGTTGAGTTTTGAACTAATCTTACTTTTAGTCGTGGTGTTTGCATATCCGTTGGTCGAGTGCGTTCCATTGTATTTTTGTTTCTTTTACCAATGGTTCAAAGGACTGCTAAGCCAGCAGCTTGGTATTTTTATTTCGATTGGGTTTCAGGACAATTGTCCAGTTTTGGTAGCTCGACTTCGAGCCTTGTTGGCGATTTTGGATGAAGCACGTTAGGTATCGGATTGAGATGTAAGTCCTTCGTGCTGCACGTTAAGGTACCAGATTGAGGTATAAGTCCTTCGTGCTCAAGTATTACGATTTTGGATGAAACACGTTAGGTATCGGATTGAGATGTAAGTCCTTCGTGCTGCACGTTAAGGTACCAGATTGAGGTATAAGTCCTTCGTGCTCAAGTATTACGATATTGGATGAGGGGCTCGACATAGGAACCCGACGGGGTTGAACTCGAGTTTCCATGGGTGTACGTTTAAAGCTACTGAGCCTGACATCCCTTGCGTGTACTTTTGTTTATATGACTAGTCATAACAACATAAAATGGGCTTACTTTGTGGACCGTCACATTTTATGGAATCGGGAATCCCCCGTCACCGAAAGGTGTTGTTTTTGGGTATTGAGTTTTATTATTCAAGTTTTTGGTGACGTTTTGTATTATTGGGTTTTACCCTTGATTTTATGGGTTGAGTATTATGCCTCACCCGTGTTTTGGGATATAAGGTTTTACCGTATCTTCATAAATGGAGAGTCCAATTTATATTTACGCTTTGAGTGAGTCTTGGGTTAAAGCTAATTTATGAAGGGGCGGTTTACATTGATATCATCATTTTTGTAGTAGTTTGATTTGGAAAATGTCCAAATTTGTGTTCTTTGTCTAAAATGCACATTATTGGAAAACGAGTCGTTTGCATATTCAAAGCATACCTTTTGAATAATTATGAATTAAACTGCATTATCTATTTTCACAGACATCTTTATTCATATGGAAAACTCTTGAGATCACTAGGTGTTTAGCCTAACCTTTTTATTTGTCGGCATGTGCATCAGGTTTAAAGGTTGGGAGTTGATTCTAGCAACCCTATGAAGAGTAGAGTTTTAGCTAGATCCGAAAGTAAGTAATCAGTGCAGTCTTCCGCAACGTTGGAGATAGTGGCTATTATGGGGTTTTAGTAGCACCCGTTCTTATCAAAGACTTTTGTATAGAATCAATGTTTGTAATAAGGTTAAATCTGAATGGGTGGTTGTAGATGATTCGTTTATTGATGTATTTAGAAAATTTTAAATTAGTTACTATTTTCAGAATTCACAATATATTACACCAATTATCGAGGTTTTCTTATTTTTGCAATAAAATAAACTATATGTTATAATTTTTTGGGGGGAAGTAAAGGTTTCGATCCATCTTATACGTACCGATTAATCTCTCGATTGATCATAAATAGTCTGAAGTCATCGCAGATGAACCTCCATGACTAAAAGGCTTTGACAACGTCTGGATTTGAACCCAAAAAGATAAGATTTTCACTACATCCTCTAAAATTTAACAGTATGCCAGAACCCAAGTGATTAATATATTATATTAATAGGCAATTTCACAAACATTTATGGGTGGGAGCCAATAAGTCATGGGATACATTTGGAATTCCTATTTAATGTCAAAAGGAACTGTTTTATGATGTAGTGCATTTTAGTTGGAGATGTTTAGAGCATCCATAGTGTACGTGTTTTTCACCGAGTTTTTTCATAACTTTTTTCTTACATATTATTGTCACGTCAACAACTTAAAAACCTCCACTATGTGAAAAACCTCACCCAAACTTTTTCATTACTTTTTTAAACTATTCAGGGTCCCACTATTTTAACTTTATATCATTTTTATTTTTTTTTATTTATAAAAATAAATACATTAAAATTCATACAAATACATATTTATTTAAATTTAAAAGTATGTATAACCGAAAATAAAAATTGGGTCATTAAGAAATCTGTTAGAATTGTATAAATATGTCAAATTTGAGATATTATTTTAAAAATATAAAATATAATTACTTTCATTATGTATTTATTTATATTATTTATTTAATAATTATATTTAAATAAGATTACTTTAAATATATTAATAAATAAAATTGGTTAATAAATAAAACTGATTAAATACGAAACTTTTATAAAATTCTAGAAAGTTAAAACTGATTAAATACGAAAAAACAGGTCGTGCAGTTACGAGCTATGACGAAAAACCTCACGAAAAATCTCAATTGAAAAACCTCTCCACTATGTGAAAAACTCAAAATGAGATTTTTGTTTTTTAAAAAACCTCCCAAAAACCTCACGAAAAAACTCCCAACGAGCACATTGTGGATGCTCTTATAGTGAATACAATGATGAAAAAAATAAATAACTAAAATAAATAACAACTTAATAACTTTTTGTTTTATTTCAGTTATAAGTTTAAGTTGATTACATTGTGCTTGGAAGTGTCATAAATGATATAATGTTAAGAGAAATAATATCTCTAGATCGAATCGGCTAGATTCATGTTTTTTTTTTGAGATAACTATTTTATATTTGTTTGAGTTCTAGTGGCGTCTTAAGAAAGATATTTAAAAAAATTAAATGTTATGAGATTATGACATCTTGGCAACCAACAAAGTAAATATGACGAAAAAAATAAATAAATAAACACGATTATTTAATTAACGTAACTCCATCGCCTGTGTGATAAAATACATTCACAAAGAAGGACATAACTTTTGATATTGATGATCAATGGATGAACAATACAAGAGAGCTTGTATTTACAATAACCAACAATGAATGAAAGGTAAATCCCACTAACTTTAGCACACGGATAAAAATATTGCATCTATGGGTGAAGGGTGAAACAAGAACTCAATCAAACAAACCCTAAAAACATGATTTAGGTGTTGTTCGGTTCGTTTTCTGTTAAGACTTGTATGAATATAGCTGTCTGTATGGATATAGTTGTCTGGGTGGTAACAAATAAGTTGTTGTTCGGTTATTATGCTGAATAAACAGTCTGAATGTCAAAAATGACCATTTTACCCCCAGTCTTTGTTTTTGTTTGAATAAAACAACTATTTGAAATTATTGAATAAATGACTTTTTATTATAAAAAATATCAATTTAAATATTTGTTAAATAAAATAATACAATTTAAACATTTATTTTCTTTTAAAATATAATTTTATATTTTATATATTAAAAATATCAATTTAAATTTTTGAATAATCTTTATTTACATTAAATAATTTATTAATATCCATTAATATTGATTCCCATCTTCCATTCTTCTTCCCTGCCGCTGTATCACTCTCTCTCCCCCCTCTCTCTCTCTGTCTCTCTCTCTCTCTCTCTCTCTCTCAAAGGGTGTAGAACTATGATCTGCATCAGCCGACGATGGGAAGAAGGAGAACAAGTGCAAAACAGATGGTTTAGAAAATAAGATCTTCATCAAAGGGTTTTAGAACCCTAAATCGAAAAAAAACCCAAATCGATATTTCTTTGATTGATTCAGGGAGGAGTCGATCGATCATAGAGAAGGAGAAGAAGCAAATCGATTTCATAGATACAACCTTCACCTTATCTGAGATTTCTTCGATCCACAGGGTCTTCACCAACAAAGATGGATTTGGTGGTCTTCAAAAGGGTATTGAAGAGAAAATAAGTTCCAAAACCAACATGGATTTGGTGGTCTTCACCGACAAACAGATGATGGGTTTTAGGAGGTTAAAAAAAAAGGCTTTATGATCTGTGGTTTTAGGAGGTTGAAAAAAAAAAGACCTTATGATCTGTTGATTGAAATGATAATGAAGAAGATGAATGAGGGTGAAGGGTAAAAGAGGAATACAAGGGTAAATAAATAGCTGAATACAAAGGACCTTGTTTTTGTGGCTGACCGAATAAGTCACCGGCTGACCGATTAAGCCACAACCGAACAGGTATATATGGCTGAGCGAATAAACCATATAGGCTATACAGCCCATTAAGCCACAACCGAATAGCCCCTTATTTGGTTTGCAGACTAGGTGGGACGGAACGGGACAGAAACTTATTGTCCCACGTTTAGCGTGACATGGGACAGAACAAAAATTCACTGTCCCACGTTTGGCGCGACATGGGACAGGGACAAAGACAGGACATAGTGGGACAAAAAAGAGTATTTTCTTGTTCCACCGAAATAGGTGGAACAACATGGGACAAAAGTGAGACAGAAACTAAAAATCACTGATCTAACGTCATTTGATATATAATCCTAATATGGTACTAGTCTTAAGGCTCACTACTACCCATTGCCGCCACTATCACCATCGACGGCTACCAGTAGTCACCGCCAACCACGGTTAACCACCTCTACCTATTTCTCCACCATAACAACCACCTCCACCACCTCCACAACCATTGACCATCGGCCACCTCCACTACCATCGTCGACCACCTCTACTAACACCGATCACCACCACCTATGGCCGCCACCACCACCGACAGCCACTGGTAGCCAACACAAACTATCATCGACCACTTCCACCTCTTCCTCCACTACTACAACAACTTCATCCACCATCGCCTATCGCCACCTCCACCGATCACCACCACCCATTGCCGCCGCCACCACCGACGCTCACAGCCAACCACCGTCGCTCGTTGTCAACCACCGTTGGTGACCTCCGCCTCTTCCTCCACTGCAATAACCTCTATTACCACTGTCCACCGCCACCATCACTATCATCGTCGACTACCTATACTTCCATCACATCAACCACAAGTACAACAACCTCTTGCACCACCACTATCCACTATCTTTCACGTTATTCACAACTACCATTTTTCACCGACTACCCATCGCCTTTATCTTTACGTGTCGCTTCAACTATGCATCCGCCAATTCATTATTAAGATCTTCCAAACTGAACCAAATATTATATTTTCTTTATATAAATCGTATTTTTTCGAACTACTATCAATTATTTCAGATTCTTCGTTCAAATTTTCTACCATTGTTTTTGTATGTATTATATGTATGAAAATTGTGTAAAAAAATAAAAATGTTTTTTAATTAAATTATTTAAAGATATACTTTATTTGTGTTATTTATAACTATTATATGACATATAAAATCATCAAACAACTTTTAGGGAAACTTGTCAAGTTATGTCCTATCCAGTCCTAGTCGTACCAAACACAAGACAGACAAGTGTCTTGTCCAGTCCAGTCCTAGCCTCTTGTCCAGTCATGTCCAGTTTTGTCCTGTCCAGTTCCGTCCTGTCATGTCTGCGTACCAAACGCTACCTTAGCGATGACTGGCAATCGGGGTTGACAACCCATCATAGCTTGGCAACCTTGCCATAAACGATATAAAACACATGCCTCTAACCTCATACTGTAACATTCCTAATTTTGGGCAACTCACGATCGTAATCATTTTCAATGCCTGATGGTAATGACTCAAACATTTTTGGTCTTCAAATCGAAACCAATGGCTAATGGGAGTATGTTGTGTGCATGTGCCTGGTGTCAAAAAATACAACACTTCGTTTTGATATGAAGTGTTATATATTTTTTGAGTTTCCATTTTCCAAAAGATAAAGGTAAAAATCTCTTCCCATAAGCCTTTGAACCAAATAACCTTCCCATTTAATAATTATTATCCATTTAATAATTATTATGGAATACTATTAATATTTATAAATATTCATTTTAATTTATAAAAATATGAACCTTTAGTACCACCTTTTTTAATAGCTAGTTAGTTTTTTTTAAGATTATAATAATAAATTTGATTAATAAAAACTATAAATTTGTGATGAGTATGACGTTGGAAGGCACATCATATTAGTCACATTCCTTGGATCTACAATCATTATCAAATTGCATGAGGCCCATTACAGCCCACAGGAATATATATACATGGCCTACTTCACGGCCCCTTGTTTCCCAAACTTGTTTTCTAACTTTGTTATTTTGAATGAATATATATTTTATTATTTTTTGAGTAAACTATAAATTTAGTCTATATGTTTTGTCAAAAAATAACACTTTTTGTTCTTATTTCAAAATTACAATTGACTATCGTGATTTACAAAAACATTCAGATTTGGACCCTTCCTCTAACACCTATTAAAAATTCCATTAAATGAGGGATATTTTGTTCTTTATAGATTTTTATATCTTTTACCAATCAAGAACCACACGGATCAAAATCATAGAATTGATTTTGATTGGATAAAAGATAAAGAAAAAAAAGATAAAAGGACGAAAATACCCCTCTTTTATCGATCGTTATAAGAAAGGACCAAATTTGGATATTTTTACAAAACACGATGATCATATTGTAATTTTAAAATTAGAAGATGAAAAGTGTTATTTTTGATAAACCACAGGGACCAAATTTGTAATTTACTCATAATTTTTATACGGAAAAGCCGACAATTAAGCAAAGCAATTAGTTTTAAAGACTTTTTTTTTGAGGAAAAAAAGGGAAGAATAATTTGTCACCTAAAAAGCCTAATTTCCTTTTCTTTTTCTATTAAAGTTTAAAGGGAAAAGTCTAAAAACATCCATTAGACTTTAGTGTTTGGAGTGATTGAGTACTTGGACAATTTTTTGGAACAAATAAGTCCTTGGACATGTCAAAACTTGTTAACTAAATCCTTGGACTTTTGATAATCTGTTGAATACATCCTTATTACTTAAAAATGTAACTTGCAACCTATATAGCAGGTAAAACTACAAATTAAAAACAAAACCACCTACTTTATCCACCTACAAATTAAAAATGGGAAAATTAACTAAAATGGTCAATCTTATCAACCAAATTCATTTTTTTTTTACCATTTTTCAAAGTTTTTTTTCCTAAAATTGCCAAAGTTTGCACATAATGTTTTTTTTCCATACGTAAGGATTGTTTCTTTCCAAAAAAAATAAAAATAACAAACATCCTCACGTAGAAAATTTTATGTGTAAAGATCACTTTCTGCTTATAGTTTTAGAAAAAATTTACACTTTGCATTCTTATAAAGTTATAATTAGTTATTTAATTTATTTTATATCAATTACTTTTTCAATTACATTTTTATTTTATTAACATACATAATCGAATATTAACTAAAATATATAAAAAAAAATTAGTTTTTTTTACAAATTACACCATTATAGTCGTTTCGTCAATACGTTCAAAATGAACTCAACATTGTTTTTGAACTTTATCTTGTATTATTGAATATCATAAATACGTACGAATTATTTTTAATATTTACCCTTTATAATTACAGATTAATCTCATGTTATTAAATAAATAACCTTAAATGATAGAAAGTGTAAATATTAAATATTTAAATATAATTAGTATGTATTTATGATATTTAATAATATGAGATTAAATCAAAAAAAAAATCAATATTAGGCTCATTTTTTAAACGTATTGACAAAACAATTATAATGGTGTAATTTGTAAAAAAAACGTACTTTTTATGTATTTTAGTTAATATACGATTATATGTGTTAATATAATAAAAAATTAAAATGAAAATAAAAAAGTAGAAAATATAAAGTAAATTAAATAACAAATTATAAAGATGTTTTTTTATTTTTTTGCCAAAAACAGTTTTTAAGGCAAAAAAATAATATGCTTCGACTATTTAAAAAAATACTTTGAAAAGTGCTTAAAATTTTAATTTTGTTGATAAGATCGACTATTTTAGTTAATTTTCTTATTTTTCTTATTTGTAGGGTGATAAAGTAGGTGACATCTTTTTTGTTTTTTCTTCCAATTGGTAGTTTTACCTGTTATGTAGGTTACAAGTTATATTTTTAAATAATAAGAATGTATTTAACAGGTTTCTAAAAGTCCAAAGATTTATTTAGTGTGTTTTGAAATGTCTAAGGACTTATTTGTTCCAAAAAATTGTCTAAGGACTTAATCACTCTAAACACTAAAGTCCATTGGTTTTTTTTGGACTTTTCCCAAGTTTAAATGGTTTAAACATGTATAACTAGGGGTGTAAATGATGTGAGTCGAGCTCGAGTATTAGTAAACTCGACTCGAACTCGAAAAAAAATCTCAAGCTCGAACTCGACTCGAAAGCTCGCGAGTATTGAAAATCCAAGCTCGAACTCGACTCGATAACCAATTTCCAAGCTCGAGCTCGAACTCGAACTCGTTTCAAGCTCAAACTCAAACTAATTGTAAGCTCAAACTCGAACTAGTGTTTGTATTCAATCATTTAAAAATTCAATGTTTTCTTATTTGTTTATGTTTGTTTGATTAAAATTGTAAACAAACATAACAAACTAGTTGCACCCACTTCCATAGGTACCAACAATTTTTTTTGCCTAACTTCAATTCAATGGGCTCAAGCCACTAGGCACAATAAAAAGGTTATGCCACAAAGGTCTTGGATGGATTGTCCCACCAATGTGGGATGAGTTTTTAAGCGAAAGAAGAACAATTCTTATTTAAATAATGATATCCACAAGTCATATAGGTGTTATTACTTTTTTTAAGAAAATGCCAGCAATTCTTTAATAATAATTATAATTATATAATTATAATAAATATATATATATATATAATAATTATATTATTATTTTAATGTTTATTTCTTTAATATATGTTTTTTAGATTCTTTAGATTACTATTATAAGTAAACGAACGTAAACGAACATTAATGAATGTATATATATATATATATATATATATATATATATATATTCGAGTATCTCACGAGCTTATCGAGTCGAGTATCAGGTCGCTCGACTCGACTCGTTAGTATGTCGAGTCGAGCTTGAGTTCGAGTCGAGCCTATTCGAGTCGAGTGTTGATCGAGTTTTGACCGAGTCGATCTCGAGTAGCTCGCGAGTTGTCTCGTCTCATTTACATCCCTGTGTATAACAAATGTTGGGTTTCAATAGAAATTTAAAATTTTATAGAACTGATTTGTTAGTGGATGTTTATATAAATCAACATTTTTGATTAACATTAGTATTTGTTAATATTTTTTGCTAAAGTATGTTAATTTTGTGAATTTATATATTTTTTTGAACGACAAGTTAACACATGCACACGTTCCCGGGGTATTCGAGCTCCCACTTATGGGTGTCACCCGACTAATCCCCGTCGATCACGACCCAACCCAATTAAGGGTACCACTATGTGGCAGACCCATGATCATGGATGTCACATGATGCTCACCATGGGGTTTGAACCTGGGTAGTCAGGGATACCATCCACTGACCCCCCAGGATGTTACCTTACCACTGGGCTACAACTTGAAGGACTGTGAATTTATATTAACATTTCCATGTTAATATATATGAAGATGTTAACTTATGTTACATTTGTTAACAAAGTAGTTTTATACGATTTTTACGAAAATAAATAAATTCCCAGCAATCTTAATTCTATAAAACAGTTGATTAAGATTATTTATCAGTTAGATAAGTTTGCGTCACCAATTTATTATCGGTCTTATTATTAATTTATCATTCTTTTTTAGTATCAATTTGTATATATTTTGTTAACCATCATTTTGTTAAAAAAAATATGTAACTTTTATTTCACGTTCATATAGTCATGGATTAACTGATCAACTTATGATTAAAAAATTTAAATCAATTAATGAATATTCACTCTGTTGTATATTTAAAAAAATATAATCATTAAATTTTTTAAAACTGTATATTATTTTTATTATGAATATTTATATTGAAATAAAAGGACAATAAAATTAAAACCTAAGGGGGCGTTTGGTTCGCAGATTCTGATGGAATCTGATGGAATTGAAATGTTGAATTCTGTTGAACAGATTCCAATACATCGTTTGGTTCATTCTTTTTAAGAAATTGGAATGTTGAATTCCAATGAATTCTTCAAATGAAGAAATTCAACATTCCTTGGGGGAGGTGATATTTCATTGGAATGGAATGCCATATTTTTTTTTGACAAAATTGCCCCTCATTCTAATATGCACCACCACCTCCCGCCACCATTGACCACCACCTCCAGCTACCAACACCGGACACCACCATCGACCACCTCCGACCACCACCACCACCACGTCCAGCCACCATTGACCACCACCACCTCCGGCTACCACCACCGACCACCACTACCACCACCGCCACCGGCAACCACCACCACCGGCCACCACTACCGTTCAACATTATCAGCAAACACCAACTCTCTTCTCTCTCTTTCCCTCTCCTCTCTCCTCTCTCTCCCTCTCCCTCTCTCTCTCTCCTCTCTCACTCCTCTCATATATCTCTCTCTCTCCCCCCTCTCTCTCTCATCATCATTCGTATGCCAAAATAATCAAAGCAAATTTAGTTAAAAATTAAACTATTTAATGACTATTTCATTAAAGTAATTTTTGTTGAAAAAAACTAAAATAAACAAAAAGGGTATTTTGGTCATTTACCAAAATTCCATTCCAATTCTAAAGTTACAATCTGTGAAACAAACAGAAAAATTCCAATTCATTTAACAGATTCCATTCCAATTTTGTCAACCAAACAGGTGGTCAAACCTGACAACATTTCATTCTAATTTCTTCAATGTCAAATTCTTTTGACAGATTCCATTCCATAAAAAAACATTATGCGAACAAAATGCCCCCTAAATTTCTACATCTTGCTGGAAACCTTTATTGACTTTTATTATATTTGATTCATTCTTAATAAAATTTCTAAAATTTTGTTGCTTTTAAAAATGCACAATTTTACCTCTGACAAATTACTCATATTTTATGGTATTTAGAGCATCTCCAATGCATAAGCTATTAAGACTTTTTATTATTTATAAAAAGTCCTTACAATGACTTGATACCATTGAGTATGAAGACTTTTTAAAAGGTTTTTGAAAAATGACTTGGTCTCCACTCTCCAATAAGTTTTTGATGTTATAGTTTTTTCCAAGTTTATATGTATAAAAAAATAATTATTAAATACAAAAAGTCTTTCGAGAGGGTTGGTTGCATTAGAGAGGGTTTTTAAAGATAGGTTTTTCTTAAATAGTAGTGGAAATATAACGTGGCTAAAGTAGAAAGTCATCAAATGTCTTAACCATTGTGGATGCTGCTATTAAATGATCACGAATATTAACCACATAAAGGGTAAAAGTGTAAAAAAAGGGTATGGATTGGGTGGATACATGTAAGATTGGAGTTGGTGAACGGTGATCCGAAAGCGCAAAAAGACAAGAAAACCCACATGCGCTCCATCAGTGATTTTTCACGCCGTACATCTTGATTCCATTGTCTATGTATGCGAATTTATATTTTGAAAAGAAATTAGAAATGAAATATTTTACTCATAAAATATATCAATTTAATTTTTATTTAATGTAATGAATTTTCTTTTCCATGGATATAATAAGGTTTTAAAATTACTAGTTTTGTATCTATTTAGAATGATAACTTGTGAATCTTGTAAATTTAATGATGTATATATTTCTTTATAAAAAAAATTACAACAAATGATGAATTTAAAATTCATTTTATTAAGGGGTTGTTTGTTTTTTTCAAAAAACCTCTTAATGACTCTTAAGTCTGAATCGTTCAGACCTTTTTACACACCACTTCTTATTAATCATAACTAAAATAAGACTTCAGACTTCTTAAAAAACAAACGACACCTAAATGTTACAAAATCAGTTTAGCAGTAAAAATGAGGGAGAAGTATAAGAAAAAACCTACCACCAATTATCCTATTTTGAGTGATTAAATTCATAACGAATATGGTCCTTCCTACTAACGCTGTCAATTAAACTTCTGTTAGTAAGAAACAATTTTATCCACTAACCTTCCTCTTCCTCTATTTTCATTTTTATAACAGTTTTGGTCTATTCCTCAACTTTCATTTGGTCCATCCCTTTCAAAATTGCCCCTCAATAACAGAAGTTTAATGGACAGCGTTAGTAATGAAACTATATTTCTTTATAAAAATGAAACTATAAAAACGTCACTCGTTAAAAATTCTTTTTAAGAATCTTACTTGTTAAGTTATGTAAACGAGAGGGACCAAATTTACATTTGAGAGTTAAATATTGTACATATTTTTGAAATCGATTGTGAATTGTGAAAAATGCATTGGGCGTTTATCTTGTGGTATTAATTTCCATTTTTAGCCCTGGCGCACCACCGTCCATTTTCTTTTATTTCCTCCTCCTACTCATCTGTGTCTCTCTCAATCAGTATCAGAACATCCGCCATTGAAACCCAACCATGACTCGAAACGCGAAACTTGACATCATCGATTACTTCTTATCTGAATCATCATCATCTACCTTTTTCCCTAAACCTTTTGCTCTTCTAAACCCTATTTTCCCCTTTGCATCCACCACTGATCTCGATTTAGCTCTTGATCTCTTAAACCCTACTCATCCTTCACTCGATCTCCTTTCTCCATTTGATACCATCACTGATCTCATTCACGTCGAGCGAAGGACGCCGTCCGGCACCACTTCAGCTCGGAAGCTCACCACCAGGCGCCGCCGATCCACAGCCGCGGAATTGTATCTTCAGTCACTCTCCGACCGCGTCTCTGCTCTCGAACTAGATTTTGATCTGATTAACGACGAGAAGGAGAAGAAGAAGAAGGAGAAGGTGAAGTCCGATCGGAAGTACACGTGGACGGCGGAGATTAAGAGCTCCGACAAGGATGGTTCAGATCGGACGTACAAATTGATAACGGAGATCAAGGGCGGGAAGAAGAAGGAGAAGAGCTGCAAATGGACGGCTGAGATTAAAAAGAAGGGACACGATGCACGGAAGTACTCTTTCACGGCGTCAACTGCCAATGCCGCCATTGAAGACGATAGTGAATCGGAGAAGAAAGAGAAGAACAAGAAGAAGGATAAGAAGAAAGAGAAAACAGCTCGGATCGTCGAGATCCAAGGTTCACCTGATCATGGCGCTCTTGTCCTGAAACAGGTGTCTCTCAGTTAACTTCTCCAAACAAATCCTTCAAAATTAATTATCTGTTTAAACTTCAAACAAACCTCATCATTTGGTTGTTATTTTGATTTGTTAATTGAATTTATTCTAGTTGTTAGATTGAACAATAAGTAGAATAGCTGCACATTTTAGTGTGATTTGATAGCAATTAATATTATCTGTTGATTAAATTTCAAAAACTAGGAACAGTAACTATAGGGATCAAGATCTATTTGCTGATAGAAGTTTGAATAACTTGGTAGGCATTTACTAAGAGGAACAAAGGGAAGAAGAAGCAGTTGTCACCTCAGGATGCAGCCATGGTGATACAGATGACTTTTAGGGCTTATTTGATCAGGAGGTCTCAGGCTCTTCGTGCCCTTCGCGAATTGGCTGTTGCTAAGGGAAAGCTGAAGGAGCTCAGGGGTTTGTTCAATAATTTCTCTTATCGTCGTCGGCTGGCTCATGATGCAGCTGAGAAACAGAAGTTCTCTGAGAAGGTCATCGTGCTGCTTCTCACCGTCGATGCCATTGAGGTAAAATTTATGGTCTTTATATGTTGGGCAAGAATGGCAACACCCTGTGGTACTATGCATATATATATATATATGTTCATCATTCAAGTTCTTATGTTGAGGGTGATAAGTAGAGTGTTATGTGAAATCTGATGGCATAATAAGAGTCAGCTTATATTTGTTAGTCATCAAGAATCTTGTTTTTGGCGGTGATTTTCTTTCAAATGAAGTATATAGATTATCACTTCCTGCCAAAGAACTTGGATTTTAGCAGAGCTTCATACTTGAGAATTGATAATGATATGAACTTTAGTTCAGACCAAAATTAACGGTTGTTTACTTGTTGACGGAGCACCTACCCAGCCGACATTAGTATTTCACTTGGGGGTTTGATTGGTTTTTCATTAAGTCTTGTGTGGATAAAGTTGTCTGTCTGGATCAATCCGTCTTTATAGATTGGGAATGTTTTTGTTTGGAAGAGTTTTTTCAGAGGTGGCAGGAGCATGTTTTTTAATTTGGAGGGGCAGGTTCGGAAAAAAACTTAGATTTCCGCATAAAGCTCCTCCTTAAAAGCTTATTGAATAAGTCATTTTCCATATCATTAAGCCACTACCAATCAGTCATATATAGCGGAGCAAATAAGTTGTGAGTCCCATTAAGCTCGTTAAGCTGCTAACAAACAGACACTTTCAGGGTTGGTTTACCTAATACCTACTTTTCAGGCCTACCCTTTTTTTGCAATTAGGGTTTTTCAGAGGGTTATAAAGGTAAATCTTTTTTTTAATCAATAAACACTTGCTACAGTACACTCGGTAAACAACTATTTTGAGATCGCACTTACCCAGATCGCACTCTTACCCATTTAGCACTTACGGCTCCTAAGTGAGCCTTTTGGTTTCATCTTTGAGCCATATTTACGTCCTTTGTTGAGTTGTTAACTTTGATCGAACATAAACTATTTCTTCTCATAATCAAATGATTGGTGTTTGAAATGGAACCAGGGTGCTGATATCATGGTGAGGGGTGCAAAAAGGTCGATGGTGGACGAGCTGGAAGCAATGCTGGATGTAGTGGATCCAGAGCCAGCAGCAGGTGGGCGGTCCGTATCTTTGAAGAGGAGGACCTTCGATATGCCGGATGGTGTGATCCAAAAGGAAATAGCGGAAGGTGTGGCTGAGGTTGTGCGCATGCTCGGACAGGAGAAGCCCGAAGGTTCTGAAACCTTTGAAGCTTGCTTATAAGCAAGTCCATCCATGATGAGAGATGAGTATGGAAACCAAGCTGAATTGCATGTTGTATTGTTTTTTTTTTTATGTAGGTTTGATGTTGGAATGTTGTTATTTCTGTATGTTCTATGTTAAAGCTTTGACTAGATTGAGTAATCAGCAATCGGTGCGTTTTAATTAATTCAAATATGGTTTCAGGTATAATAAAAATCTGATGTTCCAAAATCCTACATACCTTTCCTATCCACCAACCACATGATACACATTATTAACAATCTGATGTGTATTCACGTTATTATGAGTGGATGGAAATCGAATTTTGGGACAACAAATTTTTTATTCTCTCTTGTTGCATTTGTTTCATAAACATGGACCTAGATTATGTCCAAGCCAAGCAGGTCGACTAAGTACATGTTTGGATGACCAAAAGCTAGCTTATTGAAAATCTACTCATAGTAGCGTTTTGAAAAGCAAGCTTATCAGCTACCAGCTAGCTTATCGGCTAGTTTGCCAAACATAGCCTAAAGACATTGTTTGGCAAAAAAAAAACTAGCTTATAAGCTAGCTTATTGAAAAACTACTCATAGTATATTTTTGAAAAGCTAGCTTATAAGCTAGTTTGTCCAACATAGCGTAAAACGTCATATTGGAGTTGGGATTATTCAGGCCTACGGCCCAATAATACTAAAAAAAAGCCTAATCCACCTTGTAAGTATATTTGAGCCTCATTGGATATATAGGTCCGTACACAATAACATACTAAATGCTAATGAAATGTTTTGTTGGATTTCCATTAAATCCTATATGAATAAAGATGTCTATGTAGATCAAAAAAAGTTTTTATTTGGAAGAGTTTTTTTTATAGATAGAAGGAACATGTTTTTTAATTGAGAGAAACATGTTTGGAAAAAATCTGACTTTCTGTAAAAAGCTCTCCCCCTAATAAGCTACTAAATAAGCCAATTTCTATATCATTATGTCACTACTAAATAGCCATGAATAGCTAACCAAATAAGGTGTAAATTCCATTAAGTTCATTAAGATGCTAACAACAAGTCAGTATCCACAAAAACCCAATTTCTGAAAAGAACTGTGACTACCATACGGTGGCTATTATACTCGAATCCTCGTCAATTTGTAAGTATACAACTTTAAGAACAACTGTGCTATATAGCTATAAAAGTTTAAAAATCATGAAACAATGACGTTCAACATTTTCTTTCCACCCAGCTCGTATATCTATTTCAACATGTATGCCACTTTCATATAAATCAAACTAATTTTAGAGGCGTCAAATGTATTCATTCATAGTGGCGGACCCAGGATTTTAGGTGAGCGGATGCACAAACGAAAAGTTTAAGAAAATTGTTGTCGATGTGTTTTTAGCGGAATTCCCCTATTGGGGGACTTTTTATGTTTTTGGTTGATTTCGATGGGTTTTTTTTTTTTTTTTGTGTTGATTCGAGGGATTTTTTGGGTTTTTTTTTGTTGATTTCAAGAGATTTTTTCGATTTTTTTGTTGATTTTGAGAGAAAGTTTTGGTTTTTTTTGGGACTTGTGCACCTTTCACCCCTCAAAAACATATATATCACGGAGCACCCCATGTAGTTGAACAGGTGCACCTTACGTACCGAAAAAACTTTCGCCCTTACAAAACCAACTTGAGTGGGTGTACGGGACCCCCCTTGGGAAAGGTAGGTCCGCCCTTGTTCATTCAGTACATGTCATGAATGTTTGATAGTAACCCGATTCGTGATGTGTGGTATCCAACTAACTAAACGAGAGAAGGGGAGAAAATATTAGGCAATTTTCTGATTATCTTTTAAAAGAGCATTACAATACATAATTAAGAAAAATAAAGACATAATAATATCTTATTTATTTAAACTAAAGAGCTAGAAATACAATAAGGGGACGTTTGGTTCACAAAATGAAATTTGATAGAATTGGAATCCATCGAAAGAATCTGACTTTGAAGAAAGTGGAATGGAATTTGATTGAATTTGACCACACGTTTGGTTAGTAGAAATTCAATTCCTTCACTTAAGTCAAGATATGATGAATTCCTTAAAAAGTCATTGGTTGCATGAATCAAGTCCAAAATTAAGTAACTACACCCACAAACATTTTTGGACAATCATTGGTATCCTAACTAGGAGTGTAAACGAGCCGAATCGAATCGAGTAGTAAGTTATTTAAGTTCGATTTGAAAAAAAAAATGATACCAGCCTTGAGCTCGAATAACTTTTCAAAGTAGGGCTCGAGTTCGAATGTTTTCTGAATTATAGAGCTCGAGTTTGATGCTTGTTTATTGGGCTTGAACTCGCGATCGATTATCTCGTTTATTGGCTCGAACTCGATAATTTAATATCTTTATAGTATGATTTACGAATATATGTGAATGTTTGGCTCAAAAAAGTGTATATGCTCGAATAGCTCGGCTCAACTCGACTCGAAAAATTTAATCGAGTTCTCAAATGAGCCGAGTCGAATATTGATGTTACGAGGCTTAGCTGACTAAGTTAAACAAGTTTTATTTTATGTTCGAGATCGACTTGAACTCGATAATTATTAAGTTCGAGCTCGAGATAGACGAGCACGAGCTTGAGTAGCTTGTTAAAAGCTCGAATTATTTACACCTTAGTCCTAAGTCCTGACCAATTTACACATACTTTGACTATTTTCAGAGACCCTAAGTTTAACAGCGAGACACAGACTGATAAAGGGCTCAAACTAGTAGCCAATGGACAACAAACCCAAAGGCATATGCACAAACATTAAACACAAGCAAAAGAACTATATTATTTTTCAACTTCTTCCCATATATATTAAAAGTATATAATAACAAGCACTTCATTTTAGAAACCTCCAATATATCTTTTTAAAGAACTACATACATATATATATATATATATATATATATATATATATATATATATATATATATATATATATATATATATACTGTTAAAGGTATATCGGCACATACATGAATGCATTATCGGTATGTGTATATGCTTACATCCAAACGCATACCCGTCATGTATCTAAAACTCATTTGTTATGAATTGGTGTTTTCCGATGAGGTGGTTGATAATCCGTTACTACAATATCATCATTTTTAAGACGAGTAACCTCTTCTTTTCCATGGTATTCAGATGTAATTGGTCTTTCTGAATCCTACACATACATCAACAGAGAGAGATACGTTACTATCTTAACTTTTGCATTCTATTATTTTGTGTTTTCATACAATTTGAAATATGGGTTTTCGGTAATCTTTAATAAATTTTGTAATTGGATTACACAAATTAATGTTTTTTTTGGAAAGGGTATCCTGGGCCTATGGCCCAGACTAATCCCTGACAATTAGGGTCTTTGGCCCAGCTGCTAAAGCGTGCAGCCCTGAGATTATCCTCAGTGGCCACAAGTGCTGCTAGTGGGGCTCGAACCCGGGTTGAACGCTATAAACTCCCCAAACCTTTACCACCACGCTACAGCCCTTGTGGTTACACAAATTAATGTTGATAGAAAAATCATTTAATATGGAAGCAATCTAAGGTGACATGGTCGAGGTCAAAGTCAAAGGTCAAAAGCCTCCTTACATTATGGGAGTCTTCTCCTCATGTACCAACATTTTATTCAAGAAAAGTGGAGCTCATGTTTGGATTCACTTCCATTTTCCAAGCATGTAGGTTATAAACTAACAACATCTTCAAGAGCATTGCTATAATTTCTTTAAAATAGAGAAGCAAAAATGAAAATCTCTAAAAAATATTACATTCATCTCCAACAGATTTATTATTTTAGAAATTGTAAAACAACTTATATTATTATAATATTCTATAATTTATCATTCCAATACACTTTTTAAAAAATTTAATATAAATAATAAAAAGTGAATTTCATTAGTGGGATTGAATAAAATAATCATTTCTTTCTCCTACCATCAAGTTTTAGAGAATTCTCTAAACTTGGAATAATTTCAACTTTTCACTTTTATAGGATACAAGATAGCAAAGCTGTTGGAGAGGTTTAGAGAACAAAAACCCATTTTATCTATTTTAGCAATGCTGTTGGAGATGCTTTAATAAACTTTTGTATTTGTTATAATAAAAATAATATTAAATTAAATAAAAAATAAATATATTTAAGTTCTTTCAATTTTCTTTTTTATGAAACTATAAACATGACCATTGTTAATTTGGCGTAGTTAAGATTTTTGTTTTTTGTTTTTGGAATATAAAATTGCATTATTGTTATTTATTTTAAAAATATTTCATATAATACCAAAAAGAAATCCAAAATTCCTATCAATTTTTAAACAATTAAAATTAATTTTTTTGAAAAGTAGATGGTAGGATCCTCCACATTTTTGGGTGTTTTTTAAAAAATGATTTTAATTGAAAAAATATTTAATTAATTACCTTTACATGTGTTCCCTTTAGCAAAGCCACATGATGAGAGGAAGATGATTCAACAATATCACTTCCTGCATATCAATCATTCTTTTGTTTAGAAACAACACAAACTACACAAAAATACCAAATAAATGCACATATTTTTTTATGTAAACGTTATTATTTAAGTATTAATTGTATCAGGTTTTATTAGATTTATTCCAAAATAAATGTTCATAATACAAATCTTTATTAATATAGAAATCTTATATATAAGCAAACGAGTAAATTTATTATAATCAAAATCAATAAAATTTGTCAAAAATTATATCAAACGATCTCTACATCGATTAATTGTGAGAGGGAGGGCGCATTCTTGGCCTCGAGTAATCCGAATAAAGCACACCAAGATGATCATGTTCGTTACGAGACGAAGAAATTGAAACAAAAGATTTGGTGTGTTGAATTAGATCAATATTATCACCTTCTTTAACAACCCCACCATTTTTAATCTTCTTACTCTCTTGTGTCAAGAATTCACCAAATTCAGCCTTCAAAAATGGAGTAGTTGCAGCAGCAGGAGGTTGAGCTCCACTTCTTTCTACCATCTCATGCCCACCATTCTTTTCTGCAACCTGTTTACAATTTTAACTTATAATCATCAGTTTTTTTTTCATGTTGTAATATGACTAGTAACAAAAACATGAACAAACCCTAAACTTACAAAAACCCTAAACCCTAAACTTAGAGAGAGAGAGAGTAACCTGGAGAGAGATGGACACATGATGTGGGTTTGCAGGAAAAGGTTTAAAAATGGCAGAAAGAAGACGAGCATTGGAGGAATGCATGCAACTAACCAAGTAAAAGAAAGCAACTAAAGCCAAAGAAGCCATTGAAACCATATTTGATCGAACCCTTTAACGAAAAAGATCGATAAAAGTGAAGAATTTGGATGATTATAAGCAGTTGGCAAATTGTTCAAGAAAAGCTTAAAGATTTTGAGTTTAAATAGTAAGGGTTAATGATATTAATTAAAGAAAAGAAAACTAATTAAGGAGGGTGGACACACACATGCAAATGAAGGGTTTTGAAAGTACCAAATATTCACAAGTTCAAGAAAGGGTTGTGCCCTCCTTGTCCCCTATCTTCCTTCATCTTTCACTTTCAATCTCTTCACCCGGCCTCCCTATCTTAATTTGCTTATAAATTAATCATATTAGTTGAAAATTCATCACGTGATTTGCTCCCATGTTTGTATACAATGTCACGAAAGATGATCAACAAAATAATATGATACAATATATTATAACAGTGACAACATTCTAATTATTTAAGATGGGAATTAAGATTGAAACTTATGATGACCGATTGTTGTAAATTATTTGATGTGCATATAGGTTGGATGAGGATTTCCGATTGGTATAAGTCAAAATAGGGGTGTTAGAAACCTAAAATTGATTAGGAAATCGGGGGATCATTCACAAATGTGTCATATTCATTAGGAATATGAATATGTTACTTATCATGAATGTGTGATTCATGATGAATATTCATCCCGAATAAAGACATGTGACATGCTTGGACAAATCTCGAGTTCCTAATTAATTTTAGGTTCTTACCGGAACGTTGCTCAACTCAAACATTCAACATTATATATATATATATATATATATATATATATTGGAAGGGTATTTTGCATCCCTTAAAAAGGTTGCAACCCTTGCAACCCACATCTTAACCGTTGGATTTATGAAAAATGGTTATTTTGTTTTTATTTTTTTTATTTTTTTAATTGAAAATATTGGACCCACATGTATTGTAACCGTCGATCATTAATCCAACGGTTAAGAAGTGGGTTGCATGGGTTGTAAGATTTTCATGGGTTGCAAATTAAACTACCCCTATATATATATAGGCGAAAGATCGTGTGAGAAGTTGAAGTTAACGTGAGAAGTGGATCTGAACCGTTGATCACATTTAATCTCATGCCCTCCCATGAATTTCGACTTAGAAGGGAATTTATCTGGTGCATCTCGATGTATCTCATTCTAATATGCATCCATTTCTCATCCAACGGTTAATTAATTAATAACCACTTCTCACGTTTCTCATGTTAACTTCAACTTCTCCCCGAAACCCAACCATATATATTCAAAGCAATTATTCTAACAATTTTGATTTAGTTCATATTTTATGTAAAATATATATATTTTTAAAATAAAAATCATTTGAAAAAATAATTATATATTATAATATTGTGGAAGGTACGAATGGGGGTGGTTTGTCTGAAGAAATTACGGTGGCTCCGTGTTTTGTTGCCGGTTTTACCCTCGCAATTCACACGCAACGAAACCCGACGAGAACTAACATGATCGAAGAAAACACACAATTCAATTCAATCACTCATTTTATATATATAACCTCCCACTTTGACCACATTTTAACCACACCATCTAAAATATAATTAAAAATTAATTGTTGTTTTAATTTATTTCATGGTTCAAACGAAAAGAAAATTACATTTGATTCCACACGTTAATTGATGATTGTGTCCCACAGTTTCCCTTATAAAGGTAAATCATGACTCTAATACCATGTGAGATACGTAGAACTTAATCAGATTACTTCCTAATTAAAGAAGGCCTCGAGAAAAAAATGAAGTTTTAACATAAAAAATCAGATTACTTCCTAATACCGTTTTTTTAGGTTTTCCCTTGAACCTCCCTTGTTAGAGCACAGATTTGTTGGATGCAAGATCATAGAGAATGAAGATTAAAGTAAAAGTTCAAAGTCAACTCTCAAGCATCAAAGTCAAAGTCTTTGTAATAAAAGTCAAAGTCAAAGTTGTTGTTTTGTATCTTGTGTTGTAATGGTGTTAGTATAAATAGTTCTTTGTCTTTGTAAGTTTGTAAGAGATTCGGTGGTAACATTCAGATTGTAAGAATACGGGAGCTTATCAGAGAAAGAATATAATAGAACATTATTCTAGTGAGAGAGTGTAGAGAGAAAAAGTGAGATTGTAATCGTTGTGATTTGTAATCAATGACATATGACTTACGGAATTGTTCATCTTGATTGTTTGTAGCAATTAGAACTTGAATTCTGGGAATAACAATTGGTATCAGAGCAGATCCATAGAGAAATCAAGAAAATATGGAAAGTTCGCACTGTTCATAGAGTTGTAGATCAATTTTTAATTTTTGCGCAAATTTGTGAGTTTAATTGATTAGAGTTGGTTCGAATTATGATTTAGAACAATCTTGTATAGGTGAATTGGATTCTTGCACTGTAATCTTGGTTAATTTTGAGAATTTTCGAGTTTTTAAGTTTCACGAGTTTTTCGCACTGTAATGGGATCAATTTTCTTTGTTGAGTGTATCTTGTTGAAATTCATTGGTAGAATTAGGTTCTAGAAGTATAGGTGATCAAATTGTCGAAGTTACAGGATGAAAATCGAAGATTTCATGAGTTTTTGAGCAATTCAGATCGATTTTTCTTCGAGATCTCAAGAATTCGCATGGTCCTGAAGAACTCAGAGAAAGAACTCGCAGAACCATTGGAATTTTCATAATCAAAGGATTTCGCATAAGTTTGAATTCTGAAATTATTCAAGTATAGATTTCGCATATGTCTGTTATGCGAAATATCTTGAATTCTCATATGTGTGTGTTACGAATCATTCAGAATTCGCACGAGTGTATATGCGAAAAGCTTGAATTCGCATAGTTGTTTATACGAAATGTTTTTCTGAGAAAATCTTTACAAGGCAAGAATTCGCATAAGTTGTGGGAATTGATCAGATTTCGCATAAGTATATATATGATACGAATTCCTCAGAATTCGCATCAGGATATCATACGAATTCCTTTGTGTCTCATAAAAGTTTTTCAAAATTTTCTAAGTGTTAGATTTGTGTAGGGGTGAACATGGTACGGTACCATGTTTTTTTTCCCATATACCATGTACCAATCAATTGTAATTGGTACAAAAAAATTTATACCAAATACCAACCAACTATACTTGGTACCGATTAAATTGGTACCAACTTTTTTCGGTTGGTACGGTATTGTACCAACATCGTAAAAGTTGAAGTTATGAATTTATTTAAATTGACATATTTACCAACTAGATCTAGATGCACTAAAATTATCGTACATTCACATAACATTTGATATGTGTTGTACCACTTATCCCTATCAATCCAAGCATTCAAATAATCTTCATATAATACAAGCATTCACTAATAGTCTAATACAAGCCGCCATTGAGGAGCGTCGATGGACAATGGAGGTGTGGATGCGGTTACTAAGATTGTTAGGGTAACGCGAATGAATTCAATCATATTCTTATATATCTATCTGTATTATAATTTAGCAAAATTCAAATTAAGATAATTTAAAATCAAAATATGTTGTATTATTTCTTAAACTTTAATTAATAAATAATAAAAAATAAGTCGGTACGGTACGGTATTACCGTGGTACACGACTTCTAATACCATGCACCAACCAAGTTTATATAGTTGGTACGGTACTACCAACCAATTATATTGGTACCAACTTAATTGGTACCAATTAAATTGGTACGGTTGGTACAACAATTGGTTGGTTTGTATTGGTACAAAATTGACACCCCTAGATTTGTGTGTCTCTGTCTTGCGAATTGTTGTATGCGAATTATGAAGGTTTATTGTATGCGAATTCTGGATTTGTCTTGTATGCGAATTCTTGTTTGATTTGTCTTGTATGCGAATTCTTGGTATTTCATTGTGATCTGGGAATTCCAAACTTAGAGAAATTTAAGAATTTCATTTCTGTATTGTTCTAAGTTTTTCTGGTTTACTTGATTTCATTTGGACTAACGATCAAAATCAAGTTCTTTTTGTGATAACAGGATGATTTCCAGAGAAGCTCTTGCAATAGGTACGAATGTGAAGCCACCTGTGCTTTTTAGAGGAAAGTATGAGCAATGGAAAAATCATTTCTTGGACTTCATATGTAACATCCGTAAATTTATAAGGTAAGTATTTGTTTCCTTAAATATGTTAATTGCCCCTATTTGAAAATATGAGCCTTTACATGCATTTAATGATGGTTACTATGTTGTAATGTTGAGTAAATTGATTTACCATTCTTTAATCGTGCAAACCTCGCGCTCGTTATCGAAATTGGTCAAATTTCGGGATGTTGGGGGTTTGGTGCGACAGTGACACGCGATTGTGACACTGTCACTCTCGCGGTGTCACTCTCGCGGTAGTTGTACCGCGAGTGTTTGGGTTGGCGCGACTATGACACGCGATTGTGACATGGTCACTATCGCGGTGTCAAGGTCGCGGGAGATGTACCGTGGGTGGGGGTCTCCGAGCGATTGTGACACGCGACAGTGACCATGTCACTGTCGCCGGGCAATGTCGCGAATGGGGGCCAGTGTCTTAAATGAACCCTTATCAGATTTCAACCTCATTTCTATCAAACCCTTTCTTTTGGTTGCGATTTTGGAGCTCTCATTTCAGTCTCCATTCTTCACCTACCAAACCCTAGCTTTCATAAATACTATCTTTTGGTGGTTGGGTTTTGGATTCAAGCATTAAACTCATCTCAAGGAAGATTCTAGGGTTTCTCAAAGTGCATCTCCTCATCTTCAAGTCTCATCTCCTCAAATCTAGGGTTTTCATCTTTTCTAGGTTTTGGTACAAAACCTAGATTGTGAGTTTACTAAACTTTTGTTAAAACTAGATACACATCATAATCTTCTATTTGTTATTTCATTCTCTATGTGTTCAAGTATTTGGGATTTCTTGATGAAAATGATTGGAAATATAGGTATTGGTGATATGCTATGTGTACCATTATTTGGGGCTTTTCCCATGGATATATAAAATGGATACCTCGATACGTTAAATGTATGCATATATGTGTGTTATGATGGTTTTAGTTGGAATATCACTTTGGTGACATATTTATATGCATGATGAGTATAATTGTCAATTGGGACTTTTGTTGGACTTCATGAGGATAGGATGGTAACATTGTACCCGTAGTCGGTATGGAAATATGTTCGGTTGAAATATACCTAAGGACCTCCTATATGCATTATGTTGAACGAATTAAGGCAAGTTCGCTAGGAGGATGTAGTATTGGGGCACCACCAGAATGGTATGTGCCTAGACCTCCGCCACTCGGAAAGTTTCCTTTACGGTCTGATCTCCGGGTGTGCCGGGCCTTTGGGGTGTTCCTTGTTAAAGGCATCAAGGTGCATCGAATCTTTGGAGTGGAATTGATTGGTGCTTTGGGTCTCCCCTAATGACTCCACATATATTTGAACACTGGTTAACTGCTGATAAGAAATTGTGACTGTTCATGCATGCTTATTATTGTCCAACTCACTAGGCTTTTTGGCCTAACACTTGTTTGGTGTCGATGTGTATCTCAGGTGTTAGCGGTGCGGCTCCTAGGCAAGTTTAGATGCTTTGGGCAAGAGCTTGGGGATTTTGGCACCCGAACTATTTTTGGAAGATTTGGGTTTATAGATGACACCCCTTTTGTAATCTCTTTTCTAGATGTAGAAATTAGATTAGTTGGTTGTTGTTTATTTATCCGTTAAATTACAGATTTGTGATTAAACAGGTTATTTGTATATTTCCCCTTTTTGGGAGGCTCTTGCTATGGCAAACTTTATACCACTTCTCCATTGATGGAAAGTTTTTGTTATCCCTATTTTTAGGGTGTTACATCATAGACCAACATGACTTGGGTCATTATATCAGAATATCTCTGAGGGAAGGAAAAATGATAACTCCAACAAGGATTTATTCTTATTATGAAAATGGATCAATGAAAAGCGGAGAGTTTCCAATATCACCTGATAAGTACTCAGATGAGCAGAAAAAAAGATATGAAACTGACAGATTAGCTAAAGCTTTTTTATTGCAAGGATTTTCAGATGAGATTTCAAAAGAGATTTCTATCAGTTTAAATAGTAAAAAGGGTACAGGAAAACAGTTGTGGGAACAAATTGAAAAGATGATGGTAGGACCAAAGATGTCATCAAGAGTAAAGTTTTTGGAATCTGAGAATACGGAGCTGAAAAGAAAGATATCAGACTTAGAAGATCAAAGTGTCAAGATTCAGCAAACAGAGTGTGCTAATGAAGAGTTGATAAAGAAGATTTCTGAGCTAGAACTGCAAATTGCTGAAGACATAATTGTTTTTGAAAAAGAAAAAAAAGAGTTTGCTAAGAAGTTTTCAGACTTTTCCCGAAAAAGCTTTGAAGAGAAGAAGACGGTTGAGCTGAAATGTATAAGGCTTTCTCAACAAGTTTCTGATTTTGAGAAAGTAATCATTTTGGAAAGAGAAAAGATTGACAAAGAGAAGAAGATCATAAAACAAAAGAATGTTGGATTCTTTAAAGAGATATCTGATGGAAGAAAGAATGTGGAAAAGGACTTTGAAGAAGAAAAGATTATATTTGAAGCAGAAATAAAGAAACTGACAGAGAAGTTATCTGAACTATCAGAAAGTGCACTGAAAGAGCAAAGAGCGAAGTCTGAATTCAAGAAAGAGATTGACATGCTTGTCAAAGAAAAAGACAGTTAATTTTCAAAGATTAAAGAGCTTGAAGATATTGTTTCAAAGGTGGTGGTGACCTAGCAAACGACTCCAGAGTCACAAATCCACACACCTTGAGATGATTCAGCTGATTCTGAATGTTCATTCAAGACGGCTGCAAGCTCACATCAGAAAATTGTTTCTTTAAGAAGGTCTGTTAACTCATTTGATCAGATTCGTACTACTAACATCTTCTATGATCGAAATGTAGATGGTTCAGCCGTTCAGGTACACAAAGAAGGAGATATAATGAAGAAAAGTTGGTTTGGAAAGTAAAATCAGTTGACGAGGAAAAGAATGATGAGAAGAAAGGAAACAAATCATTTGTACATTCATCAAAAGGCAAGAAGAACAATGTGCTGAAAAGTAAACCTGATTTTGCTTACACGAGAGATCAATTAATCAGGTTGTCTACAAGGAAAATGTATTGTTCTTATTGTCGTACTTATGATTTTGTTCATAAATCAAGTGATCATTACTGGTATGGTTCTTACTCAATTACTCCTAATAGAACTGCAACTCACAAACATGGACCCAAATACCAGTGGGTACCAAAACCGAAAGATGAATCTGTGTTGCAGGCACCTCATGTCAAGGGGGAGTAAGAGAACCAAAGCTTCTGAATACTACAGTTCAGGACCCGTACCTTAATGATAAAGAGTTTGACTTCTAAACACAACAGTTTAGGACTCGTACTTCAACGATGAATTTTTTTTACTCGTGGGCTGATAAGACAATGTATTCTCATACTCAAATGAGGAAATCAACCTTCAAGGGGGAGTACATATTTTTCTGGAAATATGCATTCGGAAGATATGATGATCTACACTTTAGGGGGAGTTACAGATCTCTATCATGTTTTTCACTGACATATTTTAGATGCATATTTTCAGGGGGAGTACTGAATTATGATTTCTGAATACTTCAGATCAGAACTCGTACATTTAATGTTTTATTGCTTTATGTCATTTACATTTCAATAAAGTTTTTGTGAATAAACTTTGCACTTTGACGACTTTGTGACTGTTTGCAGATTTGAGAGGAAGCTTAAATGTTCATATCTTTTATGACTTAGAGCTGACTTCATGAGAATTAAGACTGAGCGAAAAGGTTAATTTCTAATCTTAATCTCATAGGTATCTAAAAGAAGGACAACTTTCAGATATGAAAATATGTTCTTAAATGTTCAAACCACTTATGATTCTTAAACGATTTCATGAATATAGAAGTGTGATTTTTAAATGTTTTCAATTTCTTATTTGTGCTTAAATGTCAATAAACCGTGTGTTTCCAAAGATTAATACTTACGTATTATCTTTTCCATATATTCTCAAGTATTCACACTCACCGGTTTAATATTTTTGTTGATTTTGTTCTTACCATGTCTCTAAATTGTAACAAAATTTTCGATGGTAAGACACCCCAATTGAACTTCAAAGAGTTTGAGCGTGATTTCATTTTGAAACGTTCTTTCAAGAATGTCTATATATTTGATTCGTATAGACAATATCCGATTTTTGCTGACCTACGCCTTAATCGATAAATCATTCTATTTGATCTTTATCATGCAATGTCAGATTTTCAAACAAGTTGCTTGTATTCATTTCATTCTTTTAATATATTTGTTTTAAATATCTTCAATGTTTAAAAATGTTCAAATCTTCATGATTATCTCATTGAGCATACAAATATTTGACTTGTATTTCATATTTTGTGCTTTAACTGATATAGTTAAACCATTTTGAGCAACATGTTCTTTTAGGACAACATGTGTTCATTTTGTGAGGATTTAATTGAAACTTCTATGGATTCACGTTAACCAGTGTTTCCTACCCAAGAAGTTAATCCTTGAGTGATTGAGTCAAAATAACTGAGTGTGGGTTGAGTGATGAGGTAAAATGTAAAAAAGAGTTTGGTTAGATGTGAGCTCAATGTTTAAAAAAAAAAAGGTGGGAGATCAGAGTAAAAGAATATCAAACTCTGCACCAACTTTTTCTGAGTCGGGCAACCACATTCCTAGTGTTTCACATTTTCTTCGTGAACATTATTGAAACAAGCAACTAGCCCATGCCAACTCTTGATATAAACCCCACCAGCTACTCATTTTTTTTCTCAACAAGAAAATGTTTCAATTTTTCAAGGGGACGCAACAAATATGCTATCTGATTTTCATTTGGAAAATATGGATATTGAAAAAGAAGGAAGTTTGCCCCACCTTCGCACTTCGATCATGCACAATAGAGTATGTGTTTAATTAGTAATTACTGTTGTCTCAGTGGTTTACACAATTTTGAGCCTTATATAAGCAATCATCATGTGCTTAATTCTTTCAACACTTGCACGAACACACAAGGAATATGTTTTCTTGTCATAACGTTTATAGAAATTCATTTGTGGTGTTTCGATGATTGAATGGAAGTCATGGAGGAGTGAACATCATAAAAGCTCATTTCCAATGTGTATTTGTTACACACAGTAACTTTGTGTTACTGACAAACATTTTAACTGATTCATTTGTTGATTCAGGTGTTACACTGTTAATTTGTCTGAATTGGCAAAGATTCGGATGAATATCTCTTTGGATCGATAGATGATCAGAAGCTCAGTATGAAAGATCAGTGGTCAGTTAGATTATCAAAGACATTTCTTGTGAAACAGTTTTAATGATTTCATGTTTCATTCATCAAAAAGGGGGAGAAACATTCAAGAAATGTTAAAGATGGAAGAAATGATCAAGAATTGATTGTGAAAGAAATATGTTAAAGAAAGATTGTTGAAGTTTGTTCAAAGCTGAAAGAGTTCAAAGATTTCAGAATTGTTGAGGATTTTACTGAAATTTTATTTGGAGGTAATTTGGTGAAGCAATAAGAGCTATGTCTAAAAGAGGTTCATTTATAGCCTTTGGGAGAGAATGTTACTAATTCCTGAAGATCAAAATTTTGGAAGATTGCTGAAAGTTTTTGAAGATATCGTGTTTATCAAAGAAAAGAGAAAATGTCAATTTTTCATACGAATAGAGGGAGAATGTTGATTGCTTGAGAAGATTATTTTTTTCATCAAAGGGGGAGATTATAAATTTGAGCTTAAAGCGAGAAGATTAAATTGCAAAATATTTTTAGAGATGATCTTGATCCAAAGGGGGAGAATGTTAGAGCACATATTTGTTGGATGCAAGATCATAGAGAATGAAGATTAAAGTCAAAGTTCAAAGTCAACTCTCAAGCATCAAAGTCAAAGTCAAAGTTGTTGTTTTGTATCTTGTGTTGTAAGGGTGTTAGTATAAATAGTTCTTTGTCTTTGTAAGTTTGTAAGAGATTCGGTGATAACATTCAGATTGTAAGAATACGGGAGCTTATCAGAGAAGAATAGAATAGAACATTATTCTAGTGAGAGAGTGTAGAGAGAGAAAGTGAAATTGTAATCATTGTGATTTGTAATCAATGACATATGACTTACGGAATTGTTCATGTTGATTGTTTGTAGCAATTAGAACTTGAATTCTGGGAATAACATCCCTCTCTATATACATATATATATATATATATGTATATATATATGGGCTTATATATGGGCAGATTCAAACGAGAAGGTAGTCAATTTGCGAGAAGACGAGAAGGAATATGAGCCACATAATTTATTAATTAAAAAATAACATAAATAAGTTTTTAAAAAAATTAGGATAATTACAATTTGAATTGGATAAATCCTTAAAAATCTCATAATATCTTTTAAATTTATTTATTTTTTAATTTTAATAAATTCATAATTTTTTTATCAAATTTATATTAGTACTTTCTAGATAAAATCATAATTTTCATCAAATGTCACATGTGATATCCATAACTAATTCATTATTTATTTCACCATTTTTTTCTCTATTTCTCATATTTACGTTTTGAATCACATGTGATTAACTTCGTTTAACATGTGATATATTATTATTATCACATATGATCCCACTAGGTGGATTTTTGTAAATATCACGTATGATAATATATGTCTGAATATAAATGACGCATAATCACATGTGATAATATTTACATTACAAAAATATATATATAAATATACATAATGAATATGATTAACTAAAATATATACAATTATTACATGTGATAATATTTACGTCACAAAAAGATTTATAAATAAAAGTATACATAATCACATATGATTAACTAAAATATATACAATTATCACATGTGATAATATGATATATGATATGCATAAATATTCATATAATGATATCACATGTGATATTTGATTAAAATTGTGAAATTTTTTTAATTAAAAGTATATTTAGAAAAAAAATTAATAAATAATTGAAATTAAAAAATAAATAAATCTAAAAGATATAATGAGAGTTTTAAGGATTTATCCAATTTAAAATGATAATTATCCTAATTTCTAAAACTATTTTTTATTTATGATTTTTTTAATTAATAAATTATGTGGTCCACATTCTTTCTCGCCTTCTCGCAAATTAGTTTGCTTCTCGCATGATCTTCCCTATATATATATATACACATATATAGGGTCAGGTTCACGTGAGACCAAGCTGTTTCCGTGAGACCGCGTAAGACCAAACCTTAAAACATAAAACTTCACATCGAAACACTGTGAAGGTAAAAAATATTCGAACCTTCATAATGTAATCACACTATGAAGGTAAAAAAACCTAAACCAAGTTAAAAAAAATCAAACCTTCACAGCTAAAAGACTGTGAAGGTATATCCGAACCTTCACAGTGAAGACGCTGTGAAGGTAAAAAAAAACGAACATTCACAGCGAAAAACACCGTAAACGTAACATTTACGGTGTTTTCCCTATGAAAAGTTCGATTTTTTTTACATTCACGGTTTTTTGGTGTGAAGTTTCATACTTTAAAGTTTGGTCTCACCGGTCTCACGGAAACTGTTTGGTCTCACTCGAACTTAAGTCTATATATATATATATATGTGTGTGTGTGTGTGTGTGTGGAAACTGTTGTCCTCCGACAAAGACCTACACAGGAATTTGAGATCCTTCGAGATTGCTGCAAACAGTTTCCTGTTTCAAACCACGTCTTTCACTCGATCTCAGTTCCCACGTAATAAATTATCTTCATCATTATTGATTGCATCAAACATAAAGAAAGCAGTCACGAATACCATACACATTTGTTTTTCAGTTTCCATCCCTCAAAGGGCTACACAGTCATAGTCTAACAATTTTGACACTTTTGTATGTACAAACTATAACCTTTTCCCACATGAGTTACAGGATAAAATCTTGCACCTTTTTTTCCTTATTACTTCGTTCCGAAACGCGATTGCTACCCACTTACATTTGAAGAAGATTATTCACAGTAACTGAAACAGAATTTGTTCGCTGCAAATCCTGCACAATTCAAACCAATTCAAATCAATGCAAACACACCCACCTTCTATTTTACTTGCCTTTTAAGGTAAAACGGACATCAATGAACTATGGAATGAGAGGCGATACCCGCAATATTAATTCATCAGGGACATGGGGAAGCACTTCACGAACAGTTTCAGCCATGGCAAGTATGTTTGATAAATCATCGTCCAAGACACGTGGAGGAGTCCTAATGACTGAACCACCACCACCACCACCACCATGTCCTCGATGTCTTATGGTACTGGGAGAAGGATTGTTTGAAGTAGATGTGCTAGCAGCCTGGGAGGGATTTATAGGCCACAAATTCCACGCGGTATCTTCAAGGGCAGTCTGAGCATAGGTTTCTCCGACGGCTGCAAGATGCCTCATCATCATCTGGACTCTTCCCAAACCCACAGATCTCATACCTGTAGACGGACCCGCCCCATCAAATCCCAACCAACCTGAATCTGGTCCTGACCCCCTGCATGCCATATGAGCAGAAAACAAAGGAGAAGAAGCATTACATATAGTTGACACCTTAATTATCATACATTCATATCAAATTTGCTTACTCCCACCATTACATTTGGAATTTTGGGAACTCTTTACATTGTTAACACCCCTTCTTTTAGTTTTCTGGTGCTTATACAGCTTGGAGGGACACGAGATGAAATTAGAAAACATTAAATAAATTTTGAATTTAGCAGAGAGACAAACCTCCAATCATCACGTTCTAAAGGGCTCTGAATTTGATTTGGAATTACCCCTGTAGGCAGGGTATGACCAGGAACATTTTGCCGTTCAAGTCTAGAGCTTAATTGACGGGCGAGTTGTTCATCACTTGAAACATCACCAGAATGAGGTACATCATTTCCTTCAGGTGCGCCAACAAAGAGGGGTTTTCGACAAGTGGGGCAAGAATAATTGTCACTTAGACCTTGGTCCAACCTGGCATTGACATGCCACCGCAGCAATATCAGCATAGTTAATCATAGCATAGCCCTATCGCAACTGTAAACAAGAAATATGAAATTGTACCAAGATCTAAGGCACGCAAGATGGAAAAGATGATTACAGGAGAGCTTCTTAGCCTTGGCCATTGGTTCCTGAATTTATCCACCATGAGAAAATGCTTGCTGACAGAATATAATTTTAAATAGGACAACATAACAAAATTAAATGATTACCCGGCAAATGGCACATTCATCATCATAAGCTTGTATCTCCTCAGATGATGCATCAGGGAGAGCCCCATGAAGGGTTCCCAAAGCTATCCTTAACTTAATAAACCCTCTGGTACGCTTCAGAACTGCACTTAACAAGGCCTGCCTATGACATAAAATTAATATAAGCAAAAAATAGCCTGCTATTAATTTCTTTGGGAGGAGAGGGGTAAATACATATAAAAATAATGGAGAGTAAAATTGCAACACATGAAAGCATATTAAAGAACTAACACGTATATTCAGGAAAAGCACTGCATCTACAAGATGGAATGTCATGCCATGAAGCCGCCAAATGTGCACATAATGACCAAGAGCCATTAGAAAGGTCATAATATCAAGGAAAAATCCCACATTCCGTAATATCACACTCTTCCATTCCCACAGTGAACCTGCACATACACATCACGTAAGAAAGCGACACATCAGACTTAGGCCAAGCGAAAAACACAAATGCTACCAAACAGTAGGTAGATCTAAGAGACACACATATAACATTAACCATATGAACACATCACACTTAAAATGTAGAAACAAGACAGTCAAAGAATGCTAGAACATTATCCAAGTACATTTTTATGACCAAGGTCACAACATCAAATCAAGTCAGAACTGCACATATGCAAATGAGTTGTGCCACTGCAAATAAATAGACCGATTAATTAAGCAGATTTGCATGTCTGGATGAAAACCATATGCTACATCTACAATAGCATGACACTTGTTGACTGCACTGGTAAGCAGCCCCAACTCTATTAACGACATAAAACCGTCATAACATAAGTACCATATCATTTTTCCAAATAAAGGAAATGTAGAACAATAAAAATGAGTGTCTTGCCTGCTGCTGACATATCCAAAAGCTTCGTTATTTTGGAATTCGTGGTGTTGCCTGCTGAGTGATGAAGCCATATATCAAGCAGTTGAAATCCATGAACCAAAATGGCCTAAAAGCAATATAATGTAGACCCAAAAACTTATCAGCCACATTGTGAAAATATAACAACAGAGAAAAGAAAGAAAATGCTATGAATGCGGATGGAATTTGAAGAGAAGATACGGTCACTATACCTGTAGTGTTTCAAAAGCAATACTAAGAGGCTCAAAGAATAATAACAAAAATATAGATGGTGAAAAACTAATAGGGGCAGGCGCTGCTATAATTGCTTCAGCGGGTATAGTTTGGTAGATCAGTAGACACATCCTTATCCTGCAAATACGAGTAAAGAATACAGGAGATGACTAAGCATGAAAATGTTAAAAGCCGAGCAACCCACCAAGAAGATAAACCAAATTATCCCAGTATATCCCACCTGGGGTGGGGTTCCTGCGCACGCCCGCCCGGGGGGGGAGGGGTGATGGCACAGAGCAGACCTCTACCTCAAGAAGTAGAGCCATTGTTTCACCCCTGGCTTGTGAAAAGTGTGAGCAAAAAAAAGAGATGACCTTGAGACCAAAAAGAAAGAAGCTAAACGTATATATTGTAAGGCTGTAAAATCATGTTGTTCAAACACTAATGCCTTGTGTCCACACAAAAGAAGCATTAATCGTTTGATTTCTGCTTCCGACCAAACTTTTACAACTACAGGTCTCAACCATCTACTCCTCCAGACTGCATATCAAGTGCAAATTTTTTAGAAGCTTATAGTTCGGTTTTAACTTTGAGTTATCACATGAACTTCTCACTAAAAAGATAAGTCTTAGTGTGAAAGACAACATTCACTATCAATCAATACTTCAGCCGAAAGAGATTCCGAGAAAACATAATCAAATGTATCATCACTTTCGATTCTTAAATTATTTTTCTTCCAAGGGGGGTGAGACGTATCAATGGAAATGATTTGTGTAGTAGATGATGGACAAACATGAGTCAACCTGAATCTTACGAATCTGGACCTGACAATCCCAATTCACTTGCAAGCAAGAGATGACCCTAAGGGTACTGGTCCACAGATGATACCCCACCAAGACAAGTAATACAGTTGTGTCAATTCACGAGTTATCCTTTCCCTGGATCCCTACCCCCCCCCCCCCCCCCAAAAAAAAGGTGTGATTCAGCGAAGCATTTGTACTAAAAGACCTAGCTTCTTGCACAGGGTTACCAAATGAATTTAGAAAATGGGGGATCTAATATAGAAGTATGCTAAGCCCAATATGTGTTACTCCAGGAAATGCATCCCTGGTGCTCAAATTACCATTCATGTGATGTCTTAGCACATTAGCACAAAAACCAACAATAACATAGATAACTATGATCCAGAACTCTAGATGCATTTCTAATATGCAAAGTCATAGACTTGTGTAAACAGAAATTAGGAACACATTAAGATTTAAGGTCAAGCAAATACCAGACTGCGTCGACAGTGACAACCAGCAATAAGACACAATATACACGGAAGTAAGTCCAGGGAGTTGCAGAAGGAGATGCATTCAACCGTTCAAGGCGATCCCTTGCTAAAGCTTGAAACATCTGTAGAAAATTAACAATAATAGCCATAAAATTTTGCCACTTCTTTACATCCCCATAAATAAATGCCACACCGAAGTGTAATACTAATAATACCTTCAAAGAGCATAGTACAGTCAACCATGTTGACCACAATCCTGCTTGAACTATTGTTTGTGGGATTACCAAAGGAAGAAATGTTCCCTGCGAGGACAAGACCAATAGTAAATCAGCGTTTAATGATTAATTAGCATTCTATGTTGAAGATGGCATTATAATTTCCATCTCCATGACAGTAAGCCACATGCACAAAAAGGTAAAGATCAAATAAGGAAATCTAGAAATCCCTATCAAGAATGACCAGACGTCCCTGACTAGGCTGCACCACTCCATGAAACATACCAATGGCAGCAGCAGTGGTTGGGTAATGATAATAACAACCATAAACGATAAATAATTATCATTTCATAACAACAACAAAGGTTTATATAATAAGTTTAGTAGGTAACAACTGAGAAATACCCACAGGAATCACAAATGCTACCTCAAGAATGTAACAGTTTACTTGTTGACAAAGTTTGCAAATTATAGTTTCCTTGTATGTATGTTATTTCCCATTATGAAAATGCAAAATTTTCCAGGGTACGTGCACGCCCTATACTCCCTCCATTCCTGAAAGAATGATAAGTTTCTTCCCTGCGTGTCATTTATGATGCACTTCCTAACCTAGAAAGACTCCTAACAGAAAAATGTAAGAAAAAGAAACTACTCTAAGGGCGTGTTTGGTTTGCCGGAATGGATTGGAATTGGAGGGATTTGGATTTCAAATCCATTGCAATCCCGTGTTTGGTTTGCACGATTGTCCAGATTTGAAATCCTAGGATTTCTTTGAAATCCCTCCAACATAGGACTTTGAAATCCCAAGGGAATGGCTAGGATTTCAAGAGATTTCGTAGAATTTGTATATAATAATGTTTAAAAATATGTTAAAAACACTTGTTTTCTAATAGTCAGTTAAATAAAAGGTAATCTAATTACTTTTATATTTTTTCATAATTTTTTAATTATTTTTTTATAAACAATGAAATTCAAATTCATTCCAATCCTACAAACCAGACACACAAAAGGATTCCAAATCCTCTTAACTCCAAATCCCTCCAAATCCAAATCCCTATATGAAATCCATTCCATTCCTACAAACCAAACGGACCCTAACGCTTAGAAATAGTGATTGTTGACCACATATTTGTGTACTCTTATAGTTCATCGCCCAACCAAAAAATTTAATAACAAATTGACCATTATATCACTAAAAGCCAAAAGCTACATGCACAAGGTTGTGGCGTGGTGGTAAGAGCCTGGGGACTTCATAGCGGTTGCCCGGGTTCGAGCCCACTCGCAGCATTGTGGCCACGGGATGAATGCTCGCGGGCCATAGGCCTGTTTTCCAGGAGATTAGTCCGGGCCCAAAGTGGTCTGGGATACTCCTTTACCAAAAAAAAGGTGGTTCAGGATTTTGGTCATCATTCAATATGGTGTCTTAATCTCCTTGAAAATAATATTAGGCAATCATTTACACTGTTTGTTCTTGACACGTCAGCTTGTCACAAATAAAACCAACTGTGATCATCTGTCCAGAAGGACAAGTTGGTGGCCGTTCAGTCATCGTGATCATAAGAAGCTACATATATACATCATATAGATATGAGGCCAAAGATCTTAATCATAATCTACTTCACAGACACTACCGCCTACCTTGTAGATAACATAATTAACTAGTCGCTCCACCAATTTCCGAGATTCAGTTGCATGCAGCTCAACAAAAAATATTGTCTGCATGAATAAATAAATCATCAAAAAAATCAAGGCACAATATGTAAGAAACAGAACATTATTGAGATTCAAAGTCCAAACAGATGTAAGTAAATATCTAGTAGTGCCTACAATTGAGTTTGAAGACAATCTATATAGAAAACCTGAATACCTTAAGAGACAAGACGATCAGTATAAAAATGTTGAGGACAAAATTGACCACCAGTGCAATTGTGGTATAAGAACCCAACAACAGTTCCAGTACACGGCTAGCAACCCCAGGGTCAAGAAGATTTTCACCCATCAATCCATCTGACTTTAGTTTCACAAATGAAAGTTCTGTCCAATATTGGAGGCCTATAAAGCTCAACACTGTACAGACTGCCGAAATTGATAAATAGCCCACACCCATGGGATACAAAGAAAATTTCATTAGGGCAACAAAAGTTCCAGGATTTCATGAGATAAAAATATACATGACCTCCCTTGCACACTGAAGTGGTCACTGTGCAAAATTTATGGAGAAGCCCACAAACTATAACTTAGTTTGTACACCTCCCCAAGGAACCCTTCAAGGTATCTCCTGGGCTCAGATCTCAATATAAGTGACCTGTATCAGAATATTTCAAAATTAGTAACTGATGCAGCAACACAAAACTATAGCATACTTTTAGCAAACATCGTGACTTTCTAACTGATTATCTTCTGTTGCTCTCTATCACATGACTAGAAGCTATGACAACTAAAATCAAATACAATGTGGATTCATGTCCCCACCGATGAGTTATCCTATTCAAGTTGTTTTTTACTTTGGAAAGATATTGCATATTTCATTCAGCCATACTACATTGCTATTGCCCTCTATATGGTCTAGAAGTTTGACTCCCCAACATCTAGTTCTCTTTTGTGCACCAACCTACACAATCACCTAATTTTCTGACATCATCCTCATTCTGGCAGGTATGTTATAAGCCATTCATGAGGACGATGAAGATAAAGACTGTATGTAAGAATCACACTTGGCAAGAGAAAGTCACTCAAGGCAAGAAAACGTATCTTGCCTTTTTTCGCATTTGGCTAAGTAGGTCAAATCTCAGTGGAAAGTAGCCATGTTCGGCAACCATTCATAAGCTAGCTTATTTTTTGAGCTTATTGATGATATATGTGATTTATATACACGTTACCATGGTCCTTCATGTTGTAGCCCAGTGGTAAGGTAACATCCTGGGGGGTCAGTGGATAGTATCCCTGACTACCCAGGTTCGAACCCCGTGGTGAGCATCCTGTGACATCCATGATCATGGGTCTGCCACATAGTGGTACCCTTAATTGGGCTGGGTCGTGATCGATGGGGATTAGTCGGGTGGCACCCTTAAGTGGGAGCCCGGATACCCCGGGAACGTGTGTGTGTTAACTTGCCGTTCAAAAAAAAATATACACGTTACCATGTTCAATTCTTTAATCAAGTAACTCCATTTTTTTTTCTAAATTAAAAATATTGGAAGAAACAGAAACTGAAAACCATCAAACTCCCTCCCCTTTCCAACACAAAAGAAGGAGCAAACACCTATCCCAAAAAACAATTCCATTATATGCTGGGAACAAAAGGTGACAAGAAATTTCAAACTGATCAAACTAAGTGAAACGAATTCAAAATTGAATACAAGACTGAAAATAAATGCTAGGAAAGCAACCAGACAACACACTATCGACTACAAATGCCATTCTGGATCCAATTCGAAAAGTCAAACAGCAGCCTAGAAACCCTAGAATCCCCTAGTAATCAAATAAATTAAAATAAAAAACTACCAAACGAAGAAATCAAAAATTATATACACAAGTCCTTACATACAAATCGTGTAAGTAGAGAAGAAGAAACAGATAATCAGAAAGCACGTATATTGATGAGCTGATTGCATCTAGATAGTACGATATGAATGATGATGAAATCAGGTACAGAATTAAATCGTGATGAATACCGAACCTGTGTTGATCCAATACGAAGATGTGAAGTGTTGGGCGAAAATTCCTCCGATCTTGGCCTGGCGCACACACACGCAGATTAGAGAGAGAGAAAATTGGGCAAATTTTGCGGGAAAGCTCAGAGGAGAAAATTATAAAAGAAAGGGAAAAAAGGTTGATTCAATTTGCAAGTGATATTATTTTCTTCTTGTACTTCTTGGGGCCTGCGGTGCCCTTTTTTGTCCTCACTTTCCTCATAAAAAGATATGCTCAAATCAATATTTTCATCAAAATCTATAAATGATTCTATATTATTATTTTAATTTATTCAAAATAAGTTTTAAAAGTAAAAATTTGTTTGTTTTATTTGATTGGAATTTTTTTTTATTAATTAAAAAGTGAAATACTTACACATTCTATAACTGTATGTATTTTTCATTGTTGACATTTATACTGAGAGAGAAAAAAAGTAATTTTTAAAGCAGTTGTAGAAATTAATCAAATTTCAGAAACAACATAAAAATCATAAAACTTGTATAATTTGTTTTTATAAGAACTATTATAAAAATCACTTAGTTCTGACGATATATTTGGGCAAAAGTTGATTATCGACAAATCCAACCACCTCATACAAAACCCGCCTCCAAGAACACTAATGTGAGTGGTCAATTTTTAGCTCACTCGGCGATTGAGGTTAGCCGCGGTTGAACCCGAGACCTGTCCTGTATTTGGACAATGTCACTCTGCCCTTATGCCAATTGAGCAACACGCTAGAGGCAATTCGCAAGTTCTTGGTACGATATGAGTTGGGTCTCTTTGGTCTCCCATTCTCCTATACCTCTCTCTATAGAAAAAAGCTCTGGCTTCCCTCACTCAAAAAATAAGCCGTTGTGACACAAGTGTATCGAGGTAGGCTGCTCCAATGACCAAGAAATAGCACTTTAGACGATATAATATAAATTACATTTATTCGTAAAAGTTTTGAAATTTCATAAATATGTTAATTTTAATAAATTAAAAACAAATTGTTATTTACTACACTTGACTTTATTAAAAATAATTTCAATCCTCCATTTACTCTAGATCTGTTCCCGCTTATGTTCTTTATACTTGTTCTCGTTGCATTTTGCATTACTAAAAAAGGTAAAGACGTGATAAAGGTATTCATCGTTCAACGATACTTGATTAGTATTTACATTAATTTAGGTTTATTTTCAAATTGACGTCATATTTGACAAAAATTTATATATATATATATAGGGTGCGTTTCTTTTGCAAACCAAACAATTTGTACAAACTATGCAAACTACTATTTTAGGAAACAATATATATATATTTATGGATAATGATTATAATTCATTAATAATGATTGTGATATATATGAAAAATGTTAAGTTTATTCATTATAATCATGATTTTAAATTAGGAAATGTTAAGTTTATTCATTATAATCTTGATTTTAAATTAGGAAACATAATAAAATCATATATTCATTAGACTTGATAAACGGCTAAGATTGGTTCACAAAGTTTGCACAATCTGACTGGTTTGCAAAAGATACGTCCCCTATATATATATATATATATATATATATATATATATATATATATATATATATATATATATAATGTAGTTACCTTGAACTTAGACAAAAGTATTCATAGTTTTAAAATTTTGACTGCCATGTATTTCAAAAGATGGCTGCATGTTATAAAGACGATTTGGTGAGCCAACGTAAATTGACTTTTATATATTTTAAAGCCTTCATACGTTGACTTTATTCAATATAACTTTTTGTTATGTATGTATTGTAACACCTTTAAATCTCATGCTTCCATTTAACCATTTATGCTCTTTTTGTGTGTATACTTATATGATATTATTGGTAATTAGCTTCCGGTAGTTTAAAATTCAAAAAAATAGAGGATTTCGAGTGAATTTGGCCTTCCCGCAACCTGGTGTGCACACTAGGGTGGCCGCCCAAGTCGCATAACTCACTGTGTTCTCAGACCTGGGTGGAGCGCGCGACTTGTGGTCACAGGGTCGTCCGGCGACTCCTGCCGCCTTAATCCCGCTTTTTGATCTTTTTTCCTCATTTCTTCTCCATAATTTCTCCTTTCATCTCCTTTCTTTATCTCCCTTCATCAAAGCCAACTTTGAGAGCATTTCAAGAGTTCGATAAACATTCAAAACAAATGAATCCTTTTGGAGCATGACTCAAGGCTCTTATTCATCATCTACGGCTATTTGCTTGGTTTTTTAGGTCTTTCATTAAAACATAACATGTGACTTCATTCTACTTTCACTATAATTTATATACATGTCAAAAACTTATTACTTTGAGCATTTCCAAGCTTTACTGATTAATATATCATCTAATACATAAATATTTTGAATTATGGATGTTTTTTGACCTAAATAATAAGATGGAACCTTGTTGGGTGGTTTCTCTTGATTTTAATCATATTTTTGTATGAAATCAAAGAGATTTCTATTATTTATGGAGCTATGTATGTTTCTTGTATTTCATAAGTTTCCAACTTGGTATTATTGTGATTTGTGAAGCTATAACCTTATGCACGAGGGTTAGAAACTTTGTGTTATCAAGTATGTTGTAGTTGTACTTATTTTAAATGCTATTAAGTAGACACTAAGGTGACGTTTGTTTTTTAAGAGGTCAAAAGTCTGAAGTCTTATTTTAGTTATGTTTAATAAGAGGTGGTGTGTAAAAAGGTTTGAACGATTCATACTTAAGAGTAGGCATGGGAATGGGCCCCGACCCGTCGGGTAACCCGATCCACCCGCCCCGGTCGGGGACGGGGATTCCCCGCTAAACCAGGTATCGGGGACGGGGACGGGGATCCCCGCTTTACTCAAACCGGGGACGGGGACGGGTATGGCACTCCCCGCCCCGTACCCGTATTATATATTATTTAATAAATTAAATATATATATATATATTATTTATAATAAATTAATGTGCACTCAAAGTTGGTTACGGAAATAACTTCAAGGTAAAAAATATTTAAATTTTTAGCCATACATGTATTTGTATATATATTTTTTCTAACTTATCTTACCTTTTGTAGATAAAAAACATGGAGAGCCTAAAGCATTTGATGAAACAATCACATATGATGCGGGTATCGAGTAACAAGTAGTGATGCTAATTTTTTGGATGTTGATATGTAATTTTTGTGAAGTCCAAGTGAAAATACAATTAGTGAATGACGTCAACTTTAATGGTTTTGAACTTTTAATTTTTAAATCTTGGTGGTGTTTTAGTTTTTAATTTAGTTAAAAAATTTGGTGTTGTAATATTGTTGTTGCTACTGTGTTGTTCGGCCAATTCCCATGCAGAGGTAGAATTTTTGGTGCAAGTAATTTCTTTTGGTTGTTATTGTGTTGTTCCCATGCAATATATCTTTCTTGAAGAAAGAAGAAAGTTTCTTCTTCTTTTTTAAGTCTTATATATATTGAATATTTTCATTGTTTTTTGGTATAAAAAAATCTCCGTTTCCCCGTCGGGGATCCCCGCTCCCCGTTGGGGACGGGGATGGGGATGTGATCATAATCCCCGGTGGGGACGGGGATGGGGACGGATATGGGGGAACGGGGACGGGGATTGGGGTCCCCGCCCCATCCCCGCCCCATTCCCATGCCTACTTAAGAGCCATTAAAAAGTTTTTTTTTTAAACAAACAACCCCTAAATGTAAAATGAGAACCTTGATGTGACACTTAGCTAGATGACGAGTGGGCACTAGGATTCATCATCCTTGAGGTGAATTTCATCATTTATTAGGAGTAAACACTAAGGGCCTCTTTACCAAATCTTTCATTAAGCCCTGTATGGATAAATGTGTCTGTCTAGATAAATGTGTCTGTCTGAATAAATTGATGTTGTTGTTTACTTTTTTATCTGAATGAACAGTCTGAATAACATAAATGACCAATTTACCCCTGAATATTAATTTTAAGCTGTTTTATAAATTGTTGTTTATTTTTTAAGCCATTTAATCATAAATTCATTGATATAATCCAAAAATAAAAACATAAATTCAAAAATCAATACTGGTGGCAGTTAATGCAGGAATCAACTAGAAAGATAACACCTTTACAGACAAGAAATAGATCATGGTAATCTGAAAGCTCTGTACACATGGTGCAAAAAAAAAACAAAAAAAAACTCAGTGATCCAAGACAAAGTTCCTGGTTGATCAACAAATTAACAAAACTCAGTTCGGCTAATTCTTTGACAATTTGAGTCACAACATGATGTGTATATGTACAAAACCAAGGTTGATCAACAAATTAACAAATAACAGACCGTTGATCAACAAATTAACAAATAACATCTACTAAAATTACAAATCACATCGAGAATTTCAGTTCCAGAAGTTTTAAATTGTTAACATGAAACTAATAAAGAATTGATTTTCCATTAATTTCATGGAGTCGAACCTGATTTTCCAAAAAGATGTCGTACCTGAAAGTGGGTCGATGGAGGCGACGGAGGCGATGCTGCTGCAGGCAATGCACACGCATGTCGATTGGAGGCGATGGAGGCGTGAAAGAGGAAGAAGAAAGGATTAGGTTAGGAGAGAGTGTGAGGCGATGGAGGCGATGGTCGATTTGGATGCGATGGAGGTTGCAGGTCGATTTGGATGCGATGGAGGCGTGAAAGAGGAAGAAGAAGGGATTAGGTTAGGAGAGAGTGTGGTCTGATAGTTTTTGTTTTTTTAAGGGTAAAAATGTCAACTTTTTGGCTTATTGGGGACAACCACTCTTTTTACATCTATGCGATTAAGTCAAAAATGGTTGTGCGATTAATCCATTAAGCCCCAAGTAAACACCTCATGTGTCTGCACGAATAAGCCATTCACCCCATTAAGCCCAATAAGCCCCAAGTAAACACCCCCTAAGGGGTTGTTTGTTTGTTTTTAAAAACATCTTAATGGCTCTTAAGTCTGAATCGTTCAAACTTTTTTACACACCATCTCTTATTAATCATAACTAAAATAAGACTTCAGACTTTAGATCTATTAAAAAACAAACAACACCTAAAGGTATTGGGGGCTTAAGGTGACGCATGATTGGGTGTGCATTGAAGTCATATAATATGAGGTGTAACTCGATATGTGGCAATACTTTTATTACTTGTATGTATTTGCCATAGTTTCCCATAGTGGCTTTAACGATCACATATTCACATTTATTTATGGAAATTATGTTGTTGTATTTTCACTCGTTTTTAGGGATGTTACATTATGAAAACATGTGATATGGTCTATTGCTATTTTTGTACAATGAGAGAATCTGTATGTTTCAAAAATTGTATATTAATGCTTTTTAAACATGTATATATTACTTTACAAGTTATCTAAATAATACATATAATTAGAGACAAAAACGTAGGAAGCATGACAGAATGTCGTTTCTTCATATCAACACGTATTTTACTATTTTTTCTCGTAAATCACACATATATGTTTGTATGCACGATACTGATCCCTGACCCATTGTTGCTTTAATAACTTTTGCTTGTATTTGTGTTGCATACAAAACATACATGTTTTTTTTTTTTTTTTAAACAATATAATATTATGTAACAACATTTGTAATAAATAAAATAAATAAAACTAAAATGGGTAAACATTAATACTTCAAGACGAACAAAACAAAAACACAGCGGTTAGAAAGCACTTTTCCAGAACCAAATGAAAGTTATTTGTGAAATTATTAAATTATATTGTTGAAAAAAAGGCCAATTTGACAACTACATTACATCCAGGGAAACTTTGGTTTTCTCTAATATATTGGTTGTAAAATAATAATCACGTGGACGGTGGATAAGTATGTTTAAAAAATAGACTTATGACCATATTAAATATTATAATAAAATTGTTTATATATATAATTGTATTGAATACTTGTAAATTTGTTATTTAATCAAAATACTTAATGTTATAACAACAATTATTATATTTTAAGAGCATATATAACAGGTTCTTTATAATTTTTTTTAAAATAGACACCAAAAAGTCAAGATATCTAATCAAAATTACAGTTTACTCCAACATATTCTCTATTTTAGGGATATCAACATTAATTCTATTAAAATATTATGTAGTTTTATTATCCCGATGCATTTTTTAAAATAAATTTCACATAAAATAATAGTAAATATCTTACTTGTGGAAATGAATAAAAATGATAATTTCCTTTACATTCCATTAAATTTTCGAGAATTCTTTAAACTTGGAACTTTTTTGTTTTTTCTATTTTGGAGAAAGAAGCTTATGGAGCAATATAACAAAACCTGTTGGAGATGCTCTAAGTATCATAATCAAAAACAAACCATATTGGACCGTTTACCAACATAAATTATGTAAGTGTTGGTTGAATAAAAGTATTGTCCATGTAAACAATGATTTGTAGGTGTGTTTAGTTATTTTACCAATTTTCGACCAAAAATACTAAAGATAACACCAATGTTAAACATTAGCACTCAATTTTTATTATTCATCATAACAACACTAATTATCTTCAATCGGTTGGTGTTAAATTATATCATTTTTATATTGACGTATATTTATTAATTTATTATTGAACTATAATCATCGTAATGTATACTAATTAGTTTAAGTAAAATAGTTGATTTACTTTTTTATATTTATTTAACTATAATATTTTTTTTTTGTATATTAATTAAAGTGAGGAACCAAATATGTTATAAAATTGAAAGTATCTGGGGAGTGACCAAATCTATTATTATAATGAAAGTAGATGGAGAGAGGGATAATGGACTAAACTCTTACAAGATTGAAGTTGTTAAAATGAAAGTAAATGGAGAGGAATGGTTAATGGATTAAACTACCTCTCACTAACTCAATTTTAAAATGACGACGTTATTAGGAGGGACCATATCCGTTATCAAAATGAAACCATATGGTTGTTCTTCATTAAATATTTAGGGACCTTACTCTTTAGAGCATCTCCAACAGCTTCTCCAAAATGAAGATTTTGGGGATTTTTTGCTCCAATAGATTCCCAAAAACCATTTCTAAAATGGAAAAAACATAAGAGAGATGATGAAAATTTCCAAACTTCGAGATATATTAAAAAAATGATTACATATGATAGAGAAATGGTTTTTTATTCATTATACCAATGAAATTGCTTTAAATTATAGAGTAAATTACATTTTTGGTCCTTGTGGTTGTCATCCATTATCAAGTTTGGTTCATCTTTCAAACTAATTACAATTTTGGTCATTGTGGTTGCCATTTTATTTCACCTTTGGTCCCTCTACCAACTTTAGTTAAAAGGTTTAGTTACATTAAGGGTATTTCGGTCCTTTCACCTTTTCTATCTTTTTCATTTTATTAGATTATATAGGAAATTACAATTATAGTCATTGTGGTTTGTTTTTTTCTCTTCTCTTTTTTTCATTTTTCATTTTATACTACTATTATTCTATTAATGTTATAGGATAAGTGTGTCATCGTCTAAATGATATAACGATAGAGATAGAGATAGTGATAGAGATAAAAATAAAATATATCAGAGTTAGATTAAAACTATAATATCTAGTTATCTACCTGTAATCCATCCCTATATAAAGGGTTTATGATTAATGAGAATTTACAGCTTTTCTATTATATCTATATTAATTGTTCTACAACACGTTATCAGCACAAAGCTCTATCAATCAATCCATCGATCGGTTTTCAAGCTTCCAACTTAATCAATCAATTCTTCCGTTGTTATTGCAATCCAAGTAAGCATTCTTATACTCGTAACATAATATCATGTTATAGCTAATAATTAAAACCGGTTCGGGTAATGTTAATTGGGTACAACCTACAAAGTAAATTTATTTTATATAGTTTTTTGTTTTGAAGAACTACCTTACCAAAACTATAGATTTACATACCCTACATTCAACTCGATTTCAGAAAAACACATGCCCTGATTTATATGTTCCTCTCTATGTTTCGCTTGATATAGTTTATGATTACCACCACTTAAATCATGATCTGGGCTCTATTAAATTTCGGAAAGTTTTTGAAAATCGAGAACTCGTTTTTTTTACTGCAAAATCCAATTAAAAATAAAAAATATATGTTGAACCAGGCCAGTAGTTAATCATTGTTTATAACCCAAATCACTTTATTCTCATGGCCTTCATCGAAAATAGTTAGGAGATTGAGATAAAACGGTGGGAGATGGGTTTCATAGTTTTTCTTTTAGGATAGAAAGAAGATAAAGACATCATTAGCTAAAAACCCTAGCCCCTAGTCTTTGTATTATCATTGTTTATGCCCATATTTAGCGAACTTTCTATTGGTGAGCCAATAGAAGGCTTCAAAGATCAGTCGTGAATAGTCTATTTCAAAATTCTGAAACCAAACAGATTTATCCTTTTGGCAAGACAGGTCCCTCAAGTATGAGGATTTAACGCTGGTACACGTCCTAAACTTTTAGATATTGACATTTAGCCCCCTGATTTCAATGTTTTGCGAACTTTACACTTTTCAACCCAATATGACATTTTCTTTCCTTTTTTTTGTCCAATTAAAACAAACTCCTTTATTCGCTCCTCACTTTCACTATTTGACATGATTGACCATTTTTTTTTCTTCATATTTTTGGTCCAATAAAATAAAATTTCAATTTTTTTTCTTTTTCACATTTATTTATTTCTCTCATTTTGGGGTGTCACAAAAATAATATTTTATTTGTTGTATTGAATATTTTAATAATATAATTAGTTGTGTAATATCTAAAATAGAGAATATAGATTGGAGATGAAGATGATTTTTTTAAGTTTTTCAATTTTTACTTCTTCATTTTAAAGAAGCTCTTAGAGATGCTATGTAAACCACAAGAACCATATTTGCATTGAACCCTTTATATAATAAGTCTTTTTAAGTTTTTCTCTTTTCCTATGAATTAGTCGGTGTTATCTCAAATTTTGGAAAAAGAAAATCAAAATTTTAATGATTTATTTTTCTCTCTTAAAACTTTTTTTTTATTAACATCGGTGTTTAAATCAGTTTGTACATACCTTGATTAATCTTGTAAGGTCTTCAAGATAACAACCAAAAAAAATCTTCAATAGCCTTAAAGAGATGTCAAGTTGATAGTATATGAAAAGAAACCCCAAAAACCCAATGTTTATTTTTCCAGTTAAGTTAGTTCTTAAGGTTTGTCTCATAAACTTTGAGAACCTTGAAAAGTGAAGTGATGGGTTTAGCTTGATACAATGTAAAAGTGATGGGTTCAAGTTGATACAAAATGAAAGTGATGGGTTCAAATTGATACAAAATGAAAGTGATGGGATTCAAGTTGATACAAAACGAAAGTTATGGGTTCAAGATGTCAACTACTATAAACGTTAGTAATATACTGGCACGGTAGATAATGCACAGGCTTGATTTGAAAACAAAATGAAAGTACTGGGTACAAGTTGCCAAACATTCTAAAACTTAGGGGAACTTTTGGCTAATTCTCATTCCCCGTGAAATCATGCTGTCCGTTGCTAGAAGGTTTATAATTCCACCGCCTTGTACGGTGGGCACCACCGCACTGCAACCTTTCTGAACCTTCTTCTCCGATCAAACTCTTGTCAAAACCAGAGGAGGATTAAAGAGAAGTGAGATAGTGATCATTATATTCGTTGATGTTTCTTTGCCAAATCGCTCCAAATTTTGAAACCCTAGAAGAAAGGATGAGATAATAAGAAGCAGTTTTTCATCCATGTTAAGAACAGTATGTGGTAGATACGTTGCTCATTACACTCGCCGATTCTGCAATTTCAATGGCAAAACAAACCGACGTTTGGTTTCCTCAGGTTTTCCTATCGTTCTCATTGTTCTATTCATCTGTTAGTACTTAGTATAGCGATTATAATACAAAGATAAAGTATGATTGATAGATTTAAATCGTCCTTTAATAAGAACATTTGTAGCTTGATATATTTAAAGATCTCGCAAATGGCCATTTATGTTTGGATCAGTTACCGGCTAATTGAAATTTCGCTTGATTACTTATACGCAATTGTTTACTTTTACCACATATTGTTCCTAACATGAATGAAAAACTACTATCTATTTAATCACTCTTCATCATGTTTGTCAATCTTCAATCTACCAACATTTGCTCTTAGACGCACTCCTTATGTTCGACGAAATGCCTCAATAACCCTGATAAACTAAACCCGTTCAAGGCATCTTAAGCAACCAACTCAAGTTGTTTTGTTTCCTCGTGCTCATCTCGTACACGGCCTACTCAAGTCGCCTTCATCCTCGCACTACTCAACTCCCTACATGCGACCTTATAAACTATCTGCTAAGGCCGTTCTCATCCTCCTGTTCACCACGTGCGTGACCTAGTCAAGTCATGTTCATCTATTCGACCTTGAAAGAAACTTGCCCAAGTCAATTTTAACTCACTATTTGCGATTTTTCTTTACCTTTCCGATCCATCAATTAGGACAACTAGATCCGCCAAGCACTCGCATCATCATCAGATCACTCACACGTTGTTGCAATGTCCGCATTGGAGTTGCAAACATCGTTACAACTTACATGAAACAACCGAATCATTGCCTTTCAGGTTGCCACAAAAATCATGTTCATGGGTTCCTTAATTTCCGGGAAAAAAAGATCTTGTTCATGGGGCCTATGCCCAATCGGTCATAGCTGCCACCATAGGAAAGTCTTAATGTCACTCACACTCTAAAACAAGTTTTATCTAGTTCCTCTCATACGTTATCATCAAGAACACCTAGCAACTTGAGGTATTATCTTATTCTTCTGGTTATTATCTTTGTCAAGCCAAACATGCTTCTGACATTCTCTTTTGAGCAAGCTTCCTTAGCAGGTGATCAAATCCCCTAAATATGTCATTATAAAGAACATGAAAAGTAATTATGTAAGGCATTATTGGTTGCCATTCTCCCTATCATCAGCTGTGGGAGCTGGTATGTCATGACTTCATCACACACATTAGTATGTGCCTGTTCATGATGGTCAATAGAGGAATTGGTTACAACCATTCATTTCTGTAGTGTGAATGTCATCATGGCTGAAGTTGGATTCAATTGTAATGATAGGAACAGATAATTAAGATTCTTTTCGCAGATGTATAGTAGTTGTTGCTTTATAATTTGACTATGATAGTATGATGTTAATTGTTCTTAAGGATGTACTAGAGCTCTGAATGCTTAAAATTTGCAGCCGCAGTGCTTCTTAAATATATCATGTAGTTATTGCAACTAAGCAAGAAATGTGATTGCTTTTGGCTTCATACCTGTAGAGACAAAGAAGTGTCCCCAGTAGCATCCACAATGGGTAGTTTTTTCATGAGAGCTTTTTCAAAAAAGTGGGATCCAATGTTCAGGTGGCCAAGTAAAAAGACTTCTTGTGCATTTAGAGCATCTCCAATCTTACTCCCGACATTTAGTTAATAAAGGGAGTAAAATGCATAAAAGTTAGTGTGCAGGAACAAGATAATACATTGTTTACCCCAAAGATGCTCCCTACATCAACAAATATACATAATTTTAATAATAACTTTTTTTTTTAAAATTTTTTGAATAGAACAAAATAAGAACATAACATGATATACATTATGTATATAATAAAATATTGTAGATTCGTTATAAGGAGCTTCTTACATGTAGAGAGTGTGACGATGAAAATTAATATAGGGAGTAAATTGAAGTGAGTTTTATTTTCAATTTTTTTTCTTCATATTTGACTCCATAAAATATTTATGAAGGGAGTGCATTCTTACAAGCAAAAGTAAGTTTTGTTATTGTCAGATCTTTTCCAAAATGTGAGGTGGCCAAAAAAACTTTTGAATAAGATTCCATTGTGGATGCTATTGTTTCTATTCAAAATGTGAAATATAGTAGCAGATGATTTTAGGTTGCGAAAAGGACCCGTTATTCTTTTGACCTTGTCATTTAAACCTCCGGTTTGTGTCATATTCTAGCTCTTATTTGGCCTAGGGGCTGTTTGGCATTTGCTGAATGGTTTAGTGCAGAATGATTAAGTGGTCTGAATGATTAAGAGGTTTTTATGATATAGTGTAAAATGAAATATGGTTGTTTGCTAACTGTTCATAATGAAATCAGGGCTCTTAATGGTTAAGGGAGGGTCAAGATACAAAATCATTAAGAGGATTTTGGAACCATTAAGAGGCAGCCCTTTTTTTTGCCAAACAAGATTTACCTCTTAGCGATTCAGAGGTTGCCTCTTAATGGAACCATTAAGAGGTAAACAAACAACCCCTTGGTGTTTATTTCCTAGCCATACTTTTATCTAGAAGGATACATATCGTTTTAATATTTGTAGTGTTGGATAAAGACCCAATTGGATCTGGATGTTGTTCTATTTGGCTAAGGTGGTGTGAAATTTATAGATCAAATGAAGGTTTTCTGTAGCAGCTTCCCCAAAGTAGGACAGTTATATCTATGTGATTTTGTATCTTATGGAATAAAGAATAAAAGAAGCCACCTACATATAAACAAGAAGATTGTATATGCTACAAAATGAGAAACCTTTACAAAGCACGTAGAAGAATAGCTTAGACTTGGAGGGTAAACTTCCACAGAGTTCTCATTAGCTTTTGGGCTTTGGGCTATGTATTCATTAAACCATTCTAGGTGGTCGAATAAGTTGTGTTAGTATGGCCAATAAGGACAAGCAACACCAGATAAGGTTTTGAGCCCAAATCTAACAGCTAATAAGCTCAATCAAGGGACCCAAAAGGCAGGGAAAGGCATAAAGAGGCCCAGAAGAGCTGTCACCAAGGGGGTACATATATAGTTAAATGTATGAAACAAGGGAACAACCAACCCACATGGTCCAGAACAAGCTTTGAACAGCAAATGGGCCTTGTGGGATACAAGTCATACAACCCATTATACAATCCCCAAATAGGATATTAGATATATTCAACTCAATCCCCTCTAAAAAAAACTAAAATATGGGTTCATCCCCTCTAAAACACAACACTTTTCCAACAACACATTAAAACACAAAACTTAAAAGCAACTACACATATGTTTTAGAGACCATGAATATTAGACCTTCAAATATAGAGACCTCCTTTGATTTACAAAAAAAAAAGTGTTTTAGTGGTGGGTTGGAGCAAACATGACCTCCATTTTAGTGTTTTAGTGGTAGGTTGGAAATGCCCTTAAGATTCATACTGATTTAGCTTAAACGGGTTTTACAGCAGCTTTACACATAAGGCAATCAAAGTGGGAAAAGGAATCAAATTGGTTTTTTTTTTTTGAAGTATATAATATTTATATAGTAAATGAAACTCACACACGTTCCACATGGGCCATGCCTTTGGCTAGGCTTGAAGCATCAACGTCTAAGAAAGTTGGATTACTAGATACTTTTTGGTGGTTGGTTGTTTCTTAATACTCTTTTGTGTAGCTTAAGTTGCACATATTGAATACAAAAAGGTGAAGGAACAGCAACCACGTAGTGTTGGCTTGTTTGTGGGAATAAATTCTGGAACAATGACGTAGACGGTTAACTCGTGGTGTCCAAGCATCCCCTACTCTAGACTAGAAAATAGAATAGATTAAAAAACATAAAAAAATGGTCCTACATGAAATTTCATTACTGGAAAGTGGAAACAATTGAAGCACATGAAGATCACAGCCCCAATTGTATTTTTAATTTTAGGTGCACAAGGATTGGCAAATTGCTTTCTTGGTCCATTTTGGTTTTTGGTTTCTTTCTTAAATTTTTTTTAAACCTAGTGGCTTATCCACCCATGACTTGTTACCTAGTATGTGGTGGACCATCTTCACTCCACCATTGGTCTTTTGCTCTCTTGTTTACTGCAAAATTAACCTTTAATTTTCATTCCCTCTTTGATTCTAAACTTTTATCCAACAAGCTTTCAATTTTCCCATATTTTATTCTCACTACTTTAATTATGCTTTAGGAAAAAGCAATGTTAACTGATTTTAATGAAGTTAGAGCACCAGGTCTTGTGATTTATTTATTTTTGCTAAGAATAAGTGGTGTACACCGGGGGCCAAAGGAGAGCACGTCACGTGTGCCGGACATTGACGGGATATTCATATTGTAAATTTTTTATTTTATTATTTATGATGAATGAGGTTCATTATTTATGATGAACGAGAACAAATAAGGACACTCTTTAAACCTCATTTAACAATAGAAAACAAGTTTATAAGTGAACTTTTACAACTATTATTATTCCCTCTGTCCCAAAAATAAACGTTCATAATGAAAAATGAAACATAGTTTTAGGAATGTGTAATTAATACACTTTTTAAATAACTAAATGATACTTTTACTCTTCATAATAATAGAGAGAGAAGGTTTCTTTATCTCATAATTAAGGGTGGAATGAATACTATTTTTTTGAAATTAGACATTTATTTTAAGACAAACTAAAATAGTAATGTTGATATTTATTTTAGGACGGAGGAAGTATTATACATGGGATATGTGATAAGTCTAAAATAGATGGTATATTACGTAGCAAAAACTGGCTCAACAATGTTTGTCTAATTTGAAAACTCATGTTTAATGTCGTTTAGTGTGACGTTGAAGGACCACTGCCATTAATGGCCTTGTTTATCTAAAATATTGGATGGATAATGATGGTCATTAGAATTACAACCACAAGTAGATAACATACAAAGCTTTGCCTTCTCATTCAAACATGAGCCATTTTTCAAACAATTTCCAACCTGTTATTCGCGTCTGTTTCTATTAATCTCTTTATTCTATTCGTGTTGAAAAGCAAGCAAAGACTAATTGATCCCATGTAGAAAAATCGAAATATACTTCGTTCTCTAACGAAAATGAGGATTTGAACCATCGACTTCCTTATATATCTATCATATGGTTCAAATATTACCAAACTAAATGTTCGATTTGATTTGATGATCGGGGTACTCGTTATTACATGTACAAACATTTGAACCCGATCATCATCTCGGCCATCTCCTTACCTTAGAATCTTGGAGAAAATACAAATGTATACACGGCCCCTTTCTCCCTTTCTCTCCTATTATTGAAAGCAGAGACCATAAAAATGGCACAATTTTGCACACACACTCTTACCAAAATCTTCACCATGCATCACACTTCTTCAACCACACCAGACCGTGAGCTACCACCACTCGAACCCACTTGAGATTCTTGACACTTTGCCGTCACCTCCGCCACCACAAGTTTAGTAAGAAACAACCCCGCCACGAAAGCCGCCACCATAAGCATGGTGAAAACCGCACTCCAGCTACGAGTCGAAATGTAACCCGTTAGTACCGGTCCGATCGCAGCACCGATCGATCCTGTGCCATCGATGATAGCGGTGACTGTCGCAAGTGCCTTCGAGTTTCCCCTGAGAGACTGATGGGTCCCGAGATCAGCAGAAACTGCTGTCGTAATGAGAGCGTACGGCCCGTTGACAAACATCCCCGTGGCTAGCATGAGGATGATGTTTATAGGCATGGATACATGCCCGTAACTCCGATACAGGTATAACACCGGAATAGCACAGTACATGAAGCTTGCTGCTGTAATGGCACGAGCATTTAGCTTGTCGGAAATGTGACCTGCTAGGATTCCTCCAACAACACCCCCTACATCGAACAATGTAGATAAATTCCCGGCAGCCTCGTTCGATAAGTACTCACCATTTATAGCTGCAAAGTTCAGAAAACGATTAGATCAACCCAAATCACTCGAAACAACTAAAACCATCGTGGAAAGCTACTGATAACACGTACCTGTATGACTAATGTAAAACGGAAGCCAATAGAGGAACGTATAAGCAACCAATTTCGCGAAAAAGAGGCATAAGGCAAACGGAGCCACCCCGGGAATTCTCCAAGCTTCGAGAAATCCGACAGGCGCTCCTTTCTCATTGTCAATCGTTGGACTCAATAGATGCTCAGTTAGTCCCTTCTTAGGCGGTCCTGATTCATCTTCATCTCTAGTCACTCCGACCGATTCAGGATCAACCGGCAAGAACATAAAAACCACCACACCAACAAGAGCAATCATCAAACCAGGAACCACCATCGACCAACCCCAGCCGTACTTCAAGAAATACGAAGCGGTCAACGAGCCTGCGATATTTCCAACGGAAGTGTGGGCATTCCAAATACCCATTATAAGCCCTCTCTTACTCTTCCCAAACCAATTCCCGACGACTGCAACTACAGAAGGCCATCCCGTAGATTGAAACAAACCCGCGATCATTTGAACTATCAAGTAGTAGTAGAACACATGAATGTTTGCCCAGTATCCAAAACCGAATAATGAGGTAAATAAACCAGTTCCCACCATTCCGATCGTCAAGAAGATCCTTAGGTTCATTCTATCGCCTAAATGGCCCGAGAAGAACATGCCCACTGCGTATACGAATAGAAAAGCCAGGTCAAGATCTCCGAGCAATCCTGTGCCATCTGCACCATTGAAGGGAGCCCAACCATTTCCTAGAACCCATGAAAGTGCATTCGATCTTCGCAAAAAGGAGACCGATTGCAGGGTCTGGTCTGGAGTTTGAGGATCGAGAGCACTCTTGATAATGCTGGTGGTCTTACGAGAAGCATGGTAGCTTGCATATGCTAGAAACGTAACGATTAGAACAATGGCTTGGTGGGTTTTGAATGAAACATTTGATTTCTTGGTGCATTCTATGAATCTGATTCCTGGGGGTTTAGTGTTTCTTCTATTCGAATCGTGTCCCGGTTCTGAAACGGAACCCATCGACGAATTACTACTTCCGATCTTCAACTTCCTTTTCCTCCTTTAGTTATCAAGAAACCCAAGCTGAAAAACTATAAGATCAAATACAAAATTATGTAAGAAAAAGAACAAACGATTCAACTCAACCCAAATAAGATATATAAAAGACATAGAATTAGAACCGAGTATATGCTATTATATTAATAGATACAAGACAAAAGGCCAAAAAAAGTTATTCCATAGATCAAAAATTATTCCAGATATCCTTAAAAACTCTAAACCGATCAAATCAACAACACCACAGAAACCCAAAAAAAAAATCATGGTAATTTAACATCAAAATCAATGGAGATCTTGCACCAGGAGCCAAGAAAACTCCAGAATTTCCTTGGAAAATTCTCCGATCTCTACAAGTTGACAAAACCGATGAACATCAACCAAAGTTGAAACCAGATTAATCACCAAAAAATAAACAGTTATCTGAAGATCAAAAAAAAAAAAAAAACTATTACTTTAATTTGAAGTTTCGAGCAATCTCAAATTTAGCGCAATTCGTAAATATAGAACTGATACGAAGATGTTCCTCAAATTGAATTAAATCTAAAAGTAATCCACTACGATGAAGAACGTGAATAGATTAATTACAAATTAAGTGAACGAGGGGGATACGAATCAAATCGCTTGCCTGCCTTTCACGTACTCAATATTCTAAGATTACGTCAAAATCGATCAATCCAATCAGAGTTCCGATAAGGAAAACATCACATCGAAGATCATGAAACAGAAATCAAATGCAACAGATTCTGAATTAATTGAAAAAAAAAAAAGAGAATTAAGGATGATGAATTTAGAACAGTACCTGTATATCAGCTTCGATGCAAATCGATTTGTTTCTTTCTCTAGATCCTCTCAACTTCTCTCTCTCTCTCTCTCTCTCTCTCTCTCTCTATGTATAGATATATCTATACGTGTATCTATAATCTATGTTCTTGTTGTTGTTGTTGAAGTTGCTTCTTGAATGCGGCAACCTTGGTTCTGCACTTGCTGTGAAAGTCTAGCAAAACATTTGCTGTTTTATAGCGGATGGTTTTATTAAGTTCATATGTCCATTTACCAAAATGCCCTTTGTTGATTTTATAATTGCGGTTTCTGTTTACAAAAGATGTCTTTATGGGGTGGAGTTGAGATGACCATATTACCCCCTTGTTGACGTTGTAATCATTTATAAATTGGCGCCTGCAACACTTTGGACAAACCACGTATATTTTAAATTAAAAAAATAAATCTAATAAAGGATTTTTAAAATTGAAGGAAAAAACTCGATTAAAAAAAAAAGAGTTATTCCCAACTCACATTATATTTGCCTTGTTACCTAGTTAAATTAAAAAAATAAATCTAATAAAGGATTTTTAAAATTGAAGGAAAAAACTCGATTAAAAAAAAAAGAGTTATTCCCAACTCACATTATATTTGCCTTGTTACCTAGTCGATAGACATGAATTATAATTATATCAGAAAAATGATTGATGACACTAAAATCACGAACAGGAAAGTCATCTTAATTAAACTTTTAATACTTATCATTTTTTAAAGTGTATGCCGGAAAAATGTTCAACCTACTTCCTTTTAGTTGGCTGCTATGGGTTGGAAATGTGGGGAAAGAGGGTGGAGGAAAGAAAAGAAATAACATGTAGAGTTTCATTAAGAATGAACCGTAAAAAATAACATGTAGAGTTTCATTAAGAAAGAAGTGTAAAAAGTAATAAGAGCAACAAGTGTTTAACAAAAAAAAGTATGCATATTTTTCAATAGGGAAAAGTTCATAAAAACCCAACAAACTATTCCATTTTGAATGGTTAAATCCCTAAACTAATTTTTTGAACGAAAAAACCATTAAACTTTTTCATTTTGAATGAAAAAACCATTAAATTTTCCAATTTTGAATGATTAACTCCCTGCATATTTTTTTCAATAAATTAAATCATTGAACTGTTAAAAATTGGTTACTTACATCATTTTAATTCAAAAAAAAACTACATGGAACCGATTATCTTTTGATTCTTCCTCTTTTAATAAATAAAAAATAGATCAAAAAGAGGAGATCGATGCCAAAAGCAACGTATTAGGTGATATGGAGAACAGACAATGTAAGAGCAATGGGGAGAGGCGAGGCAGAGCGATACGATTGTCTATGAGGGGTTTTAATGGCGTATAATTTGAGAACGGTAAAATTGATTTTGATTTGTTTTTACTTTAAAACCTTCATCGTCAGTCCAGGTATCTTTAAAAAAGGTAACCAATTTTTAGAAGTTAGATGGTTTATTTATTCAAAAAAAAATGTTGAGGGACTTAATCATTCAAAATTAGAAAGTTTAATGATTTTTTCGTTCAAAAAAATAGTTGAGGGACTTAATCAATCAAAATGAGAAAGTTTAATGATTTTTTCATTCAAAAAAATAGTTCAGAGACTTAATCATTCAAAATATGATAGTTTATTCAGTGGCGGAACACAAACATCATAGTCTCGGGGGCCGAAAAATGATATTACAAAAATTCGGAAACCCAAGATATAGCAACATAAAGTTATTGGGTTTTTTAATATGTTTTTTACTATGATCTACTAATAAATTATATAAAAAAGGGAAGATTTTAGCTCATTTAATACTCTAATAACAGAAAATTTACAATATAAAATCATTTTGTCTTTATTTTTTCTGACTATGATATACTAATAAATTTTATTAGAAATAAAAAAAGATTTGTTAACATAATACTAAAGCCTAGAACCATAATACCATCAACAAAATGTACATTAGTGGTTTATATATTTTTTTGACTATAATGTATTAATAAGTTTTATAAAACTTAAAGATAGAAACAAAAATTATCTAATGTAAGGCTAAATTCTAGACATTTCACATTATTTATATAAAACTCAAACCAATTTATACATTTGTATACAGTTTATAAAAATTATATGTAATAAATATGTGTCGAACATATTGGAAGAAAAGTTTTTTAGTAAGAGGTGATAACCATATCAGCCAAACTTCACATACAAACCTAATTGTTAATACATAACATTTGTTCCTAAAAGCAGTGGGGCCATGGCCCCCTTTGGCCCTCACTGTGTTCCGCCACTGAGTTTATTGGATTTTTTTTGAACTTTTCCCTTTTCAATACTTGTTCACTAAAGCATACTATTTTTTTTTATATATAAATGTACACTAGAAGTGTACCCGCGCAATGCAGCTAGATACATCACGATTTTAATGTTTCATTTTATTTTCTGTTTTTTGTCGATTTACATTACGATTTTGGATGGTTGTGAGAGAATGATAATGATTTTTTTATATAAATTTGTTTAATTTAGACCATTTTGGTTTAATAATATATATTTTTTTATAAAATATTCTGTAAATTTTTTTAATTATATTTTAGATTTTTTATATTTAAAATATGCTGAGAGTTATTTTAGGGAGTTAAAGTGGGAAATGATTTTAGGGGAGTTAAAATGGTTAGAGATAATGATTGAAAATTAATGAATAACATTAAATGTAGTACATACAACTTTTATGGCTGTTTTTTAAGTAATTAACATTAAATAGCGGTACATTAAGCTTTAAGACTTGTTTTTAAGAGTTTTTATGTCATCTTTATAATATAGTATAGATTTAATTACAAAAAACTTAAATTTCCTTCCCCTTCAATATCGACATGTTTTGTTGTTTGGAATCCCTTAATCAATGGCATGTGTTACATAATATCTAGAGTAAACTACGATTTTCGTCCTTGTGGTTTGATGTTTATAATGATTTTCGTCCCTGTTCTTCCAAAATTGCTTTTTAGTCCTTATGGTTTCTATTTTCTTCCATTTTCTTCCCTCCATCCAACTTTATTAAAATTAAATGTTAATTCATTTAAAAATTGAATTAGCTAATTACATATTTAGTCCTTGTGGTATATAAATTTTTACATTTTTATCCTAGTTTACATTTTTTTTATTTTTTTCTTTATTTACTGTATTTTGTCAAGACATTCATTTTTCAGTTAATTATATTGTATATTTTTATAATTATTATAACTTCAATTATAAAAATAATCAAATAATTTCATTAAAAATACTGATAAATACATGATATTTTTTCAAAGCTTTAGGTTTAAATCTCTTAAAATTAATACTTTTTATAAATGTTTTATTTATTTTAAATTATCATTGGAAAAAGTTTAATAAAATTCGATAAAAAGAAAATAGTCTTATTTTATAACAACCGGTTGTTTATTGTTAAATTCACTTTAATCCCATTATTTCATATTTTCATTTAAACTTTATTTTTATTAATTAATCAAATTTGTTTAATATTTAAAATAAACAGACACATACACATACAGATATATATATATATATATATATATATATATATATATATATATCAAGGTCTAAATAAATGAGATTTAAGGCTTGGTTTTGACGTTATGTTAATTCTATGGCACGTCATGGTCCATTGCACGATTTTTGTAACACCATATTGAAATCTTCTTATCAATTTATTGTCTTATTTTTTGTTTTTAATATATAACCTAATTTAAAAGGGTGTGTGTGTTTATGTGTATGTATGTTTTATTTAAATATTAAACAAATTTGATTAATTAATAAAAAAATAAAGATTAAATGAAAATTTAGAATAGTAGAGTAAAGTGCATTTAACAAAAAACAACCGGTTGTTATAAAATAATATTATTTTTTTTCTCGAATTTTATTAAACTTTTTCCAATAGTAATTTAAAATAAATAAAAAACTTTAATAAATCAATAGATAAAAAAATATTAAATTTAGGAGAGTTAAACCTAAAGTTTTGAAAAAAATATCATGTATTTATCAATATTTTTAATGAAATTATTTGATTATTTTTATAATTAAAGTTATATTAATTATGAAAATATTCAATATAATTAATAGAAAAATAAATATCTTGATGAAATACAATAAATAAAGAAAAGTGAAAAAATGTAAATTAGGATAAGAATGTAAGAATTTATATACCACAAGGACCAAATATGTAATTTTCTTATTCAATTTTTAAATAAATTAACACTTAATTTTAATAAAGTTGGATGGAGGGACGAAAATAGAAAGCAAATAGTAACCACAAGGACTAAAAAAGCAGTTTTGAAAGACCAGAAACGAAAATCGTTATAAACATCAAACCACAGGGACGAAAATCGTAGTTTAATCTAATATCTATATCTATAGATATTTTATAAAACTCATCAGTTTTAATTGATTTTCTTTAATTTTTAATATACAATAAAAAAAGAACATAATTATCTACAAATAAATTTATCATAAAAAATTAATTGTTCATTAAATATTTTTTATTAAATTAACATCCAAATTAATAAACTTTTTTAACTGTGGTATTTAAGTCAATTAAAATGGATCGACTAATCTTCCAAACAACCATGAATTGTCTTGAATCATCGTATGTGAATTTCCATGCCTACAAGGGCTCTGACAATTCATAGTGTCTCTATTCCTAGCTATCCACTTACTTTATGATCAATTACTTTTGAGTAGTACATATAATAAATAGTTAATATCCTATAAAGTTGGTATTTTGAACTCATTTTAAGAATAAGAGCTACTCCAATTTAACATAAAAAATAACGGTAAATTCATGGGGCCACAGACACCAAAAATCGCCTCATCTCCAAGCACACATCATTTGTGTTGTTTGAACAGGATATTTGTCATTTCTTTCTGTTGGAATTTTTTTAGTAAAAATGTGATTTTTTACTAACTTTGGACACAATTAAATACATGTATATGTATTGTATATATCTAACTCTTCGTGGGTTTGTGTTCTTCTATATGAGAGCTTCGAAACGATATATTTAGTGTCTAAAACGGAATATGTGTGAATGAGATATCGATGCTCAAAGTTGAGTGTTTGGGATGAAAATTGGCAAAACCAAGTGTGTGTGAGAACTTGTCCCACATAGGAAGGAGGAACCAAAATTGTGTGGTTTATAACCAAAAATGTGAGAGGGACTTTCAAGTCTTTTGTTTGGTTTTACTCCATCACCTACCCGCGCGCAAGGGGGGTGCCGATTGAAGTTTTCGTAGGCTAAATTCGGCGAACTTGTGCATGGGCGCGACCTGTGGACACGAATGCCGCTCCGAAATCTTGTGCTCGTATAGCTTGGTAGTGACGCGGCCTTACCCGCGCAGCGTTTTTTCCATGCAAAGTGGTAATATCCGGCAGTTCACACGGCTTGTGTTCAACACGAGCCTCAGCCTCGTTACGGTTTATTCGATTTTAATTTTCAGTCCATTACCTGTATTTAAATTTCTCTAATCATTTGTTGATTTAATTCGTTTATGTGAAAAAGAATTTCTATCGACGTTGGTTCGATTTAATTCTTTTTAGGTTTTGTGTAAACATATTATAAATCGTATTTGACGATTTAAATTACTGTTTCTAAATAGTTTGTAAAATCGAGTTTGTCTCGAAAGATTCTAAATCAATTTTGTATCGATTATGTGTAAATAGAATCTGAATCGGTTTTTGTATCGATTTAAATTGGGCTTGTTTCAATTTGTGGAAAGATATTCTAAGTCGAGTTTGTTTCGTTTTGTGGAAACGAAATTTAAAATCGAGTTTATTTCGATTTTGTAAAGAAAAATTCCAAATCGATTTTGTTTCGATTTTGTGGGAAAAGGTTTTAAATCAATTTATTTTGATTTTGTAAACAAATTATAAAACGAGTTTGTTTTTTGATTTAAGAACTTTACTATTTGTATAAAAGGATTGTCAATCAAATTTGTATTTGATTCAATTCTTTTTCTGTTTTGTGTAAACAAATAGAGATTGCGTTCACGGGAAATTTGTTTTCCACGATGGTGAACGAGAATGTGGTGGGAATGATCACGGATCCCACGGCCATGGTCTCGGAGTTGAATACGTTTGGTGCAAACTCTAGAGAATGGTGGATTGATACCGGAGCGACCCGTCATGTGTGTCATGACAAGAGAAACTTCAACATTTTTAAGGATGTTGATGTTGGGCAAAAGCTCTATATGGGAAATGCCGCCACCGCCGATGTCAAGGGTATTGGAGACGTCATTTTGAAGATGACTTCCGGGAAAGAGCTTAAGCTTAAGGATGTTTTGTATGTCCCGGAACTTCGAAAGAACCTAGTTTCGGGTTGGTTGTTAAACAAGTTTGGTTTCAAACTAGTGTTTGAGTCGGACGAATTTGTTTTGTCCAAAAGTGGTATGCATGTGGGTAATGGAAATGCTTTGAATGGTATGTTCAAGTTAAATACAATAGATTTCAATGAAATGAATAAAACTATTTCAAGTTCTGTTTATTTTCTTGAATCTCCAAATGTTTGGCATGGACGTTTAGGACATGTAAATTATAATTCCATTCGACGTTTAATTAAATTAAACTGCATACCAAAATTTGATGTTGACTCAAATCACAAGTGCCCCACATGTGTTGAATCCAAACTTACTAGAACGTCTTTCAAATCGATTGAAAGGAAAACCGAACCCCTTGATTTAATTCACACTGATGTGTGTGATTTAAAATCGATTCCTACTAGAGGTGGGAACAAATACTTCATCACGTTTATCGATGATAGTACGAAATATTGCTACGTGTATTTACTTAAGAGTAAAGATGAAACAATAGACAAGTTTGTCTTGTATAAGAATGAAGTTGAAAATCAACTTAACAAGAAAATCAAGGTCGTTAGAAGCGATAGGGGAGGTGAATATGTTTCACCGTTTGCTGAATGTTGTTCTAACAATGAAATTCGACATGAATTCACAGCACCCTACTCACCTCAGCAAAACGGAATGGTTGAGAGAAAGAATCGCACCTTGAAAGAAATGGTGAATGCCATGTTGATCAGTTCTGGACTAAGTCAGAACATGTGGGGGGGAAGCTATTTTGTCGGCTAATTATCTTTTAAATAAGATACCCCGCAAGGAAAAAGATGAGACCCCGTATGAACTTTGGATGGGTAAAAAACCATCTTACAAGTACTTACGAGTGTGGGGGTGCCTAGCTAAAGTGGTTGTACCTCCTCCTAAGGTACAAAAGTTAGGACCTAAAATAGTGGATTGTGTATTCATTGGATATGCACAAAATAGTAGTGCTTATCGGTTTCTTGTGTATGAATCTAAAAATCCCGAGATACACAAGAATACAATTATGGAGTCAAGAAATGCTTCATTCTTTGAAGACGTGTTTCCTTGTTTGAACAAGGAAGTTCAAGCGTCATCTTCTAAAGGTAAAGAAATTGTTCAAGATGATGAACAAATTCTATCTGATGAAGAAGATGTGGAACCTAGAAGAAATAAACGAGCTCGGGTTGAAAAATCGTTTGGTCCCGATTTTCTCACCTACGTGGTGGAAAGTGAACCTAAAACCTATCGTGAGGCGGTCACATCTTCGGAGGGACCTCAATGGAAAGAAGCCATCAATAGTGAGATAAAATCTATCTTACAAAACCATACATGGGAACTAGTGGACCTACCACCGGGTTGTAAGCCACTAGGTTACCGTTGGATCTTTAAAAGAAAGATGAAAGTTGATGGCAGTTGATAAACCAAGATCTCTAAATCTTTAGAGAGAGAAAGTAGAGAGAGAGTAACAAGGATGCGCAAAGTGTGTTATCAGATTAATGTGAGTGCCAAAGTTCTTACAAGACACAAAGACCAAAGGGACTTAAATACCCCTAGCCTTTACAATACAGAAATGAACATTAAGCACAATATAGGCTAGAAAATAAATACAATGATTACTACAAAATTAGACTTAACAATCTCCCCCTTAGTAATCATTGGCGCCGTGGTCTTCAAAAACAATCTTCAAAAACAGCATAGACCAACTAGGCGACTTTGGAGAATCACTGACGCTCTTCTCTTTGACGAAGTCTATTTAAACCAACTAAAACTTCCAGTCGTCTTAGAGTTGAGCGGAGATTCAATTTCTCTTGAATTGAATCTAAAGTCTTCTGGAGAAGTCGGATTTCATCATTATCAACCAGGAATGCATTTTCTCTTGTTTCCAAAAATCTTCTTTTAGTCTCCTTCAGATGTTGCTCTAACTGAAGCTTAATCACCTTTAAAGTTCCATCAGAGTAATGTGCAATTTCTTCAAATCTGAGAAAGCATTTTTCATTTGACCCATTTTTGTACACCACTCCATATGGATCTTCAACTATGGTGAGAAGAGGATAAGACTCTAAGTTTGGTAAGCTTTGGTTAGGCCTCAGAAGATTTACAACTGGTTGGAAGCTTTCAACGGCCATCTGGAAATCAAAAACTCTGAAGAATCGAATTTGCCGTCGAATGAATCTTTTGATGACGAACAAAGCTTGTGAAACATCCTGTGTTCTATGATATAGATTCCTGAAATGGTCATATAAGAATTCAATGTCATCTATAGAAAGGTCAGAGAAGTCTGCCTCTGAAAATTTATACCGCTTGCAGTCTCTTCTTTCAACTTCAAAATCAGGATACCAGATATTCACAAACTTGTTGATTGTGACACTGATGACTCGAACAATCAAATGTTGAGAATACACGGTATTATTCCTTTTGCGCTGGCACTTAATGAACATTAAGTATTCATATTGATAGGCATCTGACTCTTTCTCTACTCCAAGGATTGCATAGATGTTAATCGGCCTTCTTCTAGAGACAAAGATGTTTCTGTTAGTGTCTTCTAGAAAGGCTGATCTTTGCCTTGATTCCAAATATCTACGTTGCAAATTCCTTTGTCTTTGATGTCTAGATAAAGCTGGTCCTTCTTCTAGAATAGATGGTGGAATTACAGGATCAGAAGGTGGAACATCAGCTTCTGCTCTTGACGACTGACCAACTTCAAATGATCTTGAAGGAATAGTGGTAGTCGGAGCTGAACTAGCAACAGGAGTAGATATGTCTTTAGCTGATTCAGGAATCTCATCATGAGCAGGAAGATCACTGTATAACAAATCTGCTTCTTCTTCGTCTTTCGCATCCATGAACACTGAGTCATCTTCTGTATCTGATATGATAACAATGTTATCACAGTCTTCTTCATTGACTTGACATATCTTTTCAAATCTGACATCTTCATCATCATCAGAATTAATCTCTATGAAATTAGCAAAGAATGTCCTCATGTCATTTGTAGCATCATATTCTTCAATTTCATGAATATTTGCAGAAACATATGGATCCATATAAACAACAATTTGCAAATTATTGTTAATATTGCTCTCAGAAATATTCAGTTCATTATGCAAGGAAGACAGATCAACATTTTCAATCATAACATTCACTAAATCCTGAACGTTGCAGTCTTGAACAGATTCACCACTCTTTCCTTTATCACCAGCCACTTCTTCTTGAATATCTTCTCTTGCTTCAGAAGATCCTTCAACTCTCGGTCTCTTTGCCATCTCCCCCTCATGGCCTTGATGATCAGGATCATCTTGGTCATGTCGACGCTTAAGATACGGGCCAGCCTCAGTTCTGCAACTTTGTTCATGAAGATCAAGCCTGGAAGATAAATCAGAGAAGGCTTGAGACATAAAAGATTTGAGATCAGAAAAACTTGTACGAACTTCTGATCTGAATGCATGAAACTCATCAGATAAAGCATTAATTCGGTCAGATTCAGAAGAAGGAACTGGAGGCGGCGTAGGTTGGAAGTTCCGTAACAAAGAAAGAAGATCTTGATCTTGATGTTGTGGCGGTGACATAGACAGTAGATGCGCATATAGTAGATCAGTCAACTCAGAAATAGGAAGGTCATGAAGAGAAGACCTTGAAGATGTACCAGTAGAAGCAGACATAGAAAGTCCCATAGACATAGAAACCACCGAAGGAAACGTAAGAGAAACAATCGGAGAAGTAGATGAAGTCACAGCAGAAGAAGGTTCACGAAGAACTACCCCAGTTGGTCGTCTGAAAGGAATCTCTGGAGGAATGACAGACGTATCAATCTCAGGCATCTTGCCTTTGAAAAAAGTCTTCAACTTCAGAATCTGTGCTTCCTTTTCTGCATCCATTTTCTCTGATAACTGACGAATGACATCATTCAAAGTAGAGAATTTGTCGGTAGAAACCCGAGCTTGATCAGAAGTAAGCTCTACAGTTGGAACTTGAATAGCCGCAAGCGAAGTTGCTGGAGCTTGACTTTGTACCGAAGCTGAGGCTTGATCAAATGTTGTATCCAATTCATCTACTTGAAGATGTGCAATAGAAGGATTAACAGGAACAAAATCATCTTCAGAGAGAACTTCTGTTGAAACAACCACTTCCGGTGTCCTAACTTTCCTTTCATAAACCTTAAGACTTGGTTAATCACTATCATCATCATCATCATTATCAGATGCATATTCACCATCTTTATCACCAGAAAGAGCAGTATCAACAGCAGAATCATCTTCATCTTCAAAATCAAAAGCAGTAGCATCAGTAGCTTCAGTACCAATATCAGCAATAACAGATCTAATTTGTTGAGATGCAACAGCTTCCTCAACTTCTTGTGCGGCAGATACTTCAACCTTCTGATTAATAGCTATATCAACTTCAGTTTCAACAATTGTTTCAATTTCTTGATCAGCAGCTGCTTCAACTTCAACTTCAACTTCATGTTCAGCAACATCTTGAGTGTCATGAGAAGGCTCATCCTGTGCAGCTTCCATAAACTCATTCTCCATGCAATATTCTATGACATTCTCATCTGTAACATCAGCATAGTTGGCAATAAGAGCATACGGAATGGTCATAGAATAGTTGAAAGACCTCTTCTGCTTCTGAATATAAGTCATTTCGGTGTCTGGAACCTGAGGCCAAGATAACCTGCGAGGAATGGTTGGATTGCTGCGGAGCATGCTTCGAACAATAAGTTTCAGAAATCTAAAGAACGGAATGAACTTCCGTTTCTTGTTGGTGAACTTGTCATGTACCACCTCCGAGAGTTCGGTCCAAAAAATAAAAGTGTAGTCGACATGCAAGTCATAGACGACTGCATGGAACAATCGGAGATACATTAGACTTGCACTGTCTGTGCCAGAATGCTTCGATGTCAGGCACCTGATGATAACTGAGAACAGTGCATACCATACTGGAGGTAGATTAGACTTGTCAAAGTCTGTAAATTTGTTTAGTTGACCAACATATCCAAGTTGTTTGATTCCCTCAAATACTTCCTCTTCTGATGGAAAACTGTCATAGGTAGTACGACCTGGTCTGGAGTTCGGCTCAGGAAGCTCCAGTATCAATCTCAGTCGCTTGTAGGAAAGAAAAGATTCAAATTGATCGATTTGAAGATCAAAGTGATGCGGACGAGCCATTTCATTCTTTGTTATATAATGCCAAGCCGGTTGAATGTAGACCTCCAGAACTTCAGCAACAGAAGACAGAGCTTGAGCAATTGGATGTCCTCGAAGAATAGATCGAATAACCGGATGGATCTTTATTCTATCAAAATCCACAAAATAGTTGTTCGGCTTGTAAGGCATATACATGATGGTTGGGAACACATCATTTGGTGTACGACAAGAAGCAGAAAGATCGGCCCCAACAGAAGGGTGAGACGACATGGGAGTCTCATGAGAAGCTCGATCAGACGGATCATCGAGAATGACATTCTCGTCTTGAATCATTGGATCTGTATTTGTTTTAAAAGACATAATAGACCTAGAAAAACAAAATGAAAAAAAATTAGACAAAAATGAAAAAAATATTCTAAGTATGGTTTGCGTGCCAAGTTAGAAACGCAAACCAAGGTTTGCGTGTTGAACGTGAAACGCAAAGCCAAGTTTGCGTTTCAGTCATGAGTCGCAAAGGTAAGTTTGCGTATCTAACATGGTCCGAAAACTATACTTAGAAAAAACAAAACAAGACAAACAAAAACACAAAGGGAGGTTTGTGTATCAAGTGTGATGCGCAAAGTTCACTTTGCGTGTCCAACGGGAGACGCAAACTAGACTTTACGTGTCCTGTTGGTTGCGCAAAGTACACTTTGCGGGACAATCATACTTGATATATAAACCCAAAACCAAAACAAGAAACACAAACACAAAGAGAGTTTGCGTGTCAAAGAGGAGACGCAAAGTAAACGCAAATTGTGACTTTGCGGGTTGAGACTTTGCGTTTGTGAGAGAAGCGAAAACTTGATGCACGAAGAAGATCTTTTCGCTTGAAGAGTGAATCGAGAAGTATAATTTGCGTATACAGAGTGATTCGCAAATTGATGGTTTGCGTTTTAAACTAGAGCCGAGAAACTAGAAGCTTTGCGTTTCCAACAAGAACCGCAAACCTGAAAATTCACTAACACACGAGTTAGACCACAAAGAACTTTAAGCAAAATATTTGAATGAATCGCAAAATATCATGAATGAGGCGCAAACTACTATGAATGAGGCGCAAACTTGTATGAATGAAGCGAAAACTTTAAAAACTCATAAATTTTCGCAAAATCAATTCAAACCAAGAAATTTATGCATGAAAACACACACTGAATATCGAAAACACCTTTCTAACAACTTTTGATTATCAAACTCGATTAAAAACCACTAAATCTAAAAAATCTAGAATGAAACAGTACGAACTCGTTTTTTTTTCAGAAAACTTTTAAACTCAAAATTGATGATCTAAACTTGATTTTCTTGTAAAACAACTTGAAACAAATGAGATCGATTATCAAAAACAAGTCTAATGAAATCAAAATCAAACAAAATTGATCACAAACACATCCAAATTTGATAAGAAATCAAGAAAACGAGATTTTCTTGAAAACTTCAAGAAAATCGATCAAATTTTCGATTTCAATCACCAATTCAGATTCGAAAAAACAAACTCTCAATCCTCTCGAGATTCAGATTGCTCTGATACCAATTGATAAACCAAGATCTCTAAATCTTTAGAGAGAGAAAGTAGAGAGAGAGTAACAAGGATGCGCAAAGTGTGTTATCAGATTAATGTGAGTGCCAAAGTTCTTACAAGACACAAAGACCAAAGGGACTTAAATACCCCTAGCCTTTACAATACAGAAATGAACATTAAGCACAATATAGGCTAGAAAATAAATACAATGATTACTACAAAATTAGACTTAACAGCTGATGAACCAAGATCACAAGATCGTAGAGAGAGAATCTAGAGAGAGAAAGTGAGCTCTGTAAAGTAACAGTATATTCAGATTCAAACAGTGTACGTTCGTTACAAAACTGTTGATCCAAACACTCTCAGTGATTTGATAACGACCCTCTTTTATACTTAGTGAAAATTACGTTATTATATGTATTAGTGTTTCATCATCAGCGATCAGACTGAGTCTGTTTAGTTATCGCTGATGACCTTTCTGTAAACATTTAATATGTATGTGTTTCACTTTCAGCAATCAAACTAAATCTGTTCAGTCATCGCTGATAGTTTCCCATGTAACACAGTTAACGTAATCCCTGAAGACAAGTCTCGCGTCAACATAGTTCATAGTTGAATCGAAGACGAAGCCACTGAACAATAGATAAGTCTACTAGTGACCTGATGCGGATATCAGCGAAGACCAGACGAATCTACTTACGCGAAGAAGCCTGAGGAAAAGCTTCAGCGATAGCTGAACTTCTTTATCTCTGAAAGAAGAGATACTCAGCGATCAACGATCACAAAGCTTATGCCTCAAGTTTCCTTTTGTCTTACCTTGCACAACCAGTACGATGTGTCAGAACGGACACGTCTCTGCCACAAATCGTACAACAACTCTGTCAACTACACTGTTCATAAAACGGCCAAAAGCATGTCTCCAAAAGTAAGACTCCCAAAGCCAATCTATGAACGCCACGTGTAAAGTGCCCTGCCATGCATTTAATGCATAGGGTATAAATAGGAAGCTCACCCCTTCATCTGAAGGTGTGCTCAATCCTTGAACTCCATAATAGAAACCCTTGTTTTCTATCTCTCTTAAATCCCCCATTCTCTGAATTTCTTGTGCAACCATCTTAGTGTTTCTTAAGTTTGTTTAGATTGAGTCTGTCTTAATCTTATTCCGCAACAAACTTGTAAATTGTATTTTGATTTATCAATAAACAATTTATTAAACTTTAATTTCTGTGTTTGTATTCAACCCCCCCCCCCCTTCTACAAACTTGTTTAGCACCTTCGGGACCAACAAGTGGTATCAGAGCTGTTTGTTTAATCTAATAAACAAGATCTTGCTGTATACTCTTCCTTGCTATTCTAAAATGGCACTAAACACAAACACAAACTACTATGATAATGGTTCACTTTCTAAACCTCCTCGATTTAGCAGAGATAACTTTTCTCTATGGAAAAATCGAATGATGCTATTTCTTGAAGGTGCGGATCCTACTATACCGGAATATATAGAAAACAGACCCTATGAACCTGTTAGAATTATAGCTGCGGTTCCCGCTACTGCCACCACTGAAGCTGTCCCTGAACGATATGTCGTTAAGGAAATAAGACATTGGAGTGATGAAGATAAAAAGAAGGTAGGCATAGATGCAAGAGCAAAGACCATTATATCAATGGCTCTGCCTGATGAAGTTTTCCATTCCATCATGCATCTAAAAACTTCTAAAGAAATGTGGGAAACCATATGTGTTCAATATGAGGGCACCACTGAAATCCAAGAGACCCGAAAGATTAACTTGGTAAGACAGTATGAAAGTTTTATCGCTGGTAAGAATGAATCTCTTTCTGACATTCATCAGCGGTTTAACTGCCTGATCATTGACCTAAGAACTGTTGGAAGAACCTATTCTAATTCTGAGGTCCTAACAAAATTCTTGGAAAGTCTTCCTGAAAGCTGGGACAGTTATTCAATATGTCTTAAGCTGACAAAAGACTTACATACTCTCTCTCTAAGCACTCTGTATGGAATATTGCTCAACTATGAGCAATCTAATCTCCTGAAGAAGAATCTTGTAAAAGACTCTAAAGACTCCAAAAGCACTGCTGTTGCTTTAGTCTCGTCAGAGATAATTCCATCCCAGCGATCTACTCTCACCATCACTGAGTTAGATTCTGAATCTGAGGATTTATCAGACCCTGATCTTTCAGAGTTTAATGAGTCCTTAGCACTCTTGACAAACTCTTTTAAGAGATTTGCAAGAAAGAGTAACTTCCGAATAAGTAAACCTCTCTCTCTTACTGAAAAGCCAAAATCAACTCCAGTTGATAAGGCTACAGCCACTTGCTATAACTGCGAAAAAATTGGACATTTTGCTAGTGAGTGCAGGTCGAAAAAGGTCTTCAAACCTTCTACCTCAAGAAGATCCAGTGATGACAAATACCATAAGCTGAAGAACAAATATCAAAAGCTGAAAAGCTATCAGCGAAAAGGTAAAGGTCTCATCGCTGAAGAACATGACTGGGCTGAATCAGAAGAATCATCTTCTGATGAAGAAGAAGTCGCTAATCTTTGCCTCATGGCTGAGATTAAAGAAGAAGTAGAAGAACCATCTGAACCTTCTATGAGCTACATATCATCTCAGGTATCTATCTCTACAAATCCCTCTCTGCCTGAAGCTGAGAGAAGTCGCGCTGTTGATGTGCTGACGATTGACCTTTATAATGCTCTAAACGACAAAACTCAAGCTGAAAATAAAAATGTTTATTTAACACAAGAGCTAGAGAAATGTCATGAAAAGATCAGTGAACTAAATCTTTTAGAAGAAAAGCTGAAAGATCAAGTCATTATAAATGAAATCATCAGCATTGAACGCGAACAAGCCATCGCTGCTCTAAAAGCAGAAAAGGCTCATGTTGAAAAATGGTGCAAATCATCAACAAAGATCTCTGAGATAATAAATGCTCAAACTCCTGAAAGTGATAGAACTGGTCTTGGTTTTTGGACACCACAGGATGATCCTAAAGAAGAAAGTTCCTCGCTTAAGTTTGGAACTTTTGTCACATCTTTCTTTGACACTTCTTATAATCAATTCTATCCCTGTTCTTCTTCAAATCCCATCCCTGAGGAGATATCTGCAAGATCTAAGCCTGCAGATAAAGGAAAGTCTATTCTCCCTCCTCAGAAGGCTTCCAAGAAAACCAAACTGAAAGTTCCTTCCAAACCTTCAGTGGATAAACCTTCTAGCTCAGTGACAGAAATCTTTGATATCTGTCCTCCAAAGCTGAAGGTTGATCTAAAGCCCATGAGACCTGAAGAAATAAAAATTCCTCCCAGATCTCGTGCTAAAGGCATTCTTGGAGCTGGACCTGCTCATCTTAAGTTTTCAAAACCTTTTGGTTATAAAACCACCATCAGATATAGAAAATGTTATCACTTTGGATTTACTGACCATATTGCGAGCAAGTGTCCAAATACCACCAAAGCTGATAAAACAGCTAAAGTGAAGAAAAATGCCTCTAAGGCAAATAAAGTCACCAAGGTTGAAAAATCAACCAAAGTGAAAAATACCACTAAGGTTAAGAAATTAACCAAAGTGAAGATTACCACTGAAGCTGAATCTTCATCAGCTGTGAAGACTGCTAAATCTTCCTTATCCACTAACTCTGAAGGACCCATTGAAAAGTGGGTACCAAACAACGCTTAATCTTCCTTATGTATGCAGGGATCAAAGGGCATCTGGTATCTCGATAGTGGATGTTCTCGTCATATGACTGGACAAAGAGACCTGCTCACTGAATACAAGGAAGAGAAAGGCCCCTCTGTTACCTTTGGTGGAAATGGAAAAGGATTTACCCGAGGGTTTGGTGTCCTCAGCAATGGGACAACTACCTTTCGAAGAGTCGCTTATGTAGATGGACTAAAGCACAATCTTCTAAGCATCAGTCAGCTATGTGACAAAGACTACGAAGTTCGCTTTTCTAAAAAAGGATGTTCAGTGGTAGATGAAAAAGGAAAACTTGCTCTCAGTGGTTATAGAAGAGAAAATGTCTATGTAATAGATATGGACTCTACTATCACTGAAAACTTATGTTTTCTCTCTAAGGCCTCTTCTGATGTCAACTGGCTATGGCATAAAAGGCTCTCTCATCTAAACTTCAAAACCCTGAATTCTCTCTCATCTAAGGAACTGGTTTCTAGTCTTCCTCAGCACTCATATGCTAAAGAATCTCTCTGCTCAGCATGTGAAAAAGGAAAACAAACAAAAGCTAGTTTCAAGTCGAAACAAGTTTCCTCAGTGACAAGTCCTCTTCAGCTCTTGCATATGGATCTATTTGGCCCTGTCAACATCCAATCAATAGCTGGAAAGAAATATACGCTTGTCATTGTAGATGAATATTCTCGCTACACCTGGGTTATTTTTCTTCGCTGTAAGAGTGATACTCCAGAAGAACTAATATCTTTTGTCAAAAAGATGGAAGTGCTGAATAATCTTACTGTTCGTTCAATAAGAAGTGATCATGGAACTGAATTCAAAAATAGTTCCCTGGACAATTTCTTTGAGAACAAGGGAATCTCTCACAACTTCTCTTCAGTAAGAACACCTCAGCAAAATGGAGTCGCTGAAAGAAGAAACAGAACGATCATAGAAGCTGCTAGATCAATGCTCAGCGATTCTCACCTCCCTACTCAATTTTGGGCAGAAGCTGTAAACACTGCATGTTTTACTCAAAACAGATCGCTGATAATAAAGCGATTTGGGAAGACAGCTTATGAACTTTTTCTTGGAAGGAAGCCTTCTATCAGCTTTCTTCATATCTTTGGTTGTCAGTGCTTTATCTTAAACAACAAAGATCAACTTGGAAAGTTCGACCCAAAAGCCGATGATGGAATATTTCTAGGATATTCCTCCATCTCCAAAGCCTACAGAGTTTTCAACAAGAGAAGACAAACCGTAGAAGAAACCATTCATGTCACGTTTGATGAAACGCGCTCAGCGAACTCTAAACCAATCGCTGACAATGAAGAACTGAATACTTGGATGCTCTCTCACTATAGAGGAACTGAACCTTTCTTCTCAAACCATCAGCACACTGAAACTCCAGCTGCTGATGAAGAACCAAGTATCATACCTCCCACCGCTGAATCCACCTCATGGGTTTCAGCTGAACCTCTAAACACATTTCCACCATCAAATCTGCCTTCGTCTGGAAACCTCTCTAGTGAACCTACTCAACAGTTAATTGCTGATAAACCTCAAACGTCCTCATCAGTAAACATCTCAATTGTTGATCCAACCTCTGAGTTAAGCGATCATGCTCCTGCTCAGCGATGGACAAGAGCACCCAATAGATCAAATTCTCGGTGATCCAGATGCAGGTATTCAGACACGACGAAGCTCAGGTAATATCTGTCTCTTTGTAAACTTTCTCTCCTTAATAGAACCAAAGAAGACTGATGATGCCCTCAGAGATCCAAACTGGGTCAGCGCTATGCAAGAAGAGCTGACTGAATTTTCTCGAAACAAAGTTTGGAATCTCGTTCCTAGACCATCTGATAAAACTGTAATAGGCACCAAATGGGTGTTTAGAAACAAGTTAGATGAACATGGAACTGTAACCCGCAACAAGGCTCGACTTGTTGCTCAGGGATACAAACAAGAGGAAGGCATAGACTATGATGAAACCTTTGCCCCTGTGGCCAGGATCGAAGCAATTCGACTATTCTTAGCTTATGCAGTCTATAAAGACTTCATCGTTTATCAAATGGACGTAAAATCAGCATTTCTGAATGGAAAGCTGAATGAAGAAGTTTATGTAGAACAACCACCAGGGTTCTATGACCCTAAGCATCCAAATTATGTTTATAAATTGGATAAGGCTCTCTATGGTCTAAAACAAGCCCCTCGTGCTTGGTATGACACTCTCTCATCTTTTCTTATCTCTGAAAATTTTGAACGTGGCAAGATTGATAATACGTTATTTTTCAGAAAGATAAAAGGTCATATAATTCTTGTACAAATATATGTCGATGACATAATATTTGGTTTTACTAACCCATCTCTATGTACTCGCTTCGCTGAAAAAATGAAGAAAGAATATAAAATGAGTATGATGGGTGAACTGACATATTTTCTTGGTCTTCAGATTAAACAATCTGACAAAGGTACTTTTATCTGCCAAGGTAAGTATGTTAAAGATATGCTAAAGAAGTTTGATCTCACACAAACTTCAGCGATGAAAACTCCTATGGCACCACCGCTGACACTTAACAAGGATCCATCTGGAAAACCTGTTAATGTCACTGCCTATAGAGGAATGATAGGCTCATTGCTGTATCTTACAGCGAGCCGACCTGACATCATGTACTCTACTTGTTTATGTGCACGCTATCAATCTGAACCCAAGGAATCCCATCTGATCGCTGTAAAGCGAATTTTCAGATATCTGAAAGGAACTCCTAACCTCGGTCTTTGGTATCCCAAAGACTCAGGGTTCGATCTAACTGGTTATTCTGATAGTGATTTTGCAGGCTGTAAACTCGACAGAAAGAGTACCACTGGTGGATGTCAACTCTTGGGAGGAAAGCTGGTAAGCTGGACAAGCAAGAAGCAAAATTCTGTGTCCACTTCCACAGCTGAAGCTGAATACGTAGCCGCTGGAAGTTGTTGTTCTCAAATCTTGTGGATGAGAAATCAACTTATAGATTATGACCTTCAGCTGTCAAAGATTCCTATCTATTGCGACAGCACTAGTGCTATCGCTATAGCAAATAATCCAGTGCTACATTCAAAAACGAAACACATAGAGATCAGATATCACTTTATCAGAGATCATGTGATGAATGGTGATATTGAACTTCACTTTATCCCTACTGACTTTCAGCTTGCTGATTTATTCACCAAACCTCTTGATGAGAGAAGGTTCAACTTTCTCATCAGTGAGCTTGGAATGCTGAACATCGAAGAATAATTCTTCAGCGTTCATGTATTGTGTCAATAATCAAAAGTTCCCCTTTCATCATTCTCTCTGATAAACATTCTGACTCAGGTATGTTCTCTCCTTTCCCTCAAAGATGTTTTTCTTCAAAATATAAACTTTAATCACTGAACTTTCTTTAAATGATTAAAAGCTTTTTGAAAAATACATTAATCACTGATATTTCTAGTCAGTGATCCTTTAAAAGGAAAATCTATCCCTATCTTTACTATCAGGGATACTTTTAAAAAGGAAAATCTATCACTAACCTTTCTTCAGTGATCATTTCAAAACGGACAAATGTACAGTCTCTCTCTTCTATGACGTCATTTGAACCGACAATCCACGACATGCCTTTTCTGACACGTTCGTCCGTTGCCCTTCTATCCAATCAACTTCGTGGAACGTGTCAATGTCATGATGATCCTTTCTTTTCCCGCTTCACTCTCTCTCTCTCTCTCTCTCTCTCTCCTCTCTCTTCGTATAAAAGGAATTCTTCTCTCCTTTATACGGTTTACGCTTTCAAAACTTTCAAAGAAAGAAACATTCTCTCAAGAACACTCAAGCAAGTAAACCCAGAATATTGAATCTGCAACTCTTTTTCTTCAAGATACACAGGTTTATTTCATGTTTATGTGCTTTGTTCTTATGCTTTTTATTCTTTTTAAAATCTTGCTCGTTTTCTATGGATTTTATAAAACGTTTTTTTTGTCAAAAACTAAAGATCATTCTTTCTGATTTTATGTTTTTCAATAAAAACCTTTTGGTTTCAAAGTGTTCTTCATTCTTTCTACCCAGAACACTATTTTTCTACTCCTAAATCATTTCTTCTATTATGCCTCTTTCCATAACAAAAATGACATAGTCTTCAATCGTTGCTTCCAAGCATGTACGATTCGCTCTCACTGAAGTTGAGATTACTAAATGTAATCATTTGGCCAGACTCGAGTTCAAAGCTGACAAATACCCACATCTGGTGGAAGCTGCTGAATTCCTCAAGCAGTCATGTATAGCTTACGCGATCACTGTGGATCCTAAGCCTTCCAAGACTCTACTCCAGCAGTTCTGGTTCACTGCTGATGCAACTGAACTCACCAACAAGAAAGGTGAACGAGTCCCTGCTATCTCTTTCAGCACGGAATTGGGGCCAGGGAGCATGACCGCTCTTTGCCTCAGGAAATCTTTAAGATTCCCTGACAAACCAAAGAGTGGGTTCGACGCTCTCCCCAATGATGGTGAGCTGATATCATTCCTGGACGCAATGGGCTATTGTTGGGAAAACAAACCGAGATCTTCTATTCCCAACAAGAAGCTCACCAAGATCCTCAAAGCTCAGATGCCATCACAACTGAACTTTATCTTCTCGCACATAATTCAGTGCATGAGTGGGAAGAGTGGTTCGCTGGATCAAGCCAGCAAAACACAACTGCAGATGGCCTACTCCGTTATCGCTGGTCAAAACTTTGACTACGCCACAGCCATCTTTGAAGACCTGAGGTCGATATTAGAGAAGCCTGAACGAGATCCCAAGATCTCGTACGTACGTTTCATATGTACGTACATCAAGTTCCTCTATCCCAACACCTATCCCACCAAAGATGATGGCACCTTTGCCAGGGTAGGTCAACGATCACTGGAGGTAAAGCCACTCGCCGACGAGGTAAGTATCTCTCCTTCGCTCTCGTCTCTCTCTCCATTCTTCTTCATCTTCAGCGACCACGCAGACGGTTCCTTCGTCTGCTATCCCTGTCGCTACCACTACTTCTAAACGACCATCAGCTAGTCCGATTGGTCCTTCCAAAAAGGCCAAAAAGACTAAGGAAAGTACACCCTCTAGTACTATACCTGAGGGAGCTTCTCAACAAGCTACCTTAGATGCATTTGTGGGTCTTTCCTCCATAACTTCAGCAGTCACTCATACTGCCGTGTCAGCGATCTCGCTCGCTGTCACATCATCAGTAACCCCACCTACTATCTCATTCACTGAAATTAACCCCATCCCTACTTCTATCCCCAAAACTCTTCCTTTTTCTACTCATTTGGTCTCTGAACCCGCTACATCTTCTTTCCCTATAGGACCTGAACATCAAACTTTTGAGGAATCTATGCAGTTCTACAAAATGTTTGATACGTCAGGTACACCTATAATCCTAAACACTTCTCTCCCCCCCTCTCCAAATAAGCCCATATCTGAACTAACATTATTTTCAGGTCCTAGCTTGGCGTCTGTTGACATGCATGTCAACAGTCTGGGAGAAAAGGTGGACGCACTCACCAACACCATAAATGAAACCACCAGCGCCGTCAATCAGGCTGGTGAGGAGCTGAAGAAGTTGACCGCCACTTGCTCATCTAAAGCTGAGAACTCACAACTTTCAGCTGTTGAAGAACAAGTCATCCAACTCAGAGAGTCCTCTCAACTCTTTCAAGGGCAACTTGAGTCTCTTACCGCTAAAGTTCAGGGTCTCTCTTCAAAGGTTGACCTCTGCACGTCCCTTCTTCAGCAAATTTTACAGAAAGTGAATGCACCAGCTCCAGTGCTGCCTCCCTCCTTCACTGAAGATGATCGTACCAACCTCAACATCGCTGTGGAATTCATTCATGATGCCACGTGCGACATCCCTGCGGTTGAAGACCGGATTAAGCGTCTGGAGGCTGACGTCCAAGTGCTAAAAGCTTCAACAGCTACTCCAGCAGCTGAACAATCCCCTACCGCTGATAATGACAAAGTGGGGGAGAAAGCTGAAGAAACTTCTATTGCTGCTGCTGGGGAAGCTAAGACTCCAAAGGAACCTCCCTCTCAATCTGAGGGGGAGAAGGCAAAAGAATCCTCATCTATTCACTCTATTCTCTTTGAAGAGGATGAGGAAGAAGACGATGAAGAGGAAGATGATCTAGATCTTGATGATCAAGAAAAGGATCAGCCCTCCGATGACGACGATGACGATGAAGACCAATCTATGTGGTTCTCCAAGCCGAACGTTGCATCAGGTACAACTTCGCAAGAAGTTGTCAAAGCAGGGGTGAGAGGTGATACATCTTCAAGTGTTCCTTCGCAAAGCAAAGACAAGCAACCGATCGCTGAAGAATGCTTGAGGACTGGATCACAATCTGAGGGGGAGCATCCTTCTCAGGTATGTCTTTCAATTGTACCACTCTCCTACTCTTTCCAAACCCCTATTTCCTTCTAGCCTTTATCTCTCTTTTTCTAAAAATACACTTATCCCTTCTTTCCTTCTTTTTCTATCCAGACAGTTCTCACCCCTGCTTAAGGGTTCTGAACTACAAATAATTCCAGCTTCTATCGCTGAAGAAATAATCCCAATCTCTATCACTGAGATTGATGAAGAAGAAGAAGAAGATTCCCTGACCCATCCAGGAAGGCCCTCTCGACCATCTCATTGGTCAGAGGAAATGGTGAAGAAAAGAGTTGAAATTATCGCTCAACTAGAAAGTCAACGGCTGAAAATTCCTCTTCAAACATCCTTCTCAGAGCTCGACTTCCTCACTAAAGCTGAACTAGAAGAATCTGCCAAAGCTGAGAAACTGATCGCTGAATGCAAACGAGATGCTCAACTCGCTTTAAAGATTCAATCTTCTCAAGTCAAGGACAAAAAGCTGAAAAGCAAACCTGTGGAAGTTCAAGCTGCACTGCTGAAAGAAATTGAAGAGGAACGCTCCAAAGAACAAGAGATCAACGATAGATCTATCGAATGGTGTAAACAGAAGATGGACTATCGTTCTGATCTTCTTCCAATATCAGCCGTGACTATCTCTGGTCGCAAGAAGAAGGATCAACTCTCAGTGACCATGGAGATTACCAGAGAGGATGGAACCCAAAAAGCAATGTACGTATCCAAACTTGAGAGCTTCGGATTTACGGAATGGTTGGAGTTCTGGGATGCGCTGAAGAAATCCAAATCTACATACAGAGGCTACGTTGAAGGACTTCTTGAAGCCCTCATAAATAGAGTCACCTCTGTACTGAAGCTGCCATCTCCTCTTTCTCCCAAATCTTTGAAACTCAAGAGAAGAATTTGGTCCTCCTCCTCTGAAGACGTCGCCATCATCAGGAATGAAACTTCTATCAAATTTTCAAGAGATGCACTGTTTGGTCCTCCTCCCGATCTTTCAGTTCTGGATCTATCTCTGCCTCCTGGTGGTCCTTTCCAAGCTGGTCAAGTAATTGACAATCCTTATGGAATATTCTTCAGAGATGATGATGAGGAACTCAGATTTCAAAGAATCTCTGAGATTCCTATCTGTCCTCTGAATCATCTCAAGGATCTCTTATGCTTATGGTGTGACTTCTTCCCTGCTGCTGAAAAAATTAAAGAAATTATCAGTCAAGAATCTTTGGAACGAAGACAGAAAGGAGAAGAAATACCTGAGTATATGATCAATCCTCCTAAATCTTCTTTTAATAGCTGATAGATTAGTTTCCTTCTCTGTAATCTGTTAGTTATACTTACAGTAGTTAGTTATTCACTTGTACTTGTAATTTTCATAGCTTGTAATTCGCTCCCTGAATTAAATGAAAACTACAGTGATGTACTTAACCCTATCAGTACTGTAAAAGATCCCTCAAAATAGTAATTGGGACATGCATTCTATGAGTCCTTTTTATTCCCATATTTTGAATTATAAAGTAATTTTCCTCAGTTACTTTGTCATTATCAAATAGGGGGAGATTGTTGATCCAAACACTCTCAGTGATTTGATAACGACCCTCTTTTATACTTAGTGAAAATTACGTTATTATATGTATTAGTGTTTCATCATCAGCGATCAGACTGAGTCTGTTTAGTTATCGCTGATGACCTTTCTGTAAACATTTAATATGTATGTGTTTCACTTTCAGCAATCAAACTGAGTCTGTTCAGTCATCGCTGATAGTTTCCCATGTAACACAGTTAACGTAATCCCTGAAGACAAGTCTCGCGTCAACATAGTTCATAGCTGAATCGAAGACGAAGCCACTGAACAATAGATAAGTCTACTAGTGACCTGATGCGGATATCAGCGAAGACCAGACGAATCTACTTACGCGAAGAAGCCTGAGGAAAAGCTTCAGCGATAGCTGAACTTCTTTATCTCTGAAAGAAGAGATACTCAGCGATCAACGATCACAAAGCTTATGCCTCAAGTTTCCTTTTGTCTTACCTTGCACAACCAGTACGATGTGTCAGAACGGACACGTCTCTGCCACAAATCGTACAACAACTCTGTCAACTACACTGTTCATAAAATGGCCAAAAGCATGTCTCCAAAAGTAAGACTCCCAAAGCCAATCTATGAACGCCACGTGTAAAGTGCCCTGCCATGCATTTAATGCATAGGGTATAAATAGGAAGCTCACCCCTTCATCTGAAGGTGTGCTCAATCCTTGAACTCCATAATAGAAACCCTTGTTTTCTATCTCTCTTAAATCCCCCATTCTCTGAATTTCTTGTGCAACCATCTTAGTGTTTCTTAAGTTTGTTTAGATTGAGTCTGTCTTAATCTTATTCCGCAACAAACTTGTAAATTGTATTTTGATTTATCAATAAACAATTTATTAAACTTTAATTTCTGTGTTTGTATTCAACCCCCCCCCCCTTCTACAAACTTGTTTAGCACCTTCGGGACCAACAAAAACAAACAAGCCAAGGGGACTTAAATACCCCAAGGCACTAACAAAACAGATAACACTAAGAAAGCAGTAAAATAAATACAATGATTACTATAAAAACTGATCTAACAATCTCCCCCTTAGTAATCATTGGCGTCGAGGTCTTAAAAAAAACAATCTTCAAAAACAACATTGACCATCTAGACGACTTTGAAGGATCATTGACGTTCTTCTCTTTGACGTAGTCTGTTCAGCCCAACTAACACTTCCAATCGTCGCAGAGTTGAACGGAGATTCAGTCTGTCTTGAATAGTGATCAGAGATCTACGGATCAGGCGAATTTCATCGTTTTCAAGAATATATAATTCTCTTCTTGATTCCAAAAAATTTCTTCTCGCCTCTTGCAAACGATGCTCCAATTGAAGTTTGATCACCTTTAGAGTTCCATCAGAGTAATATCCAACTTCATCAAATCGTAGAAAGCATTTTTCACTTGAGTTGTTCTTGTAAACTACTCCGAATGGATCTTCGATAATGGTGAATAATGGATATGATTCTAGATTCTGCAAACTCTGGTTGGGCCTTTCAAGATTAACCACAGGCTGAAAACTTTCTACAGCCATTTGGAAGACAAAAACACGGAAAAAACGAATCTGCCGTCGAATAAATCGTTTAAGAACAAAAAGAGTTTGAGAAACATCCTGAGTCCGGTGATAAAGATTCCTGAAGTGATCATATAGGAAATCAATATCATCAATTGAAAGATCAACGAAATCAGCCTCTGAAAAAATGTACCGCTTGCAGTCTCTTCTTTCCACTTCAAGATTTGGATACCAAATGTTCATGAACTTACAAATTGTAACACTGAGAACTAGAACTATCAGATGAGGAGAATTAACAGTGTTATTTCTTCTGCGCTGACACTTGATAAATGCTAAGTACTCATGCTGATAGGCTTCTGATTCTTTCTCTACTCCAAGAATGGCATATATATTGAGTTTCCTTCTTCTAGAAACAAAGATATTGCTTTGGATATCTTCAAGAAAAGCAATTCTGAGTCTAGAAGCCATATATCTTTGCTGTAGATTTCTATGCCTTTGCTGCCTAGTTAAAGCTTCTCCTTCTTCTAGAAGAGATGGTGTGTTGGGAACTGAAGAATTCATCAAGTATGGTTAATGCTGCTGGTTCAAAGTTACTACTGCTAGAAGACTTAAACGTTAATACTGTTGAGTGTTACTACTGCTAGTACTATTAATACTGCTAGTCAAAGTTAGTGCTGCTTGAACAAAGTTAGTACTGCTTAGCTAGTTAGTACTGCTTAGTAGTTAATGCTGCTAGAAGAAATTTAATGCTGCTGGAGATTAATACTGCTTATATGATGAAGATTCGCATGAAAGGATATACATGGAAGCTTAGAGATATATATGGAAGATATACTGAATATATTTTATTTATTGTAATTATCTTTGTATTCAGTATATATATTGTATAGTTTAGAATAATGAGTTAACTTTTGTTTATTAGAGAGAAAATCAACCTCAAGGCATAGATCCTAATTCTAGAGAAGTAGAATTCGTATTGGTGAGCCTGTTCATCAATATTGAGGTTGAGTGTATAATCTTGTAACTTCAAAGCATTCAATACAAGTTTACAATTTGTTGATTATATTATGTTTTGATTTTCTGCTTGATTAAATATCAAAGTGTTATTCCGCAAACTTCTTTGATATTGTTTCTGAGAATTAATTCTTGTTGAGAATTCGATCCTGACAAGTGGTATCAGAGCCTAACTCTCTCAGAAATAGTTATTCATCATGGAAAATCTTACAGAATCAAGCAGTACTTTGGTTTCTAAGGTTCCAATGCTCAAACCAAGTGAGTTTGACATGTGGAAGATCAGAATCAGACAATATATTCTTCTCACTGACTACTCAATGTGGGATATCATTGAGAATGGTCCTTCTGAAGCTGGAAGGATAGGACCAGATGGGAAAAGACCTCCACCAAAGACAGATGGTGAAAGGAAGATCAGACAGACAGAGATGAAGGCCTTGAGCACTCTGCTCTTGGCCATTCCCAATGAATATCAGCATCAATTTTGCAACTGCACTGATGCTCAGATTCTCTGGAATGCTCTAGAGAAAAGATTTGCTGGAACTAAGAGCATCAAAAGAAATCAAAGAGATGTTCTAAAGCAGTAGTATGAGAACTTCACTTCCACAAAGAATGAGTCTATGACTCAAACTTTTGATAGGTTCAATAAACTCATAGGTGAACTGACTACTGTAGGGGTGAAGATGGAACAAGATGATATCAACAGAAAGTTCCTCAGATCTCTTGGGGATGAATGGACTATGTACATTGTCTCATATAGACAGAGTGACAATCTGGAAGAGAAAGAACTTGATGATCTATACAATGATCTAAGAGTTTTTGAAACTGAGGTAGAAACCAAGAAGAAGCCCTCTGGTTATATTCACAATGTTGCACTTCTTTCAGCATCCACTGATACTACTGCCAACCCTGAAGCAGTTAGTACTGCCAGTGGAGTAAGTTCAGAAAAAGGCACTGAAACTATCTTTGAAGCCTTTTTGTCCAGTCATAGCAGCAATTCTCTGATTAATGATGATCTTGATCAAATTCACCCTGATGATCTGGAGGAGATGGATATTAAATGGCAGATGGCCATGTTATCCATGAGGGTGAAAAAGTTCATTAAAAGAACTGGAAGAAATAACTTCTCTCAAAGAAGAGAAGATGGAGCTGGTTTTGACAAAACCAAGGTGGAATGTTTTAAGTGTCACAAGAAAGGACACTTTGCTAGAGAATGCAGGAGTGCTGTTCCAAACAACAACCATCAACAAGCTCAGAATGGAGGATACAATCTGAACAAGAATCCTTCTCAAGCCCTTGTTTCTCAACAAGGAATGGGATTTGACTGGAGTGATCAAGCTGAGGAAGCCATTCAGAATCAAGCTCTTATGGCAGAAGTGTCTGATCTCCCCACTGAGGTAAGTTCTAATCTTTGCACTAAATCTTGCATTGACACTGTTAAAAGATACAGGGATCACAATCAAAGTATGTGTGATGACCTCAAAAGATTAGAAAAGGACAGAAAAGATTATGTGTTGATAGTAGAGAGATTTGAAGAGCAAATCAAAGGCTTTCAAGCTAATGAACTTCAACACTCTTATGACACAAACTATTGGAAGTGGGAAAAGAATGAGTTAGAAACCAAACTGTCTAAGTCCTTAGAAGAGAATGATAGACTGAAAGAGGAACTGTCAAAAGTTAAGCTTGACATAGACAAGTTTTCTTATGCTTCAAAAGCAATGGACTCTCTTCTAAAGGCTCAGATACATGATAAGATGAAGCCTGGTATTGGATACAACAATACACCCCCTCCTTACAATAACAACTATATTTCTCCTACATCAGACTTGTTAGAAACTAAGGAGAAAAAGGACTTGTCTGAAGAAGCTTTTAAGATAGATCCTTTGGATGAGGTAGTAGTTAAGGATTTGACTGAGAAAGGAGCCAGTGAGAACAGGGATAATAATGTGAGTAAAAAGATACCATTAGAAAACAATATTATCACCAATGAGGGATGTGGGAAAATATGGGTCAAGTCCAAGGAGATAGAGAAGACTAAAGGAAATGATAACAAGGTCCATTACAAACAAACCACAGTTGTGAATCCTGGATCTTGTAAACAGTGTGATTGCAATAAAGCCAAGAGCCTAAATTCTGGTTTAAAAAGAGGAAATCAAAGAAACTGGAATAATCAATGGGCTCAGAAACAAGGAGTTGATCTGAATAAAATCAATAGACCAAAACCTTGTTTTATATGTGGCAAGTTGAATCATTTGGCTAAGTATTGTTACTTTAACCCTATTAACCAACAGATGAACTTTCAAAGATTTGTGCAAAAATCTGTGGGTTATAGGAAGGCTGGAAAGAAACATGTGATAAAGAAATCTATTGAAAGTAAAGGCACTTTAAAGAAAAAGATTTTAAAAGAAAGTGTCAAAATGTGGGTACCTAGAAGTACTAACAGTGTTAGTACTGCTAACAATATTAGTACTGCTAACACAATTACTACTGCTAACAGTGTTAGTACTGCTGAAAATATTAATGCTGCTAATACTGTTAATACCTCTTCAAAGGTTAATACTGCCAACATAGTTACTGCTGCTAACACAGTTACTACTGCTAACAAGGTTAGTACTGCTAAGCATGCAAGTGCTGCCAAGGCAGTTAGTACTTCTAAAACCAGTACTGATTCTAGCAAAAATATTTCCAAGCCTATTATTGTAACAAAGTACTCCAAGAATGAGGAGTTAAAGTTCAAAAATCTTGTCAAGAAAGAATGCAAGTATTTTGATGAGAAAGGGGTACCCAAGACCACTTTGGCTTGGGTTCCTAATTCATACTAATTGATTTATCTAATGTGCAGGGCAACCAACAGCTCAAGGGAAAGAGCATTTGGCATGTTGATAGTGGTTGCTCTAGGCACATGACAGGCAACATGTCATGCCTTCAAGACTTCAAGCATATCAATGGAGGACATGTTGCATTTGGAGATAATCTTACTGGTGGTAAGATAAGTGGAAAAGGTAATGTCACCAAAGGTAAGATGACATTTGAGGATGTCTACTATGTTGATCAATTAAAGTACAACCTGTTAAGTGTATCACAGGTTTGTGACAAACAACATAGTATATTATTTACTAATAATGAGTGTATGATCCTTGCTCCAGGGTTCAAGGTAGTTGATGAAAGCATGATACTACTTAGAACTCCAAGAAAGGACAATGTTTACTGTCTGGATATGGACAATGTTGATAGTGATTCATCTCTAAATTGTCTTGTTTCAAAAGCTTCTGTAGATGAATCCTCTCTTTGGCACAGAAGGATGTGTCACATGAATTTCAAGACTATGAACAATCTTGTTAAAAACAACCTTGTAAGAGGTTTACCTTCAAAAGTCTTTTCATGTGATGATCATTGTGTTGCTTGTCTTAAAGGCAAACAACACAAAACTTCTCATAAGACCAAAGAGTTAAATTCTGTTTCTTCTTGTCTCCAGTTACTGCATATGGATCTGTTTGGTCCTACAAATGTTATGAGTATAGGCAAGAAATCTTACTGCTTGGTTATTGTTGATGATTACTCCAGATTTACTTGGGTATATTTTCTAAGGACTAAGGATGAGACAAGTGGACTTATCAAATCCTTTATTCTAAGAATTGAAAACCAAACTAATCAAAGAGTAAAAGTCATTAGATCAGATAATGGAACTGAGTTTAAAAATCATGATCTAAACACCTTTTGTGAAGAAAAAGGTATTGAGAGGAAATATAGTGCTCCTAGGACTCCTCAACAGAATGGTGTTGCTGAAAGGAGAAATAGAACACTAATAGAGGCTGCTAGATCTCTGTTGGCTGATTCAAAATTGCCAATTACTTTCTGGGCTGAAGCAGTCAATACTGCTTGTTATGTCCAAAACAGAGTTCTAGTGGTCAAGCAAAAGAACAAGACCCCATATGAGCTTTTAAATAAAAGAAAACCTTTCATTGGTTTCTTCAAACCTTTTGGGTGTTCTTGTACAATTCTAAATACCAAATCTCACTTAGGTAAGTTTGATAGCAAAGCAGATGATGGATTTCTTGTTGGATATTCATCTCAGAGTAAGGCCTACAGAGTTTTTAACTCATCTTCTAGAATAATTGAAGAAAGTGACAATGTCAAATGCAATGAGAACACACCAAATCCTGTTGGGTCTGGACCTCAGTGGCTATTTGACATTGATTCACTAACTAACTCTTTTGGTTTCAGTAATGAGAATGCAGGTTCAGGAAGTGGAAGATCAGGGATCACACAAGTTCAAGAAAGTATATCTAAATCTGTGATATTTCCCATACCCACAGTAAATTCTGTTGAAGACTGTGAAAAGGAATCAGTTACTGGACCAAGTCAGAGTGAAGAAGAAACTAGAGATGAGGAGACTCAAGAAAATAAAGAATCAGAAGTGGCATCTGAAAACACTTCAGTTGACTTGCATGACTCTAATCTAGAGGCTGGACTGAATGAAGAAACTAGTCATAACACCAGAGTTCAAAAGAATCATCCTCCACAGCTGGTAATAGGAGATATCTCTTCTCCTATGATGACTAGACATCAAAGCAGGCTTCAGGAAATGCAAGATCAACAGCATACAGTGCTTTCTTGTTTTCTATCTTAGCTTGAGCCTAAAAAGGCACATGATGCTATGAAAGAATCTAGCTGGATAGAAGCAATGCAAGAAGAACTGTTACAGTTCAAGCTACAAGATGTATGGGATCTAGTAGACCTTCCTAAAGGTCACAGAGCAATTGGCACAAAATGGATTTTCAGAAACAAGAGAGATGAAAGAGGTATTGTCATAAGAAACAAAGCAAGGCTGGTGGCTCAAGGATATACTCAAGAAGAGGGTATAGATTATGAAGAAGTTTTTGCACCTGTGGCTAGGATAGAAGCAATCAGACTATTTCTAGCCTATGCTTCTTACATGAATTTCAAAGTTTATCAAATGGATGTAAAAAGTGCTTTTCTCTATGGCTCAATTGAAGAATAAGTATATGTCTGTCAACCACCAGGGTTTGAAAACCCAAGCTATCCAGACAGGGTATACAAATTAAAGAAAGCACTTTATGGACTACATCAAGCTCCAAGAGCATGGTATGACACTCTGTCATCCTATCTCTTGGAAAATGACTTTGAAAGAGGACTCATTGATAAGACTCTATTTATCAAGAGAAAGAAGAAGGATATCTTGCTGGTCCAAATCTATGTTGATGACATTATCTTAGGATCTACAAGAAACAACATGTGCAAGGAGTTTGAGGATTTAATGCATCAAAGGTTCAAAATGAGTTCCATGGGGGAACTTACTTTCTTCCTTGGACTCCAAGTTCAACAGAAGTCAGATGGAATCTTCATCTGTCAATCCAAGTATGTGCAGGACATTCTAACCAAGTTTGGTTTCTCAGAGTCAAAACCTGCAAACACACCTATGGAAACACACAAGCAAATATCTGCAGATCCTGAGGGGGAGGATATAGATGTGCATCATTACAGATCTATGATTGGCTCTCTCATGTATCTCACAGCATCAAGGCCAGATATAATGTTTCCAGTCTGTGTATGTGCAAGATTCCAAGTTAGGCCAAAGCAATCTCACTTTCAAGCTGTTAAGAGGATATTCAGATATCTCAAAGGGCAACCCAGATTGGGACTTTGGTATCCTCATGACTCACCCTTTGACCTAATAGCATACTCAGACAGTGATCTAGGTGGGGCAAACTTGGACAGAAAATCTACTTCTGGAGGATGTCAGTTTTTGGGTGCTAGACTAGTCTCATGGCAGTGCAAGAAACAAACCACAGTATCCACATCTACAACAGAGGCAGAGTACATAGCAGCTGCAAGTTGCTGTTCTCAAGTCTTATGGATTCAGAATCAAATGTTGGATTATGGGGTAACCTTTCTACACACTCCAATCTTTATTGACAACAGCAGTGCTATTAGCATTGTGAATAATCCTGTCAAGCACTCAAAAACAAAGCACATTGAGATCAGGTATCACTTTATAAGAGATTGTAATGAAAAGAAACTTATTCAAGTTGTCAAAGTTCACACTGATAATCAGTTTGCTGATCTATTCACTAAAGCTTTTGATGTGGGTAGATTCACTTTCTTGATAACAAGTGTGGGAATGATCAACTCTGAATAATCCCCTTCTCAAAAAGTGGTTTTATACCTGTATATTATTCTTGGTGTTACTAATCTTCTTTTTCAGGATATGCATAGCAGTACTCAGTGTTTAGCAAGTTTAAAAGGAGTAAGTCAGTTAATACTGCTAGTAGGTACTACTGCTTTCAGTTAATACTGCTAGTGGTTAATACTGCTTTCAGTGGTTAATACTACTAGTAGTTACTACTGCTTTCAGTTAATACTGCTAGTGGTTAATACTGCTTTCAGTGGTTAATACTGCTAGTGGTTAATACTGCTTTCAGTGGTTAATACTGCTAGTAGTTACTACTGTTTTCAGTTAATACTGCTAGTGGTTAATACTGCTTTCAGTGGTTAATACTGCTTTCAGTTAATACTGCTCGTAGATAATACTGCTAGTTAGTTAATACTGCTAGTAGTTAATACTGCTCTAGGTTAATACTGCTTATGTTCCGAATACTATAAATACTCTTTGCCCGCCTAAAAGTTCATAACGACTCTTTGCATACTGTTCTCTTGTGCTCTAAACCTTTTCTCTCTCAAGTTCGAAGTTTTCAGGCAAGCTTTTCACTAAGATCAATGGTATCCATGACATTCATCGACGAGCACAATGAGATTGCGATGCTACAAAAGCCAAAGCAAGCTGCAGGATTTCATCAGATTGTGGATTTCCTCAAGTCAAGCCATATTGCTCATGCTCTTATTGTATCCCCTACAATCTATATCGAGCATCAAAGGCAGTTCTGGGCTAATGCCACCATTGTTGTTGAGAATGGTGTGCAAATGATCAAGACAATAATCTATGATCAATCACTAACAGTTACTGAAGAGGTTATTCGCATCAGTCTACGTCTAGACGATGCCTCTGGTATAACTTCTATCCCAAACGATGAACTTTTTTCCAATCTTACAAGAATGGGGTATGGAGGCCCATTGGGTGTTTTCAAATTCTCTAAAGCCAAATTTTCACCCCAATGGCGTTTCTTTGTCCATACTCTTATGCATTGTATCTCCCAAAAGACCACTGGATGGAGTGAGTTCAGCAGCACTATTGCTTATGCTTTGGTGTGCTTGGCCACTGCCAGAAAGTATAATTTTTCTAAAATGATTTTCAGTGATCTTGTCTCAAACATGGGAAACAAAAAGAGCTTCTTTATGTATCCCAGGTTTGTTCAAGAAGTTATTACTCATGAATTGACGGATATACCTCAACCTGTTGGGGTATATGTACCTAAACCCCCCAAAGGCAAGGTTTTCTCAAATATGAGAAGATCTGCTGGGGACTCTGAAGGAGTTGACACCCCATTGTTCTCTACAATGATGGTGGTGTCCCACACCAATGAAGGTATGGCAGCAGGGTCAAGGCCCCCATTAGACCAACCCACTGCTAGCCAATCCCAACCTTCCCTCTAAAAATCTATTCCCCAGTCCCTTCTTGAAAAACCAACCTCTCCTATCACCCAAACTTACAAGAGGAAACAGGTAAAGAAGGCTCCTTCCCTTCTTGTACCATCATCCCCCAAGCCTTTAAGCCCTCTATTGGAGCATTCTCCAGTAGAGAATATTCAAAGGGAATCCACAAGGGTGTCTCCCAACCCAAAGGAGGTGCTCTCTAAGGAGGAGGTAGAGCATATGGGTGATGAGGCTGCCACTACTCCTGCTAGCACAGAGGAGGAAAGTGGTAACATCAATAAGACCTCCCCCATGGCAACTTTGAATGAGCAATCATTTGAAGGTCCCTGGTGCCAAGAAACCACAGGGGTGGATAGTGCTTCTGTTAGGCAGAAGACTTCCACTACTAAAAGATCCAATGATCCTTCAAAGGAGGGTAACACTTCTAGAGAAGGTGAGGACAGATATAGTTACCAGGAATTGATGGAAACCATGGGAAACATCAACCTAGATGTTATGAAACAAGGAAAAGAAATAGAGGAGATGAAGCTGGTCATTCTGTCCCAACAAGTACAGATTGCTAAGCTGAAGAAGATGGTGCTAAGTCTGGTACAGAGGAAGAAGAGAAAGCAATTCCAACTAAGGAGAAGGACCACTGAGAATGATGCTCCCAAAAAGGGGGAGATCAACATGGAAGAAGCCACAAGAAAGGGGGAGATTGATGGAGAGAAACTTGATGTTGAGGGGGAGCAGCAAGCAGAAACAGTTACTACTGCAGACATTAATAAAGCAGCAGAAACTGTGAAAGAAGTTTTAACAGATCTTGAGATTGCAGAAACCTTACTTAAAGCCAAGAATGATACTCCCAAGGTTACTTCAAAGACCAAAGGAGTAATCATCAAAGAACAAGGTGAAGTGATCAAGAAAGATAACAGTAAGAAGGCAATGAGCAAAGACAAAGGAAAAGCAAAGATGGTGGAATCTGATCAACCAATCAAAAAGCAAAGGTTGGTTGAATCAGATGAAGCCCTAGCTAGAAAAATGCAAGATGACATTGAAAAGGAAGAAAGAGTTCAGATGGAAAAGGACAGGGAAATGGCAAAAGCTCTAGCTGCTGAACTGAATGAAGCTTATCAACTGAGTATGGCAACTGAAATTGCACAGAAGAAAGCTGCAAGTATGAAGAAATCAGTGGTGAAAACAGTTGCAAAGAAGAGAAAACCCTCAAAGACATTCCTAGGTACCCAAGAGAGGAACAAGATGATTATATTTCTCAAAGGTGCTGTAGGAGTCAAAAAGGAGATGTTCTCCAAAATGTCTTTTGAGAAGATCAAAGAGCTGTATGATTCAGAGATGTTGAAGCTTCAGGGAAATGAAACTGCTAGGGTGGAGATGGAGAAGAGGATAAAAGAAAGTAATGACTTTGATTGTCAAAAGCCATTTCCAGATGAGCAAGAAACACCTCCTAAGAAAGAGTCCACTCTGGGAGAAAGTCTAAGGACTTTAAAGAGAACAAAGATGATGGCAAGAAGAAATCCAATCAAGAAGCCTAGAGTATCTGAAGAAGAGGATGAGAAGGTAGCTGAAGAAGAAGGGGCACCTGAGTCATCTAAACAGAAAGAGCCATCAAACACTGATGATGTAAATTTGTATATGGTAGTGATGGACAAAGTGCCTGAACCAATTTCAGCAGAACCTGTAGGAGTTAAGCCTCCTGAGGTCATTCACTGGGATACTTTGACAGTGGATGGAAAGGAATACATAAGGCTGAAAAGAAAGGATGAAAAGTATGAAGTGTTCAACACATGGGCAAAAATTGTCAGAACATGCTCTAGATCAGATATTGAAGAGATGTTTGAGATAGGAATGAAGTTGTATGCAGATATTCTAAAGGCTCCAGGGATTTCAATTACAAAACTGGTAATGGAGTATCTGTGTATGATGTTCAAACCTGAAGAAGTAGAGCATTTGATCAAGGATGTCTTCAAATCAGTAAACAGCTGGACTCTATATGAAATTAGTGGAGTATATACAGTGACTTTGGATTTAAATCACACTGAATACTTCCTAGTGGATAGAGTGTATAATCATAGCAGATTGAAGCTACATGCCATGCTGAAGAAAAAGTTAAGGTGTGTTCCAGATTCAGAAATGGCTAAATACTTGATTCAAAGAACCATCAATCAGAGTTTGGGATTGGATGCAAACACTGGAATTTAGGCCATGATAAAGTTTTGGGAGCATCTTGAAGAAAATTTGAAGAACTTGACTTCTCTTCCTAAAAGTCAAGTTAGGGGGAGATTGTTGGGAACTGAAGAATTCATCAAGTATGGTTAATGCTGCTGGTTCAAAGTTACTACTGCTAGAAGACTTAAACGTTAATACTGTTGAGTGTTACTACTGCTAGTACTATTAATACTGCTAGTCAAAGTTAGTGCTGCTTGAACAAAGTTAGTACTGCTTAGCTAGTTAGTACTGCTTAGTAGTTAATGCTGCTAGAAGAAATTTAATGCTGCTGGAGATTAATACTGCTTATATGATGAAGATTCGCATGAAAGGATATACATGGAAGCTTAGAGATATATATGGAAGATATACTGAAGATATTTTATTTATTGTAATTATCTTTGTATTCAGTATATATATTGTATAGTTTAGAATAATGAGTTAACTTTTGTTTATTAGAGAGAAAATCAACCTCAAGGCATAGATCCTAATTCTAGAGAAGTAGAATTCGTATTGGTGAGCCTGTTCATCAATATTGAGGTTGAGTGTGTAATCTTGTAACTTCAAAGCATTCAATACAAGTTTAGAATTTGTTGATTATATTCTGTTTTGATTTTCTGCTTGATTAAATATCAAAGTGTTATTCCGCAAACTTCTTTGATATTGTTTCTGAGAATTAATTCTTGTTGAGAATTCGATCCTGACATGGTGGAATAACTGGTTCAGAAGAAGGAATAACTACTTGAGTTCTAGATGACTCACCAACTTCAAATGCACTTGATGGAATATTGGTTGTCGGAGAGGAAACAGTTACTGGAGTAGACGAAGGTTGATCAACTTCTGGAATCTCACCTTGACTCGGAAGATCAGCATATAACAATTCAGCCTCTTTTGTATCTGTTGCATCCATGAAAACCGAATCATCCTCTGTATCAGATAAGATAATGATATTGTTGCAATCTTCTTCATTAACTTGAGCAACTTTCTCAAATCTAACTTCTTCATCATCATCTGAATTTATCTCAATGAAGTTTGCGAAGAAAGATCTCATATCATTTGCTGCTTCTGATTCTTCAACTTCATTAGCTCTACCTGAGACATCTGGATCCACATAAACTACAACTTGCATATTATTAAAATTTGCTTCAGACAAATTAAATTCATTATGCAAAGTAGTTACATCAGTATTGTCAATCATGACATCCATTAAGTCTTGAATACTGCAATCTTGAACAGTATCATCATTCTTTTCTCTATCTCCAACCACTCCTTCTTGACCAACTTCTCTTGCTTCAGAAGAACCTTCTGTTCTTTGTCTCTTTGCCATCTCCCCCTCATGGCCTTGATGATCGGGATCATCTTGGTCATGTCGGCGTTTAAGAGACGGGCCAGCCTCAGTCCTGCATGATTGATCTAGATGATCAATCTTGTTAGATAGATCTGAAAAAGCCTGTGTCATGAAAGAACGAAGATCAGATAAACTGGATCTAACTTCTGATTTGAATTCCTGAAATTCAGTAGATGAAACATAGATCCTGTCAGATTCAGACGAATAAACTGGAGGCGGCGTAGGTTGGAAGTTTCGAAGCAGAGAAATGAGATCTTGATCCTGATGTTCTGGTGGCGAAATAGAAATAAGACGAGCATAGAGCAAATCTTTCAACTCTGAAATAGGAAGATCTGGAGTGCTAGAAGAAGACACAGGTATACTAGTAGATGAAGAGATACCAACTGACTGTGTGAACAACGGAGGTAGAGGGATAGACATGATTGCTGGAGCAGAAGATTGAACAGCAGAAGAAGGCTCTCTTAGAACAACCCCAGATGAGCGTCTGAATGGAATCTCTATAGGAATCACTGAAGTATCAATCTCAGGCATCTTCCCTTTGAATAAAGCTTTTAACTTCATAATCTGTGCTTCCTTTTCAGCATCCATTCTCTCCGATAATTGCCGAATTACATCATTCAAAGTTCAGAATTTATCAGTGGAAACCCGAGCTTGATCAGATGTAAGCTCTACAGCTGCTGAGATAGACTGAATATCTGCAAGTGTAGTTGCTGGAGCTTGACTTTGAACCAATGCAGTGGCTTGATCAAAAGCTGTATCCAATTCATCAACTTGAATATGTGCAATTGAAGGATTAACTGGAACAGAATCATCATCAGATATCACTTCTGTTGAGACAAGCACTTCTGGTGTCTTGGACTTCCTTTCATACACTTTCATGCGCAATTGATCATCCTCATCATCACCAGCAAGATCAACATCAATCATATCATCATCAGCAACCTCAAGATTTGTCACATCATCATCTGCAACAACCGTTTCATCAAGAGTAACATCCTCTCTAATATCAACATTACCTTCAGATGCAATATCAGCAATGACAGATTCTATGTGAAGTGTAGCAACATCTTGTAGAACTGTAGAAGGATCAACATCTGTCACTATGGTAGTTACAACAGTAGTCACTATTTCCTGAGTGGATGCGTCAACATGCTCTTCATGAATAGTACCAGCTGGAGTACCATGAGAAGGTACTTCCTGTTCAGGCTCTTCAAATTCATTGTCTAAACAATACTCATTGACACTAGGATCTGTCATGTCAGCATAATTGGCAATAAGACCATAAGGAATGGTCATAGAAAATGTGAATGACTTCTTCTGTTTCTTAAGAAAAAGCATCTCAGTATCCTGAACTTGCGGCCAAGATAATCTTCGAGGAATTGCCGGATTGCTTCGAAACATACTTCTGATAATCAGCTTTAGAAACCTGATAAAAGGAATGAACTTCCGTCGCTTATTGGTTAACTTGTCTTGCACTATTTCAGACAGCTCGTTCCAGAAAATAATCGTATAGTCGACATGCAGGTCATAAACTACTGCATGGAACAGTCGAAGATAGTGAAGACTAGAACTATCCGTGCCGGTATGTTTGGACGTTAAGCACCTGTTGATGACCGAAAATAAAGAATACCAGACAGGAGGAAGATTAGACTTGTCAAAGTCTACAACCCTGTTCAATTGACCAACATAGCCTAGTCGTTTGATGCCTTCATACACTTCTTCTTCAGATGGAAACTGATCATAAGTTGTCCTTCCAGGTCTAGAATCAGGTTCAGGAAGCTCAAGAATCAACCTTAACCGCTTGTAAGACAGATACGAATCAAATTGATCTATTTGGAGATCAAATCGATGAGGACGTGCCAGTTCATTCTTAGTAATGGTGTGCCATACTTGTTGTATGTAGACTTCCGGAACATCAGCAACTGAACAAAGAGCTTGAGAAAGCGGATGTCCACGAAGAATAGTGCGTATGACAGGATGAATCTTGATGCGATCAAAATCAACAAAGTAATTGTTATGCTTATAAGGCATGTACATGACGTTTGGGAACACATCATTTGGATTTCGCCTTGATATAGAAAGATCAGCCCCAACAGATGGAACAGACGGCATTGGAGTATCATGAGATGCCTGATCAGTCGGATCCTGAAGAATGACATTCTCATCTTGAATCATTGGATCAGTATTTGTTTGAGAAGTCATGATATCCTGAAACAAAACATAATTCAAAGTTTAACAGAAGAAGAAAAAAAAATTGAGAGAGAGAAAAAAAATACTAAGAAAAAAAAATACTAAGTATGGAATGCGGGTCCTTAAGGAGACACGAAGAAAGAAATGCGGGTCCTTCAGGAAACGCATTTGAGGAATGCGTGTGAAGAAAGGAACGCATTACGAGGAATGCGGGTCCTTCATGAAACGCATTTTGAGGATTGCGGGTGAATAAGGAAACGCAATTAAGGAAATACGTGTCCTTAATGGGTCTCGGGTTAAGAACAAAAATGCGGGTCACAAATGAAACGCATTGTTCAGAAATGCGGGTCACAGGTGAAACGCATTTCTTACAATGCGTGTCACAGGTGAAACGCATTTCTTACAATGCGTGTCACAGGTGAAACGCATTTTTCACTTGTTAAAAAACAAAACCCTAGAAAAACGTATGTTCGAACCCGAAATCCACAAAAAACAAAAAAAAAAGCACTGAACACGAAATTAAAGTAAAAGAAGACATACCTGAATGTCGATTATAAGTTCTAAACAAATCCCAAATAGCAAATCGATCTATTTCAACTCGAATCTGAGTTTTTAGAAATCGATGAACAGTGAAAATAACGCATATCAGTTAAAACTCACAATACAAAGCCAAAAAAGAAATCAAAAACAAACTACAAACATAAAAATGAATAACACTAAACATACCTGATCTTTCTAAAATCACAATCTGAAATATGAACAGTAAAGGAACACGAAGAAGAATACTCAGTTAAGAAGGAGGGAAGGGGAATAGTCACATACGTTCAAAAAAAAATAAAGAAAAGAAAAGACACAATTACATCTATATATTCTAGAAAAAAACAATAACTACTTAAAAAAAATAACTAAAAAAAATACCTGATAAGCCCCCATTACTCCCCCTACACAAATGCACAAAATTTATCAAATTAGATTAGCATTTGCATAGTAAATTCAGAAATACTTACCTTATGAATTTCTGATCAGCACATGAAGTAATTAATCAGCAAAAAAAATAAATTCACTCCCCCTCAAAAATAGAATATAATCAGATAAAGAACTCAGATATACACTCCCCCTCGAAAAATGCACAAACCATATGACAAAAACACAGACAGCAAACATAGAGACATCAATATTAAAAGATGATCATATTGAATATAAATTTTATAACAACTGAATATATAAATTTTTAAACACTAAACAAATTAAAGTCTACTCAGTAGAATATTCCAGATTTATCAATCAGTTAAAATCAAACGTGAGTTGTTGGATACAGAAACATGTTTCATTGTATATCAAGTTAGGACATGTTCAGAGTTAAACACTTGCAGGTATCTATTCAGTGTGCTCGCATGCGATCTCTGATTAGCTTCAAGAAAAATGTAATTCTAAACATAAAATGAAGAACTTTGCATGTACAGACACTAAGTTATCAAGAATTAAGATTTTCACAAATTTACAGGTTTATCGCAGCTCAAAATATATCACCAAGTATCAAGAGATGTGTGCTCATTGGCATCTTTTAGCTGTGTGCACATTGGCATCTTCACATGAGTGTGCTCTTTGGCATCTTTTAAGCTTTGTGCTCTTTGGCATCTTTTAATCAAAGAGTTCATTAAGTAAAGAACATGCCGTAAACATAACTTTCTATCTGACCCTATTGCAAAATTTGGGTCAGTCGCTCCCAGACCAGTTGGACTTAGGGGACTAGGTGTCAAGCACCCCTTGGAACTTACTTTCCCGGATCAGAAAGGCTACATCGACATATCCTAAACTCATTCATACCAGTAGAACATGACTTTCGATCTGGTTCTATTGCAGGATTTCTGTTCGATCACTCCCAAATCAATTGACCTTAGGGGACCAGATGTCGAGCATCCCTCAGAACTTACTTTCCCAAACCAGAAAGGTCACAGGTACAAACTTTTAAACTCAAGGATTTCTGTATTTTAAATGCTTAAAAATAAAATCATCTCAATAACTCAGATCTATATCGAATAGCTTAGCCCATATTTTTATTACAATCTACGATTTCGATCACTTAGGTTGTTCAAGCAAAGTAAACCATAAATATGCCGACTCATATATCTTTAAAGCAGTATCTAAAGCGTCAAACATGTTGCTGACTTTTCGATGTTTGAAAGATTTGAACATTGAATATATGAAACTTTAAATATAAACAAGGCAACTTGTCAAAGATTCTAGACACACATTTTATTCAACTGAAAGAAAATCTGAAATATTAAACTTTATAGAATAAAATTTGTAAAGATTTAAACTTTTAAATTCAACATGCCAAGTTTTGAAAGCAGAAAATTAAATCGTTTTTCATCTAAAGCTTTTGTAAATATATCAGCAAGTTGATATTCAGTTGGTACAAAATATAATTCAATAGTACCTTCTTCCACGTGATGCTTTATAAAATGATATCGCATGTCTATGTGTTTGGTCTTGGTGTGCTGGACAGGATTGACTGATATCGCAATCGCGGACTTACTGTCACAATATATTGGCACAGTCTTGTATAGCATCCCGTAATCGCGTAGTTGCGTTTTCATCCAAAGCACTTGAGCACAACAACTAGCTGCAGCGACATATTCAGCTTCGGCTGTTGATATTGAAACACAATTTTGCTTTTTCGACGCCCAGCTTATCAGTCTGTCACCCAAAAACTGGAGATGACCAGAAGTACTTTTCCTGTCCAATTGATTACCACCATAATCTGCATCAGAATAAGCAATCAAACTATAGTCAGAACTTTTAGGATACCATAATCCTAAATAAGGAGTTCCTTTAATATATCTAAAAATGCGTTTGACTGCTAAAAGATGAGATTCTTTTGGTTTAGCTTGAAAACGGGCACACATGCACGTTGAAAACATTATGTCCGGGCGGCTTGCCGTAAGATACATCGGTGATCCGATCATCCCTCTATATGTCTTTTGATCCACAACTTTTCCATCTGGATCCAATCCGAGTTTGGCACCGTGAGCCATAGGCGTGCCGATCGAAGTAGATTTGTCCATCTTGAATTTCTTTAAAATGTCAAATACGTACTTTGACTGATTGATGAAGATTCCATCTGGAAGCTGCTTCACTTGTAAGCCGAGGAAGAAGTTGATTTCTCCCATCATGCTCATCTGAAATCTAGAGGTCATTAAATCAGAAAATCAATTACACAGAGATTTGTTAGTCGCACCGAAAATAATATCATCTACGTATATCTGTACTAAGCAAATATCAAGATTAGTTCTATAAATGAAAAGAGTAGTATCTATCGAGCCTTTGGTGAAGCCGGATTTGATCAAGAAAGCTGACAACTCGTCATACCATGCCCTTGGAGCTTGTTTCAGACCATATAAAGCTTTATCGAGAAAATAAACGTAATCAGGGCGATCTTTGTCAACAAATCCCTCTGGCTGAGATACATACACTTCTTCTTTCAATTTGCCATTGAGAAATGCTGTCTTGACGTCCATTTGATATACTGTGAAGTTGCGATAAGCAGCGAAGGCTAAAAACATTCTAATAGCTTCCAATCTGGCGACGGGTGCAAATGTTTCATCATAGTCAATACCTTCTTCTTGTCGATATCCTTTGGCTACTAACCTTGCTTTGTTCCGAACGACGATACCATCTTTGTCCTTTTTATTCTTGAATATCCACTTTGTACCAATGATGCTTTTACCCTTTGGCCGTGGTACAAGTCTCCACACTTTGAGTGCGTCAAACTGATTGAGCTCCTCTTGCATTGCTAAAATCCAGTCCGGGTCTTCCAATGCTTCAGATACTTTGTTAGGTTCAATCTTGCTTAAAAAACAAGTGTACAAACATTCGTTGGAAGAAGCCGACTTGGAGCGTGTAGAAACACTAGCTTGAGGATCCCCAATGATTTGAAGGATTGGATGAGATCTTGTCCATTTTGTTGTATGAGGGAGAGGATCAATAACTTCTTGAACCACTTCTATTTGTTGAGGAGGATCTTCAGAAGGAATAATGTCAGAAGATGACACAGATATGGTTTCAACTGGAGGAGGGGGTATTTCCATGACATCAGATTCATGCTCTTGTTGACCAGATGTAGTTTGTACTTCTTGTTGAACATTTTCTTATGGAACAACTTCATTTCCTACAAACTCCTCATGAATATTTTCAGCAATTTCTGGTTCATGAAAGACTTGATCAGGATGATGTTCAGAAGGTATGTCTTGAATCTCAGGAGATTCTGAAGAAGCATCAAGTTCAGAGGTTGATGCAGCGGAATTAGGATTTGATGCACTCACAGATTCCTGATTCAAAACATTTGACACATTATCAGTGTTTGGTTTAGGAACATCATCATAAAAATTTTCAAACAGAAAATCAAGATCAGAAAAATTAGACAGAGAAGTAGAAGGATCCTGATTTGTCGACTGAAGTGCAGGTTCTGAACTAATTTGTTCAGAAGCTGAATTTCCAGTAATAGCGGGTTCTGAACTGTGTTGTCCAGAAGCCAAATTGGCAGCTTCATCAAATTTGACATTTACTGACTCTATCACTTTTCTTGCCGAGAGAAGAAATACTCTGTAAGCAGCAGAGTTAGAAGAATAGCCCAGAAATATGCCTTCATCTGCCTTTGGACTAAATTTGTTCAGATTATCTCTGTCATTCAAAACATAGCATTTACACCCGAAAGACTTGAAATATTTGATGCTGGGTTTGATACCATTCATCAATTCATATGGAGTCTTGTTGAACCGACGGTGTAGGATTGATCTGTTTTGAGTATAACAAGCAGTTGAAATGGCTTCGGCCCAGTGAGACAAAGGGAGACCTGAATAAGCAAGCATAGATCTAGCAGCTTCCACAAGCGTTCTGTTTCTTCTTTCAACAACCCCATTCTGTTGCGGTGTTCTTGCAGTAGAAAATTGTTGTTGTATACCTTGATCATCATAGAATGCTTGAAGAGTTGAATTCTTGAATTCTGTGCCATTATCTGATCTCACAACTTTGACTTGCTTTTGCTTATTTGTCTGAATGGTTTTGATGAGGTTGATGAGAATTTCAGGTGTCTCGTCTTTAGATTTGAGAAATTTTACCCATGTGTATCTGGAGTAGTCATCAACAACAACCAAAACATATTTCTTCTTCCCAATACTTTTTGTCTTCATTGGTCCACACAAATCAACATGAATTAGATCTAGAATGTCCGCAGTGCAATGTTCAGGCTTTGGCTTATGAGATGCTTTCTTCATCTTTCCTTTCTCGCAGTCCTGACAGAGATGGTCTTTCTGAAAACGGAGGATTGGAAGACCTCTCACTGAATCATTCTTGACCAAGCGATCCATATATTTGAAATTGAGATGAGCTAGTCGACGGTACCACATCCAGCTTTCATGAATAGAGGCTTTTGATAAAAGACAAACATCTGATGGAACCTTTACTTCGGAAAGATTAATGGTATAAAGATTTGATCGTCTCTTTCCAACAAGTAAATCCATACCGCTACTATTCTTTACAGCAACCCTTTTAGACTTGAAACTGACTTCAAGATCTTTATCGCAGAACTTTCCGATGCTGAAGAGATTGTGACTTAAACCTTCGACATAGCTTACTCTTTTGACAGTTATGTTACCTTGAACAAGATCACCATAACCAAGAATGGGAGCCGTCTCGCAGTTTCCAAATTTGACACGACCGCAACATTTTTCTTTAAAATTTGTAAGTAGGGATTTGTTGCCAGTCATGTGTTTGGAACACCCCGAATCCAGATACCATAATTGATTTAGCTGCACAATCAACAATTACTGAGATTTAGGTACCCATATAAATATGGGTCCCTTCTTGTTAGTCCTTTCTTTTTTCTTTTTAAAAAATTTATTTTTCCAAAACATCTGAGATTGATCAAATAAAGCATGAACATCATCACATATTAAAGAAGAAACACAATCATCAGAATCAGAATTATTCTTCGAAAATTGAAACATTTGCTCTACAGAATATTTTGTAGATTTATTACAAAAGGCAAATGAGTCTTGTTTACAAAGAAAATCTACACATTTATCCTCTATAGAAACAAATTCTTCAGATCTCTGTTTCTTTAGCCAAACAGACTTTACAGACTTCTTCAAAGGCCTATCTGAAATAGATGAATCAGAAAAGTTAGAATTTTCAGAAATATCAAACTCTTTCTTCTTTTTCTTCTTTGACCTTTTTCTTTTACGCTTTGTTTTAAAGAAATGATCATTTAGCGTAAATGTGTCATCAACAATTTTAGATAAAATATTTGATTTAGAAGATGAAGTTTTATCAATAAAATCAAACCGATCAGATATTTTATTTGGATAAACCTCAGAGCAAGAAACATCAGATGAACACAAGTTGATGGAAGATTTGATAAGACCAGAATTATTTTCTTTAAAACTTGATGTCATAAAAGAAAAAATGACATCATTTTCAATTTTTCTCAAAATCTCTTGTTCTTCCAATTGTTCTTCTAGATCAAATATTTTACATTCTAATACTAATGGAGATATATATCTCTTAGTATCATAAGACACTGGAGATATATTATCCTTATTAGGATTAGCTGCATTTAAATCAAAGAAGTCATTTGATTTAGAAGATTTAGTTGAAGAAACAATGTTTAACTTTTGTCTTCTCTTCTTTAATTTTTCTGGAAAATATTTTGCATTTTCTTGAGTGTAAACAAAAGAAACTTCCATTCTCTTGTTGTTCATCCGTTTTTTATCTTCCTCAATTGTAGTCTCTTTAGCACTTGTCCAAAAAGGTTTGTATTGAGAACCATAGTGTGAAAGACCAAGACAGTCGTAATCATAAAAATTGGGAATCTCAATTTTAGCTTTTTTTAAAAACTGAGGATTTTTAAATCCAAGACCCCAATTTTCTTTTATCGACTCATAGCTCCTTGGTTTATGCATATGAATTGTTTGTTCAGTTTGATTTTGTTTATATAACTTTCTTTCTAATTCAAATATTTTATCCGAAAACTCTTGATTTAAAATTGACAATTCAGTCAAAGAATCATGAGAAGTCTGTTTTTCAAATTCTAAATCTTCAATTCTTTCTTGAAATTTCTCTTTTGTAAATTTTAAAATTGCTTTTTCATCTCTTAGAGAAATCTTCAATTTTTCAATTTGAACAGACTTTTCTTGATTTTCGCGTTTTTCGGATAGAAGCTTTGAACGAAAGTCATGTAAAGCATTTGTGATGACATTCATTTGTGAGGAAATGAAATTAAAATCAAAATCATATGGTACCTCAGATTCATCAGTTGATGTGTCCTCATCCTCATCATCACTTTTGTCGTCTCCAATAAAGCACATCGCAGCAGTCTCAACATTGTCAGCTTCATTATTTGAATGGTCCAACCAATATTCCTCCTCAGCCAACAAAATTGTTCCACTTGCTTTCTTTTCAGCCAATGCTAATTTCTTCTTATAGAAATCCACATCTTTCACAATCTTCGTTCTGCATTCCTTTGAAATATGCCCGGGTTTGCCACAGTTGTAGCAAGTCACAACCTTTTTCTCTTCTTTCTTTGGTTCAGCTGTTGTACCAGACTCATACTTGGGAAAGAAAGGCTTTGATGTAGAACCGGGTTCTATCTTCTTTGATCCAGAAGAAAAACGAAGATTGTTTGATCCTGTCCGTTTCTGATATTTCTTTTGATAGTGCTGACTTAGAAGAATCATGGCTTTTTCTAATGCTTCGCCATCATCATCTGTTGATCCATCGTAAGCAGACTCAGTTAAGGCTTGCTCAGCCATTTGGCTAGCTAAAAGAGCGATTGGATCCACAGTCTTTGGCTTCTGCTTATCTAGCTTAGCTTTCTTCTTCATAACCATTGCTTCATCAGACATCAGAATTTCAAACATTTCCTGAACGGGCATTTTGGAAATTCTGGGATCATTCCTCATGCGATGACATGATTTTTCCCATTCTGGTTTGAGTGCATTAAGGAACTTCAGATTGGTCTCCAGTTCATTCTTTATTACCTTGATCTTATACAGATCATTAATTACAGTCCAGAACCTGTCGAAGACACTTTTCAGACTCTCCCCATCTTTTGCTTTGAACTCTTCAAAATTGTTCATGTATCTTGTCTGACGAAGCTGTGTAGACATAGCAGTACCAAGCATGATTTTCTCCTGTTGTGTCCACATCAGCATAGGATTGTGTTTGAAACAATCAATTTTGTTGTAGATAGAATTTGGTAGAGCAAGTATCAAATTTGACTTGGCCTGATTGTCAGCTTGGTATCTCAGAAGTTCATCAGCATCATATTCTATCAGGGATTTTTCTACTTCAGTGGCTGGAGTGTTACCAACAGCTGGTATCACTTTCCTTGGCTTAACCATGGGACCTTCAGTCAACGCTTTCATCATATTTTCACCATTTGATTGCCTTTCGATGAAATTAACAAACCGGTCCTGCCATTGTTCAAATTCGTTCTCATTAATCAGAACAGGTGGACGAGTTTCAGATCCCAACGACATCATGAGATCGTTCTTGTAAAGTTGAGCTTGTAGAGACATATTGGAGAAATCTGGAATTCAGAAAAAATGACTAAGTGTTGATGACCCGCAATACTAAGAAATGTGTGTTGAGAGAAAATCGGGTCCTTGATGACCCACACAACCAAGAAATGCGTGTCCAGAAAGACTCGAAGTTGTAGAGAAATGCGTGTTCAAGAATGCGCGTCCAAGAGAAATGCGCGTCCAAGAGTAATGCGCGTCTAGAGTGATCCGCACTTGTAGAAATGCGTATTAAGGATGACACGCATTTGTAGAAACGCGTGTTAAGGTTGACACGAACTTGTAGAAACGCGTGTAAAGACTGACACGCACTTGTAGAAACGCGTGTTAAGGCTGACACGCACTTGTAGAAACGCGTTTCCAAAGAATCAACAACCTGAGAAAAACACTATCACTCAAAAGTTAGTTTCATACGATTTTAAGAACAATACACATACTAATAAGATGAATGACCCGCATTTCATATGAATGACCCGCATTTCATATGAATAACCCGCATTTCAGCAAACAACAACAAATCTGCTAATTTGATCAAAACAATGAAATTAAGTACAAACAAATTGCACAAAATTGAACGAAAACAAGATTTTAATACAATTCAAATAATAATTTCGATCAAAACACTCTAACACTCAAAAACTCACATAGAACAGACAACAGAACACGTATTTTTCAGATTATATTCAAACTCAAAATCGAAGCACCAAATCACGTTTTTAAGCAAATCAACAAGAAACAAACTAGATCGACTATATAAAACGCATCTAAAAACATCAATTTCAAAACAATCAATCACAAAACAGAGTGAAATTGATGAAAATCCAGAAAACGAGAATTTTCTTGAAAAACAAAAAAATTCGATCAAATTTTCCGAATTAATCACACAAATCAGTAGCAATTACACTAAATCTCAATCCTCTCAAGATCTTGGAGGCTCTGATACCAATTGATGAACCAAGATCACAAGATCGTAGAGAGAGAATCTAGAGAGAGAAAGTGAGCTCTGTAAAGTAACAGTATATTCAGATTCAAACAGTGTACGTTCGTTACAAAACAAACAAGCCAAGGGGACTTAAATACCCCAAGGCACTAACAAAACAGATAACACTAAGAAAGCAGTAAAATAAATACAATGATTATTATAAAAACTGATCTAACAACAGCAGTATTGATAAATACAAGGCGAGATTAGTTATCAAAGGATATAGACAAAAAGAAGGTCTAGATTATTTTGATACTTATTCGCCGGTGACAAGAATAACATCCATTAGATTGGTGTTAGCGATTGCAGCCATTAGAAATCTGCAAATTCACCAAATTGATGTAAAAATTGCTTTTCTAAACGGAGATTTAGAAGAAGAAATCTATATGGAGAAGCCCGAGGGATTTGTTGCCCCGGGACAAGAGAACAAGGTTTGTAAACTTATTAAATCCTTGTATGGCCTAAAGCAAGCTCCAAAGCAATGGCATCAAAAGTTTGATCAAGCCATGTTAGAAAGCGGTTTTAAGATAAATGAGTGTGATAAATGTGTTTACATGAAAGACACCACTCATGGATATGTCATCTTATGTTTATATGTTGATGATATGCTTATCATTGGCAGCGATGACAAAATGATAAAGTCCACAAAGGATATGTTGAAATCTAAATTTGACATGAAAGATTTGGGTTTAGCGGATGTGATTCTTGGGATAAAAATCACAAGAACCCAAAATGGTATGGTGTTAAATCAAACACACTATGTAGACAAGATTCTTGAGAAATTCAATGAAGGAGATACTAGTATAGCTAGAACTCCAATTGATACTAGTCAACATCTATCTAAGAATAGAGGTGAAGGTGTTGAACAAGTAGAATACTCAAGAATAATTGGCAGTCTGATGTGTCTTATGAGTTGTACTAGACCTGACTTAGCATATGCAGTGAGCAGGCTAAGTAGGTATACTAGTAATCCCAGTTTAGAACACTGGAAGAGTATTACTAGATTGTTAGGATATCTAAGATACACACGTGAATATGGACTGCATTATGGAAAAAATCCAATGGTAATCGAAGGTTATAGTGATGCAAATTGGATATCTGATATTAAGGATTCCAGATCGACAAGTGGATATGTGTTTACACTTGGAGGTGCGGCTATATCTTGGAAATCATCCAAGCAAACTGTTATAGCCAGATCCACGATGGAATCTGAATTTATTGCCTTGGATAAATGTGGTGAAGAGGCAGAATGGCTACGTCAGTTCATGGAAGATATTCCCAAATGGCCTAAGCCGGTAACTGCCATATGTATACATTGTGATAGCCAATCGGCGATTGGTAGAGCTCAAAGTACAATGTATAATGGGAAATCTAGACATATTAGACGTAGACATAATACGATTCGACAATTACTCTCTACTGGAGTTATCACAATTGACTATGTGAAGTCAAAGGATAACATTGCGGATCCGCTTACGAAAGGCCTAAGTAGAGATTTGGTGTACAAGTCGTCGAGAGGAATGGGACTAAAGCCCTTAAATGAGTAATTCATGCAAAGGAAACCTTACCCAGAAGACTGGAGATCCCAAGATCTGGGTTCAAAAGGACAACCTAGTTGTATGAATAGAGGAGGTCACTGTAGGGGAGTTCATAGACTTCCAATTCCAATTCTGGAATCAGTTATATTGAGGCTAAGCCTATGGCTTTTAATGATTATTGAAAATCACCTATGTGAGAGAGAAGTGGGGTCGCTTCGAAGGGAATTGTGGGGGCTCAATTCCTGTCAGCTCTCGCTGAACCAGGCTAGTGTTCATGACCATAACGAACATGACTATGAGGATATGACCTTGTTAGGAAGAATTTTGTGTGAAATGTATTGTCACCTACATAAATGGCAGTTCAGTTCAAGGACATCGAGTCTACTGACAACTAGGAGGCTAAGTGTGTTTCACAAGGGAAGGTTCAAAGGATAACACCTACCTATCTTATGCAAGATTCGACCATTGGAAATTTCGTAGGGAAATTGTAACACCCTCAAATCTGGAAATAGTAACTTATTTAAAATTTTCTAAATACATCAATAAATGGATCATCTACAACCACGAATTTAGATTCAACTACAATACACGTATACCATCTTATACATACGGACTATAAGGGACGGGTTCTACTAATACCCATGCATAATCACTATCTCCATACAGCGGAACACTTCACCGAATATTTACTTAAAGATCTAGCTAAGGCTCTACTCTTCATAGGACTGCTAGAACCAACTCCCAGCCTTGAATACCTGATACACATGCCGACAAATAAAAGGTTAGGCTTAACGCCTAGTGAGCTCAAGAGTTTTCAACATATATAAGTGATTTGTTTAAAGAAAGAAGAATGCCATGAAAATCATAACCTTTCGAATGATATGCTCCGCTTATGAAAACGACTTATTTATCAATATATATGCATTTTAAACGATATGGACACCGAGTAAATCATTAACCAAACCGAACTATTTTACAGACTAAGACCCCAATATAAAACGTTCTTTCGTAAACTTAGATTTAACCCAAAACTTGCTAAAAATGAGGATAGAGAGAGAACTCCCAATTTTCATAAAACGTGAGTTAAATGCCATATCTCAAAGTACCCAACACGGGTGGGGTATAATACTCAACCCAGAAATTATGGATAAGATCCATATATACAAAACGTCACCGAAAACTTGGATAATAAAACTCAATACCCAAAAACAACACCTTTCGGTGACGGCGGATACCCGAATTCCATCGTCGGTGGCGGGCACACAAAGTTAAGCCGCTTATCAATGTTATATGAGCTTCACTTAGGGATAAAATACTCGTTAGCATCAACCTTTCCAGGTCTATAGCTAACAAATCAACAAGCTCCACACCTATGTGTCTATTGCTTGGATAATCATCAAGTTCAACCCCTCTAGGTCTATACCTTGGAATTTTCGTGCACTCATCAAATTCAACCCCTCTGGGTATATACCTTGGAATTCCCAAATATCCCGGTTAAGCTCGTTCACAAGAAAATTGCAGTCATTGGTCAAAAGACCTCATGCCTACTTCAAGTTACAATACGGGGATACTCATCCCACTCAAACTGACTCTTATGCCTATGGATCCAATGCATTACAGTCTAAAACGTTACATGACTCAAAAGAATGAACTAACGCATTCAAAATATGTAACTCTCAAATAAGGTGCAACAAAGTACACCATACGTCCAAAGTTCCTTAACGAACTACCAAAACTGAACAAATGTTCTACAGACTCAACTGAGTGCAAATCAAGCCCCAAAATGCTTAATAGACGTTTGGCTGAAACATGAGAGTCAATATGGTTACATAAACCAAAATACATTTTTCTCCAAAACCTTTGTTTCTCAAATCACCATTGGCCTTCGGCCCAAAACCCAAAGAAAAGGTTAATTACTTTTAAAATGTTCCCAAGGTCGGGAATAATCCAACCCAAAAGACTCACACACTCTTACTTTCAAAACGTCCCAATACATGAATGATACGTGAAACCCAACAAATACTAAAATGCATTTTGACCAATATTCATGCATGCAGTAAATCGTTAAAACACATTCATCTGTGACACATTTAACAAAATGCCCAAAATCCCAAAGATGGGTGTTATATAAGTTTATAAAGTTAAGACTTTCAAAATAACCAAACTTATCAGCAGTTAACCATTTCATGTAAGATGCAAAACACTTTAAAATAACATTTTGGCATGTACACCGTTTTCACAAATCAACTTGAACTCACCTTGCTAGATTTAGGCTAAATCTAGGTTTCACCCAACGAGCACTTTTGAAGGCCACTTGAATCCTCGAACCGAAAGCTTCCAAAACCCTTTTTGATGATGAGACTTTCCGAGGGCACCCAAACCAACCCTTCAACTCGAGCTCCCAAAACCACTTAGGTTTTAACGAAAACCTAGAAAACCCAAAATGAACTTGAGGTTGAAGGTGAAGATGAAGTTCTTGACCATAGATTCCAATCTTTGATGGGTGGAAGGAGGAACACTTGGGACATAATAGATTTGGTGTCTTGGATGCATAAAACCGATTTTAGGGTTTGGGGTTCGGTTTCTAGAGAGAAAAAGGGTGAAAGGGGGTTGAGATAAATGAAGAGGGGCTGCTCAAAACTGATTAAAAACGACCAGGGGCCGTTGGCGATAGTGCCACGCAACTATGCCCTTGGCATAGTCGCCGGACATAGTCGCCCAAAGGGGAAGACCCGCGGTACACCTCCCGCGATAATGCCCCGCGAGAGTGACATTCTGTCACAATCGCGGGCATAGTCGCCCAGGCCACCCCGAAGGTCAAAATTCAGACTTTTCGACCCGACGTGCTCTCGGTCCGAAATTCAAAACCCACGAACACCAACTGGATAAGATCTATAATCATGGCTTAACCGGATAAGGGTGAATTAAGGGTTAACCAAAATCACAGGTGTTACAATCCTCCCAACCTTAGAGTGATTTCGTCCTCGAAATCTAGACTCCTACGCAGCCTTGCCCGCAGAGGGATTTACCTCAACCCTTCTTCCGGCACCGCTATCATGCCCCTTGCACTGCTACGCACGCCAACTGCCCTTCGTGGGCACATCACACTCGTGACCGAGCCAACACTTAACTCGCCAAAGTAACCTTTACTCTCAAGGTCACGGTCGTCTCCCAACCTTGGATGACAATTACCATCTCCCGGTAATTTGTGATCCCAACTCCCCTCCGACCAATTCCCTTCGGATCCACACGATTCCGAACTCCAGGTCGAAGATCGAATCCAAACTCCCATGAATCCTCACATTCCTACTGATCCACTCCTAATACTGAACAGGATGCTCTTCCAAGGTGCACTAATGCGTTCTTCCGGTAACTAGTTAGCCCGAATTCGGCTATTACTCGAATCCGCTCCAACCCCTACCTTACAACATTCCTTCCATGCCATCTTTATCACCACGGAAATGCTTTTACACAACGGTACTCAATCATCAATACTTAACCTGATTCTAAATTTCATCATCTCTCCGGTCAATAATCCCATGATCCAATCGGGATACTTCCAAAATGTTCCAATATCCAATGACCTCAAGAAAACAAGTCGACACCTAGGGCTAAGCGGTGACCTCGAAAACATGGACATCTTGTCCCAAAATCCCATTCCATATGGATAGCCGCACTAAGGTCGACACTTAACCGAATACTAAAATCACAAATCTCACATTTCTAACAAATAGACCGCCAGAAATTTCTTTGATTGCGAAAACCACTAAGACGATACACCAACAACATATACCACGATGCCACACCGACGAGCAACCAACCAAACCGAATCCAAATTAAAACACAAATTAACTCATAAAATCTCATCCCGCAGGATTTCCCAAGTATAAAATCATTCCTTAATTACTCGGGAAGGCTTAAATCTACTACCTCCATAAAACAAACACACACATACTCAAAACTGAAACCCAAAATCCAAGGCTGACCGCAAGTCAGATCATCCGACGCTTCAATCCTCAAGGACTCCCTTATTCCCTAATCATAACTGCTCTCATGACAGGGTTTTAAATCTACAGGCCTAATGAGTTCAAGGTTTTTCAATTACTATGCCAATTTAATTTTATCAAACTTTCCAATACGCAAGCCTTTTAACGATCAAACGTGCGGTAAAGATACACTACCGTTCATTCGGTAGAGTTTAAAATTGACCAACAACACAACGCATATGAAACCGTTTCCAAAATTTGAATTGTTCAATGCTTACGTTTATAAAGAGTATAATAAAACATGCGCACAATTTACACTATATACATGAAAATAAGTTCTTGCACCACAACACGTGCAATAAATGTTTGTATAATCCAAAAGAGACGTTCGTAATTTTAACTTTAAAATTCTTTCTCTTTAACCAAAAGATGTTGCAGCACAAAAGTATCAACAACCCCATATGCAACCGCTTATTTCCCTAGGGCCAGGTAAAAATGATGGAAGTGCAAATAAGTTTCAAATCGAGTTTAAAACTTTAAGTCACATCGATAAAACACATTTGACCAAGGTGGTAACTACATCGATATACAATTCGAAAATTCATTTCATGTATTGTGGAGAATTTATAACAGCACGGTCAACAAGCGAAGCATGCTTAGATAAAAATTTTAATATAAGACATCATAAATATTTCGCATATCTACCCACGCGAGTGAAAATTAGATTTAGTACAAAAGTATGCACATATACTCGTGTGAAACTCAAGATGCAATCATGCGACGTTCAGATTTTCAAGGTGCCTCTTAGGTTGCAAAAATGTAGATGCAAGACTCGCATGAAACAAAGTATTATACAAAACTCGTAAATTAACGTACACAATAATGCAAGTCTACCCGTTCCAAAATTTCTTTTTATTACGCGGTTCGAATGGTCATAAAATAAAACGCCATAAACCCAACTAAACTTTCACAAACTCCTTGACGGTAAAGTCAAGCGGTGTCAAATCTCTGTTTCCCGACATAACAGCGTAAGACGACCATAAGTCTAAAAATGTTAAAATTCTAAAACCACCACGTAAGTTAAAGTGACCCTTTTTCAACAAAACTCTCATGAGATACGACACTCAAAAGCTCGTAGATTATACGACATAAAATTAAAACCCACGCATCTCAAAATACACTCACGAACTCAAAAAGATCGCAAAACTATACCCCGTAAATTAAACACGACTCATACAGACTAAAATCTTTCCAGAAAATCCCGACTCAAGAACAGTGGGACAACTCTTCCTTTAAAACCTTAACATACGTGGAGAAGATCCAATGTCAAGGTCAAAAATTCCATAGTTACTTGCCCAATACCTCAAATGACGTTAAAACACGGATCTTAAAATACCCAAAAATAACGTTAGACACGAAACGGGAATAAAGAGATTTTTGATAATAATTTACAATTACGTGCAACAAAATAACTTCATGCGTGCTTAAGCTCACGGTTGAAAATCTGATAAGTGTTAAATGTTTTGCCAAGACTTTATAATGTAACTCACTTTACGCTTCGAGAACATGAGAAACAATTTATGCAGACTTATTTGAAAATAAATTTCGTGCATGAATTTCGGACTACACTTCTCAATTTCATACTATTGTCATCCGGATGCTCAACATCTTAATGCAACACTCGGATATTTCGTCGGTTCACCTTATAATCTCTCCTCGCATACGTCAATTCCATAGCTTAAGGTTCTACTCCAACCAATTATTCTTACTCATGACGATCAACTTAATGCATTCAACGCATTAACTATCACTTCAACGTGACATTGCAATAGACATCAACCTTTCCTTAGATCACTCGCCTAGAAACTTTCTTGCTACCCCAACGGTCATCTCACCAAGGTAGTTCAAGTATACACATGTAATATGTAGATTCACCATGACACTGGCCAGGTGTCATTATGAATATACCGTACACGATCATCCTTGCGACCCTAGACTAGTTTTCCGTTTCTAGCGACTCGATCAATCCTCAAAATATCTTATCTTAAGGTACCTAATGCGCAACTTCACTTACAATCACTTATAAGAACTCTAGTTTAAGTCTAGGCATCTAAAAATCAATACCTAATTCTCTCAAACTTAAGCTCTGATACCAACTTGTAACACCCTCAAATATGGAAATAGTAACTTATTTAAAATTTTCTAAATACATCAATAAATGGATCATCTACAACCACGAATTTAGATTCAACTACAATACACGTATACCATCTTATACATACGGACTATAAGGGACGGGTTCTACTAATACCCATGCACAGTCACTATCTCCATACAGCGGAAGACTTCACCGAATACTTACTTTCGGATCTAGCTAAGGCTCTACTCTTCATAGGACTGCTAGAACCAACTCCCAGCCTTGAATATCTGATGCACATGCCGACAAATAAAAGGTTAGGCTTAACGCCTAGTGAGCTCAAGAGTTTTCAACATATATAAGTGATTTGTTTAAAGAAAGAAGAATGCCATGAAAATCATAACCTTTCGAATGATATGCTCCGCTTATGAAAACGACTTATTTATCAATATATATGCATTTTAAACGATAGGGACACCGAGTAAATCATTAACCAAACCGAACTATTTTACAGACTAAGACCCCAATATAAAACGTTCTTTCGTAAACTTAGATTTAACCCAAAACTTGCTAAAAATGAGGATAGAGAGAGAACTCCCAATTTTCATAAAACGTGAGTTAAATGCCATATCTCAAAGTACCCAACACGGGTGGGGTATAATACTCAACCCATAAATTATGGATAAGATCCATATATACAAAACGTCACCGAAAACTTGGATAATAAAACTCAATACCCAAAAACAACACCTTTCGGTGACGGCGGATACCCGAATTCCATCGTCGGTGGCGGGCACACAAAGTTAAGACGCTTATCAATGTTATATGAGCTTCACTTAGGGATAAAATACTCGTTAGCATCAACCTTTCCGGGTCTATAGCTAACAAATCAACAAGCTCAACACCTATGTGTCTATTGCTTGGATAATCATCAAGTTCAACCCCTCTAGGTCTATACCTTGGAATTTTCGTGCACTCATCAAGTTCAACCCATCTGGGTCTATACCTTGGAAATCCCAAATATCCCGGTTAAGCTTGTTCACAAGAAAATTGCAGTCATTGGTCAAAAAACCTCATGCCTACTTCAAGTTACAATACAGGGATACTCATCCCACTCAAACTGACTCTTATGCCTCTGGATCCAATGCATTACAGTCTAAAACGTTACATGACTCAAAAGAATGAACTAACGCATTCAAAATATGTAACTCTCAAATAAGGTGCAACAAAGTACACCATACGTCCAAAGTTTCTTAACGAACTACCAAAACTGAACAAATGTTCTACAGACTCAACTGAGTGCAAATCAAGCCCCAAAATGCTTAATAGACGTTTGGCTGAAACATGAGAGTCAATATGGTTACATAAACCAAAATACATTTTTCTCCAAAACCTTTGTTTCTCAAATCACCATTAGCCTTCGGCCCAAAACCCAAAGAAAAGGTTAATTACTTTTAAAATGTTCCCAAGGTCGAGAATAATCCAACCCAAAAGACTCACACACTCTTACTTTCAAAACGTCCCAATACATGAATGATACGTGAAACCCAACAAATACTAAAATGCATTTTGACCAATATTCATGCATGCAGTAAATTGTTAAAACACATTCATCTGTGACACATTTAATAAAATGCCCAAAATCCCAAAGATGGGTGTTATATAAGTTTATAAAGTTAAGACTTTCAAAATAACCAAACTTATCAGCAGTTAACCATTTCATGTAAGATGCAAAACACTTTAAAATAACATTTTGGCATGTACACCGTTTTCACAAATCAACTTGAACTCACCTTGCTAGATTTAGGCTAAATCTAGGTTTCACCCAACGAGCACTTTTGAAGGCCACTTGAATCCTCGAACCGAAAGCTTCCAAAACCCTTTTTGATGATGAGACTTTCCGAGGGTACCCAAACCAACCCTTCAACTCGAGCTCCCAAAACCACTTAGGTTTTGACGAAAACCTAGAAAACCCAAAATGAACTTGAGGTTGAAGGTGAAGATGAAGCTTCTTGACCATAGCTTCCAATCTTTGATGGGTGGAAGGAGGAACACTTGGGACATAATAGATTTGGTGTCTTGGATGCATAAAACCGATTTTAGGGTTTGGGGTTCGGTTTCTAGAGAGAAAAAGGGTGAAAGGGGGTTGAGATAAATGAAGAGGGTTTGGGGTTCGGTTTCCAGTTCATTCTTTTATCGGCTAGTGTATATGTTTGGATGACCATAAGCTAGATTATTGAAACGCTACTCAAAGTAGCGTTTTGAAAAGCTAGCTTATCAGCTACAAGCTAGCTTATAAGCTAGTTTGCCAAACAAAGCCAAATGTTTGACTCAATTCTGAGTTTTTTATTTGTTGTAGACTGTAGAGAGTTAAATCATGAGTGATGTCGTACTTATCACTTAATTATGGGGTGTTTTACTCTTTTTGACCCTATTAAAATTGTAGTATCGGTTGTTGCATAGATTATGGTTGGTGCAGGTTGGATAAGTACGTAAGATGATGCTATTTTATGGATATCACATTCAGTTTTACGAAAATGTTACTGTATAACAAATTTGATGTCAAATGCATATATCTTGTAATATATCTTGTTACGAAAATGTTATTGTATAACAAATTTTATGGATATCACATTAAGAGGCTCTTATGATATAGTCCAAAATAAAATATGGTTGTTTGGTAATTGTTCAAAATGAAATCAGGACGCTTAATGGTTAAGGGTGACCCAAGGTACAAAATCATTTAGAGGGTTTTAGAACTATTAAGAGGTAGATTTTTTTTACCAAAGAAGATTCATATCTTAAGCCTCTTAATGGAACCATTAAGAAGTAAACAAACAACCCTAAGACACCTGAATCTTTTCTACAAATCTTTGATCTTAATGGTCAAAAGTACTATGTCATTGGTCTTGTAACCTGACCTAAGAATGAATTACAGAGTATTTGCTTTCCATTTAGTTTATAATAATTATATAATTATTACATGAATTCAACGCATACGGAAAAATAAATAGTCATGGATCGACTGGTGGTTGAATTTTGTTTTTTGATTATTGATGGCATCATGGGTTAGTATGCTACTATAAAAATCAATTTTTTTTTTTTGTCAAATTAATACATTGAAAATGTGAAATGGGTTTTGATTTCGACATGTGTGAGAGAAAATTTGTATGAGATGGTTTATTTGGCATATGAATATGGTTTTATTTAGACTAACATTTTTAACTTGGCCAAAAGGCCTTTGACCTAGCAGTATTAGAGCCTCCGGCCTTCAGTAGGTCAGGGGGTTAAACATCATCAAAAGTGAGGAAAATGTACGAGTTTCTTTGTTACAGTTGTCGAATATAAATACTATATATTAAAAGAACATTTAGCTTGAATTTAAATATGCATATGAAATCTCAAAACAAAAATTGGACAAAATATGTCTTTTTTTTATTTAAATGTGTCATTTTTAGAATATAATAATAGTATACCATAAATTAGTCGGGTGACACCCTTAAGTGGGAGCCCGGATACCCCGGGAACGTGTGCGTGTGTTAACTTCCGTTAAAAAAAAGTATACCATAAATTAAAATGAACGAATGTAAACATAATTATATAATAGACTCGAGATTAATACGCGGCCATCATGCCATGTGAATGTGATCCCCTTTATAATCGATTAAAACACTAACGTTGTGTTCTCGAAACTCATTTAACGAAAAAAAAGGAAAGGAAAGTGAGGGAAAGGAGAGGAAAGTGAAAAAAACTCGTGTTCTCGAAACTTTTTTAGGAGAGAAAGGAAAGGAAACGGAAGAAAACAATTGATAACTTTCCTTCCAAATCTTTCCTGGGAGGAAAGGGAAGGAAAGGAAAGGAAATAAATTAAAACTATTTAAAAAAAATTACTGAAATTATTAAAATTACAAAACTACCCAATCTTTCATTATAAGAATATATTTTTAGAAGGGTATATTTGTAAAATTGACATCTTTCCTTTCCTTTCTCTCCTGTTCAAGAACATGAAAAATTATTTCCTTTCCTTTTCTTCCTTTCCTTCCATTTCGAGAACACAAATGAAAAAATTATTTTCGTTTCCTTTTCTTCTCTCCCTTTCTTTTCCCTCCATTTTTTCCTTTTCTTTTCTCTCCAGATTAGAGAACACAACGTAAGGGGCCGTTTACCAATCATTTACCCGGATAAGCGCTTACCAATAAAATTTAACACTATCACTTACTTAGCGGGTACGATTTTAGTCCACCAAAACGGTATCGTATGCAACAATTTTCCCGATAAGCGCTTACTGGTAAAATTTAACACTATCACTTACTTACCGGGTAAGATTTTAGTCCACCAAAACGGGTATCGTATGCAACAAGTTTCCCGGTTAGTGCTAACCCTGGTAAGAGTCTTCGTCATCACTTACCAGGGTAAGACTCTTTGTCCTTACCTTAGCTCTTACTGGGTAAGATTTTTAGTCATTGTCATCTTCATTCATAAGGTAATATGACTTAGTAAGCACTTACCCGAGTAAGCGTTTGGTAAACGGCCCCTAAGAGGTTGTTTATACAAACGTTTATTCGATAAGAATCAACACTCTAATTTACCTTAATGGGTAAGATTTTAGTGTATCAAAACTATACCGTATACAACAATTTGTCTGGTAACACATAGCAGGTAAGAGTCGCCATCTTCATTTATCGAATAAAATTTTCATTCTTTGACATATTCATCCAGTAAGGTAATTGACATGGTATGGTAAACGTTTAGTAAACGACCATAAATAAATTAATTGACCACCTTGGTAAGAATTAAAATTTTCTATTGCAATATATTTTACATTTTATATTCATTTTTTTAATATATTAATTAAAGATGATTGAAAACGAACATCTGTTAATTACATGTTATCCAAATCATAATAACATATAATATTTTCGTATTGCGTGTGGAAGGCAATCTATTGACAATTATATATTTATCACTTGATGTCAATTGACTTTAATACATGTGAGGGCACACTCTTTCGTAATAAATAAATAAAATATTATTTTTATTTTAATAAAATATTTAAAATAATTTTTGTTAAGAATAAAATGAAAAAATTATAAAGAACAATCAAACTTGTAATTATTATTAATGTACAAACGTTTTAAGACTTGACATATAAAAAAATGTCTTTTGTTGTAAAAAGTTATTAAATTATTTTTCTACTTAAGAAAAACATATTCAATTTCGTACATACTGTAATTAATAATTTGATACAATTGTTTATTTATTTATTTTTTTGAAGAAATGATACAATTGTTTTGTAAAGCGAAAGAAAAACAATTATATTATCGTAATTTTTCACTAAATTTATAATAAAGGATGTAGAATATTTTATATTTCTTAAAAAAAAAAGAGTGAATTGTGGATTTGGTCTTCGTGTTTTGTTACTTTCTTTGACTACGGTCCCTATAGTATGTTTATTGTGGATTTGGTCATTGTGGTATTCAATTTATCTTGATCATGATCTTTCTGACTGACGCATCCGTTAACTCCTTTAAATCATGGACCATTTTAGTCATTTTGCCTAATTTGTGTCTTTTTATGATAACAAAAATAAAAAATATATTTTTAACACACACACACACATATATATATATCAAAATAAATAAAATAGAATGTTATTGTATGACTTGATTCTTTAAATTTTAAAAAAAATTAATTATATTAAATATGATTTAATTTTATTATTTTATTGTAATGGTGGAAAAAAATATGGTTTTATTGTTTTAATGTAATTAAAATTTTAATTTAAACAAACTAGATCATAAAATTATATCTTATTTTATTTAGAACGAATAAAATAAGATATGTTTTTATGATTTGATTTATTAAATTAAAATTTTAATTATGTTAAAGGCGATATAATTTTATTGTTTTTTACTATCATCACAACAAACAAACTTATTATCGATATTTTGACACCAAAATCATTGAAAACCTGAGAAATGAACTCAAATTTTATCATCTTAAAATTAGAGGTTCCAATTTTCATATTTTTTTTCAGTCAAAAATTAAAAATCAACTGTTTAGATTTTAACGAAATAAAATATTTAAGTTACGAATATTTTAACCCATAATAAAATTAACAAGTGTAATAAACTAATAATTACACATTTCTAAAAACGTGCATTTTTTATTATGAACATTTATTTTGGGATGGAAGGAGTACCTTTCTATTGATGGATGTTGTAGCTGATCTTCGCTATTTTCTAAATGCTAACATGTTTTCATGTTGGTGTTACCTGACATATGATGCTCTATGTTTTGCCTTGTGGATGTGAGTTAAAATATTCGTAACTTAAATATTTTATTTCGTTAAAATCTAAACGGTTTGTTTTGAGTTTTTTTTTATTGAAAAACAATATGAAAATTAGATCCTCTAATTTTAAGATGAAAAAAATAGAGTTCATTTCTCAATAGTTTTCAATGATTTTGGTGTCAAAATATCGATAATAAGTTTGTTTGTTGCAATGATAATAAAGAACAATAAAATTGTATCGCCTTTAACATAATTAAAGTTTTAATTTAATAAATCAAATCATAAAAACATATCTTATTTTATTCGCTCTAAATAAAATAAGATATAATTTTATGATCTAGTTTGTTTAAATTAAAATTTAATTACATTAAAACAATAAAACCATAACTTTTTCCACCATTACATAAAATAATAAAATTAAATCATATTTAATATAATTAATTTTTTTTTAAATTTAAAGAATCAAGTCATACAATAACATTCTATTTTATTTATTTTGATATCTATATCTATATATATATATATATATATATGTGTGTGTGTGTGTGTGTGTGTGTTAAAAATATATTTTTTATTTTTTTTATCATAAAAAGACACAAATTAGGCAAAATGACTAAAATGGTTCCTGATTTAATGGAGTTAACGGATGCGTTAGTCAGAGGGATCATAACCAAGATAAATTGAATATCACAGGGACCAAATCCACATTAAACATATCATAGGGACCGTAGTCAAAGAAAATAATAAAGCACGGGGACCAAATCCACAATTCACTCAAAAAAGAATGACATGTAATATATCATAAATAGACATGCGTTCTTTTTCTCATCCTTATTTTATCAAGAACTTGATTGGGGTTATGCATTTGTCGTTTTCTTAATCTAGAAACGACGTTCTATTTCAATTTTGAATCATCAAACTAAGGGTTATTTGTTGGGAAAAAACTCTTAATGCCTCTTAAGTGAATCGTTCAAACCTTTTAAGATTTAAATTGTTTTTTTTACAGTTTTTACCATTAACTCTTAAATACGTCTGAAATAAGAAGTGGTGGTCTAACTTCTTAAAGCCTCTTATTGCCACCTCAGTTCATATGTTCTTCTTTCTCTCAAGACGTCTTCGGACGTTACAGAAACATATAGTCTTGTTGATTCATATTTCAGCATCAACTCTTATTTATCAGAAGTGAAATAAGATTTCAGACTTCAGACATCTTAAAAAACAAATAACACCTAATTGTGTCACTAGATAGGTACATATTTACATTAATGAATGAACATTCAAGACATTAATAAACATATGTTATATCAGACAAAAAAAATTCATATATTATATCAACTTTTTTAGTTTATGTATATATTGAATACGATTTATACGGGTGCTCAAATTTTCGACCAACCAGATAAACCCTACCCGAAAAAACGCAAAAAAACTCAAACCTAGGTAACCCGAAACATAATCGATACAAATTTTGCCCAAACCGCATCCATTGGGTTGGAAACGGGTTGGGCCCAAAGTAACCCGACCAACCCGTTAACCTGACCAAAACTTGTACACTTTTAATCTTTTTGTGGTTTTAGACTTTTAACGACTCTTTTTTTCTATAAATTCTCAAATCTTCCTATCTTAACCGTAGTTTAGATTTGTCCACAATACCACGTCAATTAAAATCACACAAATCTAACCTTCAAGTCTTCAAAAATCTTCAACATCGATAGAATCAATAGGCAAAAGATACTATTCTTTTACTCTTATCTTCTTTTATTAGCCTTATTTTTATATTTTCATTTTGATTTTAGTTTTTTAAACGAAATCACTTAGTTAGATTGTAAAGTTATATATTAAAGTTTCAACCCGACTAACAAATCCAACCCGCATGGTTTGGGTTGGGTTACATTTTTGATTGAGTTGGGTTGGGTTAGGATGTTTCAAAGCACAAACATTAGGTTGAGTTGTTCAAGTGTCTTCAACCCGACCAACCCAACCCATGAGCACCCTTAATGGTTTAAATCAAATGAGAACCACAAAAATGTTATAAACTCATGAGAACCGGTTAAAAATTATTTTTTTCCATGATTTTTTTCTCATAAAATGCTAGAATTTAAATTATTGTTTCACATATATTTGTTTCATTATGTGATAGATTCATATGCATTTGTTTCACACAGTGAAACTCTTTTTCATGTATTTATTATTTCATTGTATGAACCAAAAAAAGTCACATGAATTTTTTTCACCATGTGAACATAAACATATGTAAAACAATAGTTAAAATATAGCTTTTGATGAAAAAAATAAGTAAAAATATATTTTTTTATATCGGTTTTTACGAGTTTATAATCTTTTTATGATTCTCATTTGATAATTGTCCATATTGAATATGTGATATGATTCAGTTTCAAAAAATCTAAATATATCATATGATTTTATAAAAGCTTCTTTAATATAATATATATATATATATATAGAGAGAGAGAGAGATGAGTTCATACGAGAACAATATTTATTTAAAAAAACATGAGAACAACCGGGTACATATAAAATCATATATAATTCACGTCAAAGATCATATATGATTCATGCGACTTTGCTCGTGACTTAAGTCGCGGTCAAAGTCGTCCACATATAGTTTTTTGGCTGTTAATGCCGAATCATATACGATTTTGTACATGCTTTGTCGTTTTCTTATTTTCTTAAATAGTTAACGTTATCGTTTGAAACTTTCTATATATATATATTTAAAAAATAGTTAATAATTTTGATTAAATTATTTAAAAATAAATAAAATTATAAATATGTGGGTAGGGTGATGAGGAATTGGAAGTGAGAAATAATGGAGGAGGAGGGGGTAAAGACGTCAATTGGAGGAAAGTGGCAAGATGGGAATTTAAGATGAAGGAAAGGGTAGTTTGGGGAAATTGAAGAGCCGACTTGTGGCAGGAATTATTGTGAGCTGATTCGTTGGTTTGAGAGGCGGGAGGAGAAAGCATATTCGCATATCCAAATGGCATTATTCCTTTCGTCTTCTGTTTAAGTTTAACGATTCGCCTCGAATATACCTCCGGGCCCGCCATTATCCGACATGGCACCCTTGCTGACGTCCTCATTTCAACATCCATTCACAGGACTACACGTATCAACAACGTTTTCACCCGATCTATGTTACTTTAAGAATTAAACTCTTACCATCATACACCTTTAAAAAAAATAATAATAATAACTTAATGCATCACACCGAATCAATCTCGAATCTTAAACTAATTGAACAAAAAATCTTTGGAAAAATCGATCAAACTGTTTATTTTAGACCGACCTCTTCACTTTTTTGCATTTTTTTTCGCATTGACAAAACAATTAGGTGACATTTGGTTCGCAGATTCTGAAAAAATCTGATGGAATTAAAATGTTAAATTTCATTCATTTGTTTGGTTCTTTCTTTTTCATTGAAGGAATTTCAAAATTCCATCAAAATCCACAAATGAGGGAATTTAACATTACTTAGCAACTACAAGGTATTTTGATGGAATCGATTTTTTTTTCCTTTCATAATACCACATATACTCTCAATCCAATATAACCTAATCACATAAAACCTATCTGATTAAACCATGCCTCCATCGGTTCATTCTCTAAACCACCGTCGACCACCGTCGATCTGAACCATCATCGACCACCGACCACCGTCGTTCTTAACCATCGCCGATCACCACCGACTACCGCCAACCACCGAGCACTGCCGTTCTGAACCACCGTCGACCACCGTCGAACTGAAACACCGCTGACCACCACCGACCACCGTCGTTTTAAACCACCGTCGATCTCAACGACCGCCGACCACCGACCACTGCCGATCTGAACCACCACCGACCGTCGATCACCGCTGATCTAAACCACCGCCAATCTGAACCACCGTCGACCACCGACCACCAACGATCTAAACCACCATCGACCGTCGCCATTTTGAACCACCGTTGATCTGAACCAGCACCGACCACCGCTGATCTAAACCACTGTCGTTCTGAACCACCACCAACCATCGTCGTTCTGAACCACCACCAACCACCGCTGTTCTGAACCACCGCCGATCTAAACGGCCGACGTTCTGAACCACCGCTAATCTGAACCACCGCCGATGTAACACCCTAAAAATAGGGATAACAAAAATCCGGAAAACGGACATGAGGTATACTAAAATTGCCATATCAAGAGCCTCCCAAAAATGGGGAATATATATATTTAAATAACATGTTTAATCACAATTGTAATTTAACGGACAATAAACAACAACCAACTAATCTAATTTCTACATCTAGAAAAGAGATTACAAAAAGGGTTGTCATCTATAGACCCAAACGGTCTATATCCAAAAGTATAACGCGTCCATGTGCAATTCCCCAAGCTCTCACCCCAATGCAACTAACCTTGCTTAAGATCGCCGCCGCTAGAACCTGAGATACACATCAACACCAAACAAGTGTTAGGCCAAAAAGCCTAGTGAGTTGAACAATAATAAGCATGCATGAACATGCATATTTCTTATCAGTAGTTAACCATAGTTCAACAAATGTGGAGTCAATAGGGGAGACCCATAGCACCAATCAAGTCTCACCCAAGAGTCGATATACCTTGATGCCCTTAACAAGGAACACCCCAAAGGCCCGGCCCACCCGAAGACTATCGCTAAGAAAATTCCCCGAATGGCGGAGGTCTAGGCACATACCATCACAGTGGCGCCCAAGACTATATCCTCCTAGTGTACTGACTTGGTTCGTCCACATACATTTATAAGGGGTCCTTTAGGTATATTTCAACCCACATAATTCAATACCAACTACGGGTATAATATTACCACCTTATCCTCATGATGTCTAACAAAAGACCCAATGTAAATCATGCTCATCATACATATAAACATATCACCAAAATGGTGTTCCAACTAGAATCATCATCATGCCCATATATGCATACATTTAACATATCAAGGTACCCACATTATGTATCTATGAGACAAATCCCAAATAATGATACATATAACAATAGTCATGGAAAATCACCCATATATATATATGCATCTTCCAACTATTATCATGAAGAATCCCCAAACATTTGAACACATAGAGATAAAGTAACAAATAAGAGATTATGATGTGTATCTAGTTTTAACAAATGGTTAGTAAACTCACAATCTAGGTTTTGAACCCAAAACCTAGAAAATATGGAAACCCTAGAAGTTGGAGGATGAACTTGAAGATGAGAATGAGACTTGGAGAAACCCTTGAATCTTCCTTGGAAATGAAGTTAATGATTTAATCCAAAACTCAACCACCAAAGGATAGTATTTATGAGGGCTAGGGTTTGGTAAGAGAAGAATGGTGACTGAAATGGGAGCTCCAAAAATCGCAACTAAAAGATAGGTTTTGAGAGAAATGAGGTTAAAATCTGATAAGGGTTCATTTAAGACACTGCACCGCGACGGCGATAGTGCCCGGCGATAGTGCCAAGGGCACTATTACGGTACATCTTCCGCGAGTATGCCCGGCGATAGTGACAATTGTCACTATCGCGAGACTCCCCCCCCCCCCCTCTCGGTACAATCCTGGCGATTGTGCCCGGCGATAGTGACAATGTTACTATCGCGATGGCACTATCGCGCCAAGCTCATCCCAGCCCGAAAACTTAGCAAATTTCGAAAATGAGCATGAGGTCTAAACACATGCAATTATTATATAATCAGATAGCATCTTAGTCCCATAAATAAATATCATATGCATACATGAAAAACTCATATTTTTAGATAAACACAACTAAAGTATTAGGGAACAAATACTTACCTTATAAATTTAAGGATGTTACAGCCGACCACCGTCGTTCTGAACCACCGTCATTCTGAACCACCGCTGATCTAAACCACCGTCAATCTGAACCACCGTCAATGTAACATCCGTATTTTCCGGGTAAGTATAAGGTTATATTAATCTTATGTTTTTGTGTCTATTAAAGTAGAACTTATATGCTTAAGTGATATTGTGTTTATATATGATTATTTGGTCCTGTTGGTTTTTGAAGCTTTAGAAATCACCCTTGGGAGACAGTGACTCACGCGACTTACGCCAGGGTTGGAGTTGCGGCATAAGTCGCGTAAGCCACTGGAGTTCATTTTGTTTAAGTAAGCGGGCGACTTATGCCGCAGGTGAAAGTCGCGACACAAGTCGCGGGGTGACCTGAAGTCCCCAAAACCCCCAATTTGCCCGTTTTTCTCTCATTGTTATCACAAAAATCAGTTCTAAACCGAGAGGAGTTAGGGTTTGGGCGATTTTCTTCCCCTCTAAACCCTCTTGTCATTTATTGCAAAGCTTGGTAGGTGAAATCATTATTTGGGCTTCCATCTACCTCAAGTTCTCAAGACTTCAAGTCTTCATCACCTTCATCCAACTTCTAGGGTTTTCATCTTTTCTAGGTTTTTGGTCAAAAACCTAGATTGTGAGTTTACTAAATCTTTGTCAAAACTAGATACACATCATATGCTTCTATTTATGGTTATTTATTTTTATATGTTCAAATACTTGGGATTTTCTTATGAAGGAATGTTGGAAATATGGTTATATGTGAAATACCATGGTCTACTCTAAATGTGCAAGTATTGGTACTTTTTCTCTTGGATTCATAATATGTACATGTTGATGTGATAAATGTATACATGTCTCGATATGACGATGGTTTCTAGTTGGAATACCTTTTTGGTAATATATAATATGCATGATGAGCATGATTGTCATTTGGGTCTCATGACGGACTTATGTGATAGGATGGTAACATAGTACCCATGGTTGGTATCGAAATGTATTGGTTGAAATATACCTCAAGACCTCCTATATAATATGTTGGACGAACCAAGTCAGTAGACACTAAGAGGATGTAGTCTTGGGCGCCACCGTGATGGTATGTGCTTAGACCTCCGCCATTCGGGGTAATGCCATGGTTGTAGTCCTCGGATGTGTCGGGCCTTTCGGATGTCCCTTGTTAGAGGGCATCAAGGTACATCAACTCTTTGGGTGGAACTGGATTGGTGCTATGGGTCTCCCCTATTGACTCCACATTTGTTGAATTATGGTTAACTGCTGATAAGAATTGTAATTGTTCATGCATGCTTATTATTGTTCAACTCACTAGCCTTTTTGGCCTAACACTTTTTTGGTGTCGATGTGTATCTCAGGTTCTAGCGGCGCCGGTTCTAAGCTGACATAGTTGCTTGGGTGAGAGCTTGGGGAACGCTTGCAAATTAGCATTCTTTAAATAAAAGAACTTTTGGAACTATAGATGACAACCCTTTTGTAATCTCCTTTCTAGTTGTAGAAATTAGATTAGTTGGTTGTTAATTTATTGTCCGTTGAAATTACAACTGTGATTAAACATGTTTGTATTATTTCCCCATTTTTTTGGGAGGCTCTTGTTTTGGCAAATTTTATACCACGTGTCCGTATTTCTTCGGATTTTGTTATCCCTATTTTTAGAGTGTTACAGTCAATCATCACCGATTTGAACCATCAATTCTAAACCACCATCGACCACCACCAATCTGAACCACAATTATAAATAAAGTATTTTTAATGGCTATTTTATTAAGACATTTTTTGTTTAAAAAATTAAAATTATTAAAAAGGGTATTTTGGTCATTTATCAACATTTCATTCTAATTTCAAAGCTACATTCTATGAACCAAACAGACAAATTCCAATTTTTTTAACACATTCCATTCTAATTCTGTCAACAAAACAGGTGGTCAAACCTTACAACATTCAATTACAATTCCTTCAAAGTCAAATTTTTTTGACAGATTCCATTTCATTCAAAAACATTATGCGAACCAAACGCCACCTTAGAGGGTTGTTTAATTCATGGAATTAAAATAAGCTGGAATGAATTGGAATGGCCAATTCCATTGACCAAATTACAATCTCATGTTTTTTTTTGGATAAGGGTATCCTGGGCCTTTGGCCCAGACTAATCCCTTGGCAAAGCTGGGCCTTTGGCCCGACTGCTAAAGCGTGCAACCCTGAGTTTATCCCCAGTGGCCACAAGTTGGAAGTGCCTTGAATCCAACCTGGGCATGCGCTATGAACCCCCAAGCCGTTGCCAGTACACCACAAACCTTGTGGTTTGCAATCTCATGTTTGGTTCACAGAATGAAAGCGATGGAATCCTCCAATTCTATTGAGTTCCACAATGTAAGGAATTTATTATTCTTTGGTTTAAGTGAAGAAATTGAATTCCTACCAATCAAACGTGTGGTCAAATTTCATTCCAATTTATTCAAAGTCAAATTAATTCGATAGATTCTAATTCCATCAAATTCCATTATGTGAACCAAACGTTCCCTTAATATTTTGCATTATATGAAAATAATACGATTCTAATAAGGTCATTACGTAAATCCCGTCCTAATGTGGCATTTGGTTCGTTGGATTCCAACGGAATTGGAATTATCATTTCACTGACTGAATTTTATCATCTGCGTGATTCTTTCTTTTAGTTGGTTAATGTAAATTTTCTTGGGTTATAGCAAAGAATTTTAATTCCTTCATTCTATCTCTTAAATAAAAATTATTATACTTTTATAGGGGAGCGATCAAATGGAAACCACTCTAATTTTGAAAACCGTGGAAAACCTCGATTTCATTGGTTAAGTTGATGAAATTGTTTCATATAATTCTTTTATTGATGAAATTGTTGGATATATTTATGTTTTTTATGTAAAAATGAAAAGTTTCATCAGACTACGAAAATACATGAAACAATTTCATCAGAATGAGAAAAAATAGATGAAACTACATAAAAAACACAAATATATGAAACAATTTCATTAATAAAAGAATTATATATATTAAACAACTTTATGAACCAATTTCATTAATTTAACCAATGAAATTGACGGTTTCCAAAGTTTCCAATCTAATATGGTTTCCAATTGAAACCACCTATACTCTTATATTTACTTCATTTAATTCCATCCCATCACTATGGTTGTCACCAACACTGTAGCCGTCGCCACCGTCCCCGCCACCACCATCGTCAACATTGACATCGCCACCATCGTTGTCATCAAAGTCACTACTATCACCACCACCACTATCGCCGCCGCCACCACTGTCATCGACACCAAGACTGCCTCCACCTCCACCAACATTGTTATTTTCAGCGAACCAAACAGATAATTCAAATTCATTTGATAGATTCTATTCCAATTCCTTCACATTTCTATTCCTTTGACATAATACAATTATGGTATATTCCATTTTGTGAACCAAACACTACATAAAGAAGACTTTCACAATCCAAAAGGACATTTCACAAGCTGTCACACCCATTTAGCAAGACGAACCCCCCAATATCGTTTACTAAATGGACATTTGTGAAATCTTGGCTCTTTTTTGTTTGATAGGAAAAAAAGTGGGCTAAAAAAATAGGGAGGTTAGTCCAAAATGCTAGTTTAGTCAATTTCCCATAATCTTTTTATGGTAAGTCTGTTTTAGGAAACAATATTTTAATTTCTTTTAGACAGAGGTAAGTTTTATGTATATTTTATTCACCGGGACTTGGGATTCACGTTTGGGCTTCGTTGATTTTTTTAAACTTAATTTGTTTTATGGAAAAAAAGGCTTTGATCGACAAATCAGTCGTCCTCTACCCAACATCTTGAATTTTGGCAGGAAATGCTATTTGAACATTTTTAATGTCAGAATCATGCATTGAGAATGTCAATTGGTTTTGATGTTGATATGTGTGAAGAAAAAATTATTAGGTAGGAGTGCATTTAGCAATGTATAGCGGTGCAATTAACCTCCCCCTTTTTGGCTCATCGAACTTACTCAACTAGTCAACCTCCTCCTCTAATCCTCATCATTAGAAGGTGAGAAACCAGACTCGTCCTTGAATGACGACACTAAGACTATACGGTGATAAATCATGCTTAATAACAAATGTTTAACTTGTCATTACATTAACATTCTAAACTACATTGGTTACCAAATCTTTCTTGTAGGGATATTCATCAAATTGCAAAAATAAAACAACCCGCATTGTGTGGTCTTCATCATTCACGCTGTGATCCGTTGGCTATCCACATGTCGATTTGGTAGACTTTATTAACATATTTGTTTTCCAATGTCGATATATATCTTTATTGAAAAGCTAATTGGACTTATTAGGACAATGGGGTCAAGTTGCATTTAATTAGCTTCCATCACACGTCTCACTGTATTATAATACAATTTTTCTTTCATGGTGTTTCAACGAGTAATTTTCCGACGTTCATAGGTGATGACTTCTCTTAGCTTGACCTTTTTAGCACCCTCAACCAAGATGGGATTAAAAATATCCTTAACTAGGGCTTTACGGTTGTGGTTGATTTATAATAGTGTAATTTTGAAACACGGTTGTTGAGGTGAAAAGATTAATTTTTTCTAGAATACTAGAATTTCGACTTTCGAGAATGAAAACTTAAAAGAATTTCAATAATAATAAGATTATGAAAATTTCGAGAAATTAAAATTACGGAAATTATGAGATTATAAAAGTTAGTAGAAAACTTGAGAATCAAAACCCAAGAGAATTTGACCAAAACAATATATCACAACTAATAACACTTAGATTGAGAGAATTTGACCACAACAATATTGCAACAAAGAACACTTTGGGATCGAGATTTAAGAGATTTTGATAGCGTTGGTGTAAGTGCATCTACAACAGATTGTCTATAATTTCTCTAAAATAGAGAACTAAAAGTCAAATTCTCTAAAAAGATTTACATTTAACTCCAGCATATTCTATATTTTAGAGATTTCAATATCCATTATATTATTATAATATTCTATAAATTTATAATCTCAATACACTTTTAAAAAAGAATTTATATAAAATAATGATAATAACTCAATCTCATTGATGAGAATAAAAAAAAGTCTCTATCAACACATATAGTTTTAGAATTTATTGGAGCTTTATCTAGTATTTTCTATTTTAGAAAACAATATAACTCATATACACACTCTATTTATATTAAATCACCAAGAAACCATTTTTCTAAATATACCCCTTATAATAGTTGATTTTAATAGTAACAAAATGATAGTTTCAGTCTAATTACCGTTTAACGATTTTTGTATTTTTCAATAGCCTTTTTATGTATAACAACTTGTTAAATTGAGTTTTATCTAAGCTTTTCGGATCTTGGACCAAACTAGGATTTAAAATGAATATCAAGTTTTATTTGGACTTCCTCCGACTTGGATCACATACAAAATCTTGTGAAAACAGTTATAATTGTACGGATACAACCCGAAGTAGTGGTGGCCAAATGGGCTTGATCCGGCCCGATCCGGTCGGTTAAACGAGGCCCGACCCGATGCTTAACCGATCTGGTCCGGGACCGACTGTTCGCGGCTTTTCGTGTTTACACCTTTTTAAAATGCAAGAAAATAGATCTCGACGCAAGTATACATCTTCATCTACTGCCGTCTGTTAACAAGTAATAATTGTTCAAAGTACCGAATATCGATCCCACAGGGAAGCGTGGAAAAGTTCTCCTCGAAAGTCGGGTCTGTAAAAGCGAGTTTCAGATGGCGAATTCGAAAACAATATTTTTGATTGGGGGTTTGATTAACACTACTGAACAATTAATTAAAAAGAACCATCGGTACAATACTTTGTTGGAATGAGATTAATAATTGGATAAACAGATGAGATCGCATTCCTTCGTTATCTTAAAGTCGATATTTCATGAAACTCAAATGAGTTGTCGTACAATAAACCAATTGTCAATTGATTAATTGCAGTCCACCATAAAATATAACTTTAATTTAAATAACTTCGGACAATCATGCGATACGAAACACCGTTTTAACTTTTGATCAGTCTCTGTCCCAACTTAACTTCGTACAGATTATAAATATAACAGAAACATAAATGTAAATTTTAACTAAGGTTGGAGACGGTTGGTATTTTCAAACACTCAACGATAGAAACCGTAGGAATGTTGTGCCAACAACGTGTCCTATGACAGAAATAATTATGTTTAACTAAAGGAGACGGTTAGCGTTTTCAAACATTCAACGATAAAAATCGTAGGAATGTTGTGCCAACAACGTGTCCTTAGACAGGATATGTAATTACTTGAAATATAAGACTGAAAATAAATGACGTGAATTAAATTGCAGAATTAAATTAACAGAAAGTAATAGACTTAAATGAAAGTGCAGAAATTAAAATTGCAGAAACTAAATTGCGAGAATTAAATTGCGTTAAAATAAATAACGTAAAGGAAAACGCGAATTATAAAATTAAGACAGGATCGCAAATGGTGGAGGAAAATCTTGTTTCAAATGTGAGATTTGAATTTGAAGGTTTCATGGTGTTTTAACGAGAGAATGGCGTAAAGGAAGACGAACCAACGTACGATTGATTTTTATAAAATTGGAAACATAAAGCGGATTTAATAACTACAACAAACCGTGAACCAACAAAAGTTGGGAATCCGAAATTATTTTCCAGACTTCCGATTTGTAATAGAACTAAAGCCGTAATGAGACCAAAATAAAAACCAAGAACTTACTCAAATGTATCGACTTATAAGAAAGATGCGGAGAAATAACGAGAGACGAATATTTATAACGAAAACGTGACTAGCATTAATATCAATCAAAAAGCAAAAGTTTGAACCGTGAGCTAGAACAATCAAGATCAACTTATGGATTCTTGGTTCACACTTTCAAACTTCCATTACAAAGAAATTCTCCATCTATCTAACTTTCTAGGACCAAAACATATTATGGAATGAGATGATAACCATTGTCTAGATTCAATGAATCTAGACTTATAAAAAAAGAAAAAGAGTAGGAAAGAGAGAGAGAGAGAGAGAGAGAATGAAAGAAAGATGTAAAAAATGTGTAGGTTGTGTTATGGATGGAGTCCTTCTATATATAGGCTAATAAACCAAGTTATGGGCTAATTGTCAAAAAGGCTTTTAAGCCATCCAAAAATTACATGGCCCAAGAAAATTTTCGGCCCATAACTTGTAGCAAATAGATTTTGGCTCAAGACTTGTAGTAAAAAGAGTCTCACGCTCAGTCCATCAAAAATCTCGGCTTCTAGCCCAAAAGAGAACGCTTCATCTTCACGGCTCGTTGCTTCGGTCAGAAAAAGGGAAAGTCTATCCTCGTGTTTGCTCCAATTTTAATAAAGGACTTCCCACGACCTTTGCATCGATCCTACAGTAAGAACATATATATAAAAATTACGATTTTTGAGATGTTTTCTTAAAATTAAACAACCAAAAACGTGTAAATATTTATTTACTAGAAGATGCTAGAAATACATAAAAAAGGACTTAATGGGAAAATAAAAATTGCTCAAAATTATTAAAAGTGAGTTAAAAATAGGGTAAATAAAATTACCCTATCACCGACCTTGACCGGTTAAAGGCCCAAAAATCATAACCGGCTATGGTTTTGGAGCAATTCGTCGGCCCGGCCTGATCGTCCCCGGGACCAGTTAAGGGTCCGGTCTGGCCCAATCCGATTTTTTTCAAAAAACTAGCCCTTATGTGACCGTTTTTGACCTTTTTTTGGCAAATTTGACCCTTTTTTTTTGCCGAATAACCACCAAAAAACACTATAAATAAATTGTGTGGAGTATGGGGTTAGACATCAAGTTACAAAACGCAAAAATTGATGTAATAAGTGTTTTTTTTTTATAATTGATGTAATAACATTGAAAGTATAAATAAAACGTATTTTTAAAGTGTACTAGAAGCGTACTCGTGCAATGCAACGAAATACATCACGATTTTAATGTTTCATTTTTTTTATTTTTTTGTCGATTTACAGTACGATTTTGGATGACTTTGAGAAAATGATAATGTTTTTTTTATAAATTTGTTTAATTTAGGCTTAATAATATAATGTTTTTTATATAAAAAAATTAAGTATTTTGTGAGAATTCAATGATTATCTTATATATTTTAATGACATCTAGAAAAAATAACAAATTACATATTTAATAATATAATTAAAACAAATTTATAGTAATATAATATATTAATTAATAGTGATACATGGAAATGTTTGCATAATTGGAAGAGCCTGCACATACCAAATTGGTGGGTGTTAGAAGCTTGCAGTAGTAATATTTATTTTGTGCTTTAATACTTGTAAATTAAGAGATTTTTAAAATCTTGCATAAAATGATGGTACCTTGTGTCTAATAATTTGTATTTAAGAGTTTTTTATCCCTGCTTTATAATATAGTATAGATATAGATTTGAGTGATCCAATTTTATTTTTTAAAGTTTACTAATTGATAATTAATTATATTTTTAAAAAAAATATCAAAAAAATTATTAAAAAAAAAATAAAAAAAATAACATTTAACCGGTTTTGGGCCCGGCCCGTAACCTAACCGGGACCGGTTACCTTAAACCAGTTATGGATCACCTTACCCGGTTACCTAGGATTTTGCTCCAAACCGTAACCGGTCCGGGACCGATTGGGCCTTAAACGGTAACGGACTTACGCCCGCTACTGTTTGGGCTCAAGGACCGATTGGGCTGGCCCGGACCGTATTCGACATTTGGCCACAAAGTAAGAAACAAAGGCATCAAAACTAGGGCCACTTAGATTTGGCTCAACTAGTTGAATTTTTTTATATAATAACTTATAATCTTAAATGTCACAAATTATATGTTCAACAAATTAACAAGTATTGGGCCACCTAGATTCTTTGGCAGCCCATAATGGGCCAAGAGGATCACTCCAGCTTAGAGATGGCCAAAAATGAATATAATGTCTTGTCGGGCTTAAATCAGTCATAGTCTTTGAAAGTTGGTTTGTAACTGAGCCGACAAACCCCCATCCCGATCTTGACCCAAAACTATAAAACTGATTCTTGACCCAAATCCTAACCCCAATCCCCAAGATGGAAACCATTATTCGAGTATATGATTTTGAGATAGATAAAGAAATAGTCATATAATACGTAGCTAAACGTGATTTAACTGGGAGGTGGTGGCAATGATGAAGATGGTAGTGGTGGTGGCGGTCAAACCATACGAGACCTATATATTTTGTTTTTTACATTATTTTATTTGATTTGATGATCGGGTATTCTTTATTAAGTACCCAATCTCACCTCCTAATATTGGAGAAAATACAAATGTATATACAACCCCCTTTCTCCTTTACTTTCATCACAATTTAAATAAAAGTCAATCTCTACTTAAATAAGCATAACTCGAAATATAACCCGTTAGTACCGGTCCACTCGTTGAACCAATTGATCCGCTCCCATCAATGATTGCAGTAACGGTTGCAAGTGCCTTGGAGTTCCCCCTAAGGGACCGATGGATCCCGAGATCAACCGTAACTGCTGTTGTAATGAGAAAGATGACCCATTAACAAACATATTTTTAAAGTTTGATGGTTTATTTATTAAAAAAAAAAGTTCAGGGACTTAGTCATTAAAGATGAGAAAATTTAATGGTTTTCGCAATAAAAAAACAGTTTAGAGACTTGATCATTTAAAATTGGAAATATCGTTAGGTTTATGTGAATATTTCTCTAAGAATGGGGTAGCGAAATTCTACACATCAATAAGTAGCGAAAGGTGTTTCACGAGGGAAGAGGGTAGCTAAAATTCTACACATCATAAATGCTTTGTTTAGTTTGATTTTTGATTAGATTTATGATCGGGTACTCATTATTACGTATACAAATATTACTATCCGATCATCTTCTAAAAATCTTGCAGAAAACATAAATATATATATATATATATATATATATATATATATATATATATATATACTTTCTTTCATATTTTAACACGATGTAAATAAAAATCATCTATCCTTAAACCTTATATCAGCTTCATATTTTGCCCTCATCTCAGCCACTTTGTAAGAAACAAATCCGCCACTAGAACCATGATGAAAATCGCGTTCCAGCTATGACTTAATCGCAAAACCAATATCATGTCCCATCGATGATTGCGGTCACAGTTGCATGTGCCTTAGAGTTTCCCCTCACGGATCGATAGGTCCCGAGCTCAACCGCAACCGACGTTGTAATGAGAGCGCACGAGCCATTAACAAACATCCCCTTGATTAGCATTAGGATGATGTTTATGGGCATCGATACATGTCCTAACTCCGATACAAATATAGAGTCGGAATAGCACAATACATGAACATTGTGGCTGTAATGGCACAATCATTTAGCTTGTCAAAGATGTGACTGATCACGATTCCTCCGACTAGACCACCTTTATCGAACAATGTAGATAAGTTCCCAGAAGACTCATTCGATAAACATTCACAATTTATAGCTGCAAAGTGCAGAAAACGATCAATTAGATTCTCCAAAATAACTCACCATGACTATGAGTGGGGTTTCGATGAAGGAAAATCTGTTTTTTTTTTCTTCATTTATTGATCTTGTTAGCAAGAAAATGGAAAATTTATTTTATATATATTGGGTGGGGTTTCGGTAAAGCCAAATTGGTCAATCTCTTTTCGACAATATGACATTTCTTATTTTTTTTTTGTAAATATGTACTCCTATGCAAATTAATATATATGTTTTGAAGATAAGTTTTAATGAGAATGAAGTATTGGAGATGATTGTGGTCAAGTTATCCATATATTACCATGGGATCAATTTTCTTTAGGATGAATGGATGATATTAAAAGAAATACAAGAGTAAGTTACGTTTTTTTGTCCCTGAGCTCTCTTGAAATTTTTTATTTTCGTCCCTATAATTTTAAAATAACGATTTTCATCCCTATGATTTATAATTTATTAATATTTATGTCTTTATGATTTAAACTTTATTGCTTTCTTCATTCCAATGGTTTACAATTCATTTATATTTTAATCCTTCATACTTAAAAGTAGTAATTAGTCTTATGAACGAAAATATAAACGAATTGCAAACCACATGGCCGAAAACTAAAATTTCTAAACCACAGGAATGTAATCTGCAATTTTTAACAACCCACAAGGACCAAAAACGTAATTTACTCTAAATACAATAATAATATTTTCGATTTAATAAATTCAATTTTGAAAAAAGAAACTTTATATTTTTATAAACAATGACATGGTCTTGCTTGCATGATCACTTTTACAACTATTTTGCCGACTTTGATGCCTCAAATTGATGAACCACAATTGGAACAAGAAAATTGGCAATAATATTTTGCATATATGGCTACAATTTATTTTATTTTAATTTAATTTGTTGTTTAATATTTTTAGAATATACATAAAAGACAAAAATGTCATGTAAGATAACATGAAAATAATGTTGTCCATCCAAAAATAATTTAATTTTATCCAAAACTACCCCTAACTTGTGGCTCTCCCTCCCACCCCCACCATTATTTCTTCCACAAATCACTCAAGTTCTTGCCCTTAGACCTCACACCACACCATGAATGACAAAGTAGACAAGCTTGTTATCTTTTTAGCAAAGAGGGATGGCATTGATAAGCTTGTCAAAACCTTCCAATATGTTTCCAAACTACTTGTTTGGCACCTCGAAACCACCAATCCGACCGCAGCCCATCGAGCCAAACAGTGTGAGGTCGCATCAGGGCTCAGTCGGAAAGCCTTTAGGACCGGACGATTTCTCACAGGGTTTAATGCCTTGAGGAGAAACCCAGGCCCAACCCCTACTTACAGGTTCCTTTCAGTCTTTGCCAACGCAGGTGAAATGGTTTATTTCTTTTTTGACCATTTCCTATGGTTATCACGAACAGGGGTTTTGGATGCAAATCTGGCTCGGAGAATGAGCTATATATCAGCGTTTGGGGAATCGCTTGGGTATGTGTTTTTTTGTGTTTTGGAGTTTATTATGATCAAAGAAGGGATTGAAGAAGAAAGAAGGATTAAAAGGAGTTTATTATCAGAATCAAAGGAAAAAGGTGATGAAATTAAGAAGATTAAAGTTGATAGAGTGATGAGATTAATGGCTGTGGCTGCTAATTTGGCTGATTTGATTATTGGGCTGGCTGATATTGAGCCCAATCCATTTTGTAATCATGCTGTAACACTTGGGCTTAGTGGGCTGGTCTCTGCATGGGCTGGCTGGTATAGAAATTGGCCAACTTAAATTAAAGTAAGAGAAAAAAAAAGTCAAAAATTATTGTATTGTTACGTGTCAATGTCATATTTATAATAAAGTTCGTTTTATTTATTTAATATTTATATGATACAAAGTTATTTTGATATGTTAATAATTGTTGATCGCTAAAAATAAATATGTAGTTGAAAAAAATTAATTTTTGATACAAGTTTTGGAGAAAAAGAAATTTCATTACTAAAAAAATAAAGTAGAGTCGACTTTTTTAATCAACTAAGTTATTGCCTCTTATAATTTTATTGTTTGTTTCATAAGGTTAATTAAATAAATGATTAATGAAATTGAAGAGATGACGACTTGATTGATTAAAAAAATATCATGAAAACCCAGTGAAAACAATTCTGATGAATAAGTAGTAACTTTGCATCTAAATAAACAGTTTTTATGGGATTATATGCTTTTTCACGAAACATTTTATCATAAACACTCTTATGTTTGGAAACAATAGATTTTTGGAGTGTCTTTGAAATACTCTAAGGGCCGCTTAAAAAAGGCACAACAAGGACTGGTTATAGGCGAAAACTCGTTTTGGTCCTAAAATTTGAACCTGAAACCAATACTTAACTGGATAAAAAAATCCCGATAAAGTACGAAAACTGATCTTATCAATGCTCGATCAAAGTCTGAAAAAACCCAATCAAAGCCAAAAAACCGGTCAAGACTCGTAGCTTTTACCCAAATATTTTTATAACTAGAAAACTAAAAACAATTTCAAATGTGATTATCAATAGTAAATCAATGGAAGAAGAGATTATAAAATATTTTAAAGATATTGTCCTCCGTTTTTGTGTGTCTCAACTTGAAACCCAACATACAACACAAATGGAATCGATAGTTCATTATAACAAATACCAAATGTTTTATATCTAAACATGTTTAATTTAACTATGTAAAAAAGGTTAAAACCGATTAAAAATATGAAAAATATTCAATACAAATTAATACAAAACGTCAAAAAATTAATTAGTTTATTATATCGTAATTTAAATAAATTTTATATTTAACAATTATTTTACAATATAAAATAATTGTTCATTCGATTTTTAATATATATTTGCGACATTTTTAAATATTCCAAAAGGATCTGTTTATCTTTATTGAATTTTCCGTAACCAAAATACCTTTTGAATGAATTACAGTGGTGGTCCAAATTTTGGATTTGGTCTTTAAAATAAACTATCTACATTGGTGGTTTCATAACTTTTTATTTTCATAACACCCATCATCTCTTAATTTAACAACATTTGTTAGCAACCCTTATAAAAGACAAACAATAAGGACCAAAGGTGTAATATGCTCTTAAATTTAATGCGAATCACAATTTTTCTTTTTATTGTTTATTAAAAAATATTTTATTTATCTAACCACAAATCAAATTTCTTAAAATAAAGTATATATTAAATACAAATCTTTATATTTATTTAAAAACTATTAAATTTACAAAAAAAGATAATTAGGGTTAAAAAATCTCAAGTGAAAAAAAAATGAGAAATCAAGATAAATTCATAAATATTTTGAGTTGGAAATTGAAATATGCGAGCAAAATATTGAAAATTAAGTTCAATGAGATTATTAATATATAGTCAAACAAATAATTAAAATAACAACAAAATAAAAATTGTAAACTAAGATTAAAAAACACTGATTATTCAAACAATTAAGAAAAATATCACTAGAATAAAATTAGGTTTAAGTGACGCAAAAAAAAGACCTAATAGAAAAATTAATCTGTAGCAACTTGCCAATTCTCATAAGGTGGTTTTTTTCTAGGGTTCTTCGATCCAATATATTATAGTAAGTAGAAAATAAAAAAACGAAAATAAATGACGTTGAGGCATTGCTTTACTAGATGTCTCTCATGCCAATACAAGGATGATTCAACCTCCTCCTATGGTGAGTATAGATGCTTTACAGGAAACCCCATATACACAAAGCATTGCTTTGTCATATTTTTATTGTGCCACTACAAGGATGATAAAACCTGGTCCCTACGGTGAGTATCAGATGCTACGATATACACTGATTGTTAGCGATGGAGAAGAGGGGATGTTGGAGTAAATTAGATGCTCCTGTGTATGTTTGATTTAAATTTATGATTTATGATTTGTATCAGTTTTGTATCTCAAATTTGTTGAATAGATTTGTATAAAGTTGTGTTTATGTTGCTCATGTGAAATTATTTAGGGCTTGGAACTAATTTCGATTATTGAGGGTTGCTCTTTTTTGGAAAACAAAGGGTTGCAAGTATGTTTGAATGGGGAGGGGCTTCCGGGACAACCTTCGTCAACGGAAATGGGTGTAGCAGAGGCAGAGGAAGAAAAGAGGGATCCATGAGATCATTTGATTGGTATTTGTTTTAAGTTTTTCTTTTCATTTTATAAAAGAAAAAAAAAGAGAGTAAAATGTCTAAAATGAATGCCCCATGAGTTAACCTACTTAACATTTATTGTTAACGGTGTTAGGGCAAGACGAAAGATCGTGTGAGAAGTTGAGGTTAACATGAGAAGTGGATCTGAACTTTTGATCACTTTTAATCAGAATCCCTACCATGAATTACGGCTTAGAAGGGAATTGATCCGGTGCATCTCATCCTAATGTGCATTCATTTCTCATCTAACGGTTGATAACTACTTCTCACGCTTCTTATGTTAGCCTCAACTTCTCACGAAAACCCAACCCGTTAGGGCAAAGGGATCAAGGGTTGGGTTTCGGTGAGAAATGCCAAATTTGGTGAGAAACGTGTGAAGTAGTTATCAACCGTTGGATGAGAAATGGACGAACATCAGGATGAGATGTACCGAGATAAGATACACCGGATCAATTCTCTTTAAAGTCTCAATTCATGGGAGGGTATTTGATTAAAAGTAATCAACGATTTAAAACTACTTCTCACACTTCTCACAAAAAATGGAACTTCTATACATGATCCCATGCCAAGGGATTAAAAGTGCGTGAAAATGTAAACTATGTGGACGTTTTTTCATAATTATTTCATTTTAGGGTCGCATAGTGTGATTTTACGTAAACCACAAGGACGAAGCATGTAATTTACTCTATCTTTTTTTTTTTCTCACCGACGATCCGTAACCAGCAATTTTTCGTCAACACTTTGGACTTTTTACTACTATTTCTGTTAAACCCTGATCCACTGCATTTCTCTCCATTGATTTTTGGGGAGTACAATCTTGATTCATTTCGAGTTTCTCTGTGAATCGAATCAGATGGCGGATGGAGATAATCAGTCACAGTATGTAAAGCTGAACAAAACTCAAGCGCCTATCGACGTCAACCCTGGAGAGCTTAATCAACCAATCGAAGTTCCTCAGGTTTCATCGCAATTTATCCTTTCCACGCAATTTTCGTTCATGCTTCTATTTAGTTGTTCACTCAATTGTTATCATGATTTAGGAGTTTTGAGGATGACTAACGAAATCGACATTAGTTGATGTACAATTTACTTACATGTTAAGAAAAATCCTTTCGATTCATTCTGCTGACCTAATTCAATCAAGATGTGGACTCTATTCTTAATTGGATCTAGATCAGCCTTAAATCTTACTTATTTGCTTCTGTTTAAGTTTGATAATTCGTTTTTTCTCCAATATCTAGTAGTATTCTGTCAAATCTGGGAAATGTCTAGCCCTAATTCAGCATGGACAAGAGATCCATTCACCATACCAGTGATTCACAAAATAAAACAATTTGATTATTAGAATTCATTTGACATTGCTCAACCTCTAGTTCTTGATCAATCTTGATCTATAATATGATTGTTTCAAGAGGAAGAAAATGTAATTTAAGGGTTCACACCAAGAAAAAAAGATGATAAGATAGCATTTGTTTTTGTTGATAACATTTTTTGACTTAATTCACAGTTAAACGTTCGCAAGTGCAATGAATGTAGGCAGCCTTTACCCGAGAGCTTTGAGCCTCCTGGTGTTGAACCTTGGTCAACTGGGATATTCGGTTGCGCTCAAGATACCGAAAGCTGTAAGTTCTTCTTGAGCTATCAATGCCTCAAGACCAAAATATGATTTAAATTTCTCTATTTGATTGATGTTTTGAGTTGATACAAAGCTAGCTCATGAATCTCAAGATCGCCCATTTTATGGTTCGTGCAGGCTGGACAGGGCTTTTTTGTCCATGTGTTTTATTCGGGCGCAATTACGAGAAGCTGAAAGATGACACACCTTGGACCACACCATGTGTTTGTCATGCAGTTTTCGTTGAAGGGGGTATGGCACTTGCTGCAGGAACCGCGATAATTCATGGTATCGACCCCGAGACAACATTTCTCCTTTGGGAGGGGTTGCTGTTCAGTTGGTGGATGTGTGGTATATACACTGGCTTTGTTAGACAAACTTTACAGAAGAAATACCATCTTAAGGTGCTCCAAACTTCCTTCCCCCTATTTGGCTGTGTTAGTGTGTTTCTAGTAAAGATCAAATGTAGTTATGATTTTGTTGTTGGAATATGCAGAACTCGCCTTGTGATCCGTGCTTGGTGCACTGCGGTCTGCACTGGTGCGCGTTGTGCCAAGAACATAGGGAGATGAAGGGACGACTCTCTGATGATGCCGTGATGGCAATGACCGTTGTGAATGCACCTCCGGTTCAGGTGATGAAGTCTGATGGGGACTCTACTTCTGCACCATCATCCTCTGCCAATGGCAATGACCACCATTTAGAGATGCAACCATTGTAATACATGGTCATAGATTTTGGGTGGATTAAGATGGGCAGTAAAAGCCTAGAGAAGTAGTCATGGAGCAATTAAGCTCCTAGATGGTTTGGTGTCAATGGTACTTACTTGTATGTCTTTTCTCAGGTTTGGAAAAGGGACACAGTTTGAACTAGCTTTAAACGGAACTACATTGAACCATGAGCCATTTTCGAAAACCTTAAATCAAGAATCAAACCGAAAACGTTTCTGAAAAGAAACATGGAAACCAAAAACCGATGGTTAATTTTATGATTGAAGCACCCATCACAATCCTGTTTAATAATCTTCATCTTTCTTCTTTTCTGATTCTTTCTTGTTCGACGGGAAGGCTCGCCTGCAATTCCGTTAATGTCGTTCATCATATATGATGGTTGTCATCGTTCAAAGTACTATAGCTCTTTGATAACAAGAATAAAAGTTGGGAGTTGAGGGAGAATTTAGCCTTGGAATCGAGTTCGAGTTTCTAAAGAACATAAAGATATTATATGAGTGAATCTATTACGGAATCTAATTAGTTAAAAAGGAATTTGCTGTCAAAAAAGAAAAAGTATTGGAATCATTGATATCATTGATCTCATAAGTATCATACCAAATCCCATCAATCGAATCACTCTTGCATGTCAATGGAGTTTTGAAAGATAGAGAGGTAGGATTTCTTCCGCAAGTAGATGATTAATCGAAGTAAAAAACAATTGGTAACTTCTTATATGCTAATCTTTCAAATTAAACAACTTAGTAGAGAAAGTCGATTATGAATAGCTAATCGAAGCTTTTCTTTCAAAAAATGTTAGAAACTGATCCCATTTAAATAAATTCGGTATGTTTACTTTGTTATTAAAACACATTTTTATTATTTTAATATGACAGATTTTAAATATAATATATGGTATAAATTTTTATATTCTATTTTAATATAAGTATAACAGGGTCTTCAACAAATTGTAACCAGACTATGAAATATTCAATGTTATCACTTATGGATCCGAATGTTGAATAAATTGCATAAATATATGGGTGGAAAAAATGTTATCAAGAGATGGATAATTAACTTTCGAGATGCTCAACCGTACAAACCGCGAATTCAACATTGGCCAACCACACACGGCCACGTGTGCATGGCGGTTAATATTTGAAAATTCCAGTAAAACCCCGCTGTAACGTCTTCTCAACCATTTACAACATTCATATCAAACTGCGCTCTCGGTCTTGTTTCTTCTTTCGATATCAATGGCGTCTCTGAAAACCAGATTGGAACACGCCATCACTCCCGCTGCACTCAGATCCTATCTCGCAGAATTCCTCTCCACTTTCTTCTTCGTCTTCGCCGCAGTCGGTTCCGCCATGTCCTCAAGTATATATATATCTCTCTCTGTGTCTACAACGATTTATCTGTGTTTTGTTGTGAATTGTGATGTATCATTTGTTTGTAGGGAAGATGTCGACGCCGGAGGCAGCGATAACCGATCCGTCTAGCCTGGTAGCGACGGCAATTGCAACCGCTTTTGCATTGTCAGTGGCGGTTTATGTAGCCATAAATATTTCCGGTGGCCATGTGAATCCTGCGGTGACGTTTGCAATGGCGGTGGGAGGACACATCAGCATCCCGATGGCCATTTTCTACTGGATTTCTCAAATGTTTGGGTCTGTCATGGCCTGTATGGTTTTGAAAGTCCTAACTGTTGGACAGGTACATACATACTTCCTCAAATTATATACAAAATCTATATATCTTATATAATTATTTAAAATTCCATAATAAATCAAAACTTATTTTCATTTGATCGAAAACCTATAGCATGTTCCGGTTCACGGGATTCCGTCAGAGATGACAGGGTTTGGGGCATCGATTCTCGAAGGTGTGATGACATTTGCGTTGGTTTATACTGTTTATGCTGCCGGAGACCCGAGACGTGGTGCATTTGGTACGATTGGACCATTGGTGATCGGGTCAATAGCCGGGGCCAATGTGTTGGCTTCAGGCCCGTTTACGGGTGGATCAATGAACCCGGCGTACTCGTTTGGGTCTGCTGTTACTGGTGGAAGTTTCCGGAACCAAGCGGTTTATTGGGTCGGTCCGTTGCTTGGAGGAGCGGTTGCGGGTATTGTCTACGATAATGTGGTGTTCCCGGCTCAGTCACCAGAGGATGCTGTCCGCGGAATTACCGACGGAATCGGCGTTTAAGTTGTTAATTACCATCTTACCCCTTATGACCAAATTGTATGTTATCTTTATTTGACTTATTTAGGATATAAATGTATTATGCGAATTAATGTTTTTATTTTTATATTTAACCTAGCATTTTAATTTTCATTTTCATTGTGGACCAAAAGAAAAGGAAAAGTTTGTACATACCACCATCATCACTAATTATTTCAGAACACTTTTGATGCAACATACATCAATGACCATTTGTTAAATTACATAAAACACCCCAACAATCGTTGACCAACGACTTCACAGTTTTCGTTCATAACAAAAACAGATATACTTCTTCTATACCAATCCCCCACCATTAATTTCAAAATGAAAAATAAAAAAAATAAAAAAAAATAAAAAAAGGAAAAAGAAAGAGAGAACAAAGCTATCAACATTCAAATTGTCGGCTTTTGTGGTGGTGGTGGTGGAGGTTTTTCACCACCACTAACCACCATGTTTTCCGGCGATTTCCTCTTTGGTTTTGCTTCTTGCAACATTGACACGACGTCTCTCATTGAAGGCCGATCGGCCGGGTTTCTACTTGTACACAACAATGCCACCCTTAATAATAACATCATTTCCTCCCTCACCGAGCTACATGACGCCCCTGCATTTTGATCCAACACGTCTTTCATACCTTCTTTGCTTTTCATTTTTGACCTCACCCAATCCACGATGCTATTCCCATCCCCGAATTCATGGTTCACTGACGTTTTCCCACTAATTATTTCCATCAAAACCACTCCAAAACTGTATATATCACTTTTTTCATCCACTTGCAATGTGTACGCATATTCTACACAAAATCAAACAAATCAGTAACAATTCTACATGATACAACGACCTAATCAGTTAATTTAAATACCAACAAATTAATTAATTAACTATTGAATCGATTTTTTTCTTTTTGAAATGGTTAGATCTTGTGGGGCCCACGATAACGAAAAAGTACACATCTAAAAGCAAAAGGTTCTTCACGCGCATTTTAGTGCGCTTAACAGTTGCACTCAATGGCGGTAAAATTAACAAAATTACAAATTATGTCCTTTCTCTTTAAAGGTTTTACACTTTTTTAAGAGGATGATTCCTGGAATAACTTCAAACTTTAGGGGTTGTAATGAAAATATAAAGACCTCTAAGATCTAACACAAAGAAACATGCAAAATATGTACAAGTCGATAATGCAACAAATTAACAGTCTAATATACAAGTTAGTAAAGCGTAAATACCTGGCGCAATGTAGCCGTAGGAGCCTGCAATCACCGACATTGATTCGTCGCATTGGATGAGCTTTGCGACGCCGAAGTCCGCCACCCTCGCTTCCATCTCGCCGTCCAATAGGATGTTACTAGGCTTCAAATCACGGTGGACGATCACCGGATCACAGTCGTGGTGGAGGTAGCAAATCCCCTGCGCCACCCCTAACGCGATCTTGTAGCGTGTGAGCCAATCCGCCACCAAATTGTGATCACCTTTGTTCTTCCCATGCAGAAGATCATCTAAACTGCCATTAGGCATGTATTCATACAGCAGCATCGTGCACTCTCTGTTGCTGCAGCATCCGAGCAATCTCACGATATTCCGGTGCCGGACGTTACCTAACACTTCCACCTCTGCCAACACTCCTCGCCGACGTCGGATCGTCTCCTTGTGTTTTCCCCAAAGCTTTTTAACGGCTATGATCTCGCCACCAGGCATCTCTGCTTTATATACGGTTCCAGTGGATCCCATCCCGAGGATCTTATCCGTCATTGACAAGCACTCCACCACATCATCGGCGGTGAAATTCAACCGCTGGAAGGCGGTGAGTTTGTACGGTCCGATCTCAATTTCTTCTGCTACGAATCGACGTTGGTAGTTTGTGCGGAAGCACCTACTACCGGCTATGAGGATGAAAAGGCCTACGCAAAACGCGGCCGCTAATATCCACACGATAGCTCCGGCGGTCTTCTTCGGTTGCTGTGGTTTTACCTCGGTTTCAGATTCGGTACCACAAGGCTTCCGGAGTACTCCACCGCAGAGTTCTTCGTTTCCGGTGAATGATGAAGGATGTAGGCTTGAAAATGCAGGTCCGAAGGAAGGAACTGGTCCGATAAGCTGATTGTACGACACGTTGAAACCTTCTAATGTACTGCAGTTACCAAAAGTGGAAGGAATCGTACCAGTAAGAAAATTGTGCGAAAGATCAACTTCCGTTATCGAAGGTAGAGTTGAAATCTCCCATGGAATGATGCCTGTCAATGAATTATGTCTTAAATTCAATGAGATCAACTTCATACAGTGACCAATATCCCAAGGAATGCTATCACTCAACTCGTTCCCTTCCATTTCTATCTTGTAGAAGCTTTCACATCCTTGAAACTTTGGGATTTTCCCTGTAAGTTTACTTGAACTCGCCGAGAAAATTTGTAAACTCGGCGCACTCCAGATATTTTCCGGCAAAGCACTGCCAAATGAATTTCCTGACACGTTAAGATACTCTAGTTTAGCCGCATTGGCTAAATCGGCTGGAATTGGTCCGGTGAGATTGTTATCGCTAATCTCCATGAACGTAATATTGGGCAAACTTCCGAATCCAATAGGAATTGAGCCATTAAGTCTGTTATTTTGGACTCGAAGCCTCAATAAGGACGTGCAATTTGCTAGAGACGAAGGAAGACCACCGGAAAATTGATTCGAAAAGAGGATGAGTTTTACTAGATTGTTGCCGAGACAGAGATTTGGGGGGATTGGACCGGAGAAAGAGTTCGAAGAGACGTCAAGCCTCTGTAATTTCGAATTTAAACCTAGTTTTTGTGGCAGGATTCCGGTGAGTGAATTGTTCCACAGGAACAGAAATTGGAGCGCCGGAAGCTCACCGATACCTTGAGGTACTTTTCCGGTCAACTTGTTGTTCATTAGACTTAGCTCCAGTAGGTTCTTCAACGACGACACTTCCTCCGGTATGCTCCCTGAGAATTTGTTATTCGACAAATCGAGAATCCTCACATATTGGAAATGGCCTATACTCGCCGGAATTTCACCGTACAAATTGTTTTTGAAAATTAACAATGTCTCAAGCTTCGTCAAGTTAGTTAAAGCGACAGGAAAGTCACCGGAAATATTAGCAGATGACATGTCCAAAAAAGTTAAATTCAACAACGAAGCGAATTGCGTCGGAACGACGCCGGAGAAAGCATTGTATCCTATTTCAAAATGCTGGAGCGACGTTATAAACCCTAACTCCGCCGGAATTTGACCACCGAGACTGTTACCAGCAAGATATAAGAACTTCAACCTTCGGAAACCGCCATAGCTTTTTGGAATTTCACCTTCGAAGTAGCTTCCACCGAGGTTGAGGTGTTCGAGAAACGGCAAGCGAACAGTCTCCTGAGGCAAAGTCCCAGTGAAGCTGTTGCTGTAAGCATTGAAGAATGTAAGAAACTTCAGCTTCGAAATCCCCGGCGGAAATGTCGAATTGAAAAGGTTATGGTTGACATCAAGAGTCCGAAGAAAAGTCAGGTCGAAGATCGCCGTCGGTAGAGGTCCGGCGAAAGCGTTCACACTGATATTCAAATGGTGTAGGTGCGTCAAGTACTTGATCTCTTGTGGAATCGTGCCGGAGAGGTTCCGATTAGAGATGTCCAATGAAGTGATCTGAAACGTTCTCGGGTCACATTTGATACCAGACCATGAACACCAAACGGGTTCGAATCCTGGTTTTGATAAAGAAGGTGATGGATCCCAATCTTGAAACGTATTAAGTGGATCAACCAGAGATGAACGGAGAGAAAGAAGTGAAAGAAGCTGGAGAGGAAGGGCGGTGGGAGCGGTGGAGAGAAGAAGAGGTAACCGGAGGAAGAAGATGAAGAGGAGATAGAGACGGTGGTTCATGGTGGCGATGTGGTGGTTCATGGTGGCGAAATGTGGTGGTGGGTAGGAAGAAAGAGGTGGTAAATTTAAGGGAAAAGAGTAATGGAGGAGGGTTTTGATTGTTGCTTTTTAGGAGTGGTTGGTGGAGGAGGTTTCATGATGATTGTTTTTTGGTGAGTGGATTTGTTCGGTGAATGGTGATTGAAGATGATGATATGAAATCTTTCTTCTGCAATTCATTGTTTTCATTGCTGGTAAGATTTTCTTCTATACACATTCCAACATCTCTTCTCTTCTCTTGCCTTTATCTTTTTTTTTTTTTTTTTTTTTTTTCTTTTTTTCAAAATCAAATTATTGGTTTTACTTTTATAAAATTAACTAAAGATAACTAAACCTATGGATATAAATTTTATTCCTTTTATGAATTAATTAATTAGTTAAAGAGATTTGTTTTGGTTATGAAAAAACTTTTTGTCTTGAGATTTCATATTCAAAATTACTTTTGATGATTATTCCTGGGAATTCTTTCTCCCTTTTTCAGCTTTATCTTTGGCTGCATTTGTTAACAGTTGCAGTTGTTCCTCCCAGGATCCAAGAAAGTTCCTGTTTTCTAACCAAAACATCCTAATTTTATATTCATCAACAACATTAATATATATAATATATTATATAATACTACAAAGTACTTTCATTTCTTATTATAGATGCTTCAATATGACCCTTCTTGTTTTTTTTTTGTACTTATAGATTTGTGATGATTTAAAGATGGTATTCAGAAATACAATACTTTTATTTAAAAAAGATATTATGTTGATTAAATAATTGAGTATTTTTTTCTAATACATGAATAATACATAAAAAGTCTATTGAAGTTACATAAAACGTTGTACATTAGCCACTCAACTTTAAAAACGTTAAAGGAGATCATCACACAAGTGTCATATACAATTATAAATTTGTTTTGTGATCAAAATATTAATATGTAAATTTAAATGGTCAAAAGTTTAGAAAGGATTTTGAAAAAGAAAGGGGTAGCGATGAATGTCATGTAGGGGAAGGGATATTGTACAGAGCGGAGTGGGATTGTCACATGTTTTCTGAGAGGGGAGTTGGGGGAGGGGGAGGTCGACTGTGAAGGGGCAATGGAGAAAGGCTATCGGGCGCTAGTGACAGATGCAATAGGCAGTGACATATCTAAAACTTTTTGAAAAACCTACTGTTCAACTCGACTTGACTCGTTTAGACCTTTATATGATTATTATATATATAAAAAATTATTAAGATTTTGGAGATAAATTTTTTAGGTTACACTTATTTATGTTACATGAAAAGGTTGATGTATATATCTATTGAAGCAAAAACATTATCACACGCTTGACTTTTGGTTAGGAGAAATCATTACTTATTTGGCAACGTTACTTTTATCGTGTATATAACGTGACGTTTAATTTAAAATACAATCATTCCTCTTATATTTTTAATCATCAAATCCATACATTTGGTGGCAACATGATCCATGGGCGGACCTACGTACAAGGGGGGTGCACGTGCTCATCATACCAAATGCAATCGATATAAAATCTAAGGGGCCTTGAAGGTGTATTCACATTATATTTCATACTTTCTCTGTCCCGAAATAAGTGTTCATAATTGACTTTGCATACAATTTTAGACATGTATATTTATTACACATTTTTGTTACTAAATGACATCTTTACCCTTATTTAATGTTTCTCTCTTTTCACAACTCTTATATATTTGTCCATTAATTAAGGGTAAATGTGAGAATTTACTTATCTACTTTTTGAAAGTGAACATATATTTTGGAACAAACATAAATAGAAATAAGGACGCTTATTTTAGGAGGGAATGAGTAATATATTTCTTAAAGCTAAGGATAAAAATAGAAGTTTGTGCAAATAGGTTTGTGTACATCATCGTGTTAAGGTTTGTCCTTTAAAAGGATGCAGGTTTGAATTTTGCGTTTTGCAAAAATCTCTATTTTTCAACTTTAAATTTAACTAGAAGCGTACTCGCACAATGCAGCGAGATACATCACAATTTTAATGTTTCATTTTATTTTTTGTTGAATATACAGTACGATTTTGGATGGTTTTGAGAAAGTGATAATGTTTTTTTTTATAAATTTGTTTAATTTAGGCTTAATAATATAATTTTTTTTATATAAAAAAATTAAGTATTTTGTTAGAATTCAATGATTCTCTTATATATTTGAATGACATCTAGAAAAAATAACCAATTACATATTTAATAATATAATTAAAACAAAATTATAGTAATATAATATATTAATTAATAGTGATACATGGAAAGGTCTATATAAAAAAAAGGCCCTGCACATACCAAATTGGTGGGTGTTAGAAGTCTGCAGTAGTAATATGTATCTTGTGCTTTGATATTTGTAAATTAAGAGATTTTTAAAATCTTGCATAAAATAATGATACCTTGTGCCTAATAATTTGTATTTAAGAGTTTTTTACCCGTGCTTTATAATATAGTATAGATATAGATAAATTGAAAGAAAGTATGGCAAAACGGGTTCATTTTATTCGGTTCAACAAAGGACCTCCCTTCACACAAGGAAAAAACTAACCAACAAATCTGTAACGTAATTAACTTATGTGTCTCTATATAAATAAACTTGTTAAAAACGATGACGTGTAAAAATAAAAAATAAAATGATAGAGACAAGGCAAATTGGAGTGGGAGTGGTATGTGGGACCAAAAATTCTGTTTGTTTCCCCTTTGAAAACACTTTGGTTGTTTGGCATTATTACATAAAACAAATGGAATGTGCAGGCCTCACCCTTCAATATATAATTCCTCATTTTTATAATTATTTTTTTAATTTAAATTTACATTTAGGTAATTAACTAAAGGGTTGGGTTATGGAGAGAAGTTGAGGTTAACGTAAGAAACGTGAGAAGTGATTATCAATCATTGGATGATAAATGCATGTACGTTAGGATGAGATACACCGAGATAAGATGCACCCGATCAATTATCTTCTAAGACGCAATTCATTGGAGGACATGAGATTAATAGTGATCAACGGTTCAGATCCGCTTCTCACTTTTCTCACGTTGACCTCAACTTTTTACATGATTCTTCGCCATTAACTGAAATAGTCGGTCCATCAATAAAATTCACTTTTTGACCACTTTTTAGAGTCTCTTCCCAGCAGCAGGTCTTTACGTAGATATTTTACGCATTTACATAAATATTGATTTTTGGAATAAAAATAAAGAAAAAGAAAATCTTTACGCATATACGTAAGGATTCTTTATGTAAAATTTTGAATCCTTAAACAAAAACTTGAATCCTCGTGCAGAAACTTGAATCTTTACGCAAAAAATGTTTTTTCTTTTTTTTAATCTGAAAATCGAGTTTACTCAAATGGGTAAGACATTTGCGTAAACTTTGGCTTAAATGGATATTTAATTGAAAAAGTGACTGAAAAAGTAAAGTTGTTTGAAGAAATTGGCTATTTTGGTCAATTTCCTCTAAACAATATCTTTCTAATAAGGTGCAAATGATATTTTACAAAAAATTCAAAAAACCATATGTAACACCCTAAAAAGTTGAGTAAATAAAAGCTTAAAATTTTGGCAATATAACGACTAAAAGTAAAGGTTTAGGACCTGTAAATATGGACAACTAAAACCCAACGACATGGTTTAGTTTGTAGCAAATATAGTAGCGACAAAATGAAACATAATACACAACAACCTAATTAATCTAGTATAAAATATTCGACTAGATTAAATGTGGGTGTTGCTATGTCTTCCAAAACGCTCTTCTCTCAATTTCCCAAAAATGCCCGGTCCATGAAAGTTTCTAGGTGCGCTTCCGGCGAATCAAGGTGCCCTATGCACACCACTAGCAGAACCTGTGAGCCAATAAACACGAACACAAGTGTTAGGCCAAAGTCTAGAGTGTAACAAACCCTTAACAGTTTATAATGTAAGCATATACAGTATAATTAATTGTTAACGGAACACCCATAGATTGAATCAATACCGACATTCCCATTCGGGACAAATGTTCCCTTCCCTGTACAAATACACCAGAGATAATTGTTGAAAGACGAGGGAGACCCGTTACCATCTTGGGTGAAGAGAACACGTGAATGGGGTCACCCGTGATGTTATTGGATTTCACCACATATCCCGGTTCTAGTTCCCATGTCATACCAGACATCACAATCCTCAAACCGTTTATGCCTCTAGTGTTTACTCCGTCGAGTTACACCTCAAGGGTTTACAGACATGGGTGCTTATCCAATCTAGACGAGTTTCAACTCAAGGACTTACGTCCCCTATTGTCTACTCGCTAGTGCCCAAACGGCCAGAAATTAACACGATATATAAATATGCCGTCTAAATCCTCGTGCACAAGGAAATAGGCATTTACTCCATTACCATGTCGTGATCAAATAAAAATAATACGCCATATGCATAATATATTCCAATTTAAGACATGATAATACACATTTTGACATTTATTCGCACAAACCCAATTCATTTCTCCTAAAAGACATCATAGAACAAATATGACAAGTTCAACCACTAAGATAATCATATGCTCAAATACCCATCCATAAGAGAGATGGTTCCTTACTCATGTATAACTCCTTTTTATGGTTTAACATGCATTTAGTACTTTTGATAACATTAAGCATCTTCCATTAACATGAATAATCATATGCTAGTAAGATTCATAAAACCCTAGTTTTGGTTTATAATCAAATTACCTAGAATCACCTTATCAGCAGTTAAGAATACATAGATATGACATAATAGAAGGTAGGAGACTCACCTAGAGATTTAATAGACAAAACCCTAGAAGGTTGGGGTTATGAAAGTAGGTGATGAGAAACCTTGGACTTCAATGAAGTTAGAGCTTGATCATCAAAAGAAGAGGAACCCTAGGTTAGCATTTATTGTACCCAACAAAGATCAAGAGAGGATTAAATGTAAGAGGGATGGAGTTTGGATGAAGAAATCTTACCTAGAAGAGAGGAAAATTGGTTGCCCTAAAACCCCAAAGTGAAATAAATGAGTTCTCCTAATAACATCAGACATTTATAGCCTTTTCGCCCGACGGCGATTGTGACACCGCGAGAGTGACAGGGCACTCTCGCTGAGAGTGTACCGCGGGTCAATTCTCTCCACGACGATTATGACACGTGATAGTGCCCAATGACACTATCGTCGGGCACTCTCGCTGAGTGCTTCCCCTCTACAAAATCTGACATAATCCAACCTGGGTTTGCGACCGATCTAAGGTAATTTCATATGAACGATTTATATAAATAAACGTGAACACGAAAAAGGTGTTAATCCAAAATTTAGGGTGTTACACCATAATTGTATAAGTAAATTTATCTACATATTTTTATAGGATATTGAAGATTAAGATTTAAACATAATCTCTAAATAAGTTTCTAAGTTTTTGATGATTCATAGCAAATGAAGATCATTGATGCATAAAACCCCGAAAGAATGATAAAAATTAGAAAATGGCCAAATTTCAAAAGAATATATGTACGTTCATATCCCCTTTTAACTGGTCCATTCTGTAATTCTAACCTTTAATAAATTTGCTAGCAAAGCTTACAACCCTCTCCTCCTTTTGTCTCGATTCTGACATACCACACAGTTTTGTTCCTAGATTTGGGACCATTTGTGTAGTCAATTACGATAATTCATGGTTTCAGTCCCAACCATCCAATGGCACCGATGGTTTTTTTTGTAACTTGTAAGCTGTGAGTTCAAGTATTTTAAAAAATATTACTCCGTAATATATTCAGTTATTATTGTTTCAAAATATGTTGTACCAAATAAACATCACTAGTTATATCTCTCGTCATGTTTTGGACTTTTGGTCATTCTATCTATCGCAAAACATTGTTTCATGAGTAGTTTTTGTTTGTAAAATGATCTGGTGTTTGTGAAAAATGGTAATTCTCTCGCCACCCTTTAATAATTGTAATTGAAGCTTTCATTGAAAAATTTCATTACAAGGTGACGAAAACCATTTGCCGTTGAAAAATAGTAATCTTGATGTACCATTTGATTTGATGTGAACATCGAAGATGAAATAAATTCTTTAAAGCATCTACAATATATTTTCTAAAAGATTTCAAAATGGAGAATCAAAGTTCAAAATCTTTAAAGAAAAATTGTATTCAACTTCAATAGATTCCCTATGTTGAAGATTACATCATTAAGGGACTGTTTGTTTACCTCTTAATGGTTCCATTAAGAGACAACCTCTGAATCGCAAATGGGTGAATCTTGTTTGACAGAAAAAAGTCTGCCTCATAATGGTTCAAAAACCCTCAGAATGATTTTGTATCCTGGGTCTCCCTTAACCATTCAGCGCTCTGATTTCATAATGAACAATTACCAAACAACCACATTTCATTTTACACTATATTATAAGAACCTCTTAATCATTCTGCACCATTCAGCAACTGCCAAACAACCCTTAAGTATACTATTAAATTATTCCATACATTTAATTAAATATTATTTTCTCTCGTAAACATTTCATTTCATGGTTACTTATTGATGGAATATAATAAAAAACAAATTTCCCTCTCATGGTAATCGTTTTTGAAGAGTTCTTCAAATTTGGAGAAATTTTCACTCTCTCCTACTTTCTCCATTTTGGAGAAAGTTTTGAATAAAAAATCTCAAATTTCTATATTTTAAAGAATCTATTAAAACGCTTTTGGATAATCCATAAAATAGGAAAAGGACCACTGAGGAATTGAAGTGTCTCAATCAACATGTGAATGGCAATTGTAATCTTTTGATGATGAATGACTCTTCATACTTCAAGTGTTAACATCAATCAATATTGAATACAATTCAAACAACACCACTTTGGCCACAAAGAAACACACCAATTCAAGAAAAATAAATGGGGATTTCAAGAAATCAATCAAACTTCATGTGGCAGAAGAATGGAAGAGGCCTATTTTGATTCATGTCCATTAGTTTTCTTCAAAACCACACCCCCCACAAAAAAGGGGGGAAAATAAGAGAAGGGTTTTTGAGTGGATTGGATTAGAAAGTGATGGCTGAATGGCTCCAAAAATAAAGAATAGAAGAAGGGGATGTGATATGATATGAGAGTCTTTAACAGCATGATGCTGTAAAAGTAAAGACCAAATCACCAATTGCTCTGCACCACCACCACCACTACTCATGTTTCTTTGACTTTTGGACTCCTAATAATATATATGGCTTTTTAAGTTTTAATTAATCCACCACTAAACTTAAGGGCTTTTTTAAGTTTTAATTAGTCTCTGAGAATGTTTTTATTTGGGAGGTTTTTTCATAGATTCAAAGAGTATTTTTTTTTAATTGAGAGGGACATGTTTGTAAAAAACTTGACTTTCTGCATAAATCTCTCTCTTAGAAGATTATTGAATAAGTCATTTTCTATATTAATAAACTACTACCAAACAATCATGTATAACTTACTGAATAAGTTATGAGTCTTGTTAACGTCATTAAACTGCTAACAAACAGGTACTTAATATTATAACAGATGGGAATTAGTGGAAAACAACATCATCCATTGACTCAAGGTGTTTATCTCTCATCTTACCGTTTTCATTTCTCCCCAAAACATAACAATCTTGTAGTGGTAAGAAAAACCATCCAAACCAAATGAAATTAGAGTGTTTTTCATGAGTTAGACGAGTTGACGGTTTGATAGGCAGTATGATCAATTCACCAATATATATATATATATATATATATATATATAGAGAGAGAGAGAGAGAGAGAAAGAGAAATAAAGTAAACAACACGTATAAACATTAAACGAAAAACTAAGAGGTTGTTTACCAAACGCTTATAATGGGTGTCACTTACCTAACTGAGTGAGCATGACAATTACCGAGAAACTTACCCGGTAAATAAGGTAGAAGAGTCTTACCCGGTTAACGCTTACCAAGATGCTTACTAAAATTTCATTTTAATGGCCAAGAATATTATCCGATAAGATAAGGACGATGAGTATTTCTTGTAAGCATTTGATAAATACTCTCTAACTCTCTTATCCAAATCATATCTCGTCGACTCGTCTTCTCCCATTCACCTCCACGGCTCCACCTCTGTTTTGTTATGCACTTGCAATTTGCTACTTTTATTTATTCTCTTATGCATAATTCTCTTGAGTCATGATAATCCCAAATAATCTAAACAGATCAAACCAGATTATCAAACCATCTTTTGGTAATCTGGTTTGACCAACCTAGTCAAAAAACTGCTCAAGTTATTTTTATTGTTTGGTTTATAATTTTGGAAATCAAGCTATTTAGATCAAACCGGAAATAGCGTTTTTCATAAATGTTTTAATGGGTTAGTGCAATTTAAACATGGGTCACGTTTTAGTCCAAATAACATTAATTTTTTTAATAAGGTTTATAAAATTGGAATGGGAAACATTTAAATTGTCCCCATTTGATGGATCTTTGTTATGGATAAGTAAAGAAGACATTTGAAAGTGTAATTGAGTGTGGGTCCAAATTCACATGCCATATTTCATGAGTGCATCTTAAAAAGTTGGTTTGGTGTCAATGGGTGAAAATATAGACCATTTAATCCATTTTCAAAACTAAATTCATTTTTTCCATATATTAATAAAAAAGTTATATATTTAAAAAAATATATAAAAACTAATATACATATAAAGACTATTATATCATAAATATATTTTTGAGAGCATTTACAACAAATTTTTGTAAAATAACGAATCAAATTTTAAAATTTGAAGATAAAAAAAATTAAATTCAACTTTAAAAGTTTTTTTTTTATTTTATTATTACAACATTGATTATATTACATTTAATAAAATGTTATTTCTTCTCTTAAATATATAATTTCAAGGTTTTTTTTATTGGTGTGAATATAATAAAAAAATATTTCTTTTTTATGGGAATCATTTTCGGGTGTTCTTCAAATTTAGAAAATTTACATTTTCTTTCTCCTGCTTTCTTCATTTTGAAGAAATGTTTGGGAGAATTTGTTGAAACAAAAAATTTACTCGAAATCTTTAAAATCTCTATTTTAAAAAATCTATTGAAGATGCATATTTAAGTAGCGAAAAGTCCAAAGTGTTTTTTTTTTTTTTTTTAAATGGAGTTGGAAGAAAACAATAGTTATTTCTAATTTTTTTTCCTATTATTTTGAAGAAAAAACTTCATAATCATAAGCAAAAAGTATGCATACTAATCTATATGTTTTTTTATGGACAAAAAATCCTCCGAATCGAATCCATTTCATTCATGCAAACCAAACGGACCCTAATAATATTGTCGTGGAAGTATTTTTGGTGGTTTTTTTGAATGCAAAATGAGAATGAAAAAAAGAGTGTGAGATTATAATGATGATAACAAATTAAAGTGGGAAAAGATCTCGATTGCATATAATTAGCAAGTGCATGTTTTGCTTTCACTTCAATGCCCAATGGGCCCTGGCCCAGCACTACAAATTATCAAACTCAATTTTTCCTTACCCCACTTCACTTCACTACAAATAAAAATATCTATCTAAATCTATTAATCTATATCTGATTAAAATAAAAATAAAAAACTAAATATTTAAAGAGAGAAGATTAATCAACACTTCATATGTGAATTATTGAAAATTCTATTTAAAGATGTGTATGTAAATCTATACTATATTATAAAGTACGGATAAAAAAATTCTTAAATACAAATTATTAGGCACAAGGTATCATTATTTTATGTCATATTTTAAAAACCTCTTAATTTACAAGTATCAAAGCACAAGATACATATTACTACTACAGACTTCTAACACCCACCAATTTGGTATGTGCAGGGTCTTCCTTTTATGCAGACATTTTCATGTATCACTATTAATTAATATATTATATTACTATCAATTTGTTTTAATTAAATTATTAAATATGTAATTGGTTATTTTTTCTAGATGTCATTAAAATATATAAGATAATCATTGAATTCTAACAAAATGCTTAATTTTTTTTATATAAAAAACATTATATTATTAAGTCTAAATTAAACAAATTTATAAAAAAAAACATTATCACTTTTCTCAACACCATTTAAAATCATACTGTAAATCAACAAAAATAAAAATAAAATGAAACATTAAAATCGTGATATATCTCGCTGCATTGCGCGAGTACGCTTCTAGTAATATATAACGTTGATTCACATATGCATATTCAAATATAATTTTTTTTGGATTTTTTCAAGTATTCACATATGAACCTTCTTTTAACCAGTTACTTTACTTTCCTACATTTTCACGATATTTAGTCTTCTTATTAGAACCAACCCCTCTATATCTATATACGTAAATAAATTGTTCAATCATGGTGAAAAAAATTACCATCTGTCATTAGCATTTTTTTTTGGTGCTACCATGAATCATAAAATTACATAATTGGTGATGAGTTTTTGAATGAGTATTTTCTCAAAGCGTCCCCACTGCACCAGCCCCAACTCATAATGGGAGAGATAAATCAACATACCATTGGCAGAGAATCGGTGCTCGGTTTCAAACCCCAAGATCTCACTCATATGGATTATATCGACAGTGATACCATAAAAAAAAACTTATAAAATGTTATTAATGAAGATGTTTTTGTAAATTTGTCTTTAGGGTACTATTGGAGATGCATGAAGTACAATAATAATGCGGTTGAGGAGTGGGTGGGGTGATTATTTATTGGTCCATACTCCATTCTCATTATAGAATGAATGGGGTGAAGATTTTTTTGTCAAGGTCTTGATACCACTCCATTACATATTTTGAAATCAAACCATGCTTGCCAATAATCTTTATCGTACGACAAAATGTTTACATTTTGATTCATTTGGTTTGGAGGCTAAGATTTCGATTCAACCCGTGAGACTAAGGGGTTGTTTGTTTTTTTTAAAAAACCTCTTAATGGCTCTTAAGTCTGAATCGTTCAGACATTTTTACACACCACCTCTTATTAATCATAACTAAAATAAGACTTCAGACTTTAGACCTCTTAAAAAACAAACGACACCTAACTTAGCGATATTTTGAATCAAACTGTGTTGGTTCGGTTGAACTAGTCAAACCGTCTGAAACCACTTTTGTTTTGTGGTTTAAGTCATTTTATTATTCTACACTTAAAAGTATATAAATTGTGAATGACGCTAACATAAAAGTTTATAACTTAACCAGATGAAAAACACACCGAACGATTAAATACAACATTGAACCATCACAAATAGAACGAACAAAACCATTTATTATTCAGTAAAAGAGGAAGAAAAAAAAGGTAACTGGGTTTATGTTTGTTTAACTATTTTTGTTACTTTACAAAAAAAACATCTTTATAGATATCTATAAGTCACTAATATATATTAGAAATTACATATAGAAACCCTGCTTGAGTTATTTGATTTCATCTTTTAGATGATAATACTTGTCCTTGCATCATTTGTAACACCACAAGGATTCATACAATTACAGTTTATGATGCATTGTTACTATCAACGATTTGTGATGCATGTTACATACTTATATTGATGTAGGGAGAATTCGAGAGTTATTATGGTGTTTCTTCTATCTTCGGAAAAGAAGAAAACGAGCTCAAAGAAGATTCGGAATTTGGCATCGAAGAAGAAGAAAACAACCTCTATCGGTAGTTTCACCGAGAGTTAAGTCTCGGTGACCGCTGGACCAGAAACTACCAACAGTTTCACCGAGACTTAAGTCTCGGGACAACTCTCGACAACTTATTTCCTTATTTTAATTATTAGAATAATTATTATTAGCTTTAATTATTAATAGGATTATTAGTTAGTTTCTTTTTTTATTAATTATTTAAATAGTTTCCTAGTTGGTTTGGGATTAGGATAGTTTTAATTTCCATAATTATCTCTTAATTAGTTTAGCTATAAATAGGTTTATTGTTTTCTTTGTTAATCAGTTCAATTGATCAATAAAGTTATCTTTTTTTTAGAGTTTTATCTCTAGTTTAAGAGTTTTCTCTTATTTTCCAGGTTCTACGTTGATAGACTCGTTATCCCCTTGGATCCAGACGTTTGTCGATCCGTTCCGCGTATTCTCCGTTGCGTCAGTTGGTATCAGAGCAGACTTCTCTTGTCTCTTTTATTAACAATGGTCGACCGACCCGCTACCAAAGCAGGTTTAGTAGAGATGCATGTGGCCTTATCCACAACACTCGATAATCTGACAGCGGTTGTCAACAAACTTCAACCCAATTTCGTCAACAACAACAATCGGAGAAGAGATAGGATTGAAGAACCAGTTAAGGTTCCGCGTAATGGCAACCGTAACCGGCTTAATCTTTCAAGTTCCGAATCCGAAGAGGACGAGGAAGAAGAACCAATGAACATGAGAAGAAACATACACGATTACCGTATGAAAGTAGATATTCAGTCCTTCTATGGAACCAAAGGAGTAGAAGAATTCTTAGATTGGCAAATCGAAGTCGACTGATTCTTTGACATTATGGAGTTTTCCAAAGACAAACAGGTAAAATTGGTTGTTTTCCGTATAAAGAGTGTCGCCGCTATTTGGTGGGATAAACTGATCGCGCAAAGACCGCGACAAAGAAAGGGACCAGTTCAATCTTGGAGGAGAATGAAGCAGCTTATGATGGAACGATTCTTACCAGAAAGTCATGAGCGGATCCTTAACAAGCTATATCCCAAACCGGACAACAACAACGATTCTATTATGTATCATGTTTCTTCCCTCGTCAAACAACCACCTGTTCCGAAGAAGCCACCCGAAAAAGATGAAGTATTGCCGGACAAATTTGAAGAGAAAGTCATCCCCGTCGAGACCGAGCCACAACAAGAAAACTTGACCGAAACCAAAGTGTCCGAACCAGATCTCGAACTCGCCACCGAAGAAATCGAAAGTGAACCGGTTAAGGACAATCTCGAGCCACCGAAACTTTTGTCACAAGACGTCAAGAAGGTTGAGCCAAAATATGATGTTTCCATTATTTCAACACGTAAGGTTTCGAATAGTTGGATAAAGTATCGCTTATATGGAAACAACCGCGGCAACATCTTTTGAGATTTGAAGATTGGTCAAGCTTTATGAGTTCTGAAGATCGAGTTATGGATCAACATGCTTTAAAGAAGAAAATATTATATGTAAGTAATTTGGTGTTACGTCGGAATCCCAATGAATCGAATGAAGTTGTTTTTCAAGTGAACTCGAGGTCGAGTTCTTTTCAAGTGAGGGTGTCTGATGTAGGGAGAATTTGAGAGCTATCATGGTGTTTCTTCTATCTTCGGGAAAGAAGAAAACGAACTCAAAGAAGATTCGGAATTTGGCATCGAAGAAGGAGAAAACAACCCCTATCGATAGTTTCACCGAGAGTTAAGTCTCGGTGACCGCTGGACCAGAAACTACCGAGAGTTTCACCGAAACTTAAGTCTCGGGACAACCTTCGACAACTTATTTCCTTATTTTAATTATTAGGATAATTATTATTAGCTTTAATTATTAATAGGATTATTATTTAGTTTCTTTTTTTTATTAATTATTTAAATAGTTTCCTATTTGGTTTAGGATTAGAATAGTTTTAATTTCCACAATTATCTCTTAATTAGTTTAGCTATAAATAGATTTATTGTTTTCTTTGTTAATCAGTTCAATTGATCAATAAAATTATCTTTTTTTTAGAGTTTTATCTCTAGTTTAAGAGTTTTATCTTATTTTCCGGGTTCTACGTTGATTATAGACTCGTTATCCCTTTGGATCCAGACGTTTGTCGATCCGTTCAGTGTATTCCCCGCTGCGTCATATATAATGTTCATTTTTTTAACCGTGGGTGTCAAGGCCAACTTGCATTCAACTCGATTAATCTCGGGACCCTAAAGAACAACCAAGAAAATCATCAATAGCTGGTGACCTCTGATATGTCAAAATTTATAGCATACAATAAAAGAGAAGAAGCAATCCAACTAAAAATGTATTCATCTCAAAATATGTCAAATATGCACTCTACCATCATGGAAATTCAAAACCAAAACTATTAAAAAACGTATCAAATTCTCGACTTTCCGAACCAAAATAATTAATATAATTACTAACGATAACGAGGGAGAGAAAGGGTGTTGTTCCTTTTCCAGGTAGCCCTACGAGAAGGCCGTGCCTTGTGGTTCAAATGTCCCTTTCCACGCAGACCTCTGTATTTCTTGCCAGCAGAGGTTAGTCCACGGAGCTCTCTGTGTTTGTGAACCGGGTTACAAATCCAATTGATCCTTGGGTCATTACGGATAGCCGCATGAGCAGGATCAACCAAGATCACCTCATAGTACTTGTAAGTTGAGTCCTGAATTTAACCCCAAATTATCATACATAAATCAAATAATTAATGCATTTGCAAATGTTTCTACCAATTTGTGTTTTGGAATAACTGCATACCTCATTAAGCCAGTAGGAATTGAGGACCTTAAGACCAGCCAACTTCCTCCCGGCTCGTTCTTCTGCAACAGACCTCTTGCTGCGTTGAAATTTCAGTTGAGTCACACCTTGGTTTGTAGGCTTTCCGTACACGATACCCTTGGGAACTAGCCTCTTTCGTCCACCACGCCTCACACGCACACGATAAATCACATAACCCTAAATTTTTAACAAAAATGAGACCACTATCGATGGAAATCATGAAATCATGCAAGTAAAACAAAGGAAAGACATTAAGGGGATGTTTGTTAACAGCTTAATGAGCTTCACAGATTATTCAATAATCCAGACTATTTGGTAATGGTTTAGTAATATAGAAAATGACTTATTCCTTAAATTCTAGGGGGGCTTCATGAAGAAAGACAACTTTTTCCAAACCTGCCCCTCTCAGTTAAAAAACACACTCCTTGGATCTATAAAAAAAACCTCCCAATCCATACAGATTGATCCACACAGTCAACTTTATCCATACAAAAATTAATGAAAAACCAACCAAACTTCAAGCAAGAAAGATTCCCACAATTCCAAAAACAATATTGATCATATTTACATAACAAGATAATGGGATCACAATTTCTGATGAAAAAGTTGTATTACCAAATGCAATCCATCAAAAATTGTAACCATCCCTTTAATCACATTTTATGGAATGTTTTCTGGTTTTTCATTTATTTAGCATTTTCCGCTCCCCCCTTTCTCTCCTATGTAAAGGGAGGTTCAAACAAGAATGCTAACAATTTAAGAAAATACGAAAACGGCCAAATCAATCCCATGTGATTTACATTAACGGTAAAAAAAAGGTGGGCGGCCGACTGGCCGCAACCTCAGGTCGCAGGCAAAGTCAGTGTGAATCACATATGATTTTCTATACGAGATGTTAATGTAAAATCATATGTGATTCGGCCATAAAATTATTTTCTTAAATAGATACAGTTCTCATTTGAACCTTGTCTCTCTCTCTATATATATAACAATGATATAAATGGGTAAAGAAAAATATGATATTTTGCTTATGATTAGCATATAAAAACCCTGTTGAATACCAAATATTAGAAATTAACAAAGCATATAAATGTACTGGTAAAGTAAAATTGGTACCTGCTTAGCTTTGTAACCCATACGACGAGCTTTATCGGGTCGGGTAGGATGAGTGACCCGAACAATGGAAGGAAATTGACGGTACTCCCAAACCCTAGTCCTCTTCATAAACCTCATCACATCCGACTGCTTCTTCCTCCATAGCTCCGACACATACGCATAAGCCCCTGTTACCATCACCAAAATCGCACACAATTTCGATTAATTAAAGCGCACTTCGTCAGAATTTAAACTGATCATAAAAAAAATAGACCAATCAAACACTAAAAAAACGAAATCATCAAAATTGGATACAAAATGTAAGAATGTGCAACCAATGTATAAGATATCAATTGTGAAAATTGAAATAAAGCGGAGGAATTCTAACCCATTGTTGCGCTCTTTTCTTGATAGGAGGTTGGGGTGAAATTGAATTAGGGTTTTAGAAGCGATCAGACGAGAATTTGGGATTTAGATAGGAGAATTTATAGAATCAAGCGTATAGTAACCAATTTCTTATTGGACTAATGGCCCGTTAAAATAGAAAAATTAGACTTTTTTTTTTTTGTTATTCTTCTTTTAACAGTTTTGCTATATGATTTATTAAAATAGAGAAAGATCAAAAAATCTCTAAATATAGAGAATTCTCTATAATCTCTAAATTGGAGAGATAAATTATTATTTTATTCAAACCAACCAATAAGATTTAATTTTTAACATTTTATTTTAAGTTTTTTTAAAAAGTGTATTGGGATGATAAATTATGGAATATTATAATAATATAAATAATGATTAATTTTCTAAAATAGAAAAGTTGTTGGAGTTAGAAGAAAATGTTTTTACAGCATCTCCTACAGCTTCCCTAAAATTTCTCCAAAATGGAGAACCAAAGTTCAAAATCCCTAACAAAAATTGCATTCATCTCCAACAGATTCTCCATTTTGGAGATGAAATCATTACTTATATTATTAAAATAATATTTATATCTAATAAAATATTATTTCTCTCTCCTACACATTTCTTTTCAATATTTCTTATTGGTGAGATACAATAAAAACCCATTTATCTCTCATGGTAATCATTTTTGGAGAGTTCTCTAAATTTGGAGAAAATTATACTCTCTCTCCTAATTTCTCCATTTTGGAGAAAGATTTGGAGAAGCTGTTGGAGCAAAAAAATCTCCAAAATCTCTATTTTCTCCATTTTAGAGAAGCTGTTGGAGATGCTCTTAGAGATTTTGACTTTCTATTCTCTATTTTAGAAAAAAATTTAGCAATATTGTTGGAGATGCTCTTAATTGATGTACATATGGAATTAAATCTTTTCTAAAACGGAAGCGAAAAGATACAAGACTTATTTAAAACTAGTGTTGGGCCCGTGCATTGCACGGGAGGATTCAAAGGTTGTCTCTTAACGATTCAGAGGTTGTCTCTTAATGGTTTGGGGAGTTCTTTCAATTTAATTTATTTTACTCTTTCTCCTACTTTCTTTATTTTAGAGAAAGGTTTTGTAGAATTTGTTGGAGTAAAAAAATCATACCTAAAATATCCATTTTCTCTATTCTTTCCCAGTAATTGTGGATGTTCAAACAATCAAATCGACTTATCCGGATAAAAATCTCATGTCCTAGAATTCCATCAATTAAATTAATACACGTCAGATTTTATATATTTTTTATTTAATTTAATTTAAGTTCACATTCTCAATTCAATAATATGTATTTATATGATTGGTTAATATAAATGAAACGTAATAATTTGATAGATGAGTTTTATTCTATCTATCCTACATGGTCTGAACCTTTAAAGTTAACAACTAAATAAACTCTTCAACGACTTTGTTGGTACTTTATAAGTTAATATATATTATAAAAACTTTTCTTGAAAATATTCCAATAATTTAACAAAGACAACAGAGTATTTAATTTATAATGCTGGTGCAATAAAAATAAAATTGATTAGAAATAAAACGACGAAAATAAAAATATATAACATACAGTATAAACTAAAGAATGAATTTTTAAATAATTAACTATTTTGTTAAAATCTTCAATTAATCACTTTACATTGTAATATCAATAATTTTACTTCATTCAATTAATCATCTTCAAACTCAGTAACCATATCATGACGACATCCCATAGTAATTACCATACCACAATGATGGTGCAGGTGGTGGAGGATACATCATCGACCTTTGATGGTGATAAAATTGCATATCAGGTTGTTGTGGAAACAGTGGTGGTAGCGGTAGATTATTGGTTGACGATGATGGCAGGATGATTGGTCTTTGATAGTGAGTCGTACATAATATATCTCTACAAATTTTTTTTATCAACTTCAGTCTTCACATGAGCTTCGTCTTTATGTGTCATAAAAGCTTTCGTGTCACATTTCTTTTCTTTTCCCCACTTGCAACGTGACTTTTGTTTCTTCTCCTTATGAACATACGTTTTTACAGATTTTGCAATTTTTCTGAAACCTCCTCGACAACACTTGACAATCACTTTGAACGTATAAATCTGTAGATTAATTAACAACATTCAACCCACATCAAATATGACAAAAAAAATGATTTCTATCTTTTGTAACCGGCAACTCAACTGGTATAGTTCAAATTCACTCAGTACCGCTTGAAAATTTATCTGACTATTGACTTCAATACCTCATAGTATTAGTCGATAAAAATAAATATATGTATATATATCTTATTCCCCTACTTCGAAAAATATGATTGTGGGTTTTGAAAAATATAAACAAATTCTCAGTAAATAAAATAAAATATAAAAAAGTAGTTTTTCAAAAAACAAAAATATAGTGGAATACTTTTTGTTCAGTTGCAGGTTCCGCCATTGACACCTGACCGTTCGTCTTCTTCTTGTACTCGGATGATACATAGAGAAGCTATATATATTTATAGTGAATGTAGAGAATATTTTAAAATCTTTTATTTTCATTTTCGATTTTACATTTAAATGTTAATTATATTTATAATATGGAAGAATATTTTTATATCTACATCGTTTCTATTTTATTTTCTTTGCACTTGGTTAATTTGGAAAATATTGCGGAATATTTTTATTTTAAAGAATACGATAACTTATTAGTGTATCTCGTTATTTTTTATTTTTTATTCATATCAACCTTCTTTTTTCTTCTTTTAATGCTCGTGAAAAAAAAACGTGTAGAATTTATATTATGCTAATATAAAATATGTGTAGATTTTATAAAATAAAATATATTTTATATTAGCAAAAAAAATACGGAAGAAAAAAGATTTTATATTACATCTCATTATGTAAAAAGATTTTATAAAATAAAATATGGAAAAAGATTTTATAAAATAAAATATGGAAAAATCATTATGAGATGTAATATAAAAAAATACGGAAGAAAAAAGATTTTATATTACATCTCATTAATATAGATTTAAATGTAAAATTTACATTTAAAATAAATTATGCTAATATAAAATCTATTTTATAAAATCCTCCACCAAAAAAACAAATAGTTATATTAATAAATGAGTATTCATTCCACAAATAGATGATTATGTGAAATACTGAGCTTGGAAAGGTTGTACCAAAGCATTAAGAAATTGTAAATTAAGTAATTGGATTTAATTAGTTGTAACTTTGTTTAAAATTTTGTAATTAAGAGTTTTTTATACCGTTTTTATAATATAGTATAGATATAGATATAGATTGTTTAGAGGATGTTTAGTCAGTAATAATTAATGGAATTATTAATAAGAAAAATTGTTTGATTTTATATAATATAATGAGTCTATCTATATCTATACTATATTATAAAGACGACATAAAAAACTCTTAATTACAAATCACTAAACTTTATGTACTATCATTTAAAGCTATCTACTTAAAATCTCTTAAAAATAACTACTAAAACCAAATGTACAACCTGTAAAAATTTTAACCCTAATTAATATATTTCATCATTATCCCCCAAAATCCTTATCTCTAATCCCCAAACCCTAAAATTATGAAATTTGAATTCTGTTAAACATAATCAAAACAGGATAAACATCTCAATTTAAATATAAAAAATTTAAAATATATAAGATAATTAATGAATTTTAACAAACTACTTAATTTTTTTTATATAAAAAACATTATATTGATAAGCCTAAATTAAACAAATTTATATATAAAAAATCATTATCACTCAATAAAAATAATCCAAAATTGTACTGTAAATCAATAAAAAACAAAAAATAAAAATAAACATTAAAATCGTGATGTATTAAGCATTATGTACTATTAAGTCATCATCTCTTCATGAGATGATGATTGGTGGATATCATCATGTGTTGGTGAAGATTCTCATAATCCTTCATCTAACTTAAATCCATATGTTCCTTTCTTCTCAAGGCACATCTCATCATAATGATGAACTACCTATCTTCTCATTATATCACCTCTCCTTCCTCCATCATCCATATTTGATATCTCATTCTCGTCTCAATCTCAAACTTCACCATAAATCATCCTACTTTCTCAACCATACATTCATTCTTTACCTATTCATGCCGATCTTCCATCTATCTCTCTCAAAGATGTTCCATCAAACTCTCACCTACAACATTCCTTTCTTCCTCATCTACCACCTAAAAAAAAGTTGATTTTTTTTGGCTACCGAACATTAAAAAAAAAAAAAAATTCGGCGGTACTGTTCATCGGCTACCGAACATTTAAAAAAAAAAATCGATCACTGTTCATCGGCCGAACATTAAAAAAAAAAAACCTTCGGCCGGTACTGTTCATCGGTTACCGATCATTAAAAAAAAATCTACCGAAGTTTACTGTTCATGTCCAAAAAAAAAATTAATTTTTTTTCGGTTACAGAATTACTGTTCATGTTTAAAAAAATAAAAAAAAATATTGTTTTTTTTTTCTCTCTCTCAACCATCCACCGAAGATCCCCTTTCTCTCTCTACCCTTCGGTTCTCTCTCTCCCCTCTCTCTCTCTCCTTTTTTTCCCCTCGCCGATCTCTCTCTCTTTCCCTTACCCACTTCGGTAGCCGAAGCCACCATCCCCTCCCTTCTCCCTTCGACTCCCTCCCTCTCTCTCTCTCTTTCAGCTATCTCTCTCACTCTCTAATCCCATCCTTCAACCCCCACTTTCCCATATTCCCTTTCGACCCCTCTAAACCACCAAAAATCCCAACCCCCCCTCACACCAACATTTTGTTTCGGTCCATCTCACCCCACCACCGAATCCTCCACCAAAGACCAAACTCCAACAGAATTTTTTTTTGTTGTGTTCGGCTCCCCCCACCCCCATTCCCTTTTTTAAGCCGAACCCCACACACCCCTTTTTATTCACCCACCGAACCCTCCCCTCCCTCCCTCTCTCCCTCTTCGGCCTCTTCTCCCTCTTCGGCCTCCTCTCCCTCTTCGGCCTCTTCTCCCCTAGCCGGACCTCCCCCTTAGCCGAACCGCCCTCTAGCCGTCAACCCCAGCCGATCCCCTCCCACCCCGCTGAACCTCTTCTCTCTTTCTTCGGCGCCAACACCAACCACCCCTCGCACCATCCTAGCCGACCCCACAACCGACTTCTCTCTCCCAAACTCCCTCTAGCCGAACCCCCCTCTCCCTTCCTAGCCGATCTCTCTCCCTCTCTCTAACCTCTCTCTCACTTTCGGTCTCTCTCTCTCACCCCTCTCCACCGAAAATCTCCCCTCCTCCCCCTCTTTTTTTTTTGTTTTGTCCTTTTCCTAACCTTCTCTCCTTTTTTTTTAAACTCTTTCCTTATATCTCCTCCCATTTCCTTTTTCTCAATCTTCTTGACATTTTTTTCTTTCTAAACACTCTTCACACTCTTCCTACCTATCCCATCCCATCTCTTCTTCTTTTTCTTACACCTCCTACCATATATCGCCCAATTTCTTCCATATTTTCTCTCCTTTTAAGATTTACCTCATATATCCCATCAATTTTTTTTACCCACCTCAAATATCACAACTCTCTTCACACCCTCTCATCATCATTATTTTTTTTCTCCTCTTCTTTTTCTCGATCTTTCTTCCCAACATTTCTTCCTCCCCCCTCCCCCAAATTCTCTCTTCATGTTTTTTTTCCTTTCCTATATAAAAAAATTTAATTAAAAAAAAAGAAAAGGAAAAGAGCCCATAAAAAAAAACAAAAAAAAAACAAAGGGCCACTGAAGTTATGAGTTCTTCGTGTATTGTAATTTTTCTGAGTGTGAGTACCTTTATTTTTCTATGTGTTGGTGTCATCATCAAATAGGGGGAGAAAATTGTTGTCACAAAATGATTTGGTGATGATTATTTGACCAACACTTAGAAAGTCATGAAGACCCTTTGAACAATGTCTCTCTCTACACCGATCACCCTCTACTGCCAGGTATGTTCTCCTTCATAAACTCTCCCGATCTACAATGGGGTGATACTAAGGACACTCCGGTGCCCAAAGGTCCCTCAACTGTAGTGGACCCTTCTTCCCCCTCCTTAGTGACGCCGGCTAGCAATAAATCCTCAACCGCTACTGGCACCGTCGCACTTGCCCAAATGGCCATACCACCGAAAGAACCTTCGGCGGTTACCCAGGTCACACCCCATACCTCAGCGGCGACACTCTACCTCTTCCCCTCCCTCTCCTCTCAAGAGGCTGAGGAAGGTTTCAAGGGCCAAGCCACAAACTCCACCCAGCGATTCTCCACAATCGACAGGTGTTGAAATTTTCCCATCTGGGCCCGGGGACTCTGCTAAACCACCCAAAGCCATCTCCTTTGTATCCTCACAAAAGGATACAATTGTAAAATTGGGGACCCCTATTATTCCCTCATCAACCTTTTCCTTAGTTGATAAAGATGACTTGGACTCCTTCCCTATCCAAGGTACCTCTTCTCCACCTCACAGCCTAACACCCAGGATTCTCAGTCCTGATGCTTCTGCACGATCCAAGGATGAATCTGCCCTTCCAGGAGCAGGTTCGGAGGATCCCGAAAATCTTCTGACTTCCTAGTTAAGAGGGAGTATAAGTTGAGGGGGAGCAACTTACCACTCAAGCTTAAACTATGCTTAAACTAATTTTGCAATGGACTGTGTGATCAAAGCCACCTGACATTAGTTGAGGGGGAGTATGAATTGAGGGGGAGCAACCAACCACTCAAGTTCAAACAATCCCGGCTACTGTCTTCTGTATCTTTGTATATTTTTTTCTTTCTCATTCTTTATTCATTGTATTCATTTATTCGCTTGTATAGCTATACTTTTTCTTTCACTATGTAAATGTCTGATATACCAACAAAAAAAAAGAATGGTCTATGTGAAAAGAACCCAAAAAGAGTAAAGATGGGTCAAAATGAATTTATTCAGTATACTCTTTGTCCTATTCTTTAGTATGGATGTCATCCTCAAATAGGGGGAGATTGTTGGGTCATCTGAAGATTTGAAGATGACCTTCTGATCTTCCATCTTGTATCATCCTACTTAGAATATGTTTGAGGTTCTTTTAGCAACTTGGTTTTTATACAAATGTTCGGTGAAGTCGAAGAAGACAAAGAAGGAGTACATCTCTCAAAGCGGATTGAAGATAGTCTTCTCAGCCTAAAGCCAAGCATGCCCAAGTGATCAACACCATCGGCCAGGATGGTGTCAATCACATATCTATCAGGAGTATGAAGGTGTTCTCACATATTCAGGAGCCGAAGATCTCTCAAGTCTTCGGCAACCGATGATCTCATCTCTCCTTAGAGTATGAAGGTGTTCTCACATCTTCAGGAGCCGAAGATCTCTCAAGTCTTCGGCAGCCGATGATCTCTCCTTAGAGTATGAAGGTGTTCTCACATCTTCAGGAGCCGAAGATCTTTCAAGTCTTCGGCAGTCTATGCTTGAGGAATTCTTTCAAACACATTGTACTTTTCTGACAAAGTATATTGTGATATCTTGCATTGACGTGGACCTCATCTGAAGATCAGATAAAGTAAGTTTTGTCTACTACAACATTTTAAGGAAAGGTCTCTACCATCCTCTCTGCAGGTCAACACTTCAAGCAAAAACACCTCAAGACAAAAGGTACATCATGTACCTTGCTGAAGACCTGTGTCCATCCTTTGCTCAACAGGTGTCCCATGCATTTAATGCATGAGGCACTATATATATGGAGGATGCTTCAACATGCAAGACATCCAGCAGAACCAACTCTACTACCTTCAAGTTCTCTAAGTGCCTGGCAACTTTCTCTCTACGAAGATCTTATTGTTTTCTAGGTGTTTTACAATTGTTCTTCATTCTCTATGTGTAAGATTGTTTGAACATATCTCATATGTTCTCTTCCACAACAATCAAAAGTTTCTATGTGTAATTCTTGATTTCAAATCAATAAGAATTAAATTAAATGAAAATTTGTGTGTATTGTATTCAACCCGTCTTCTACAATACTTTTCTTATTTACTTACTGCTATTTGGGACCAACAAGTGGTATCAGAGCAGTTTAGTTTAATTCAATAAACTAGATCTGCAATGGCAACCTCTTCTTCTTCTTCTTCTTTGAACAATGTTTCTTCTGAAAACAACATTGTTGCATCATACGACAATGGCTCTATAGCCAAACCACCAAAGTTTAACCCCAATAACTTCTTCTTGTGGAAAAGTCGTATGATACTCTTCTTAGAAGGAGTTGACAGCAGATATCCTACTATTTTGCATGAAGGTCCTTTTATTCCTAGAGTTTGGGACCGATATAATGCAGACAAGGGAAAAGCTGATGAGGACTCTTCTGAGGAAGAAAGAACTCCAGCTACTGGGAGATACATTGTAAAGGACTCCAGTAAATACAATGATGAAGACAGACGTCTTATAGCTCTTGATACTAAAGTCAGAGCCATCATTGCCCTTGCTCTGCCTGATGAGGTCTATCACTCTCTTGTTAACCTCACCACTGCTAAATAAATGTGGTCTACTTTGTGTGTTCTTTATGAAGGTACGTCTGAGGTGAAAAAGAGCAAAAAGATTGCTCTTGTAAGAAAGTATGAACTTTTTTCTCATGAAAAGGGTGAATCTCTCTCAGACTACTACAATCGTTTTAACAGTCTTCTCAATGATCTAAAACTTGTGGGTCGTATTTATGATAATGAGGAAGTCTTGTGCAAGTTCATGGACTGTCTTCCTGAGTTTTGGGAAAACATTTGTACTTGCATCAAGTCTACCAAGGATCTTGACTCCATGCCTCTCACTGCCTTGTATGGTACTCTCTTTAACTATAAGCAAACTAAATTTCTTAGGAAGTCTATCACAAATGACATTAAAAGCTCTTCTCTAGCTTTTGTTAGTGATTCTTCCAAAAACTCTGTGTGTGTTCCTAGAATCACCTATCCCTCCGATTCTGACCGTGATAGTCAAGAGGACCCTAATAATCCTTCAGAAGCCTATCTTATTGAGGCTGATGATGAAGGTGAGGAAAACTCCAATAACCCTCATTTCTCTTCTGGAAAATCTAAGTTCTCAAGAAAATCATCTTCAACTTTTTCTAAAACCACTCCCTCTGACAAATCAAATGAGGAATGTTACAGGTGTGGGAGGAAGGTACACTTTGCTTCTGAGTGCAGAAGCAGGTCTTCTGATAAATCCAGAATACCCTCCTCTAACCGTACCTCCTCTAGGTTTGTCAGAACCAAGTCTAATTCTTACCAACCTTCTTTTCAAAAGGCCAATATGTCTGTCTCCTCAAACTCTGACCGTGCTGAAAAGTACAAGGCAAAATATAAGAGAGAGAAGGAGAGAAATGAAACCTTGCTCAAAAAGGGAAAAGGTCAAATGACTGAAACCCATGATTGGGCAGATGAACCCACTTCTGAAAGTGACAAAGAAATGGTCAACCTCTGCTTCATGGCTAGAATAGATGATATTGATAAACAGTGAAGCTCAATCCTTCTCTATGGCCCTTGTGTCTGCTGAGTGCTCTACCTCATCTACCCAGGTATCTCTCTCTTTCTCTCTTCTCATCTATCTCTTTCGGCCTCTTAAACCCACCAAAGAACAAACCTCCCTTATACCTCCCTTCCCTCACCTTCGACCCTCAACCTCTCTCACTATCTTCGACCCCTCTCTCTCACTCTTCAAAAGCCTACCGAGTCCACCATCTTCGGAGAAACTGCATCTACTCATGTGAAGTTTGATGATCTTAAGTCATCATCTCTTTATGAGATGATGATTGGTGGATATCATCATGTGTTGGTGAAGATTCTCATAATCCTTCATCTAACTTAAATCCATATGTTCCTTTCTTCTCAAGGCACATCTCATCATAATGGTGAACTACCTATCTTCTCATCATATCACCTCTCCTTCCTCCATCATCCATATTTGATATCTCATTCTCGTCTCAACCTCAAACTTCACCATAAATCATCCCACTTTCTCAACCAAACATTCCTTCTTTACCTATTCATGTCGATCTTCCATCTATCTCTCTCAAAGATGTTCCATCCAACTCTCACCTAAAACATTCCTTTCTTCCTCATCTACCACCTAAAAAAAAGTTGATTTTTTTTGGCTACCGAACATTAAAAAAAAAAAAAAAAAATCGACGGTACTGTTCATCGGCTACCGAACATTTAAAAAAAAAAAAAACCTTCGGCCGGTACTGTTCATCGGCTACCGATCATTAAAAAAAAATCTACCGAAGTTTACTGTTCATGTCCAAAAAAAAATTAATTAATTTTTTTTCGGTTACCGAATTACTGTTCATGTTTAAAAAAATAAAAAAAAATATTGTTTTTTTTTGCTCTCTCTCAACCATCCACCGAAGATCCCCTCTCTCTCTCTACCCTTCGGTTCTCTCTCTCCCCTCTCTCTCTCTCTCCTTTTTTTCCCCTCGCCGATCTCTCTCTCTTTCCCTTACCCACTTCGGTAGCCGAAGCCACCATCCCCTCCCTTCTCCCTTCGACTCCCTCCCTCTCTCTCTCTCTTTCAGCTATCTCTCTCACTCTCTAATCCCATCCTTCAACCCCCACTTTCCCATATTCCCTTTCGACCCCTCTAAACCACCAAAAATCCCAACCCCCCCTCACACCAACATTTTGTTTCGGTCCATCTCACCCCACCACCGAATCCTCCACCAAAGACCAAACTCCAACAGAATTTTTTTTTGTTGTGTTCGGCTCCCCCCACCCCCATTCCCTTTTTTAAGCCGAACCCCACACACCCCTTTTTATTCACCCACCGAACCCTCCCCTCCCTCCCTCTCTCCCTCTTCGGCCTCTTCTCCCTCTTCGGCCTCCTCTCCCTCTTCGGCCTCTTCTCCCCTAGCCGGACCTCCCCCTTAGCCGAACCGCCCTCTAGCCGTCAACCCCAGCCGATCCCCTCCCACCCCGCTGAACCTCTTCTCTCTTTCTTCGGCGCCAACACCAACCACCCCTCGCACCATCCTAGCCGACCCCACAACCGACTTCTCTCTCCCAAACTCCCTCTAGCCGAACCCCCCTCTCCCTTCCTAGCCGATCTCTCTCCCTCTCTCTAACCTCTCTCTCACTTTCGGTCTCTCTCTCTCACCCCTCTCCACCGAAAATCTCCCCTCCTCCCCCTCTTTTTTTTTTGTTTTGTCCTTTTCCTAACCTTCTCTCCTTTTTTTTTAAACTCTTTCCTTATATCTCCTCCCATTTCCTTTTTCTCAATCTTCTTGACATTTTTTTCTTTCTAAACACTCTTCACACTCTTCCTACCTATCCCATCCCATCTCTTCTTCTTTTTCTTACACCTCCTACCATATATCGCCCAATTTCTTCCATATTTTCTCTCCTTTTAAGATTTACCTCATATATCCCATCAATTTTTTTTACCCACCTCAAATATCACAACTCTCTTCACACCCTCTCATCATCATTATTTTTTTTCTCCTCTTCTTTTTCTCGATCTTTCTTCCCAACATTTCTTCCTCCCCCCTCCCCCAAATTCTCTCTTCATGTTTTTTTTCCTTTCCTATATAAAAAAATTTAATTAAAAAAAAAGAAAAGGAAAAGAGCCCATAAAAAAAAACAAAAAAAAAACAAAGGGCCACTGAAGTTATGAGTTCTTCGTGTATTGTAATTTTTCTGAGTGTGAGTACCTTTATTTTTCTATGTGTTGGTGTCATCATCAAATAGGGGGAGAAATTGTTGTCACAAAATGATTTGGTGATGATTATTTGACCAACACTTAGAAAGTCATGAAGACCCTTTGAACAATGTCTCTCTCTACACCGATCACCCTCTACTGCCAGGTATGTTCTCCTTCATAAACTCTCCCGATCTACAATGGGGTGATACTAAGGACACTCCGGTGCCCAAAGGTCCCTCAACTGTAGTGGACCCTTCTTCCCCCTCCTTAGTGACGCCGGCTAGCAATAAATCCTCAACCGCTACTGGCACCGTCGCACTTGCCCAAATGGCCATACCACCGAAAGAACCTTCGGCGGTTACCTAGGTCACACCCCATACCTCAGCGGCGGCACTCTACCTCTTCCCCTCCCTCTTCTCTCAAGAGGTTGAGGAAGGTTTCAAGGGCCAAGCCACAAACTCCACCCAACGATTCTCCACAATCGACATGTGTTGAAATTTTCCCATCTGGGCCCGGGGACTCTGCTAAACCACCCAAAGCCATCTCCTTTGTATCCTCACAAAAGGATACAATTGTAAAATTGGTGACCCCTATTATTCCCTCATCAACCTTTTCCTTAGTTGATAAAGATGACTTGGACTCCTTCCCTATCCAAGGTACCTCTTCTCCACCTCACAGCCTAACACCCAGGATTCTCAGTCCTGATGCTTCTGCACGATCCAATGATGAATCTGCCCTTCCAGGAGCAGGTTCGGAGGATCCCGAAAATCTTCTGACTTCCTAGTTAAGAGGGAGTATGAGTTGAGGGGGAGCAACTTACCACTCAAGCTTAAACTCTGCTGAAACTAATTTTGCAATGGACTGTGTGATCAAAGCCACCTGACATTAGTTGAGGGGGAGTATGAATTGAGGGGGAGCAACCAACCACTAAAGTTCAAACAATCCCGGCTACTGTCTTCTGTATCTTTGTATATTTTTTTCTTTCTCATTCTTTATTCATTGTATTCATTTATTCGCTTGTATAGCTATACTTTTTCTTTCACTATGTAAATGTCTGATATACCAACAAAAAAAAAGAATGGTCTATGTGAAAAGAACCCAAAAAGAGTAAAGATGGGTCAAAATGAATTTATTCAGTATACTCTTTGTTCTATTCTTTAGTATGGATGTCATCCTCAAATAGGGAGAGATTGTTGGGTCATCTGAAGATTTGAAGATGACCTCCTGATCTTCCATCTTGTAGCATCCTACTTAGAATATGTTTGAGGTTCTTTTAGCAGCTTGGTTTCTATACAAATGTTCGGTGAAGTCGAAGATCAGCCGAAGAAGACAAAGAAGGAGTACATCTCTCAAAGCGGATTGAAGATAGTCTCCTCAGCCTAAAGCCAAGCATGCCCAAGTGATCAACACCATCGGCCAGGATGGTGTCAATCACATATCTATCAGGAGTATGAAGGTGTTCTCACATCTTTAGGAGCCGAAGATCTCTCAAGTCTTCGGCAACCGATGATCTCATCTCTCCTTAGAGTATGAAGGTGTTCTCACATCTTCAGGAGCCGAAGATCTCTCAAGTCTTCGGCAGCCGATGATCTCTCCTTAGAGTATGAAGGTGTTCTCACATCTTCAGGAGCCGAAGATCTTTCAAGTCTTCGGCAGTCTATGCTTGATGAATTCTTTCAAACACATTGTACTTTTCTGACAAAGTATATTGTGATATCTTGCATTGACGTGGACCTCATCTGAAGATCAGATAAAGTAAGTTTTGTCTACTACAACATTTTAAGGAAATGTCTCTACCATCCTCTCTGCAGGTCAACACTTCAAGCAAAAACACCTCAAGACAAAAGGTACATCATGTACCTTGCTGAAGACCTGTGTCCATCCTTTGCTCAACAGGTGTCCCATGCATTTAATGCATGAGGCACTATATATATGGAGGATGCTTCAACATGCAAGACATCTAGCAGAACCAGCTCTACTGCCTTCAAGTTCTCTAAGTGTCTGGCAACTTTCTCTCTACGAAGATCTTATTGTTTTCTAAGTGTTTTAGAATTGTTTTTCATTCTCTATGTGTAAGATTGTTTGAACAGATCTCATATGTTCTCTTCCGCAACAATCAAAAGTTTCTATGTGTAATTCTTGATTTCAAATCAATAAGAATTAAATTAAATGAAAATCTGTGTGTATTGTATTCAACCTGCCTTCTACAATACTTTTCTTATTTACTTACTGCTATTTGGGACCACCAATTTTAACAAACTACTTAATTTTTTTTATATAAAAAAATTATATTGTTAAGCCTAAATTAAACAAATTTATGTATAAAAAAAACCATTATCATTCAATAAAAATCATCCAAAATCGTACTGTAAATCAATAAAAAACAAAAAATAGAAATAAACATTAAAATCGTGATGTATTAAGCATTATGTACTATTATTTAATGCTAATCTACTTAAAATCTTTTAAAAAACAATTAATGAAGCAATATGTACTACTTTTAAATGTTTTTAACCTTAATTAATAAATTTCATCCTTATCCCCAAAAATCCTTATCTCTAATCCCCAAATCCTAAAATTATGAAATTTGAATTCTGATAAACATAATGAAAACAGAATAAACATCTCAATTTAAATATAAAAAATTTAAAATATATAAGATAATTAATGAATTTTAACAAACTACTTAATTTTTTTTATATAAAAAACATTATATTGTTAAGCCTAAATTAAACAAATTTATATATAAAAAAACCATTATCACTCAATAAAAACCATCCAAAATTGTACTGTAAATCAATAAAAAACAAAAAATAAAAATAAACATTAAAATCGTGATGTATCTCGCTGCATTGCGCGAGTACGCTTCTAGTTTTCTTATAAGGCTAAATTTCCATTTCAGATTAAGCTATAAAAATGAAACTATCATTTTCATTTTTATTCTAATTTTTTGGATTCTATTGTCTTTGGTCAAGCCCATAATCTATGCTACATTTAGTGGTATTTGATGTTAAAAAATCTTTGTATATTATTCATACAAATTTGAAAATTAAGATAGTCAAAATGTTGATAGTATACGGTACACTTATTTTGGATATTAGATTAATCCCATTTTTATTGAAAAAAGTGGATCTGCTAACTTTAATTCCTTTTTTTTTTTTTTTTTCATTTATCCTATTCTAAGAAAATGATTCAATAATTTATTATATTCACTAAAGGTTTTTTTGTAAGTTGGTATTTTTTCAGAAACAATCCATTACGTTTTTTTTTAGACGGAGATAATGTTTGTGTACGTCACGAGGTGAAATATATTGGATTAATTTGATTTTTTTGAAGATATTTAATTTTAAAATGAATAGTCCAACTCGAAAGTCAAGAGAATGTGTATCATTAAACAATTTCTAATGCTTACCTAAATACATCATAATATAGTATGAATATTATAAATAATAAATATATTTATCGATAAATACAATAAAATAAAGGGAATTTAATTAAAATGGGCGTATTTCAAATCCGTATTACCAAAATGCCCTAAATCTCCTTCAAATCACCGATATACCCCTTATCTACGGGAAACGAGGCCGGGAATCCCGGGTTGGGTCGCGTGGCCGGGAAACCCGGGTTTATGGCCGGGAATCCCGGGGTTGGGGGCCGGGAAAAGTGTATTGGATGCGATCAATTGTCTTTGTTGTCTCTTGAAAGGAAATAAATAAATAGCTAATATTGTCCAATTTTTAGACACGTTATTCTATCGACGCAGCAAAAGTTAATTACGTGGCTACTAGAATATCACTTTCATGTCCAAATCTAGACACGTGTATAAGTTTCTTATAAATCTTTTTAACTAGTTTTCTTTTTTGGGGGAATAATACACACATCCCGGCCATGACAACCCCGGGAAACCCGGCCCCTAACCCCGGGAATCCCGGCCATAACCTCGAACACGACCAACCCGGGATTCCCGGCCACTATTCCCGTACATAAAGGGTATTTCGGCGATTTGAACGAGATTTGGGGTATTTGGGTAATACGGATTTGAAATACGCCCATTTTAATTAAATTCCCTAAAATAAACCTAATTAAAAAAGTGGGAAAGAAGTATTAATATGACTATATGAGTATTAAACTAAACAAATAAAATGTTTACTTTTTTGATATATTTTGTTTGATTAAAATATAATTAGTATTGTATATTATAAATTAAAGGGACTATTTATTTAAAAAAATAAAATAAAATGTTTATCATGTATTTAAATATATTTATCGATTAGTTATATAAATTTTAAAAAATTTGTTTTTAATACTTTATCTTAAATTTATAGGTATAAATATATGACTTGTAATTCAAGTGCTTTTACTCGTTAGACTTGGTCTTTCTAAACCGATCCAAAGGAGTTTGTTTTTATGTTTGAGAAAAAAGTGATTGGTTGTTTTACATGATAGACCTCATTATACACCTATTTTGCCAATTTAAAACTTAATAGGTATTTGTTTTGTTTCGTTAGAGATATTAATTAATTAAATCAAGGGGATAAATTTTTGACATCCAGCTTCAATCCTTCTATTGCATTATTTTCAGGCTTAAAGATCGGTCTATTTCAAAGATGTAATGGTTTGGGTTCCCTGTGGTTTTTTTTTTTGCCACTTCTCGAGCTTGTTTGTTTTTTTCCTTCTTACTTGCTCCTTGTTTCTCATTGTGCTTTGTTTGTTTTCATTTTTGTTATCAATTATTCGTTAGTATACGATTCATGGATTTTGAGAGAATTGAAATGAATAATTCCTTTAATGAAATTTCAAATCATATGTTTGGTTCACATAATAAAAATAAGAGTAAATTATAAATTTCGTCCCTATAGTTTGGTGAAATTTCGGATTGGGTCCCTCAAATGAAATAATTACAGAGATGGTCACTGTGGTTTCAATTTTGTTATGGATTAGGTCCCTCATATTAACAGTTGTTTAAAATTTCTGTTAAATTAGAAGTGTTTTCATGTTTTCACTACTTTATGAAAGTTTTAATTGCTTTAAGGACCTGTTTTGCCAGATTTTAAAACTTAAGAAACTTCATCTCACTCCCTCTCCAACCTCTTACCATGCACAAAAACAAACCCAAAAACTATACATAAAATAAAGTAAAAAACAAACCCAAAAACCATATATAAAATCAACGAAAACAAAGATTCAAAGCTAGAAAAAATAATTGAAGAACACAATCATACACAAAACCATTTTTTAAAAGGAAATAACAATAAAAACCCATCTCACAACAACCCTCCTCCACCTCCCCCTTCACTCCACTGCTCTGCGACGTCGTCGAACGGATTCCAGCATTACGTGACTGAAACCCTAGCGTTTGCAGTGAAACGAGGGGGGTTTTATGTACCGAACGGTGTCGGAAGAAAGGAAAGTGGAGGTTGATTTCATATACGAACCGCCACAACAAGGAACAGAAGAGAGTTTGATTCTATTAAGAGATCCAGATGAGGAGAAATTAGTGGAAGCCATAGCTTTAGGGTTAGGGATGAGAAAAGTAGGGTTTATTTTCACGCAAACGATTGGGCAAATGAAGAAGGAATACACTTTATTGAATCATGAGATTTTGCAGGTGGTGGAGTTGCAAGCAGAGAGTGATTTGAAGGAATGGGTGACAACCTCCTTGTTGTGGTTTACCTCCAATTTCATCATCATTATTCAACCTCCAATTTTTGTGAATTGATGGTGAAATTGGAGGTGAATGATGATGGTGGTGCAGATGTTCATTTTGAAGGAATGACTTTGTATAATTATTTTATTCTTAAAAATAGGTTTGTGTTTATTTTGTCCTTTAATTATTTTTTCTAGGTTTAAATAATTGTTTTATTTTGATTTTATATGTGGTTTTTTTAGGTTTAAAACTTTGTTTTTGTTTGATTTTATATATGGTTTTTGGGTTTGTTTTTATTCATGATAACTTGGTAAGAGGTTGGAGAGGGAGAGAAAGATGAAGTTTCTTGAGTTTTAAAATTTGGTAAAACAGGTCCTTAAAGCAATTAAAACTTTCATAAAGTAGCAAAAACATGAAAATTCCTCTAAGTTAACAGCAAATTTTAACGGTTGTTAACATGAGGGACCTGATTCATAACAAAAACACAACCATAGTGACCATCTCTGTAATTATTTCATTTAAGGGACCCAATCAAAAATTTTACCAAACCACAGGGACGAAATTTGTAATTTACTCTAAAAATAATATAATATTTTGAATTTCATTGAATTCCACAAATTAAGGAATTCATCATTATTTGGCTTAAGTCAAAGAATTGAATTTCCATCCAATTCCTATCAACTAAATGCATAGTTAAATTCCATCAAATTATATTATAACTTCTTCAAAATCAAATTCCTTGATGCGAACCAAACGTCCCCTGCCGTTCGATTTGCATAAATGGAATGGATTTAGGGGGATTTAGATTTAAAATCCATTCCAATCCCGTGTTTGGCTTACAGGATTTTCTGGATTTGAAATCCTAGGATTTCTTTGAAAATCCTCAACATAGAATTTTGAAATCCCAAGGGTGGCTAAGATTTCAAGGATTTCGTAGGATTTATATATAATAGTGTTTAAAAATATTTGTTTTATAATGATCAATTAAATAAAAGGTAATTTAATTATTTTTATAATTTTTTAATGATTTTTTTTAATAGAAAATGGAATTCAATTCCATTCCAAATTCTACAAACCAAACACACCAAAATCCTTTCACGAAAAACCAAAGGCCCCAAAGGAATCGTACGTTAAACTTATGAAAATTAGAAACTCAAATTTTATGAGAAGTATGCTTACTTGTGTTTACATCAATTCTTAATACGTTACGTGATAATCATATCATTAAACTGCAAGATGAGAATAAAAAGTCTGAGAGGTTCAAGTTGAATGTTATTTGCCTGAATGTGTATAAATTAGTTAGGGGCCACATTGGTCATATAGCATACTTCAAGGACTCGGTAGGAAAATTCCTCTCGTGAAACGAAAAATTATCATGGCATAAAAACACAAACCTCTTATCCATAGATTCTCCCCCAAAAGAATCAAATAAAATGCCTACGGAGATAAGTACGACAAGAAGAGGTCATTCGGGTAGGTGAAGAATACGATGGTGGACATGGGTGGTTTCATGATGATTCTGTTTTTGGTACTGTTTCATCCATCGACCATGATTATGCAGTCTCCTCTCTACAACAGTAAGAATCTTATTTATATTTCATTTTGATGATTGTTTAACAGTTATATATACCTCTAAATCAGTTGTGGACTTTAGGGTTCTTGATCTTCCAACTATCAGGGTGAGAGTTTGATTGGATATAGATGAATAACAAAATGGTTATTTCAGTCTTCCAAGAAATGAGAAGAAGGGGCTAAGGGAGAAAGTGCAGCCACTAAACCATTTGAGAAGAAACTAAAGAAGTTCTTTTTGTCAAGCACTTAGTTTGTGACTTGCTAGTAAAGTCTTTAGGGATGTAGTGGAAAATCTCATTTACCCCGGGTTAAAATCATAGAGGTTCTCACCGATGACTCCAGGCCATTCGTGGACGTCCGGGGATTAGTCGATGTGTGTAAGCTGGCCCAGAAACCCACGTGTTACCAAAAAAAAAGTTCTTTCTGTCTTTCGGTTATGGTCCTCTTGATCATAGTTGTGAACGGGGTCTGCTGGTAATAATAATCTATTTTCAGACAAGGGGATTTTACGCGAATGATGTGATCTAACTGCAAAAGTTATGGGCAGCAAGTCTTTTTTACTCTACTGGATAAATGTGCAAGAAGAATGAGTTTCCTAAGTAGCATAGACAGATTCTAGTTGTTAGCAATATAGACATAGCCACAGTCACTGAAGTTTTACAAGTTTACCTAATGCTCTTTTGTCAGCTGGCTCGATGAATCTTTGTAGCATTACTGCAGGTTGATGTTGGTCAAGGAAGAACTCAATTCTGGAGTTATGAGGGCTTGTTTTTCGACTGACCCAAGCACACAACAGTCTTTGCTTTTAGTATTCATAAATGCAACATCTTGAGCACATTCACGAGGTGTGCCGGAAGAAACCTACAAAGTTTGGCAGATTCGTACACATACAACTCATCAATGCATCCCGGCAAAAGAGAATGTTGAATCTGAGAAACTTACATCGAAGGTCGTATCTCCAAGCTTGAGCTTGATTGCTCCACTTTTATAAACCAGCATTTTGCCCATGAACCCATCTGGCAACTCTTTCAAATCAGAGCATTTGTTGGAAGCATCTTCTTTCAATGAACTGGAGCTTTCGACTTTCTCTGTTCCTTGTGAGCTATTTGGAGCTCGATGTGTTTGCTTATTTAAGGGAAGTTTAGGAGGAAACTGGAAAAGGATCAACTGTTTCTCCTCACTGTTTTCCTGCCCACAGTTTCATCACATTTCAGGACATTGCTAAATGTAAGAAGTAAAGAAAATCAAGTTTGAATATTGTTTAAACCAAATGACCCACCAACAGCCCAAGCTCTATAGCAGAGTTGATGTTATTCTCATCATACTCCTTCTCCTGCCCAAACTCTTGTGCATTAAGAAGCTCTACAAGGAAAAAAAGGAATTATGAACAAATTCTACGAATCAGAGCTCCAAGAATGAGAATGAATGTAGCTAATCATGAGTTTCTAACCATTAAAACCTTACCGGGATTTCCAGAGCCAGGGCGTCTCCATGGAAGACTGACGGGATAGTATTTCTTGTAATCCTGTGTCACACCAAGAAACAAGCAAATCTTCATCATACCAAAAGAATCACATATTTGGCGTTTGCTCGTTTCTTATTAGCTTATCCCTTCGTTTTGCATCAAATTAATGCCAACACCATGACTTTTCTTTTTCTTTTTGTAATAATAGGGTTTTGTTGGGAGGATGAAAAATATAAGAAGCGTATCTCACCCACGGTTCTTTGTACTCTTTTTTAGTCTTGCTTGAGGATTCAAACCCACCATCAGCTAATGATGATGGGTTTTCATCAATATCTCCATCTTTTGTAGCGGTTGAGGATGAAAGCGTGATGTTTTTCTCAGCAGACTCACTCAAATCCAGGCCTTTTTTGTTGTTCCTATCTTTTGGCTGGCCTCGAGACCTCAACCGAGTTGATGATGATCCATCTCCAAGCGACATTGCAACGTTGCCTGAAGCTGCATATTGAAACTTAGCAAATCCAGACTAAAAAGAACTTTTGGATGCTTGATTGCAATGTAAAAGGGATTTCATAAGAATTACATTTCTTTTGGACTTCAGACCCTCTTGTGACGCCGAAGCGTTGCTGCATGACACAAAAAACATAACCAACGAAAATCGTGATCAATAAACAACGTTTCACATGTGAAACTCCGATAGAGCAATGAATGTTTCACATGTGAAACCCTGATAGAGCAATGAGAAGATAAAGAGATTCTAAAGAAGAATTGATCCAAGTCTAGCCAACATGGGAATTCAACACACCCCTTCCAATAAAGGCTAGATGTACATAAATTGTTACAGAATGTCGAGGGCATAAAATGATAAACCTTTTAACTCGGATATAATGAAAATATGTAGAACTCCGTTAGAAAGAGTCATTGAGGAAAATACAAAGGTTCTATCACTTTTATTGTTAATTCGCTAATACACCCCTTATGGTGATATTGAGATAAGATTTAAACATACCATCCCTAGGTAATCATGAAAAACTAACCAATAAATGCAATGAATGAATGAATGATGTAATTTTAAACTATCCTATTTTATTTGCATAATTTAACCGAAATTGACACTAATGAAAAATCAAATTTATCATAAAATGAACGAATTCGTCTAAAACATGCTCATCTAAATAATTCATTCTTACATGTTTTTCTCTAAAATTTATTATTTTCCCAAACCAACCGATCTATTTGCATACAAAATATCAAATATGATAACGAAGAAAATATCAAGATCTAAGTGATTCGCTTGGTTTCGTTAGATCATGGGCGAAATAATACATAATAGAATTCAAGCGATCGATTCGTCAAAATGTTATGATCATTTTCAGTGCATCTTAAAGATTGGATTTAACTGAAAATCAAGAGAGAAATTACATTGACTTTGCGGACGAATTCCCGATCGTTTTCAGCAGCATCATCACTACTGTCACTCCACAAATGACAAATTTAATTTTCAGAATTAGGACGACGATAAGGATCACATACTATCAATTACGTGAAACATAAACGAGAACGTGCAGAGAATATTATAATCCAAAATTGAACCAGAAAACGTACCTTTTAGGCAAGAGAGGGCCCGTTGTCTTGCGAGGCGGTGCTTTGGGGGTGAATTTCGGCTGTAAAATTGAGTACTCATTAGATTCGAATCGTTGTTTTTTAACTCTGAAATTTTGATTCAGATTTGAGATGAAAACGTAGAATAATAAAAGATTTAAGAATTTAACAGAAGTGGTGTTGAGACCTTTTTGGGAGCTGAAGATGGCGGTGGTGGTGGATCTATATCCATGGACACTACTTAGACCGGAGGTGAGAAGTTGGCCGGAGATCTGCCAGAAAACTAGACGACGACGGAGATTCTACGGTTAGGGTTTGAAACGAAGATCAAAAAAAGGCAAAAGGGCGACTAAGGGATTCGAACTCGGAAACAACAAGAATACAAATGAGGTATTTCCACCACGCTGGATCATTCTTTTGATGACCTATAGAAATAAAATTATTTATAAAGATATGTTATCGCCTTTCAAGAAAAAAAATACAATTTTCTTATATTTTCCACAGTTTCATGAGTCGGGTTCCGGTGAGAAGTTGAGATTGACATGATAAGCGTGAAAAGTGGTTATCAACCGTTGGATGAGAAATGGATGCACATTAGGATGAGATGCACCGTGATAATATGCACCAAATCAATTTCTTTATAAAATGTAATTCATATGAGGACATTTGATTAAAAGTGATCAACGGTTCAGCTCAGATCTACTTCTCACATTAACCTCAACTTCTCACACGATCCTTTGCCCAGTTTCATTTGGTTAAAATTTTAAGACTGTTACTATTTATGTCTTATCGAATAAAGATTAGATTAATCAAAAAATTTCTTTCTTTTTTCTCCAATAAGAGGTTATAACCTCCTACCGTCCTTTTATTGGACAAGTGGTAAGACTGTGTTTTATTAGCCTCTTAATGCAATCTTATTTCCTTAAAACCTCTTTATAGTCTCGTTATCACTTTACAATGTATAGACATTATTATAAGTCTAGTATTATAAGTCATGCTATTGATTGGTATCGAAGGTGTAAACAGAGGGTATAACAGATTTCTTGATAGTTATTTTATATATTTATAAGTAAAAATATAATTTATATTATGAGGGGTAAAATAGACAATTGCAAACGTTCAGTCATTATCAATTTTAGAAACAAACAGTTTTATTGATCTTTCTTTCAGACTTTAGTACACCTCCTATCAATCTTCTGAAAAACAAAACAACACCTTAGAGTGTACCATGTGCAGATTAAAGAAGCGAAATCCGAATGCTTGTAGATCAAGATAAACATGTTGTGCGGACAATATAATACATTTTGGGAGTACCTGCACATCAGAGCCTCCAAAATGGAGAATTAAAATTCAAAAAGAAGTTACATTCAACTCTAACAACTTTATTATTTTTGGAGATTACATATTAATTATTTTTATAGAAAAAATTTAATATTAGACTCCCATGATGGTAGACCTTCTTGCTCTTGTGAATTAAGAGGGAGTTATAGGAACTTGTAAAAGCATACATACACCTAAACCAAACCAAAAAAATCAAATATATCATATTCAAATGTAGAATCTGGCAGGTGAGATGTACACATACATATCTTCGTATAGTGATTGTTTCCGCAAATACTAGATCAGGGTCTTTAATCCAGTTTTCATCCCGATCCAGCCAATTTTTAGCTGACCAGACCCGGTATGGTCCTTTTGTGCATATAGACCCACTTTTTAACGAACATGACCAAAGGCCAATCGTTCACAATGTGTCAAGCCATGGCTACCAGTAATCCCGACAGGAGCATGCACCATCTTTGAAATGATGAAACCGAGTTGCATCTCTAACAACAATTTCCCTACCAACAAGTTTCGAAATGAACTTGATGGCCGAGTGACAATCTTTACATACCCTCAGGTTCTTCATGATCCTCAAAGTACTGTTCTTAGGCGTCTTCATTAGCGCAAACGCAATAGCAAGCTTTTCGCTATGATGCATAAGAATCTGCTCTTTCACCTCTTCATCAAGATCATGCAACACTGCTTCAGTTTTCGGGACAAACCCCAGTTTCTTGATTTCCTTCCAAATCTCTGCCATCATCCGATAGATTTCTTCTCTCTCGGGATGAACACTGTCTTCAGCTCCAAACACATGAACTTGGTTCCTTATCTGAACCCAACTAAACCCTTGATCTTTCTTCACTTGTCTAAACCTCATTGACCTTCTAATTTCAGCAGCATCCTCCCAATTCCCACAAGCAGAGTAGACGTTGGCTAGAGCCGAGTAGGCTCCACTGTTATCAGGTTCAATCAGCAGCAACCTCTCAGCTGCAACTTTTGCCAGCTCCATGTTTTTGTGAACAAAACTAGAAGCTAAAAGTGAACCCCAAGCTATAACATCTGGTTCGATTGGCATATTCTGTATCACATCCCATGCTTCTTGAAGTTTTCCTGCACGTCCTAACAGGTCAATCATGCACGCATAGTGGCTAGCGGTGGGTTCAATCCCATGTTTTTCTTGCATCAATTTGAAGTACCAACGACCTTCTTCAACCAATCCCATATGGGTGCAGGCCGAAATTACTCCAACATAAGTTATATGATCAGGTTTTATATCAAGACTCAACATTTTTTCAAACAATTCCAAGGATTCTGCTCCGTGGCCATGTTGAGCTAAAGAAATGACCATGGAAGTCCACGAGACAGTATCTTTTAAACAACTTATCAGCTCAAACACACGTTGGGCGTTACTAATGTTTCCAGATTTGGCATACATGTTAATCAACGCATTACTTACAGAAACAGATGGTGCAGCTTCGGATTTTATGGCTCTTGCATGAATTTGTTTACCATGGTCCAGAGAAGCCAGGCTCGAACTTACACTCAACATAGCTGCTAGAGTGTAGCTGTTAGGTTCTGGGCCTCCTCTGATCATCGATCTAAAGAGATCCATAGCCTCATTGTTGAACCCATTCTGCATATAGCCAACAATCATGGCTGTCCATGCTACTACATCACAATCCCTTAAAGAATCAAATATTTGTCTGGCTGAGTTCATGTCCCCTTGTTTAATGTATCCATCTAACAGAGCTGTAAATGCTATTATGTTTAGATTCGAAATCCGATTTTGCTTTACAATCTTTTGAGCTATCTTGACGTCGCCAAGCTTAGAGTACAAGGAAATCAAAGCATTTCCAACAGCCCCAGATAAGTCGAATTCAGTTCGGATAATGTGACCATGAATTTGTTTCCCCAAGTTTAAGTCATCAAGATTTGCACAGGCAGATAAAACACTAGCTAAGGTATATCTATCTGGCTTTAGTACTTGATTCTTTAACATATTAGAGAACATATCAAGAGCTTCAATGTCGAAACCATGCTGATTGTAACCCGAAATCATTGAATTCCACGTAACTATATCTCGATCAGTCATTCGCTCAAATTGAGCGAGTGCAAGATCAAACCGCTTACATTGCATATGCATTGCTATCAAAGTATTCCAACTTGATGTGCTCTTCAATTTCATCCTACCGAACACGGATTCAGCCATCAACAGATCACCTGATTTTGCATACATGTTTAGCAGAGAATTTGCAACGCTAGTATAGCTACTGAGTCCAACTTTAACAATAAACGAGTGAACTTTCCTGCCAAATTCCAAGGACTTCATCGCAGCACAGGACGCAAGAATGATGGTAAATGTGTACTGCGTTGGCATTACTTTGGAAGATATCATGTCAATGAACATCTTGATAGCATTTTCAAAACGACCCATCTGATTATAACCCACCATTATCGCAGTCCATGAGACAGAATCTGGTTCAGGCATTTCTACAAACAGTTGGCGTGCATAATCAATCTTTCCCTGTTTCGCATAGGCAGAGATAATCGTGTTCCAGGAAGATGCGTTCTTAACAGGCATTTCATTAAACAACCCAGTGGCATCTTCAAGAAGCCCAGTTTTGGCATACAAATTCATCAGATTGTTCATGAGGAACACACCAAGATGAAGACCCGACTTGATCATTCGAGCATGAATCGGTTTCCCCACACATGGATCTTTGTTAACCAGGGATCTTTGAATTAGAGAAGCACAGTGATCAGATAAACACGTCAGATTTTGGTATTTAAAAGTTCCCATGCAAAAATTATCTAATTGCTTTGATCATGGACTCAAGGGGTGTCTCCTGAATCCTGATGAGAAGAAAAATTGCAACGGTCATTTTTTCAGTTTAATCGTCTTGTTTCATAAAATTACAATATATTAAACCCACCAAACTGGAAGCCCATTTTTTAAGAACAAAATAGAATTCAAAATCACAACAACGAAAAAAGAACCTAAAAAACAAAAAGAAATTGGTTTAAATTCAGAGTCCATCAAGAAATCAAGAGATGAAAACTAGATGAAGAACTCCGTTAGGAACAGAAATGGAGGTTGAATGACGGGAGGAGCAACGATGATGATGTATGATGGATGTTTTAGGTTTTGTTTTTCTCATTGATATTTTTTTCCTTTTAAACCCTTTTTTTACCCTTCGACTTCAACACCTATTACCGATTAAACGGGTCATTGGGTTCTTTTTTAGGAGAATTATAAAGTTATGTCTTAGAGCATCTATAACGGTGGTTTGTTTTAAAAGTCCATGTCCACATGACATCTTATGAACTTCTCAACAAAAGTTCATATCATTGAGAGACAAAAAGGTTTATGTCACGTATGTGAATTGGTTCATGGGTGAGTACTGGTTCTTTCTCAAAAAAGTGGGTCCCAATTTTAAAATAATAATAAAAAAATTAGATTTAGGTTTTTTTTAATTTATTTTAATTATAAAACCAAATTTATATTTATCAAAAGTTAATTAATTAAAAATTAAAAATTAAAAATTAAAACTTATTTTAGAATTCTATTTTTTTTATTTTAACTTAACGTAAATTTGAATTATTGTAATTTTTAATTTATTATGATTTTTGTTATTATAATTATTAATTATTGTCTTTTAATTAATAATTAGTTTTTAATTATTGTCTTTTATCATTATAATTTTATATTATTATAGTTTTTATTAAATTAATCATGGACCGGTCCATGATTGGGTGTGAAAGGTTTATAAAATGTGTAGGAAAGAGAAAACTGATGTAACAGAGAGAGAAAGCTGATGTGTCAAAGTCATGAACCTCTTAAGAGGTCCATGATTGTAGATGCTCTTTAGATATATGTCAGAAATTAGAAGAAAGTACGTTTCAATTTTATGCAATTTACCCTTAAAAACAATTATTATGGATGCTATTAGTTGTAAAATGATGAAACTATTGTCGTAAGAGACTTGAATTCTAGAGTATGTATAGCAGTTTTCTACACAAAATATATTGTTAGCGTACCTCAATTGTTCAAAATCGCTGTGTTTATCTATCGGATGAACATGACAAAAATTGAGAATTTTACTCGGTAAGAGCGATATCACGAACCGAGAGTTTTACCTGGTAAGTGAGGATGATAACTCTTAGGGGCGTTTGGTTCGCAGAATGTTTTTGGATGAAATGTAATATGTCAAAGAAATTTGACTTTGAAAGAATTGGAATGGAATGTTATCACTTGTTTGGTTGACAAACATTGGAATGGAATTTGTTAAAGGAAATGGAATCTGTCTGTTTGGTTCACATAATGTAGCTTTGGAATTGGAATAAAATATTAGTAAATGACCAAAATACCCTTTTTGAAACTTTTGAAATCGAAACCCAACTATTGTGGTTCAAATCGGTGGCGTTTGGCGGTGGTTCAGATCGGTGGTGGTCGGTGACGGTTTAGATCGGTGGTGGTTGGCAGCGGTTCAGAACGATGGTTCAGATCGGCGGCGGTTCAGAACGGTGGTGGTCGGGGGGTTCAGATCGGTGATGGTTGGCGATGGTTCAAAACGACGGTTCAGATCGGTGGTGGTCGGCAGTTCAAATCGATGGTCGTTCAGAACGGTAGTGGTCGGCGGCGGTTCAGATCAGTGGTGGTCACGCGGCGGTTCCAAACGGTGAGGGTCAGGCGGTTCAGAACGGTGAGGGTCGGCGGCGGTTCAGAACGGTGGGGGTCGGCGGCGGTTCAGAACGGTGGTCGGCGGCGGCGGTTCAGATTGGTGGTGGCGGCGGCGGTTTAGATTGGTGACGGTCGGCGGCAGTTCAGAACGGTGGTGGTCGGCGGCGGTTCAGATCGGTGAGGGTCGACGACGGTTCAGAACGGTGGTGATCGACGACGGTTCAGATCGGTGGTGGTCGGCGACGGTTTAGAACGGTGGTGGTCGACGGCGGTTCAGATTGATGAGGCCCAACGGCGGTTCACAACGGTGGTAATCGGTGGCGGTTCAGACCGGTGGTGGTCGATGGTGGTCGGTGGTCGTTCAGACCGGTGGTGGTCGATGGTGGTCGGTGGTCGTTCAGACCGGTGGTGGTCGGCGGTGGTCGATGGTCGTTCAGACCGGTGGTGGTCGGCGGTGGTTCAGATCGACAGTAGTCGACATAGGTTCATATTTGGGTAAATCAAGTAGGGAAGATGAGGGTAGTTTTGTCTTTTTGAGAAAATGGGATGAAATGAAATTGAATTTCTTCTCAATTGTGATGGAATTACCAAATTCATGAATGGTGGAATGTGTGGAATTCAATTCCATTTCATAGGTAATCAAACGCCTGAATGGAATTTGGTCAATGGTATTGATCATTCCAATTCCTTCAGATTCCATCGGAATCCTGCGAACCAAACGCCCCCCTACTTAGTAAGCTCTTACAAAATAAAAAAAATATATACGATGTCATTTTAATGGACTAAAATCTTACCTTGAAAGTATTGATCCTTACTGGTAAGTGTTTACTGGATAAGCGTTGGATAAACGATCCTTATTAAAAATAGTAAAAAAAAACTTGAATAAAACTATTTATTATTCTTATATTTATTTAAAATTTTACTGTTTTTAGTAATATGGAAGTTACTCGATGGATATAATATTATGATTTCTTTTATTGTTAGGGGGTATTTTATTTTATTTTGTATTTATTTGAGACAAAGCGGTCTATGATTATTATGTGTATAACTTCTCGAAACCTGCAACCCATGTCACAATGTGTACGTGTTTGAAATCAAACCATTTTACCATCGACTTGTTTGAGAGTAGTGGTGTAAACAATGCGAGTCGAGCTTGAGTATTGGCATACCCCACCGAAACTCGAAAGCCGCTTTCCGAAATTAAACTCTACACGAAAATTAAAATCCAAACTCGACTCGAACTAGATAGCATTTTTCAAAACTTGAATTCAAACTCTTTTGAAGCTCATATCAAGCTTGAATCAAACTCAAAACCAGCTCACCCGTTTAAACTTATGAAATTTAAGCTCCACTCTTGTTTTATTATTTGAAATAAACCAATAAATAAACTTGTTAACTTGCACAAAATATGAAGACAAAAAATCATGAATTAATTAACACAGCAACAACATAAATATATGATTATATTCAAATACCCTCCCTCAGAAAGACATGTATGAATGGCAATATGTGAGTAGGGACAACGGTCAAGAACTAGTTGGTTAAAAACAACCATCAAGAGTTTGAACCAAAACAAGCTGCTAAAAATTTGGTCTGTTGCAAGAAAAACAAGAAACCAAAAACAAACACAATGGTAGGAATAGGAAACTATGCTGCTGCATATATAACCTCCAAGAATTTATAAAAGAAAGTGACAGGTCAAAACTCTTGTCCAAGGATTTATCACCAGAAACTTCAAACCCTTTTCATTCAGTTCTAATGCCCAATTTCTAATGTTTACTAGGATCTGTAACAAGGAAAACCCCAATAAACATATCTAATCAGACCCGAGTCACAGTTTTCAAGAAAATACGTCTTCTCCTAACCATTGCCATTTTCTTAAGTAATTCCATTGCCTTCTCTGGGTTACCTTCAAAGGCCCTAACCACTTCAGCTTCAATCCCCCCTGTAACTCAAATTATTGTATTAGTAACAACTATCCTAAACCACAATTCTCTTTCTGACTATTTTGGCATTTCAGAATTGTTCTAAGCCATCAGCAATCCAACTTCCCCAGGTTCAGGTTGGTACCTGCGACACATGAACTAGGAAGATACTGTAAGAATAACATTGTTCCAGTAATAAAAACATATAACCGCAAAACGGGATGATTAAGGAGCCTTTGTATCTTGAGAATTGTCATTTACCTTTAGATACGGGAAGCAAAAAGCCATATGTCAGGCTGTGTAGGTGAAAGTAGAGCAATAACTTAGAAATACAAGTGCAAATATGATCAGGTTAAATACTTTATCAAACAAAAAGTAACAGAAAATAGCAAAACGTCAGTAATTAGTTCATAGACGTCCCCGGAGACTTTAGAAAAGCTACAAAAAGTAATGAAATGATAAATCCCACAAAAGAACAAAATACACCGGCGTAAGACCCCAACTCTCTGCACATGTCACAACAACTTAGCAAGTTAAAGGTGTGAGTCCCAAACTTCCAACAAGTAGTCATTGCAAGAGATAAGAGATCCTCCAACAAATCATGCCCTGCCAAAGTTGCAATATCATGACAAACAAAAGGTTAAGAATGTAAAATTACATAATAGCTAAATGCAGAAAGAAAGTCAAGACCATCCACAATTCTTCCATCATTAATGGAACATTTCACAGATGCTAACTTCCCACCACACTATCCACAGCACAAAAGATTTGAAACTAGTCAATGGATCAAAAAGATAAAATTTTGGAAGATATGGTGAGTTTCAACCAACACTGAATGCAAAGCCTTTGCATAGAATTGATTCCATGAATTCCACTTGAAAAGTAAACTCTGACATAAGGAAACTTCTATTCAAATTCTAAACTCAAAACATCCTCTTTAATGACACAGAAAACATCAGGCTTGACCTGATTGGTTGAGCATAAGTAGTAGATTCAAGATTCTAAGAAGCATTTAAATGAACATATAATTCAAGTAGATCCAGAAAGTGTTACAACCATTGCCCCTCCGGTAGATACATAAGTTTGTCAAATTGGCAAAATAGAAATCCCTAACTTGGTTGCTCCACCTAGCTCTTGTAAGTTTATCAAGGGGATGTGAAAAGAATTGTTTGGCCTCAAACAGAGATGCGTAAGACTTGTAACGGCAGAAATAACATTTTATTACTTGTTATTTTGAATATTAAAAGCAAGCAAAAACAAGGCCAATATATGTCATCACAAGCTAATAAAACCATAATAACAGCAATTGAGCCATATTTTACAGGTGAGTAAGGTATTCTGATACATCTGCAAGTCTCATTTGGCCCTTGGATTTCCTACAAAGCTATCGACATCCTCAAGCCCTAACCATAGTATAGAACAAAGCACTTACATAGAAACCCTACATATATACATAATCCACAGTTTCAAGCCGATAGACTTGGTGTAGCAAATTGAAAAGGGAAATTTTCACTTAAAATAAGGCATATAAGCATTAAATGCAAAAAGGGATTATGAATAATTTAAGTTTTCAATAACCATTCTAAAGCAATTAAAGCACTATAGAACTTCAACACAGTCCAGGCAAGGTTTATATACATCTTTTATGCCTGACAGTAACATACCTTTTGGCTCTATTCTTAGAGCATTTCTAACAGCTATGCTATAATTTTTCTAAAATAAAGTATGAAGGTTAAAATCTCTAAAAAAATTACATCCAACTCCAACAGCTACTCTATTTTAGCAATTCTATCATTAACCATATTATTAAAATATTCAATACATTTAATAAAATATTATTTCTCTCTCCTAAACACACAACTTCAACGTCTCCTATCGGTGAAAAAGAAATAAAAATTATTTCTCTCTTAAATATGGAGTTTTAGAGATTTTTCCAAATTTGAAGATTTTTACTTCTCTCCTTTTCTCTATTTTAGCATATGGTATAGCATAGCTGTTGGAGCAAAAAAGTTGCTAAAATCTCACTTTTCTCTATTTTAGCATAGCTATTGGAGATGCTCTTATAAGTGAGTTTTGTTAGAATGAGAAGATTATGGGATAATTACATTACCCCTTTTAAAGCAAACTATCAAAGGTTTTTCTGATAGCAACTAACTTGGGCAGTATAACTGGCAATGTATCTGCAGGAGCGAAAAGAGCTTCTGCAAACTACTGCAAGTGGCATCTCTTAATCAAACCAAATGTCAATGACCAACAACACTAATAGCACACAAAGGTTTAGAGTATGAAGCCTTACCTTTCAACCTGAATGCAACAAGGGAAGGATCATTTCGTCTCTGCCATGAATCTTTCATATTCCGTATCCACACCAGATGTATTTGTCTCCGCAGATATAGCACGTGGGGGAACAGCTGAATTTGAGGCCCAGGGAACATTTGCAATGATCTGTGAATGGTCCATAGTTGACTGAGGCATGTTGTTAGTATTAGTCGTAGGAGGAGGAACAGGAGCAGGAGTTACACCATAATATGGTGCATAAGCAAATGTAGACGTTGGATATGCAGGTGGAACACTTGGTGGAACAGCAGCAACTGAGTTACTATAAGCATAAGCAGGGACAGACTCAACAGATGCCCCATTTTGTGGCTGCACCCCAACACTGTAGCTTTGCTGCATATCACCAGATATTGCTGGCACAGCTGGGGGATATTGCACCCCAAAAGGGGGTAACGGTTGACTCATGACCTGAGAGTAAATGGTGGAACCTGGAGGGGGAGGTGGATAAGGAGCATAAGTAGGAGGTCCAGGTGGACACCATGGAACAGGATTACCAACAAATGTTCCAGGAGATGCACCGGCTATAGCCGCTCCGGCAAGAGGCTGCTGAGATGGATAGGACCCAGGAACATGATTAGGGGCTGAATGGGGGACCATTGGTTGAGGGGGCTTTCCAGCAACTCTAACAGCAATTGTTCTCCCATCCAGGTGATGACCGTTCATGCTAGCAATAGCAGTATTAGCTTGCTGAACATTTGAATATTTCACAAAGCCATAGCCTTTACTCAGTCCCGTGATGCGGTCCTTGATAACCTTCGCCATCACGATTTCACCGAAAGGTGCAAACAATTGGATCAAAGTATCATCATCCAACGTAGGTGGCAAGTACCCAATATACAAGTTTGTTTCATCGTACTCCTTCAAGGGTTTCGGCACATTTGCCCCTAATCCACCTTGTGAGCTACTTCCAACTTCTGTCAAAGCAGGATTGGTTCCTGAATTGCTCGGACCAAGAGCAAGAGTCGAAGAGCTTTGTTTGGTCAATGATTCAGGGACCGTCCCTCCTAACTCAGCCAAAAAGTTTTGATATTCATCATCCATTTTTTTACCAGTAGATCCTTTAACCGGACAATCAATAGTCGGATGGCCGCCATCACCACATATTTTACACAAAACATCACTTTTAAAAGTCGAATTGCGAGATGGACATCCAAACTGTCGGTGTCCAGGTTCACCACATAATCTACAATACTCTTCATCTCTTATCGTTCCATTAAGAGCAGCAAGTTCTCTAAGCTGTTGTCTCTTATGCTCGTTAAGCACTTCATCAACAGGATGTAAGAGCTTCTCTACCATCCCTGCAGCAGCATCAACTGCTTCCTGTGTCTCAGCCTCCACCAAAACATGCAAATCCTCATTTTCTGAAGGATCGGGTTTCAAGTCCCTTTTCTGCTGCATCCTACCTTCTTTCACAGATCCTTTACCTCGTATCACAATTTTCGCACCAGTCTCCCTTTCCATCCTCTTCTGTGTATTACCCCTTGGACCGATTATAAGTCCAATAAAATTATAACCAGGGTACTCTTTCATAGGTATGTAAAGCTTCTTCTGAATTTTTGGTGGCCTATAATCTGCTGGAGGCTTAAAAGATGGATTTTTCTTTATAATCTGTGATATGATCTCTTGTCTCTCTTTGTTTAATCTTTCCCTTGCTCGATATTCTCGTGTATTAATTCGAATTCCCATGTTATCGTATATAGGTTCAGGAGAAGGTGATCTAGCGCCTTCAGGTCTATCATCTAAGGGCAGTCCAGATTGAAATTTTCTACTTATTTCAAGAAGCCTATTATTAAGTGATTGAATTTCAGGATCAAGCTCAATACCTGCAGCGAAATCTTTCATGAAATCCGGCAGTTGTATCACCGGCTTCGGTTCATCATCTCCCCATCGCGATTTCCTCTTCCTCCTACCGGTTGTCCCACTTCCATCGCTGACTGTACCGCCTTCTTCGCTCGGCGGAGGATCCCAACGGCTTTTCCTCCGTCGTCTGCTGGTTGTTTCCTCTTCCCCGCCCGAACAATCCTTATCTGTGCCGCTATACGTGTTGTTTGTGAGACCGTTTTCGGACAACAACGGTTTATGACTAATCTGAATTAATGGATTCTTCGAGGAGGTATCAATAGGTTTCCCGTTTGTAAGATCCGAAGCCGATTTTTGATTTTCTTGACCAGAGGCTAGGGTTTCTACAGGGTGAACATCGTTCTTCGTATCGGAATCTTCGGTATGATTATGGTTAATTGAGTCTGAGACTTTAGGGTTTGTCGATGAATTTTGAAAATCGCAGGAGGAAACTAGGGTTTCAGATTGTAGGGGATTCTCCGATTGTCGAGACGACTGATTATGATCGACATGGTTCGCCTGGAGAGTCTCCATGATATTCTACAACGTTGAGAATTGACGCCGGCGGTGTCAGGGGCTGCCGGAGAGAACTGTTAAGAAAGAGAACACAAGTACAACAAATGAGTGATGTAAAAACCCTCTGATTTCTATGGATCCGTCCCGTGTTAAGGATAGCCCGATAAGCAGGAATCAATTAATTTATTAAAAACATACTAGTATAAATTATTATAAAAATAATCAAATTATTTTTTTTATTATTATAAAACAAATATTTCAAAACATTACTACTTACGACCAATCACTATTGTGGGATTTCAAAATCATATTTTTAAAATAATTCAATTTCAAATCCATCCAAATTCAATCTAATCTTATAGGGAGTTTCATGCAGAAAGACAAGTTTTTGTTTTTCAAACCTATCGTTCCTTTCATCTAGGAAAAATCCCTCTCGAACAAAATCCTCCCAAATTAATTCACACAAACAATTTTATCCATTAAGAACTTAATAGAAATAAGCCAGATAGCATCTTAGCTCAAGAAGTAAGGTCAGTACATGAACTTGTGAAGTCATCCGAAATAAGATGACTCAAACGTATATAAGAGCATCTCCAACAGATATACTGTCGCTTATCCAATTTCCTACATTGTTGATGTTATTTCCTCGTTTCGATTTTCATCTACACTTTTGCGTAAATATTCTCTCAAGAGAATGATGATACCTAGTATTACATAACACTTGATTGAATACAATCTCCTGGTCTAATATTACATCAATTCTTCCATAGGATCCAAGTGTAAAGGGAACTTAAAATCCCAAATACCATTCACTTCTCCGGTTCATCAGGTATGAGCACGACCGACCCTGAAGTTTTTCGACCTGCCAGGTCAGCATGCGCTTGAGCCGCTTGAGATAACTGATACGTATGATTTACACGGACCCGCAAAGCACCCGAAGCCACATTCGTAAGTACCTCATCAGTAGCTTCACGCAACTCTTCCTTCGATATACTAGATGTCCTCAATGAAGGCCTTGTCAAGAACAGTGATTTTGCCGCCAGCGCAGATAAAGGCACGGGGTCAGGTGTGCCAGAAGATTGGCCATAACTCACCATATATCCACGAGGCTTCAAGCATGCCAACGATCCCTAAACAAGAGACGTTAATACCAATTAAAGTTTCTCTTAGTCTTAGGGGTATCATAACCTCCACAAGTGGGATATACCGTGTTCGTTTGATTTGGTTTTCGCTGTGATAACTAGATACTGAATACAAGAAAAGGAAGAGAGAATCCCAATTACCTGAAAGGTATCTTTTCCTACAGAATCGAAGACAACTTCGACTCCACCTCCAGATGTTATCTCATCAACAACAGTAACAAAATCCTCATCCTTATAAATGATAACATGATGACATCCATCTTCTTTCGCTTGCAAAGCCTTCTCCTTCGTTGACACAGTTCCAATAACGGTGGCACCGAGCATATTTGCCCATTGGCATAACAAAGATCCAACTCCACCTGCTGCTGCATGGACGAGTACAGTATGTCCACTTTCTACCTACATACAAGACTTGCCTCTTTCAGGAAAAGTAAACAAAAACCCACGACGCCCTAAAGATAACAGCAAGAAAAATCCACAGTGTCCTTACTGACGACCTATGGGAGGAGGCCTAAGGTATGGCCTTCATTCGCCAATGGTATGCTAATCTAGCAAACAAGATATAAACATTCTTTGATTATATTTAAAGCAAAATCGTGCAGCTTACCCTGAACCAAGTTCGGACCAAGAAGCGAGCGGTTAGTCCTTTGGCCATGACAGAAGCAACTATTAAAGGATCAATAGGAGGAAGAGGCATTGCTTTATCTGCCAAAACAATCTGCTCCTCCGTATAGGTTCCCATCGCACTCCCGGAATGATAAACCGCATCTCCAATTTCCCAATCGTTTACTCCCGACCCCACAGCAGTCACCACACCCGCCGCCTCCACACCTACAAAACCTCATCTTGTATCACCTCGACACTCGATCATTCATATTTCTTATTTGGAAATCTTAAGAGTTTTTATTGACGATCTTTACGCGATAATCGTATGGTGTAGTAGATGGGTAAAGCTAGATATTCATGAATTCAGAAGACAATTAGACAAACCTGGTGTATAAGGGAATTCAGGCACCTTATAAACTCCAGTACGGAAATATATATCAATGAAGTTAACACCAATGGCCTTGTTCTTCACGCTTATCTCTCCTTCTTTAGGATCCCCAATTTCAACATCCTCCCATTTCAGTACCTGATTAAACATATTTTCTTGAGCTGAATGTAAAATTAGCAGAACAAAGAAACAAGGATCCTTCAAAATTACAGATTCTTTAGACGGATTCAGGGTTATAAAACCCTGAATTTGAACAACGAAGGTAAGGCATCATAAAACCCTAAATTTGAACAACGCAAACTAGAAGGGTTCTAGGGTTGTCGAGTCAAGTGAATTTTTACAAATTATTACTGAAATACGAAGTCGATTGAGAACAATAATCAACGATTATGATTGTCTTTTCATATAATTTAACACGAAACCACATAAGAAATCACATTGGGGGAGATTAAAAGAGATGATCAAACCTCGGGGCCACCAATCTCATAAACCCTAATGGCTTTCACCATTTTTTCAGTTATGTAGCTGAAATCAGCAGGCGTTACGAACTTTAGCGATGGAATTGAGTCTAGTTTTTCCCCCTGAACACAAAGAAGATAAACGTTGGTTTAAAAATTGAAATCTGGTCCTTGTATTTATAGTTTGTACCATATTGGCCCCTACTTTTTGTTATTGTTTACTAAATGACCCCTAAATTTTTCCCGCTACTTTAGCCGTTGAGTACCTTACCGTTTGGTCAAGTCAAAGACCAAACTACCCTTGCGTTGAGTTCTTTTAAGATTTTTTAGAAAACAATTACACATTTTTTTAATATCGATTAGAAGCGTACTCGCATAATGCAGCGAAATACATCACAATTTTAATGTTTTCTTTTATTTCTTGTTTTTTATTGACTTACGGTACGATTTTGGATGGTTTTGAGAAATTGATAATGGCTTTCTTATAAATTTGTTTAATTTAGACTTAATAATATAATGTTTTTTATATTAAAAAAATTAAGTATTTTATTAAAATTTAATGATTATTTTATATATTTTAAGTTCTTTATATTTAAATTGAGATGTTTATCCTATTTTGATTATGTTTATCAGTAAGTTATGAATTCAAACATATAACTTTAGAAATTTATACTCATGCATCATGACTTGTAATCTTGAATTTTAAGTAATGTGTATCAATAAACAATATTTAATGTATAAAATCTTGTTTTTAATAGTTTTCTTTGATAGTTTAATAATAATATAATTTATTTTAGGTTTAATAATATATATTTTTTTATAAAACAAACATTAAATATTTTGTTAGATTTTCCTAATTCTATTTTAGATTTTTATCTTTAAAATTTGATTTTTATCTTGTATTTAATTATGGGGGAAGTGATTTTAGGAGAGTTTAAATGGTTAGAGATACGAATTGAAAGTTAATAAATAATATTAAATGTAATAAACAAAATTTTAGTGGTTGTTTTTAAGTAATTAACATTAAATAACGATACATTAAGTTTTAGCAATTGTTTTTAAGAGAATTTAAGTAATTAACATTAAGTAGCAGTACATTAAGTTTTAATAATTGTTTTTAAGAGTTTTTTTATAGATGGTTTATAATATAGTATATAGATAATTACATTATAATTGTAGGAAAATAGAAAATTACCATCGTCAAATATAAGTTTAATATTGAATTGCACACTTCTTTATGCAATCATGTACCCGAAATCAAGAAAATGGCAATCTAAGTACACATTTCAGATGTAATCATGTTTTTTAAGAATTTTCTTCTATAAAATGACTAGCCATATACCCGCGCGATGCAGCGGAATGTAAGTAAAGAACGAACAATTAATGCTATTTCTTTATATACATTTCATCAATAATCAACCATGACCTAAGAATCACAACTTATGAAACCTAAACCCATAAATATATTCAATAATTAGTTTATATTACAATTATTGACGAAAAAAAATTATAATGATATTATTTATAATAAGAATGAAACGTATTTTACGATTATGTATTTTTAACGTGCTAACGGTGGAAAAAAAATAAAACGTATGGATAGAAAAACAAATTATTTCGTAGATATTCATGATATTTAATAGTACGGTTAAATTAAAAAATATTCAATATTTGACTCGTTTTGAAGATACTGAGAAGACACTTATAAATTATAATGATATAATTTGTAGAAAAATGAACGTATTTTTTCATTGCATTTTTGTTAATATATGATTATTTGTGTTAATATGATAATGGTGTAAAATAAAAAATGAAAAAATAAGGGATACAAAGTAAATTAAATAAGTAATTGTAAGAGTGATAAATGTAACATTGTAAGGGTGGTAAATGTTATTGTACAAAAGTTTGTACAATAACCGTTTTAGTTTTTTCATTATATAGTATAGATTCTGATATTTAATAGTACAGTTAAATTAAAAAATATTCAATATTGGGCTCGTTTTGAAGGTATTGACGAGACAATTATAATGGTATAATTTGTAAAAAAAGGAACGTATTTTTTCATTGCATTTTTGTTCATATACGATTATTTGTGTTAATATGATAACGGTGTAAAATGAAAAATAAAAAAAGTAAGGGATATAAAGTAAATTAAATAAGTAATTGTAAGAGTGGTAAATGTAACATTGTAAGGGTAGTAAATGTTATTGTACAAAAGATTAAGGGTGGTAAATGTTATTGTACAAAAGATTGTATAATAACCGTATAACCGTTTTAGAAATTTGATTATATAGCTAGACATATACCCGCGCAATGCAGCGGAATGTAAGTAAAGAACGAACAATTAATGCTATTTTCTTATAGATATGTCATCAACAATCAATCATAACTTAAGAATCACAATTTATAAAACCCTAAACCTATAAAGATATTCAATAATTAATTTATATTACAATTATTGACGAAAAAAATTATAATTATATAATTTATAATAAGAATGAAACGTATTTTACGATTATGTATTTTAATGTGCTAATGGTGGAAAAATAAATAAAACGTATGGATATAAAACAAATTAATTCGTAGATATTCATGATATTTAATAGTACGGTTAAATTAAAAAATATTAAATATTGGGCTCGTTTTGAAGGTCAGACGAGACGATTATAATGGTATAATTTGTAGAAAAATGAACGTATTTTTCATTGCATTTTTGTTAATATATGATTATTTGTGTTAATATGATAATGGTGTAAAATGAAAAATGAAAAAGTAAGAGATATAAAATAAATTAAATAAGTAATTGTAAGGGTGGTAAATGTAACATTGTAAGGTGGTAAATGTTATTGTACAAAAGATTGTACAATAGTATAGATAATTCGTATATATTCTGATATTTAATAGTATGGTTAAATTAAAAAATATTCAATATTGGGCTCGTTTTGAAGGTATTGACGAGACGATTATAATGGTATAATTTTTAAAAAAAGGAACGTATTTTTTTATTGCATTTTTGTTCATATACAATTATTTGTGTTAATATGATAACGGTGTAAAATGAAAAATGAAAAAGTAATGGATATAAAATAAATTAAATAAGTAATTGTAAGAGTGGTAAATGTAACATTATAAGAGTAGTAAATGTTATTGTACAAAAGATTAAGGGTGGTAAATGTTATTGTACAAAAGATTATATAATAACCATATAATCGTTTTAGAATTTTCATTATATAGTATAGATAAGATTGTTTTGTTCTGAAAAAAATGGACCCGATGCTTTGTGACCATGGGTCTCAAAGTGGGCCTTTTAGCCTCATGAATAAAGAAGAAAAGGCTGAGTTAGACAGATCATATATATTTTAAATTTAAGGGAGACGAGATTTTATTTTTATTATTAAAAATAAAACTACACAACCAAACAAACTCAAATTTGTAATTAGAAAAATATATATGTAATTTTATAAAATTTAAATGTTCTAGTAATTATATTTTTAATTTTTTAAATATCTTGAAAGATATAGATAAGACCAGTAAGTTTTAAATAAATTTAAAAAAAAAACATTATTTTTAGAACCACAAGTTTAAAGACCACTACTCTCCAGAATCATGGAAGCACGTTTTAAAATTCTTTGGCTTTTAGTTTTATACCACTTGGCCGGACCACCATTATGTAGCCTAATTTCGTAAGAGCATCTCCAACAGCATTGCTAAAATTAAAAAAATTTGGTTTTTATTCTTTAAATCTCTTCAACAGCTTTGTTATCTTGTTTGATTATAACATAGAAAAGTTGAAAAAAAAATTCTAAGTTTAGAGAATTCCCTAAAACTTGATGGTTGGAGAGAGAAATGATTATTTTATTCAATCCCACCAATTAAATTCAATTTTTATTATTTTATATTAAGATTTTTTTAAAGTGTATTGTGATGATAAATTATAGAATATTCTAATAATATAATTTGTTTTAAAATATCTAAAATAACAAATCTATTGAAGATGAATGTAATATTTTTTTAGAGATTTTCATTTTTGGTTCTCTATTTTAAAGAAATTATAATAATGGTTTTGGAGATGCTCTAACATTAACAAAAACAACATCCTTTTCAAAAAAAAAAAAAAAACATAAGATAGATTTAACAGCATTTTACCTAAACCGGTAATTATTACAACGATTACCACTAAAACATAGACGGATACATCTCTAACACATTACACCATTAATTAAATAAAACATCCAAAACACAAACTTAACACCACTAAATTAATTAATCAACTCCCCGTCGGGTATCAACACAACCGAACCCGACGTTTTCCGACCCTCGAGATCGATATGAGCTTGCGCTGCTTGAGACAACGGATACTTATGATTAACACGAACCTTCAAGACTCCATTTGCAACATTGGTGAACAAATCTTCCGCAGCTGCAAGCAGTTCGTGTCGTTCCTCGGTGTATACCCCCATTGCGGAACATGTATAAAAGAGCGATTTGCCAGAAAGCATATCAGTAGTAACCGGATCCGGTTCACCTGATGCCAGCCCAAATTGCACCATGTATCCACGCTTCTTTAAGACCTCAAATGACCCCTTTTCAATTTAACACAAATAGATATCGTTAGTTATATATATATTTGGAAGAAAACCCACAAACACCCCCACTTGGACTACGATATCATGTGAGTATATGTGGAACTCGATTGTAATACTCTCCAAAAGAGTCTTTATGGATAAGGCTGTAAGTTTAGCAACAATCTAGATGACTTACTTTGAAGGTGTCTTTTCCGATGGAATCGTAGACCGCATCCACTCCTTTGCCGGATGTTATATCCATCACACGATCCACAAAGTTTTCATCTTTGTAAAGAATGACATGATGACATCCATCTTCTTTCGCCTGCACGGCCTTTTCTTTGGTCGACACAGTTCCGATGACCGTAGCTCCGATGGCATTTGCCCATTGACACAATATAGATCCAACTCCACCGGCGGCAGCATGCACAAGAATGGTATGCCCACGTTCAACCTGTTGTTATTCATCATTAATTAATTATTCCATTTAAAAACCATATTCACATGTGAATCTTAACTGAAAACCCATATTCACATATGAATCTTAATTGAAAAACCATATTCACATATGAATCTTAACGGAAAAACCATATTCACATATGAATGTTAACTGAAAAACCCATATTCACATGTGAATATTAAATTGAGGAATCGTTAATTAATCAAGATTTGTATATATCAATCACCTTAAAGCTGCTACGGACCAAGACTTGTGCAGTTAATCCCTTAAAGATGACGCAAGCCGCTTCAACGGGATCGACACCGGCAGGAATCGGTACTGCTCGATCTGCCGGAAGTATTCGCTCTTCGTTATAAGATCCCACCGGCAACGTCCCGTAAGCCACGAGATCTCCGACTTTGCAGGTGGTTACTCCGGGACCGACGGCTGTTACAACCCCGGCTCCTTCCAAACCAGGAGTGTAGGGCAATGGCGGAGAGGTGTCGTAAAGAGCCTTACGCATATAAACGTCTAAGAAATTGAGACCAATTGCCTTATGTTTCAACCTGATCTCTCCTTCTTTTGGTTCTCCGATTTCAACATCTTCCCATTTCAAGACCTGCAACAAATTATCAGATCCATTAATTAGTTTGGGGTTTGAAATTAATATTACAGAAATGATGATCATGGATGATGAATTTAATTAAGATGCAGCACGTGCGTACCTCAGGGCCACCGTGCTGATGAACTACGATTGCTTTGACCATGGTGGTTGTATGGTGATTGTGGGTGTGGAGAAATTGAAAGATGGTTGGTTTTGGTGTGAAGAGTGCGGTTTAATAGCAGGAGAGGTAGATGGGTGTGAATTATTGGGGAGCTTTCTAGCTTTGTGTGGATACAAATTACTTTTACTTTTATTCATTAATACACTTTTGTTTTTTGTTTTTGTTTTTTCAACTGTTTATTTACATTTGACAACCACCACTTCCTAAATTCACCAACACATATGGAATGGAAGATGGAGTGTTGAATAAAATGAATGCAAGTTTGATTTTTATTCTAAAAAGGAAATTAGAAATGGTTGTTTTTATGAATATCTGTGACTTGTGACAGTTTGTTAAAATAGAAGTATCATCAATCATTTTAATTGTTAAATTATAATATGAATAAATGCAATATTAATAATAAAATATTCATGATAATAGTAACAATATCAACGAGAATTATATTATAATTAAAAAAATGTAGTAAAAGTGAAATATAATTATCATTGACATTGTAAACTTAAGATTTATACAAAAAACAAGGGTTTTAGCAACGACTTTTGTCGTCGTTGTTAAAAATCAATTTATAAAGACAACATGTTGTCACAATAGCCTCTGGAACATCTTGTCGCTGAAACACACTTTTCTATTAATAATTCTAAACTTAAGTTGTTACCAAATATTTTATAATAATGTGTTGATATGTTTTTTTACTAATTATTAATATTATATTGTAAAATTGTATGTTTGATGATAGATGATACTATATTTATTTGAAAATAATATTTTAAAAAATTGTTATAAGTTTTTGTTTATAACTTTGACACTAATATTTTTTTTTCTTATATACGTTTTTAGTCCCTGTGGTTTGTTGAAAATTTCTATTTTTATTCTTGTGGTTTTAAAATTACAATTTTAATTCTTATGGTTTGTAGTTTGTCACCTTTTTCGTCCTTACGATTAAATTTTATTGTTTTTTTCATACCTATGGTTTACAATTTGTTTCTATTTTAGTCCTTAATGCTTAAAAATAGTGTTTTGACCCTAGGGACGAAAATAGAAATGAATTGTAAACCATAGGGACCAAGATCGAAATTTCAAACCACATGGACGAAATCCGCAATTTCTAACAAACCACAGGGACTAAAAACGTAATTTACTCTATAAATTAAGAATGAAAGACTGATGGAATTTTTTATCAAAGAAATCTGAGATTTATGTTTTAACATAATAAAATTTATAAATAGTAGTTGAACACTTGAACATAATTTATTTAATTTAAAATTTTATTCTAATTTAGATCTTTTTAAATTTAAAAGTAAAAATGATGTTGTTCTCCTAAAAGAGAAATTTATTTAAAATTTAATGATAATAGTGAAATATTATGTCATATTAATACGTATTAATTATCTTATATATTTAAATGTGGTTATTAATGATTATTAATTAGTTGTATAAATTTTAGAGAGTATAATATACAACACTGGTAACTTATAAATTTAAAATATTATTTTACCATATATTATTTAAAATTATTTTTGAACAATTAAAGACATACATATTTTATGTTTCTTTCTTGTAAGAAAATATATTTTGCTCACATGTCACAACTCGAATATATTTATTACTATATTGTAATTACTTTTTATGTACGGACAAGGATAAGTGCCATAGGTGGTGCTCCGTGATTATCCGCAAGAAGAAAGCAAACGGTCCGTGCTGACGTCAATGTACACGCCATCATGTCGGCAAACTTATCGAGTAAATTACATATTTAGTCCCTACGGTTTGGTGAAAGTTATGGATTGGGTTCTTTAAGTGAAATAATTACAGGGACAGTATTGTGATTTCAGTTTTGTTACAAATCGAGTTCCTTGTGTTAACAGTCATTTAAAATCTCCATTAACTTATAAATTTTAATTTTTCATTTTTCATTGTGTTATAAAATTTTTAATTGTTTTAAGGACCTGTTTTGTCAATCTCTAAAACTCAATAAACTCTCCCTTTCTGTCTTATCTCTTCCCCCAAATCCGTGTGAACAAAAATCATACCCAAAAACCATACTCAAAATCAAACAAAAACAAAAAACCTTATACAACCAACAACAACAAAAAAAAAACATAAACAAAATGTAACACCCGAATTTTTGCTTAATAAGTTTCCGTTCATCTTTAGTCATTTCTTCATCTTCCATTTATCTTTTTAGGTGGAATAAGTTGTACTTTCGAACCTTAAATCGCCCCATGCAAGAATCTTAAGTTTTGACCTTTTTCCAGGCTCGGTACGTGGGGCGCAAGAGTGACTCGCGATAGTGACATGTGTCACTATCGCGTGGCACAATCACCGGGAGAGTACCACCCGTGGTACAATCTCCGCAAGAGTGCCCTCGCGATAGTGACAATGTCACTATCGCATGGCAAGGTCGCCGTCGGGGTTTGTTTGGTTAAAAATGCAGATTTTAGCACTTTCTCATTTCTAACTCACCCATTTCATTTATTTCTCTCTCCCTCAACCTCTTCCCTCCCAAGAACCGAACCTTTTACCCCCATTGTTGATTTTGAGCATTTGAAACACCAACCTAGAGTGTTTCAAGTGATTCTCCCTCAACTAGCAAGATGTGGAAGCTTGATAAGATATCTTCACCCTCTCCACCTTCTTCATCATCTTTATCTAATTTCTAGGGTTTCCACCTAACCATTTTCATCATTTGGAAGTTTGGGAGTTTATGGCTAGTGTTGGTAACCTAGAAGCATTTTGGGTGGTGGATTGAAACTATGGTTAAGGTAATCTCCTCTTTTCTTCATTTATGGAAATTAGGGTTTTGGATTATAAGATGAGATCTTTATGTAAAATGTTTGGGAACGCTTTTAAATGGGTTGATATGGATATTTACGGTTGGAAATTCATGGATCTAGGTTTTTGGAGGTTTTGAATTTGAGGATTCAATTTCTTCAAGGAAACTCAAGTTGGGGTAAAATCTATATTTAGCCTAAATCTAGCAAGGTGGGTTCAAGTTGATTTGTAAAAACGGTGTACATGCCAAAATGGTTATTTTAAAGTGTTTTGTGCTTTACATGAAATTTGTTAACTGCTGATAAATTTTAGTCATTTGGAAGTATTTAACTTTATAAACTTATATAACACCCATCTTTGGAAATTTGGACATTTTGTTACATAAATCACTTTAATATGTTTCTTTGATGATTTAATACTTAATTGGAGGTCATTTTAAGTAATTGTCCTTTTGGTGCAACTGATTTCATAAACCGTTTGGAAAATGCATATCATTGTGTTATGAGTCATTTTGGAAAAATAAGGGAATGAGTCATTGGGAAAAAGCTTTGTTTCAACCAATGATGATTTTTGAGTTAATCTTACTTTTGGTCGTGGTGTTGGCATATTCGTTGGTCAAACGTGTTTTAATGTTTACACTGGCTTTCATTGGGGATTTAAGTAAATCGCTGAGCTTTTGGCTCGTTTTTGACTAAAATGAGTCTTGAGAACATTTGTCCGGTTTAATAGCCCTTTGTGGAGATTTGAGTATGATGGCGGTTAATGCGCATCATTTGATAATTGCATGTTTTGAGTGCGTTAGTCATTCGATTGGAGTCATGTAATGTTTAGACTGTAATGCAGTGGATCCATATGCATATGAGTCGGTCTTTATTATTTAAAAAGAAAATGGACTATTATTTATATGTTGGTGTCAGAATTAGTCTTAGGATTTTGAGGACTTGTCGGTGAGGGCTCTTGGAGTCTAATAACCGGACCTGCATCCGCGAGTTAATTTCTGAGCCTGTTTTTATGGGATAGTCGCTTCCCATTTGTAGCTAGTTGAGACATTGGGTTCTCGGTGGCAATTTGGTACGGTTATGTGGGACCGGTTACTAGCCATGGGCCGTAAATGTAATCCTAGCGAATGAGCATGATTAGGATCATCGGGGGCCCACCCCCACATCTTAGTACGAGTCGGCGTGCTCGTGGCCATGGGTCCTAGTATGGTGAGTTCAATAACTTGGAATGTGGCCTACTTTCGTTTTCCGCCACTAGCCTTGGAAATTTGGGATTCCCCCGTCACCGAGAAGTGTTGTTTTGGGGTATTTAGTTTTATCCTTGTTTTCAGTAACGTGTTGAGTTGGGTTTTCCTCCATATACTCTAATTTTGGAGACTTGAGTTTACTCATATTTTGGTCGTCTGTTTTATAAAGTTTTATTCAAATTCCAATATTTGAGTGTTTACCATTATTCACGTTTTGAATAAGTGACGTCAAGGTTCTAAATGGCGTGAGACGTGGCGTGGCGGCGAGACCAAGCCTCAAGCCTTAGGAGCCACGGCGAAGCCATGGCGTTTTCAAGGCGTGACCTATGGCGTCAAATTTCTAATTCATATATAATATTATATATAAAAGCGTATGTTTTGTAGTGTTACTCAATGAGTCAATAGTAATAAGCAAGTTAAATTAGGTTATATATTAAAAACTTGCAAATAAGACATTAAAAACGTAAAGAAAATTCAAATATCTCATTACAATAACTGCGCATTAGGCCATGGCGTGCCATGAACTTAACGTGGCGTGACACACAAGCCTTGGTGCCATGGCGCGCCATGGCGGCTGTGCGGCGAGGTTTTTAGAACATTTAAGTGTTGAGTTGCATTACCTCATAAAAGAAAGCTTTGGCGTTGAGGCGTCCATTTATAAAATGTGTATTATTGGAAAACGGGTCTTTCTCATTTTTAAGCCATTTATTTTAAAGGATCATGATTTAAGTTGCATTATTTACATTAACGATTCTTATATTCTTGTTAAAAACTCTTGAACTCACTAGGCGTTAGCCTAACCTTTTTACTTGTAGGCATGTGCATCAGGTTCCATCTCAGGATTAGATCTAACGTCACTATGAAGAGGTGGGTTCTAGTTGTGTGCTCAAGAAGGTGTTTAGCTTATTGGCTCCGCGTTTATATTGGAGATAGCGACAGTTAGTGGTTTTGTTAGTGACACCCGACTTTAATTAGTCTTTGTGTAAGACTTTATTTATTCGATGATGGAATAACCTAGAAATGTATTTCATTAATGGTCTTGTAGTAAGAGAATTTATATTCCTTTAAGGTATTATTGGAAATTTTAAATTTAGTCGCTCTATCCAAATTTGAGGGTGTTACACAAAAAACACTATATTTTTGGAATCCTGGTACTACCACTAACAAGAACGATTTCATCAATTTTGATGCTTCTCATGAACATCTTTCATGGCCTTTTTAATGGGACCCATGGTCTTTCTGAACAAATTGTTTTGTTCAACTCCTCAAATCGGGCTCGGGTCATGGGCTTAGATAAATCTACACCGTGAAAGAGTGATCCAGTCTCAACACGTACTTGGTGGTTGCTGCTAAAGGTCTGCTTGACACACTCAACTTCCCTCCTCAGTTGCCACCTACTTCTTCATTTTTTACCTGTTTTTGACCTCGTTAAGATGTAGATTTATTAATTTCTTGTTTGATTTTGGATGCCAGTTTCTTTTTTTGGTTTTGGGTTTGGTTTTTGTTAAGAGAAATAAGGATGGGAAAAAGAGAGGAGACAAATTACAATACATGATTTTCAAGTGTTCTTGAGTTATAAAAATTTGCAAAATAAGACCCTGAAACAATTACAAATTTCATAACACAATGAAAAGACGATAATGACCCTAAGTTAACGGATAATTTTAATTGTTGTCAACACGAGGGACATGATCCATGACAAAAACAAAACCATATTGTCCATCCCTATAATTATTTCACTTAAGGTATCAAATTCATGCTTTCTACCAAGCCATAGGAATGAAATTTGTAAATTACTCCTTTTTATTTAAATACTAGAAGCGTACTCGCGCAATGCAGCGAGATACATCACGATTTTAATTTTTTTTTTATTTTTTATTTTTATCTTATATATTTTAAATTATTTATATTTAAATTAAAATGTTTATTCTGTTTTGATTATGTTTATCGATTAGTTATGAATTCAAACATATAGTTTTAGAAAATTGTATTCATGCATCATAACTTGTAATCTTGAATTTTAAGTAATGTGTATCAATAAACAATACTTAATGCATAAAAGTTTGTTTTTAAAAGTTTTCTTCGATAGTTTAATAATAATGTAATTTATTTTATGTTTAATAAAATAATGTTTTTTATAAAATAAACATTAAATATTATGTTAAATTTTCTTAATTATATTTTAGATTTTTTATATTTAAAATTTGATTTTTATCTTGTATTTAATTATGTAGGGAGTGATTTTAGAAGAGTTAAAGTTGTTAGAGATAAGGATTAAATAGGAAGAGATTTTAAGTTTTAACTAATTAGTATTCAATAGCGGTACATTAAACTTTAACAATTATTTTTAAGAGTTTTTTTATAGATGTTTTATGATATAGTATAGATATAGATATATGATAACAACTTAAATTACATTTGCCAAAAGTTAATATTTTAAGGTGATACTGCCATACTAGTTACCCCTTTCATGAAAAAGAAAATTCTATTCGGAACAAATCTCCATGAATTTAGAGGGAAAAAAAAGGTAAAATTAACTTCTATAAGTTTGTTAGCTTTTTCTAATGAAAAACATTATTCTCCTGGTCGTTGAAAAAATAATAATATCGTAATCTAATTCAACTAACGAAGAAAATATATCAAGGGTTAGGTTTACGTGAGTCCAACTTGTTTTAATTAGACCCGTGAGACCACATTTTTATACTTGAAACTTCACAGCAAAACACTGTGAAGGTAATAAAAAATCTAAACCTTCACAGCAAAAAACATCGTGAATGTTATCTTTACAGTGTTTTGTTGTGAAGTGACGCAACGTAGGTTTGCGGAAGGATCGACAAGCGTCTAAACCCTTTAACGGTTGAGAATCAAAGAACGTAAAACTCGAAACTAAGAGATAACTCTTAAAAACAAAAGCTTTTATTGATTGATAATTTATTAATTAACAATGAAACCTAACTATCCTATTTATATTCTAAATAAGTGAAAAAAGATAATTACGAAAAAATAAATCTAATCCTATTATAACTAGAAAAGATAATTATGAAAATTAAATCAATTCCTAAAACTAATCAAAAAGGAAATAGAAAAATAAATTAAAGCAAAGCAAAGCAATAGGAATAGGAATAAAATAAATATTCATTATGGATGTGACCATCGTGGGTCGGTAGAAGCCTAAAAACATGGAACTCTCCATGGATGGAATGAAACACCACAGTGTGGTATGCGGGTTTGAAGCGACCCAAGTCGCATGGAACCCGCATTCGGTTCTGTTTGCGATTCTCGACTTGTTCTTCGATTTCTATCGCAACTCTTTCTATATTCGGTGCTTTATATTTATCTCTTTTTTTATACCAAATTCTGAGCCTCTTTTGAGCTCGTTTTTCTCTTTTCCAATTATTTTTGAAAATCCTTATTAACTCTTGAATCCTCCCTGTATCATGAAGTTTCAAGTGTAAAAATGTGCTCTCATAAAAACAGACTAGTTTCACGTGATCCCAAATCTATATATGTGTCCCGATATCATAATACATCCTTGGAAAAATTGATGGATGTGAATTTATTGATTATTTGTGACTTTTTACAAAATTATATGTGGCTACAATAGTCTCAGCATTTATTGCATTGGATCGATTGGTCAATTATATATCTCATTGTTTTGCTTCTGTCATTTTCAATTTATATTCACATGTTTGGTTTGTATTTCATCAACCAGTCCCCCACCCACGGTTCTACCACTTTCATATATTCAAATGGATGATTTTGATAGTTTAATATATTACTTTTCATTTTACAAATTATGTAAATATACACAAATATATACAACTACAATGGAAGAAATTTATTTTGAGAGTGTTTCATTAAGGTAACCGTGGGTGTTGAAGTCAACTTGCATGTATTTCGACTAATCGTATAGGACCTTGAAGGACAGCCAGAAAAATCACCGACGGTTTTAGAGAACTTGAACTTGTAACCTATTAAAGACGCAAGTTCATCTTATTAGTCGAGTCTGAAATTCATTTTAATACGTGAAAACGATGATCAAACAGTTATACCAAAACCAAGCAATAGTTTGATCAACCACTTATATGTTAGATTTATGACCCTATATATCGATCCAGAAATGTCAAATTTAGGTGTTTACTTCTTAACCTATCACCCAACTTAGCTTTTAATGTCATTGACGACCACGCAGGACCACCTCTATATCATCAAGAGAATCAATACCTTTTATGTAAAGATATGTTGGTCGATAATCGAAATTCGTACATGAACGAAAAAAGAAAATAGCATAATAAGTTTATGAGTAAATTATGTTTTAAGTCCTTATGGTTTGTTAAAAATTGCGGATTCCATTCCCGTGGTTTCGAAATTTTGATTTTCGTCCTTATAGTTTACAATTCATTTCTATTTTCGTCAATGAGGCCAAAAAACTGCTTTTAAGTATGAAGTAATAAAATAGAAATGAATTTTAAATCACATGGATGAAATAGCAATAAAATTTAAATCATAAGAACGAAAAAGATAATGAATTACAAATCAGAGAGACGAAAATTATAATTTCAAAACCATAAGAATGGAAATTGAAATTTTCAACATCCCACAAGGACTAAGAACTTAATGTACTCTAAATTTATTGACGGATGCTATGGACATAATTTAGGGCTCTTCATGTGTGGTTTAATGAGCCTTATAATTCGCTCAGCTATAAGAGGTTGTTCGGTTAAGGTTTATTCATAAAAATTTGGGCTTATCTGCACAACCATCTATCTCACTTGTATACACTCAGCCGTTTAAAAGATATAAGCTACCCCTCCTCTTTGAACTTTGAAAGACTTTATCAAAAAAAAAATCCAATCTCTCTCTGCTCCATCAGCTCTCCCCCAAACTACTCGCTTAATCTTCTTCAACCGACGAAGCCACCGGTATTTACTATGATTTCATAAATTCTCATATTATTTTTTCGTCATGCACAATCATATTGTATGAACTTTTTTATTTAATAAATTTCGATCATACAAACATAAAGCTCTTCAGTCTTTTAAAGGAGTCGTGTTTATCCATTTTTTAACTATAAAATTAACACTAAAATATTTATATATATGAAATAGATATTTGAATTTATAAAGAAAATTACAATAACTAAATAAATTAATACTACATTAAAACAAAAATGATAAAATATTCCTCAATCCAGAAATTAGAATCATAAATACAAATTGAAGTGGTTTGGAACTACTATTGAGACGGAAAAAACGCTTAAATGATTTCCAAAGGGATTTTCTATCCCTACCCCTGCAAAAAACGCCACCCCGTCCCCCTCACATCCTTTTCTTTTTTAATTTTTAATTAAAAGTTACAATTTTGGTCCCTAAACTCTTCTCATTTATTTACTTTATACCATTTGGTTTTATAATTTACATTCTACATTTTTATTATATTAACACATATAAGTGTATATTAACTAAAATACGTTAAAAAAGTAACTTTTAATTTTAACAATTTACACCATTATAATCGTCTCATCAATACCTTCGAAATGAACCCAATATTGAATATTTTTTGATTTAAATATATTATTATATGTAATATATTGTACCTTGGTTAATCGATTTTTTTTTTGAAAAAAGAGAAAACGCATCACATCGAACGTAAGTTTTTAACATAAAGATAATAAACATAATAACTATATTGCGTATTTTTTTTATTCCAACAAATTCCAACTTTTATTATTAATTTAAATCAACATAGTCACGAGTACGAGTACGCTCTATAAGTTCTTCATACATATCTAATCTACGTTGGCATAGGATAATCCACGACATTGCATCTGGAAGTGCATGATATGTCCAATGGTGTATGAGTGTGGGCATTGGGTAATCTCCTTTTAGTACCACCTTTATGTAATGATTACCATTAACATGCACTATTACAATTGACTTGTCATGGGATGATGACGACGGGTGTGTCCTGAATGGCAAGTATGTCGCATTGCCTTCCATATTGAGAACATGTAATATGACATTGAACCTTGAAGCAGTTAGAATTCTCATTTCAGGCATAACGATCCAATTTATATGTGGTGCAAAGGCGTCCTTCTCGAACCAATTCAACGCGGCGTAAATTCTTTGGCACTCGTTGTAGCCAATCACATTAATGTAATAAGCATAATTCTCAGTTAGTTCACCCATTAACTCTGTGCGGATAGTGTCCCATGCATCTTCATGACGACCCAAACAAATAGATATGACTCGAAATCCACAATTTCCATCGCCCAATACATCTTGTATTTGTGTGATGTATGGATGAAATAAACTCGGGATTTGATCAAGATATGGATTTGTGGGGGTGGGTTGTCGTTGGAAGTTGGAGCTATGCCTCGCTGATTCTTGATGACCAAAATCTTCAGAGTTGATAAATGCTGGCGCGTTAGAACAACTGCGTCTACGAGGGTCTTCAATAATCTTTTTCTTTTGAGCTTGATTCTTTAGAGAAGGACGTCCACAAGTGGTTCTATGAGCCGAGGGTTCATGAAACAACGTTTTTTCTGGCATTATTATATCCTTTAATTTTTTTAACAAGCTTTTGCGACCAGAAACTGATTGTTTATTGAAATTTTCTCTAAACATATGAACTTCATCGTCACATTGAATATCGTCATCTTGTGCGGACACACATGGCGAAAAATCAAGTGTTTTCCAAAATACATCAATCGCATCAAGTGGAATGAGTATGTTTTGACATGTATACATTGCTTGTTCATGCGCACATGGCAACCCATGACTTGTACGCAGTTTACAACCACAATTTTCAGAAAATACGTTAGTCTTGAAAGACCGCTCATGTTCACTGTAAATCATATCAAGTGCATAAAATGAAACAAAGCCCGACAAATTTTCAAAATGTCGGTTTTGAAATAGATGTTTCCTAATATTTTTACTTATTTCAAAACTTGCTTTGATCGATGTGTCTTGTGATTCAATTACAGTATGAATATGAGATAAATTTTTTTTTAAATCTGCTTGTGTAGACTCCAAATATTTTTTTAATTTTGCATGTTGGCTTTCAACTCTATTTGTTGTATGATTTCCAAAATTTAAAAATTGATCAACCTATGCAGATACAAACATTTCCTTATATGGCGTCAACCATACACGTTCCAAGTAATTTAAAACACCTGAAAAATATAACAAATATACGTCAATATCTTTAGTAATAATGGTTAAACTTTTTATATAAAAAATACCTGGATAATTGAGCAACATTTCTTGGAGTTGTACCAAATTGTACATGTACAATTCTTGATTTAGAGATTCAAGTAATTGCACCCATGCTTGATGAAAATAATTCCACGTTTGAGACTCATGTATCAATGGTTTACAATGTTTCACAATATTCTGATAGATATGTCATCTACAAAGCAAGTTTTTAGCACCAGGAAATACCACTTTGCATGCATTAATCAAAGCCAACTCTCTGTCTGTTACTATGGCAACCGGGTAAAAGTTATCGTATATTTTGGACTTTAGACATTCTACGTATATTTTGGACTTTAGACATTCTAACGCCCAAACAAAATTTGATACTTTTTCTTGATGCATGAAAACAAATGCTATGCAAAATGTTTTGTTTGTTGATGTTACACCAACTATCTCAAGAAGAGGCATATCGTACCTGTATATAATACACAAAATAATAATATTAAACAAAATAATAATATTAACATTAATATAATACACAAAATAATAATATTCCCGTACCTATTTGTTTTATATGTGGCATCAATGACCAACACTTGTGGGAATGCACGCCAAAGCTCCAATGATTTTGGATGAATGAAAAATAAATCTTCCAACTCGTTTGTTTCATCATTTGCACGAGTCTCAAAATCATAATTTTTTTCAACAAAAAAATCCACAACAACCTGCATATTTGGTCTTCCTGCCTCGTTTCTTGTCTTAATTTTTTGAACTTCATTGTATATTGTCTTTGACGTAGATGCATTTTCCACATGTCTACCCTTTAACGTGGATAAAATGTATCGTGGCTTGACATGTTGGGCTGATAGATCTTCAACTAGTTGAACTTCAGGTTCGTTCAGCCGCATTGCATATGGATGACCCTCCATATATTGTGCAACGACATGATTATGTGTATCACACACAACCCTCAACGTCCACCAATGATGCTTAGATGAATATAGCGCTATCAACTCAAATGGACAGTCAAACTTTCTTGTTCCAGTATGACGACTGGAAAATTTGTCACCTTTATAAACCCCACTATGTTCACACATAAACACGATTTTATAAACATCTCCATTTGGCTTAGTCTTTGATCTTTTGGTAACAACAACGACACCAACCGAACGTCCCACATTATGCACCCAGTCAGTTATTTATTCTCGAGATTCGAACGCCTGAAATTATTATATATTGTTACTAGTGTTGGGCCCGTGCATTGCACGGGAGGATAAATTTTTTGTTGGAATATTGAACCGAGTTAAAATGAAACGTAATTTATCTGTTAACAGTTAATGAAATACAATGTGAAAAACGAATGTATTTTCATAAGTGGTTAACTTGCATATATTCTTAATCGTTTGTTGTTATGAGTTTGTGCAATAATATTGGTAATAGTTTTGTATTATATTATTTAAAACTCAAACGACATGTCTCACAACATATCACTATTATTGAAATAATTATAAATATGAACATACGTTTTTACAGATTTTGCAATTTTTCTGAAACCTCCTCGACAACACTTGACAATCACTTTGAACGTATAAATCTGTAGATTAATTAACAACATTCAACCCACATCAAATATGACAAAGAAAATAAATGATTTATATCTTTTGTAACCGGCAACTCAACTCGTATAGTTCAAATTCACTCAGTACCACTTGAAAATTTATCTGACTATTGACTTCAAGACCTCATAGTATTAGTCGATAAAAATAAATATATGTATATATATCTTATTCCCCTACTTCGAAAAATATGATTGTGGCTTTGAAAAATATAAACAAATCCTCAGTAAATAAAATATAAAAAAGTAGTTTTTCAAAGAAACAAAAATATAGTGGAATACCTTTTGTTCAGTTGCAGGTTCCGCCATTGACACCCGACCGTTCGTCTTCTTCTTGTACTCGGATGATACATAGAGAAGCTATATATATTTATAGTGAATGTAGAGAATATTTTAAAATCTTTTATTTTCATTTTCGATTTTACATTTAAATGTAAATATATTAAAAATATGGAAGAATATTTTTATATCTACATCGTTTCTATTTTATTTTCTTTACACTTGGTTAATTTGGAAAGTATTGCGGAATATTTTTATTTTAAAGAATACGATAATTTATTAGTGTATCTCGTTATTTTTTATTTTTAATTCATATCTACCTTCTTATTTTTTCTTTTAATGCTCGTGAAAAAAAATACGTGTAGATTTTATATTATGCTAATATAAAATACGTGTAGATTTTATAAAATACGTGTAGATTTTATATTAGCAAAAAAAATACGGAAGAAAAAAGAGTTTATATTACATCTCATTATGTAAAAAGATTTTATAAAATAAAATATTTAAAAATCATTATGACATGTAATTAAAAAAATACGGAAGAAAAAAGATTTTATATTACATCTAATTAATATGTATTTAAATGTAAAATCTACATTTAAAATAGATTATGTTAATATAAAATCTATTTTATAAAATCCTTCACCAAAAAAACAAATATTTATATTAATAAATGAGTATCCATTTCACAAATAGATGATTATGTGAGATATTGTGCTTGAAAAGGTTGTACCAAAGCATTAAGAAATTGTAAATTAAGTAATTGGTTTTAATTAGTTGTACCTTGTGCTTAAAATTTTGTAATTAAGAGTTTTTTATGTCGTTTTTATAATATAGTATAGATAATCTTCACTTGTACCCATAAGTTAAAATTAACATAAATGGTAGTCATCATAATATTGTACCTGGTTGGTGACAAATTATGATGTTGGTGTCATATCTTCTCCCATGTTTGTCATATGCAACTTTAATCTCTCTCTCTCTCTCTCTCTATATATATATATATAGAGAGAGAGAGAGAGAGAGAAAGAGAGACGAAGAAGAAGAGACTTAAACTTTGAACCGAGAGTAATTGATTTGAACGATTGTTATATAGAAGATGTTTGGTGATTCGAACGATCGTAATTGATTCCCCATGTGAATAAACCACCAATGTTCAAAAACACAATCATTATTATTCTCTTACTATAGATCCACATGTTGAATAAACCACCAAACTTAAATTATGCATAAATCCTCATTGGATGCTAGTTCATTTTATATATATATATATATATATATATATATATGTATATATATATATATCGATTTCCTTAACGTATTTTAAAACTTTTTTTTTAACATATAAAAAAATAATTAAATCCAAAAATATTCAATATTGAGCTCATTTCGAAGGTATCGAAGAGACGATTGTAATGATGTAACTTGTTAAAATTAAAACGTATTTTTTTAATGTATTTTAGTTAATATACGACTATATGTATTAATATGGTGATTGTGTAAAATTAAAATTAGAAAAATAAAAGGTATAAAGTAACTTAATTAACTAATTATAGGGGTATAAACTGTAAATATAAATAAAAAATGGGGGTGCTATTTGCACCAAAAAGGTGCAAATAGTATTGCAATGTTTTCCGATCCAATCATTTAAGTGTCATATTATTTATTATATATTATTATTATTATTATTAGAGGTATCTTATATATATATATATATATGTTTTAATATATATAAATTTATATATATAGGGTCAGGTTCACGTGAGACCAAGTTGTTTCCGTGAGACCGCGTGAGACCAAGCCTTCAAACATGAAACTTCACACCGAAACACTGTGAAGGTAAAAAAACATTCGAACCTTCATAATGTAATCACACTATTAAGGTAAAAAAACCTAAACCAAGTTTAAAAAAATCAAACCTTCACAGATAAAAGATTGTGAAGGTATATCCGAACCTTCATAGTGAAGACGTTGTGAAGGTAAAAAAAACGAACATTCACAGCGAAAAACACCGTGAACGTAACATTTACGGTGTTTTCCCTATGAAAAGTTCGATTTTTTTTACATCCACAGTTTTTTGGTGTGAAGTTTCATACTTTAAAGTTTGGTCTCAACGGTCTCACGGAAACTGTTTGGTCTCACACGAACTCAAGTCTATATATATATATATATTATCTTTATATATATACATATATCATATATATATATATATATATTTTGATTTTATAAATTTATAAAATGTATTTATATATATTTATATATATATATATAAGGTCAGGTTCACGTGAGACCAAGTTGTTTCCGTGAGACCGCGTAAGACCAAGCCTTAAAACATGAAACTTCACCCCGAAACACTGTGAAGGTAAAAAACATTCGAACCTTCATAATGTAATCACACTATGAAGGTAAAAAAAACTAAACCAAGTTAAAAAAAATCAAACTTTCACAGATAAAAGACTGTGAAGGTATATCCGAACCTTCACAGTGAAGACGATGTGAAAGTAAAAAAAAACGAACATTCACAGCGAAAAACACCGTGAACGTAACATTTACGATGTTTTCCCTATGAAAAATTCGATTTTTTTTACATTCACAGTTTTTTAGTGTGAAGTTTCATACTTTAAAGCTTGGTCTCACCGGTCTCACGGAAACTGTTTGGTCTCACGCGAACTTAAGTCTATATATATATATATATACATATATATATCTTTTAACCTATTATTATAATTATATATATATATATATATATATATATTTTTTTTTTGATTTTTGTTTGGGTAAAAAATAACCGAGGTCCTTTGTCGTACATCTTTAGATTCCAAACAGTCCATTAGCCCATAGTCGCACGACCAGAGAAATAACTGACGTCCTTCCTTGGAGCGACTTTGACCAGACTATCAAAACCCGTCCATGATGGCTGTCGTACGACAGGATTTCAGTTACTAATTTACAACATACTTTATATTACATTTAATGCAGGATTTTAGGTGTTTAATTCCCGTAAAGATCTAATTGATTGGGTACGCAATATGGGATATTCAATTGGTTTCGTTATTGTTATTAAAAGAAGCAATAGTGATAAAGTAGAATTTCAATGTGATTGTGGTGGTACATACAGGAGTAACAAAACCTCTAGTAAACATACTGGCACAAAAAAACAAATTGTCCATTTAACTTGGTAGGGAATCATTTGGGTAATGATTGTTGGACTTTAGCTATGATATGTGATGCACATAATCATGATATTGCATTACATTTGGAGGGAAATGCATATGCAAGACGATTGTCTGAAAATGAAGCTCGATTGGTGGAAGATTTGTCAACAAACAATGTGAAACCTAGAGATATTTTATCAACAATAAAGCAGCAATATCCAGATACGTGTCTACAAAGAAAACTATATACAATCAACGCCAGAAAATTCGACTTCAGAAGGCGGCAGGTAGAACTCCAATGCAAGTTGTGATGTCATTTTTACATGAAGAAGGCTACGTTTTTTATGATCGTGCAAACAACTCGACTACGTAGGTTGTGAAGCTGAAGTCCAAATGTTTACTGAGGAATTTAACAAGCAATCGAGATCCGGTAAGTTCAGTTTACTGAGGAAGCTAAAAGAGATAGCCAGTGGATCAAAAACATCGGTTCGTGAACCTGTTGTTAACAAGACTACTCGTGGACGACCCTCGTTGAAGGATAAGCTTTTCAGAAAAACTCATGTTGATCCCTCATTTCCGACTCATGTTGACCCGTCTTTTATAAGTGAAAGACCCCTTAGACGTAGCAGTTCGAACGCGTCTAGATTTGTTGACAAGGAAAAAATGAGCTACCAAGAACCAGCGAGACACAGTTCTTTCATGTTCAAAAATAATAATGCACATCCATACATCATTCAATTTCCAGCATTGTTTCACTAGGGATGGCAGAAAACCCCGAACCCGACGGGGAAACCCGAAACCCGACTAAGTTAGGGTCGGGTCGGGTTAAACAATTTCGGGTCGGGTCGGGTAACGGGGATTTTTTCGGGGATTTTATCGGGTTCGGGGACGGGGCAAGGTATCCCCGCCCCGATATATATATTTATATTATTAAAAATAAATTTATATATATATATTATAATAAAATTATATATATATTATATAAAAATTATATATATTATATATAAAACTATTTATATATATTATATATAAAATTATTTATATATATATTGTATAAAATTATATATATTATGAAATTATATATATTATGAAATTATATATATAATTATATAAATAAAATATTAAATTATCGGGTCGGGTTCGGGGATTCCCCATCGGGTCGGGTTCGGGGACGGGGCATAAAAAATCCCCGACGGGGCGCCCCGAATAAAAACCCAACGGGGAACGGGGCGGGGACGGGGATGGGTTTCGGTTTTGGGGACGGGGACGGGGGACGGCAAACCCGCCCCGAACCCGCCCCGTTGCCATTCTTATGTTTCACCCTTACATCAAGCAGGTACATGATGTGATAGGTGATGGAAATTGCGGATTCCGAGTAATAGCTGTCTGGATGGGTCTCCATGAAGATGCATGGCCCACAATTCGGTATAACTTGATGGAAGAGTTAGAGCAATACAAGACAGAGTACATCAACGCTTTTGGAGGTGAACATTGGGATATTACTTACAACACTCTAAACTTCTTTCGATCAGATCAAGGTGCATCATTTGAACACTGGATGACAATGCCTAAAATAGGTGTCTTGATTGCTTCAAAATATAATGTGATATTACATGTTATAAGTATGACCGACAGTGGGACGTACTTGCCGCTTAGGTCCACTCCTCCATTGTGGTATGAACATGTTCTTTTTACAATCGGATACGTTAATGGTAACCATTATGTCAAATTAGATATGGAAGAAGGATATCCGTTTCCGCAAATTGTATCACTTTTTTTCCATCACAGTTATCGGTGCGCTGCTGGATGGGCTACCCCGTATTCAGAGTGAATAAAGAAGTACATGAAGCTTTTACGTGTTAATTGTACTACGGATAATGTTATTTTAGAATAATCGAATGTAATATAGATTATTTTATGTTCTATTTATATGTTAAATTGCAATATTTATGTTTTATTTTTATAATTATTAAATCGCAGTATTTATGTTTTATTTTTATAATTATATAATTAAAAAAATTAGTAATATTTATATTTATAAATATTTATTTATTTTCAAATCAAAACAAAAATATATAATAAAAATATATAAACAAAAATATATAATAAAAAAAAGACAACTAAAAGACAAAAAAAAACAAATGATTTTTTGCAATCATTTGGTGCATTTAGCAAAAGAAAAAGTGTATTTAACCTCCCCTTAAAAATCTTTTGAAAATTTTGTTTTGTCCTTTTGTTGTCTACAATGTGAGGAGAGATAGGGTTTAGGAGGGGGTATGGATTTTATAGGGGGGTAGGGTTAGCAACACCCTTTCCAAAACGAGGCTTCTCCCAAAACGGGGATTTTGAACAGTGATGCTTACTTTGAATTTTCCGGGTGTTACAATCCTCCTCACCTTGAAAATGATTTCGTTCTCGAAATCTTGACCCGAAATCATATATTAAATGAAGTAGAACTTAAATTAGGTTATATATTAAAATTTTGAAAATAAGACATTAAAAACGTAAAGAAAAACAAATATCTCATTATGATAATTGTGCATTAGGCCATGGCGTGCCATGGGCTTAACGTGACGTGACACACAAGCCTTGGTGTCATGGCGGCTATGCGGCGAGTTTTTTTAGAACAATGAAAAATACCATCTATCAAAAACCAATATCTATCAAATGACATTATTTTTCTTCATACGATGTTGTAAATTAAGCAAAACAAATGTAATATGATAAAAAAACATTATCTACAATCAGTAAAAATATTATATAACATTAAAATATGTAAAATAATAATAGTATAACCATGTATTTGGTTTACTTTTTATAAACTTGATATATATACAATATTAGTAGAATGTATTATTCGGTTTAACCGAATTAGGAAAAATTTAACCGAAAACCGAACTGAATAACAATCTTTATTCGTTTAGCCGAACCGTTTAATCCGAAAATCGAATAACCCGAAACCGTTTAACCCAAATTTTATTCGATTCGGGTGGTTTATTCGGTTTCGGTAAATTTTGACACCCTAACCAAAAGAACAAAATCCACAATAAACATACCATAAAAACTATAATAAGAAAATATCAAAATACACGAACCAAGTCTACAATTCACTCTTAAATATTTGTTGAAAAATACATTTAACCTATATATATATATTTTATATAAAAACTACTATTGTGAAGTTTTTATAAGCTTAATTTAATGAAATTTAATGAGTCGGTAATGATACGAAGAAGAAGAAGAATGAAGAAGAAGAAGGGAAAAAGGAAAAAATAAAATAAAATATAAAAGTTTGTATAAGAACCTCCTTTTCCTTTGGAGATGCTCTTAATCACCACATAAAGCAAAAAAACAATGAATGATTGACAGTTGACACGTACATATACTCACCTCTAGCCTCCTGCTAAAACACCCACTCTCCCTTTACTTGCTTTCTATCATCACTAGTGTTCGACACCACACGTTGCACGGTAACGATAAATTTTATGAAAATGTTAAAGTTAAATGGTCGATTATCACATGTCATATATTAAACAAATATGATTCGATATTACGCTTGATATGAAATTATTTAATCATCCTCGATTGTTTCTTTTGATATATATAATTAATTAATAAGTTGTACATCATCAAACTTTGTAATTGACTCAAAATGATAAAATAAATGTGTGAGACTAATGATTATTATCATATGGTGTATAATTAGAATTATTTTATCATAACTCATAATATATCGACTTATATCCTCTACATATATTCCCATAAAATATTTGATTTATCATGCCAATGTGATGTTACCTAGCTTTGCATAATTGTGAGACATTTTGATAATTTTCCTTACATTTGTTGTAATGTATTCGTTTGCAACCTTGACCAAAAACGCTCTTTGAAACCCTCATTTTCCAAATCTACGATTGCACGAAAAGTAACAGTAGTCGTCAATATTGTCACCACTTCGACTCTAGGAGTCCGATTGAGTTGTTAATTTTTCATTTCATTTGTTCGAGTTTTTCGATCTACTTGAGACTATTTCTTCATAGTTTGGTTTCTTGATAATTTTATTTGAAAAAATAGCTTTTAATCATTTTATGTAAAATGGAAGGTATTATATTGGTTCTAATTTATTTTTCTCTTTATGGTTTGATTTTAGGTTAAATTAAAAAATGAAACCGAAATAATTTATATATTAATAATTGTAGTAATTTATTATTTCTAATTTTATATATTTGGTTATTCTAGTTTAATCTTTATATATTGCTTTTTTTGTCTTCTTCTATACATATTAATTTTAATAAGTTTTAGTTATGATTAAAATTTTAATTATATATATTGATTCTAAATGTATTGATCATAATTAGTGATATTAAATGTAATAATTTTTTTGTTTAATGTATTGATGATATTAAATACATTAAATGTAATCAATATTGCATTTATTAATAAAGGGGTTAATAATAAGTATTTAGTTATATATTGATTCTAATATATATATATATATATATATTATATATATTGGTTCTAATTTCATTTATATTTATATATTAATTTTAATAATTTTTTTTAAATGATAATATTATTTTAATGTTATATATTTACTTAAAATAATAAAATCATTATATATTGTATCAAAACTGAGTTGAACTCATATGGACGGTCATTTAGTAAATATACAGTCTTTTAAGTAATTTATATGAAGAGTGTTGTGTAATTAATATAACCGACAATTATCACAAAGTATTATAAGCTAGCGTCATCTTCATTTTATTTATTCATATTAATTATAAATTTATAATCAATTTATTATCATGTAGATACAGATAAAAATATACATATTATTATATTCAAGTGTCATTTAAATAGAATTATACATATTAATCATAATTTCATTTACATAATGTTTTTTAAATATATTAATTATATATAATTATATTCATTGATTGTTATGTAAATAAATAATTTGAATTCTCTTATATAAAAGAATAAAGAAATTTGGGTGTAATTATAGAAGATGAACATTCTAATTAAATTAATGTTTTATAATAATTACATTAATAAAAAAGACAAAAATTAAGAAAAATGTAAATAAAAAAAATAAAAATATACATATGTTGATCGTGAAGAAGCCCTTTGTTTTTGTTATCTACTCTTCAGTTTTACTCTTTATCTTTTATCGAACCAACTGGTACACATCGAATATGGCAAATCTGAAAACCTAAACCCAATACAAATAACATTATTGCATGCTTTTGATTATAGAAGTTCAAACCTTATTTGTCAAAATTTAATCAAGACATAATGTAGAAACAAAACTTTATCCCATCTATGTATTAAAGAAAAAAACATTTTTTTTCCGGTTTTCCATTATAAAGAGGTTAATCAAGACATAATTGGTAAAAAGGGAGATAAGTTAACCTTCGATTGACATTGAGAAACTGAGACGAAGACGAAGTATAAAAGGGAATGACTTATTCATCAAACCCTATTGACGAAGACGTTGATAAATGTACATAGAGAGAGGTAGAAGAAAAAAAGAAATATCATGAAATTAGAGCTCGAACCAACTGGTACGCATCGAATGTAGGCAAAACTGAAAACCTAAACCCAATACAAATAACATGATTGCATGCTTTTGATTATAGAAGTTCAAACCTTATTTGTCAAAATTTAATCAAGGCATATTGTAGAAACAAAATTTTATCCCATATATGTATCAAATTAAAGAAAAAACATTTTTTCGGTTTTCCAATATAAAGAGTCTAATCAAGACATAATTGGTAAATAGAGAGATGGGCTAACCTTCGATTGACATTGAGAAACAAAGATGAATACGAAGTAGAAAAGAGAATGACTTATTCATCAAACCCTATCGACGAAGACATTGATAAATGGACATAGAGAGAGGTAGAAGAAAAAAAAGAAATATCATGAATTAGAGGAGGATGTCCTAGGAGATGAAGGATTTTCCAATTAAATGTAAATCATAAATGATTAATTAATTTTCATCAATGAGAAATTAGCAAAAAGAGTAATTAAAGAAAATTGTTTTTATTTAAAAAAAATCAAAACTATGAGAAAAAAGATAAATGAGAATGGAGTCTTCTCATTGTGCCACATAAGCAACTATAGGTTTTTCTTTTAAATATATATAGATAGATTAGTAGACACCCACAACCACAACCACCACCACCATGGTGAAAGCAATCAGAGTTCATCAACACGGCGGCCCTCAAGTCATCCATCACCTTATCTATCTCCCTTAATAACTTTCTTTGATTCCAAAACTAATATTAATAAATGGTCGATGGTTACAGGTCTTGAAATGGGAAGATGTGGAAGTTGGAGATCCGAAAGAGGGGGAGATCCGGTTGAAGCATAAAGCAATTGGGATTAATTTCTTAGACGTCTATATGCGTGAAGATCTAAGAAAAACCTCCCCTCCCTTGCCATACATTCCAGGTGTGGAGGGAGCCGGAGTTGTAACGGCGGTCAGTGCCGGAGTAACCACCTGCAAAGTCGGAGATATTGTGGCTTACGGTACGTTGAACGTCGGATCTTACTCTGAAGAGCGAATACTTCCGGCAGAGCGAGCGGTGCCCGTTCCTTCTTCCATTGATCCGGTTGTAGCAGCTTCCGTCATCTTTAAGGGATTAACTGCACAAGTCTTGGTCCAACGAGGCTTTAAGGTCACAACAATCTTGATTAAAAACAGTTTCAAATGTATAAGCAATATAAGCAATCTCAAACACCCCATAAATAACAACTTATTAGAGCATCTCCAATGGAGGTTCTTACAAGAACCTCATTTTTACACTTTTTGGTGTCACCTAATTTCCAACTCACCAATTTAAAATTTTATATAAAAATCCACATTGATAGTTCTTATAAGAACCTCATGTCAACATCAATAATTATTATATATTAATAAATAAATATCAAATATTTAATTTAACTACCAATAAAAATGAGAAAATTGTCATTTCACACAAACTTCATGGTAAGAACCAAGGTTCTTATTTAAGAACCTAGAGGGCTTTAGGTTCTTATAGGAACTCTCCACAATGCTAGTTCTTATAAGCCATTGCACTTTTTGCTTATAAAAACTTTGCATTGGAGATGCTCTTAGCTTATTACATTTTGGTACTACCATAAGCTAACGACAACACTGTTTATAAAACTCCGATTTGACATCATATAATCTAAGCACTTTTATATAAATGCATAAGTTGTTTTAAATAAGCAAATCCTACACACCCCTAAAAAATAATGATGACCACAGGTTGATCGTGGGCACACAGTTCTGGTCCATGCGGCGGCCGGTGGAGTCGGATATCTGGTTTGCCAGTGGGCAAGTTCCGTCGGAGCCACCGTGATCGGAACTGTGTCGACCAAAGAGAAGGTTGTGCAGGCGAAAGAAGATGGATGTCATCATGTCATTCTTTACAGAGATGAGAACTTTGTGGATCGTGTGATGGAGATAACATCCGGCAAAGGGGTCGATGTCGTCTACGATTCCGTCGGGAAAGACACCTTCGATGTACGTCCATAATTCGATGGTTTAATTAATTAATTAATTAATTTGTGGGTTAATTAATTTCAAATGGAATTTAGGAACTAATTAATTACTGTACGTGTTTAATTAATCATTGAAGGGATCACTGGCTTGTTTAAAACCTCGTGGACTTATGTGCCATTTTGGAATGGCATCGGGTGAACCTGAGCCAATAGCTTTCGATAAACTTTCAAGCAAATCTCTATTCTATACTTTTCCCGCATTGAAGGCATACACCGATGATCGACAGGAGTTGCTTGTAGCTGCTGAAGTGTTGTTTGGTAATGTTGCAAAGGGAGTGTTGAGGGTTCGTGTGAATCACAAGTATCCTTTGAGTCAAGCTGCTCAAGACCAGACAACGAGTGATTGATTTAGTACTATTGGATGTTTTCATGGTGTTTGTGTACTAATGGATGTTTTGTATGCTTTGTGTTGTTGCTTCGGAAGTGGTTGAATAAACTTATGTTTAGCAACTGGTCGATGAACAAGCGGTTGACTAATAAGTTATCCGTATATACTATTTGTTAGCAAAAGTGTTATCTTTTGATTAATAAGTTAGCTGATAAACTAGTATTCTTTAATTAAAAGTAGGTGTTAAAGTAAAATGACATAGAAAATATGTTTGAAATATTCGTACAAAAATATTAGGGGCATTGTTAATGTCAAAAAATCGTCCAAAAGGATAACTTAGGGGCTGTTTGTTTACCTCTTAATGGTTCCATTAAGAGGTAACATCTGAATCGTTAAGAGGTAAATCTTGTTTGACAAAAAAAAATGTCTGCCTCTTAATGCTTCCAAAACCTTCTGAATGATTTTGTGTCTTGACCCTGCCTTAACCATTCAGAGCCTGATTTCATCCTGAACAATTTGCAAACAACCATATTTCATTTCGCATTATATCCTAAGAGCCTCTTAATCATTCTGACCACTTAATCATTATGCACCTAATCATTCAACAACTGCCAAACAGCCCCTTAAGGTTGATGTGGAGCTTTTAACAATTAAAGAAAGGAATCGATCGACAAAACGTGCGACATAAATAAAAATAAAGAGATAAGGAATTTGGTGACGCGGAAAAACCACAACGAGAAAAAAACCGCGCACGACAAATAGAGTCGTCGATGCACTATGGTCGCCAAGCAGGGGCGATGTCCTTGCGTATTAGATGTCGGGGTTACAATGGTTTTCAATATAAGCAAAAATAAACTTAATCGCTAATAACAATCGTGTGTCGTGTGTAAAATGTTTAAATCGTGCGCTTCAATATTGCGTCGAATATTCTTTTTGAGAGAATAGAAATAGTTCTTGATAGTAAGCTAGTGTTCTTCTGATTATGTGCCCCCCTAATGAGGCTGAGATCTTTGTATTTATCGTCTTGATCGTCATAAATGTTTCTTTGAGTACTTGAGTAACGGTCGGAGATTTTAATGATCTTGATATCTTCTGTCGGTTATAGCCGTTGGTCTTTAAGGGCATTGATTCTACATTAAATAGACCAAAAAGAAACTTTTTTGTCGTACGTTAGTATAGTCGTGGTCGTAAAGAATCTTACGACCGACAAATGATTTTGACAAACACACAATCAAAGGTCGTTACTAAGGCTCGATCTATGTTTTCGAAAGTGACGACATGATTTATAAATATATATGGCGGACAAGATCTCATCTTAATACAAAGTTAGTCGTGAGAAATGTATCATCAATGTTCTCTGTCGTGGTCGTGAATTTTGACCCAAACAAGCATATTTGAGAAAAAAAAATCTCCTGTAAGTTATTTTAAAAAACTAATACAAAACCATATAATACTTAGGAGTCATTAACCCAACCACTAACCGGTAAGCACTTGCCAGTAAAAGTCAATACAACTTTTTTATCGGGTAAGATTATAGTCTATCAAAATTTTATTGTATGCGACAATTTACCTAATAAGCTTGTCATACTCACTTATCGGATATGACTCTCAATTCTTATCATTGCTTTTAGAGCGTAAGATTTTTGGTTCTTATCATGTTCATCCGATAAAGCAAATGACATGGTAAGCATTTAGTAAACCACATCTTAGTATAATTTTGAAAGTTGAGTGATGGACAAAGACGATTTTAATGAATTATTTAATATTTTAGAACGTGTTTAAGAATAACAAAAGCAGAGATCAAGAAAATATGTAAATTCTTATTAATAATGTCATTTAAATAGAGATGAATTTAGGATGAAAATAAAACATTTATTATAACAAATCGTAATACTTTTTTTTTTGAAAGGAACAAATCGTTAAAAATTATTCTTTCAATTATGAGTAAATTACGTTTTTCGTCCTTATGGTTTGTTGAAAATTTCGTTTTTCGTCCTTGGTCTTTTTTTATTACATTAATAGTCACTATGGTTTGTATTTTATTTCCTTTTTCGTCCCTGCCCTGACAGTTGTTAGTTGTCATCCGTTAAAAAAGATTTTCCCTACTTTATTGTATTAAATTCTTTTTTTCTCCACCAGCCCACCTTTTTCTCTCTCCTCTGTTTAGAAAAAAACATACACACACACACATATATATATATAGAAAGAGAGAGAAATACTCTCACCAAAACTAAACCCAGAACTTCTGTTATTAATTCCTCAACATAAGACCCAGACCTGTGTTTACCTTCTTTTAATTTCTTCATTGAAACCTTTTACAATATTTTGAGTTTGACTCCATGCATCAATGGCGGTGGTAAACTTTTACCTTTTTTTTTTCTTTTCTTCCCCCCTTTAACAATATTGTTCTTATATATCCAATGAAGAAAAATCAATGATACTTTTAATTATGATTTGATAAAACAAAATGATAACAAGGTCGATGATCACAACAAGAACTAGATAAATAAACGCCAAAAAACCTCTACCTAAACCCTCCGAATGAACAGGTCCTGATCGGAGCAGTTTGTGTGTGTGTATGTCAACGAAGATGATCGATTGTTTATGGAACTCGAAAAACAGATATGTAGGCAGGGCTGGGATGTGGTCGCTGATAGTAAGGGGAGGGGGTGGGTCTCCGGGAGAAGAAATAAAGATAGAGGATGGCGAAGGTAGTGGGTGGCCGAGGGGATGAAGAAGATGAAGAGTGGGTCAGATTTTTGGTCCCTACATCTGGGTCACGGAGACACATGACCCGTAATGGGGGATCGGGTTGGGTTCGGTGAGGGAGGGAAGAAGGGGTTGATGGTGATCGACGGTGGTGTTCATCGTGGCCACGGTGGTGCGAGAAAAGAGAAAACAGCAGGAGAAGGGAGGAGGTAGGAAAGATGTTATGGTGAAGAAGGGAAGGATTTCGATGGTGACTGGTGAGGGAAGAAGGCCGGTGGTGGTGCCGGACGGACGACAGTGGTGTTCAAGGGGGGGGGGGGGGGAGAAGAGAGGTATTGGTTTGTGGAAGAAGAAACGAGTAGTAAATGGTGTTACTTGGGGAAAAGTTAAAAAGGAAAAGTTAAAGCTGACAAAAATAACATACTTAATGGCAATTTTAACGGTTATTAGCTTTAGGGACGAAAAACGAAATAAATTGCAAACCATAGTGACTATAAATGTAATAAATAAAGCTCAGGGACGAAAAACGAAATTTTTAACAAACCACAGGGACAAAAAACGTAAGTTACTCTTCAATTATTTTCTCTTTGATAAACCCACATAATCCTTCAACAGAAATGTGACTTTTCTTATACAAATTTTAGCAGGTTTCTTGTATTGTTAAGATATATGACATTCTTCTTTAACAACAAATTTTAAAATCTACTTGTTTTTTTTTATGATGATGAATCTCGAAAAAGTAATACCAACATTTTAAATTTTTTGGCAAATTACATTTATCGTCCTTGTGACTTATTCAAAATTATGATTTTCGTTCATTTGATTTTGAAATTACGATTTTCATCTTTATTTTTAATAGTTTATTATTATTTTCTTTCTTGTAATTTAAAATTATTGTTGTTTTCATCCTTATAATTTTTATTCATTTTTATTTTAGTCACTCACAAAAATTTTGGGTCAGCATTGACCATTGGTAAGAGGTCTCTGGCTTTGATAAATGACGAATGTAAATCGTTGTTTATAAAGAGTGTTTTTGGTACACTGGACATAACAAAATGTGAAACAAAGTGGAACAAGGGTTCCACCCCACCCCATGGAACAAAGTGTAACAGACATATATTTTACTAATATAACCTCAAAATTAAACTTAATTTTCTTCAACAACATCAAATATGCTTTCCTGCTTACATTTTATTCAAATTTTATTTGGGTATAAAAAGTAGAGGCACTAAACTTTTAAAGGTACATCGGATATTTGAAAATACAAGAAACATGAACTACAAAACTTAAAAAAGCCTCGAAACAGTGGGTTTCAGCTAAAAACACATACTTTACATGCCTTTGACCACACTCTAAAGAGCTGGAGTTGTAACATCAGTTGGTGCTCCTGCAAAGTCGGAGATCTTGTGGCTTACGGTACATTGGACGTGGGGACTTAACGCCGAAGAGCGAATAATTAGATCGAGTGGGTGTCGGTTCGTTCTTCCATTGATCCCGTTACAGCAGCTTCCGTCATCTTTAAAGGATTAACTGCGCGAATGTTGGTCCGTAGTTGCTTTAAGGTGACATAGTTGTACTAGTTATTTAATTGAGGCCATGGAACGTCATTTTCAGGGAAAAATTAATGTTAGAAAATAGCTCATAACGCCTTTTCTAGATGAACACAATGTACTATTTAGGTACTTAGGGGTGTAGAGATAGAAATTATTCTCCTAGGGGTGGGTATCCAACCCTAACTGTTGTAGGTAACGGGTGGATTTATTTTCATATCCGAAGCAAGGTCAGGGCAAAGGTTGTGCGTGGTTCCAATCCGACCCCGATTAAATATTTATTTGATTTAATATATGTATATAGTGTTGTGTATACATATATAAACCCTCTATAAATGTATAAATTTATTATTAATAATAAATATATTTGATTTTCATTTCTTTTTTGTTAACTAATGGTGTCCGGGCTAACTTGAATGCACCTCGACTAATCTCAGGGACCTATAGAACAGCCGGGAAATCCTCAATGACTTTGCAGGACTTGAAAATATAGTGACAATTCATTATATTTTTAGTTCTAAAATACGGTGTTTTTATTGTTCTTACTAAACGGCTATCCAATAGGTTCCTGAACTTGTCGGCGATTAGTCGGTGCAAGGTCAGGGGAGGGGGGGGGGGTTAAATGGGGGTCGGGAATGAGGGATGCATTACTCACTCAATACGCACTCTATTTCCATAGATAGGGGTGTACACAGATTGGATTGAATGATTTGAAATATCTATACATAAAGTTTTCCCCCCTTAAAATAGTAATGGAATTTGGAAAGTGGTAATTCAACACAATTAGGTCTCATGAGACTTTTTACACATCGAAGGCACAAGTTGACCTCTTCGCTCGAAGTTGTAATTCATTTAAGGTCGAATTGGGGGGGTCAAAAATAACAGTTTGACATTAAATAACACATAACACAAAACCAAATCAACACCTATATATACCCACCTTCATCCTTCCTCCCTTTCTTGCTTTCTATCATCATTTGGAGACACCCACAACCACAACCATCATGGTGAAAGCAATCAGAATTCATCAACACGGCGGCCCTCAGGTGATCCATCACCTTTCACCTTATCTCCCTACTTTTGTCAGGTTATAGGACGTCTAAAATGTCTAGGTGTCCTAATAGAATACTTTAGTTTAGTAAAAAGCTCATATCTAAAAATGTTATAATAGGACTATAAGATGTTGGTGGGTGTTTTAACAAGTTTTTTTTTATGACACTTTTAAAAATAAAGTGTCGTATTAACAATTTTCTGAGACACTATTTGAAAACGTGTCCTATAAAAGATCAGTTTATAGAACAGTTCTCATAAGTATCTTATAAATATATCCAGCACGACACTTTATTTTTAAAAAAAATATCGTAAAAAACTTGTAAAAATGCCCTATAAATAGGATGTTTTATTGTTTGATACATATATTCTAAAGTCCTATAAAACATTCTATTAGGACACTTGGGGGTTATTTGGTTGATTTTTCATTTAGTCCTGCATGGATAAAACTGGTTGTATGGATTAACCTGTTTGTATAAATTGAAAAGATTTTTGTACGAGAGAGTTTTTTCCTAAATTGAATGGGCATGTTTTCTAATCAGGATAAGTAGATTTATAAAAAACTTGGCTTTGTGTATAAAGCTCTCCCATAAAAGTTTACTGAATAAGCCACTATCAAATGGCCACTACAGCTGACCGAATAAGCAATCGGTCCTATTAAACTCATTAGACGGCTAACAAACAGCCCCTTAGACATATTAAACGTTCTATAAACCAATTTTATTGTAGCTTCTACCTTTTTTTTAAATCTAAAACTAATAAGTATTGTTTTTATTGCAGGTTTTGAAATGGGAAGATGTGGAAGTTGGAGAACCGAAAGAGGGAGAGATCAGATTGAAGCATAAAGCAATTGGGATTAATTTCTGCGATCTGTATATGCGTAATGATCTGTTGGACATCTCCCCTCCCTTGCCATACACTCCAGGTTTAGAAGGAGCCGGAGTTGTAACAGCAGTCGGTGCCGGAGTAACCACCTGCAAGGTCGGAGATCTTGTTGCTTACGCTGTGTTTGTGTTGGAAGCGGGATCTTACGCTGAAGAGCGAATACTTCCGGCAGATCGAGTGGTGCCGGTTCCTTCTTACATCGATCCGGTTGTCGCGGCTTCCGTCATCTTTAAAGGATTGACTGCACTAGTGTTGGTTCGTCATTGCTTTAAGGTGACAACAATCTTGATTTATGTATAGTAATTCCTGGATCATTGTATAGTGGCCAATCCATGATTTTTGTGTTTTAAGGTAGATTAAACGCCTGCAAAATCGTCCAATATATTTTTAGCCTAATTTCATCGTTTCGAGGGATTTTTAAAATTTTCTTTGGTTGATTTTGAAGATTTTTTTTATTGATTTTGAGGGAATTTTTCGGTTTTTTGATTGATTTCAAAAGGTTTTTTTTGGTTGATTTTGAGTTAATTTTTTGGCTGGTGGGGTTCTTGGTCAGAAATTACCAGAACTATGGTAAAAGGTTAAAAAATAGTTTTTAAATGAGGATTTTATTTTGTTGACTGATGGTGTCTATGCTAACACGAGCAAAGTCGAATGAATCATATATGATTTTATATCGATTCAGTTGTTTGCATGTTTTCTTAAATAGATATCGTTGTCGTATAAACTCACCTCTCTCTCTCTCTCTATATATATATATAAATAAATAAAATAAGGCAAATGATTGTATGAGAAGTTGAGGTTAACGTGAGAAGCATGAGAAGTGCATCTTAAATGTTGAACACTTTTAATCTAATACACTCTCCCATGAATTGCACCTTAGAAGAGAATTGATCTGCTGCATCTTATCCTAATGTGCGTCTATTTCTCATCCAACGGTTGATAACCACTTCTCACGTTTTTCACGTTAACCTCAACTTTTCACTAGAAACCAAATTTATGATGATGACGACAGGTTGGACGTGGGCATACAGTTCTTGTCCATGCGGCGGCCGGTGGCGTCGGATCTTTGGTTTGTCAGTGGGCAAATGCCGTCGGAGCCACCGTGATCGGAACTGTGTCAACCAAAGAGAAGGCTGTGCAGGCGAAAGAAGATGGATGTGATCATGTGATTCTTTACAAAGATGAGATCTTTGTGGATCGTGTGATGGAGATAACATCCGGCAAAGGGGTCGATGTTGTCTACGATTCCGTCGGGAAAGACACCTTCGATGTACGTCCATAATTCGATGGTTTAATTAACTAATTTGTGGGTTAATTTCAAATGGAACTTATGAACTAATTAATTGCTGTGTTTAATTAATCATTGAAGGGATCATTGGCTTGTTTAAAACCTCGTGGACTTATGTGCCATTTCGGAATGGCATCGGGTGAACCGGAGCCGATAGCTTTCGATAAACTTTCAAGCAAATCGCTGTTCTATACTTTTCCCGAATTGCAGGAGTACACCGATGATCGACAGGAGTTGCTTGCAGCTGCTGAAGACTTGTTTGGTAATGTTGCAAAGGGAGTGTTGAGGGTTCGTGTGAATCACAAGTATCCTTTGAGTCAAGCTGCTCAAGCCCATGCCGATCTCGAGAGTCGAAAAACAATGGGTTCGGTTGTGTTGATTCCAGACAACGAGTGATTGATTTAGTACTATTGGATGTTTTCATTGTTGTTTGTGTACTAATGGATGTTTTGTATGCTTTGTGTTGTTGCTTCGGAAGTGGTTGAATAAACTTATGTTTAGCAACTAGTCGATGAACATGCGGTTGACTAATAAGTTACCTGTGTAAACTATTTTGTTAGTAGAAGTGTTATCTGATTAATAAGTTAGCCGATAAACTAATAATCTTTAGTTAAAATGATATAAAACAACATGTTTGAAATATTTATGTACAAAAATATTAGGGGCATATTTGAGGAAAAATAAAATCTCCTATAAGTTATTGAAATGTTATTTGAGGTAGTTTTCAAAAAACTAATACAAACCATATAATATTTAAGAGTCGTTAACCTAACCAATTATATGTTAAGCGCTTGCCGGTAAAAGTCAATACTCCAACTTTTTTATCGGGTAAGATTGTAGTCTATCAAAACTGTATTGTTGTATGCAACAATTTATCTAGTAAGTTTGTTACCCTCAATTACCGGATAAGACTCTCAATTCTTATCATTGTTTTTAGCGGGTAAAATTCTTGGTTCTTGTCATGTTTATCAAGCAAGGTAAATGATCTGGTAAGCATTTACTGGGTATCATTTACTGGGTATCGTTTAATAAACGACATCTTAGTATAATTTTGAAAGTTGAGTGATGGACAAAGACGATTTTAATGAATTGTTTAATATTTTAGAATGTGTTAAAGAATACAAAAAGAAAACTGTAAATTTTTATTAATAATATGTCATTTAAATAGAGATGAATTTACGATGAAAATAAAACATTTATTATAATAAATCATAATATTTAAAAATTATTCTTTCAATTATTTATTCTTTGATAAACCCACATAATCCTTCAAGAGAATGTGACTTTTCTTATACAAATTTTAGCAGGTTTCTTGTATTGTTAAGATATATGACATTCATCTTTAACATCTCCAATATGCAGACGATGTGATTTTTTCGGCAAATGGAATGTCGGCAATATCAAAAACCTCGTGAAAATTCTCCAATGTTTTCAAGCGGCTTCCGGGCTAAAGATCAATATCGGGTAAAGCAAACTTTATGGAGTGGGAGCTGATGGTGAAGAAATCAAATCTTGGGCGTCTAGTTTGGGATGTGAGTATGGGTAGTTACCTTTCACTTATCTTGGGCTCCTGGTGGGAAGAGCCATGAACAAAATGTTGGGTTTCCTTATGGGTTTTAGCCCATGAGGAATGCCCATATTTTTTTTTAAAGAAAAGTCTACATATATATTTCTCAGCCCTATTTTATTAAGTGTGTGTGTGCATTCATTTTGAGTTATCAGCAGCAAAAGAGAGAGCAACAAAGAGAGAGCAGAGAGAAAAACAGAAAAGAAGTGAGAGCATCTCCATTTTCGTATTTTCAGAACCCAGCAGCAGAAAACCTTCAGTTCCCGGAGATTGGACGGTTGGATCACCGTGATTTTTGGTCAGAATCTTCGCAACATCTAGGCCAACGTTTTGGACGGTGGGATCGTGGATTTGAGGTCCGTAGGTCAGGTTTTTATGAGGTTCTGCACAGCAGTAGATTTGGTTATATTTCTTCATCTTTGCTCTATTTTGATTCCATACATCTTGATGTAATTATTTCCAAGTGTATGATGGTTTTGTATGCCTCTAGTATAATCTAGAGAAGACTTTGTATTGCTCTAATATTGGTGGTAGTGGATTTTAAGCGGCTCTAGTAGTCCCGTGGTTTTACTCTCGTTTTGAGGGGTTTCCACGCTAAAATTTTGGTGTCTTATTTTGGTTGCGTACTTTCTGTTTTGGGACTGATTTTACTTGCAATTAGAATACCCTATTTGTTTGCATCCTCAAAGGTTTATTCGGGTCGGGAAAGTTTAGGCTAACGAAGATTAATTCCGCGTTTATGGTTTACCGTTAGTGGCTGCGTTTTTCCCATCATATTGGTATCAGAGCGTTTGGTTATCGTTTTGAGTTTGACTTGCTTTAACGATGGAAGCAAATACAAGTAGGATGATAAGTTTAAATGGTTCAAATTATCATGTTTGGAAAGGAAAGATGGAAGACCTTCTTTATGTGAAGGATTTTTATTTGCCTGTTTTTTCAACCGACAACCCTGAGAATAAAACAGATCCAGACTGGAATATTTTGCACAAACAGGTTTGTGGGTATATTCGGCAATGCGTAGATGATAATGTTTTGAACCATATTCGTGGGGAGACTCATGCTCGTACTCTGTGGAACAAGCTTGAGCAGTTATATGCTCGAAAGACTGGGAATAATAAGTTATTCTTGATTAAAAAGTTGATCCAACTTAAGTACCATGATGGAACTCCTATCACTGATCACTTGAATACATTTCAGGGAATTATTAACGAGCTTGCAGGAATGGGTATCAAATTTAAAGATGAAATCCAAGGCTTGTGGATACTTGGTACTTTACCGGACTCTTGGGAGACTTTTAGGACATCATTGTCCAACTCTACACCCGATGGTGTTATTTCCATGGAATTGGCTAAAGGCAGTATTCTAAATGAAGAGATGAGAAGAAAGTCACAAGCTTCCTCTTCACACTCAGATATCTTGGTCATAGAAAGCAGGGGGAGAAGTCAGAGTAAAGGTCCGAGTAACAAAGGGAAGCATCGCAGTAAATCCAAAGGAAAGTTTGGTGATTTTGAGTGCTATCACTGTGGTAGAAAAGAGCACACAACACGGTTCTGCAGACATTTGAAAAGGGAGAACAAGAAGGCCAATTACAACAATCAAAAGAACAACCAAAGGAAAGATGATGGTGGTAATGACAATGCCGAAGTTAACACTACTACCGAAGAGTTCTTTATTTGTTGTGATCATGATATGGTCAACCTTGCACATGATGATTCGAGTTGGGTTGTTGATAGTGGTGCTACGTGTCATGTAACATCACATGAAACTATGTTAAAGAAGAATTAAACAAGAATTAAACTAAACAATCAGAAACTATGTTAAAGAAGTTGCGGAATAACACTTTAACAATAAATCAATGAAACAGTATATGAGATCTAATCACAAGTTATATTGAATTAACTTAATGATTACAACCAATGCCTCAATCTGTTGAACAGGCTCAACAGACGTTCAATACTTCTCTAATGAAAGGATCACTAAAAATCTTGAGGCTAATTCTCTCTAAAACATAAACGTATATTCTCTATGTCTCATAAGCAAAAGACTTCTAGACTATATATACAAAACAGATTACAAGATAATTATTAAAGAAACGTTGATCTTCAGCATCCATTCCATAATTATCTTCAACTTCCTTGTCTTTCGCTTTAAGCAAGCAATCATCTTTATCATCATAAGCAGCATTAATCTTCCAGCAATATCTTCATCATCAGCAATACTAATCATGCTTGCAATAGTAATTTCTGACTGGCAGTACTAACTCTCCAAGCAGTACTAACTATTCTTCTAGCAGTATTAACCCTTCAAGCAACACTAATATTACTAGCAGTAGTAATCTTCAATTAGCAGTACTAAATTCTTCAGCAGTAGTAATCTTCAATACTTAGCAGCACTATCTGGACTTAGCACATTTCAGACCCAATAATCTCCCCCTAACTTAACTTTTCAATTAAAGAAGTTAAGTTCTTCAGAATACGGTCTTCATGATGCTTTCAAAATAACTGCTCAATTTCCTAGATTAGGATCCAAACCTAAACTTTGATTAATTGTTCTTCTAATCACAATTCTGGCCATTTCTGAACCTGTAGGACAGACCAACTTGGCTTTCAGCATCCCTTGCAACTTTACTTTGTTGTGGTCATACACCTTATCAACCAAATAATACTCATGAAAGCTTTTGTCAATGGTTATGACATAGACTCCAGATCTTTCAAAAAGCATCCAATGATCAATACTTTTAAATCCATTTTCGTGATGCACGTCTTTGATAAGATATTCAACCTTAACAGAGTCAAACATCATGCACAAATATTCCATAGCCATCTTTGTTAGGCTCATCCCTGCTCCTTTCAACAAGTCACCATACAATTTTAGTCCAACCTTGTACATTTCTTCTAAATCAGCTCTGGTACAGCTTCTTATTATCTTACCCCAAGTTGAATATACCTCATACTTGTCACCCATTCTCTTTATTATAAAGTATTCTGTTCTTTTATCCAACAGAGTATCCCAATGAATGATTTCTGGAGCATTCACTGAGATATGTATACTTTTAGAGGTTCTTCATCTGTCACTGTCATATATAAATCAAACTGCTCAAGTTGTCTTGGCTGTTCTGAAGATTGTTTACTTGATTGCTCTTGACTCTTCTCTTGATTTTCAACCTGCTCAGCTTGTTTCTGCTGCTCTACAGGAGGTGCAACAGTAGGTCTTGATGATTCAGCTTCCATTCTTTCACTTTCCTGCTCTTTCTCACCTTCCTCAGTCCTTGGCCTTTTTGCCTGTTTCTTTGAAGCAATTGACTTCATTCTTTTAATAACTCCAATCTTTTGAGCTAAAGTCTCTTTCTTCTTGACTTCTATCTTTTCTTTTGTAGGAGTGCCTTCTTCACTGTCAGGAAAAGGCTGTTGAATATTCAGATCATGTCTTTCTTTCATCTTTCTTTCAAATTCAACCCTCTGACTGAAGTCTCCTTGAAGATTGGCCATCTCCTTCTTGTATAATTCTTCTATTCTGCCAAAAGACATTCTGGTAAACATCCCTTCAGGAACTCCAATAGATCCTTTCAGGAAGTTTATCATTTTTCTTCTTTCTTGAGTAGCTAGAAAGGTCTTTGAAGGCTGTCTTTTCTTTGAAGCTTTCATTGTAACCCTCTTTGCAGCCAGTTTCAAGCTCTTCTGATATTCTTCATTGAGCCTTTTTGCCAAATCTAATGCAATCTTTCTTTCTTTGGCTTTTTGAATTTCATTCTCCTTTTCAAGTTCCTTTTCAAACTGTATATTTAACTCCTTTGCCAATTCTACATCCAAATCAATTTGCTTCCTCTTCTTCAATGATTTCACAGGCTCAACCATCTTCTCTTTGCCTTTCTTCTTGGCCTCTGACATACTGACCTCTTTCTTTTTATTCTCTAAGACTCCTTCTTTTATCACCACTCCTTTAGCCTTTTGAGTGGCCTTAGGAGTGTCATTCTTTGCCTTCATCAGAGTCTCTGCAATCTCTATTTCTTCTCTTGACATTCCAGTTTCTGCTGCTTCTGATTCTATTATTTCTGCTGCTTTTTCTGTTTCTGCTGCTTTCACACTTTGATCTTTCTCAGCTTTCTTTTCTGCTTCACCACTAATATCCCCCTCAAACTAAAATTCCATGTCAACTGAGCTTTCCTTCTCACATTTAGCTTCTTGATTCTCCCCCTTTTTAGAAGCATCATGAGCACTTCCCCTTCTCTTCAGGACATATTGCTTTCTCTTCTTTTTGTGTACCAAACTGAGTACCATCTTCTTGAGTTTGATTATCTGCAATTGTTGAGAAGTGATCACCTTTTTCAACTCCTTTATCTCCAACCCTGATTGATTACATCCAAGTTCACATTACCAATTGTTTCCATCAATTCATCATAGTTATATCTGTCCTCACCTCCTTTAGGTGTGTTGACCACCCTTGAAGGATCCTTGGATCTTTTAGTAGAGGCCTTCTGCCTAGCAGAAGCACCTACTACCCCCTTGGTTTCTTGGCACCTGGGTCCTTTAGATGATTTCTCATCCAAAGTTGTCGTGGGGAAGGTCTTAGTGATGTTCACACTGTCCTGATCCACACCTTGTGCAGAGTCAGTAGTGTGAGCCTTACTGCCCACATGCTCATCCTTCTCCTTAGAGAACACCTTCTTAGGGTTGGGAGACACCCCTGTGGATTCCCTTTGGATATTCTCTGATGGAGAATGCTTCATCAGAGGGCTTGTAGGCTTTTGGGGTGTAGGTACATGAAGTGAAGGAACCTTATGTACCTTTTTCCTTGCATATTGTTGAGTGATGGTGGGAATTGGCTGAACAACAGGGAGCTGAGGAGGATCATTTGAAATGAGTGGTGTGGGTAGGTCATCAGTGGGTTGGTCAGATATGGGCTGTGACCCTGATGCCTCACCATGGGAATGGGACACAACCATCATTGTAGAGAACAATGGTGTGTCTTTTCCAGAAAAGTCCTTACTAGGCCTTCTCATGTTAGAAAACACCTTCCCTTTGGGAGGTTTAGGTACATACACATCTTCAAAAGAGGGTAAATCCGTCAATTCCTTAGTTAGTACCTCTTGTACAAACCTTGGATACATAAAAAATCTTTTGGTTTTGGTTTTGTTATCCAGGTTTGACAGCAAATCATTCAGAATCATTTGAGAAAAAATTGAACTTTCTGGAGGTAGCTAAGCAGACAAGAGCATAAGCTATTGTACTTCTAAACTCACTCCATCCAGTTGTCTTGCGAGATAAGCAATGTTGAAGAGTATGAACAAAGAATCTCCACTGAGGTGAAAATTTGCTTTTAAAAAACTTGTAAACCTCAGTAGGACCTTCATACCCCATTCTGCCAATTTCGTGGAAGAGATCTTCCTTTGAAAGAGTAGTAATACCTGAGGCATCATTTAGACGTAGATGAGTGCGAATGCATCCTTCTGTGATTGTGATAGTTTTATCACAGACCCTGGATTGAATGGCCTGATTGCCATCAACTGTCTGAATGGATGCGTTTGCCCAGAACTGTCGCATGTGTCCCACATAGATGGTAGGATTGACTGTGAGTGCATATGCAATGTGGGATGATTTCAGGAAATCCACAATTTCATGAAAACCCTCAGCTTGTTTGGGTTTTTGCAGCATTTCAAGCTCATTGTGGTCTTCAACAAAATTCAGTCCTGCCATCGTTCTTGGATTCGAATCAACACTAGGGTTTACACACTGGTAATCAAGAATTCTAAAGAGAGAGAGAGAGAGGATGAAAACTCGCTGGAAATTCAAAGAACCGTTTGGGTTTTGGCGGTCAGAGAGGGTATTTATAGGGTAAGGGATTCAGTTAAAAGCAGTACTAAGTACCCTAGCAGCATTAACACATACCCGCATTATTAACCCATGTAAGCAGTAGTAACGAATAGCAGTAGAAACACATACCTGTGGTATTAACACTTACTAGCAGTATTAACACAGACTAGCAGTATTAACACTTTCTGGAAATAGTAACACACAGCAGTAGAAACACATACCAGCGGTATTAACACTTACTAGCAGTATTAACACATACAAGCAGTATTAACACTTACAAGCAGTATAAATAAAGAAAGCAATAGTAACATTGCACTGGCAGTATAAACCACCTAGCAGTAGTAACCATACTTAACCATAGTCTGAACTGACATTCTGAAACACTTAAACACAAAGGGTTAGCAGTACCATGCACCATAAAATATGAGAAATGAAACATCAAAAAGTCTATACAGAAATGGTACAAGAAGAGAAATGATAGAGGCTTATTTAGTGTTTATCATGCCCACACTTGTGACTAAGAATGTGAATCTACCCACATCAAAAGCTTTGGTGAATAGATCAGCAAATTGATTACTAGTGTGTACTTTCAAAACTTGAATTAACTTCTTTTCATTGCAATCTCTGATAAAATGGTACCTGATTTCTATATGCTTGGTTTTAGAGTGCTTTATTGGATTATTAACAATGCTTATAGCAATGTTGTTATCAATGAAGATAGGAATGTGAAGAAAAGTAATACCATAGTCCAACATCTGATTCTGAATCCATAGTACTTGTGAGCAGCAGCTTGCAACAGCTATATACTCTGCTTCTGTTGTAGAGGTAGACACAGTGGTTTGCTTTTTACACTGCCATGAAACTAGCCTTGCACCCAAAAACTGACATCCTCCTGATGTAGACTTTCTATCCAAGTTTGCACCACCCAAATCACTATCTGAATATGCAAGTAGATCAAATGGTGAGTCATGAGGATACCAAAGACCCAACCTAGGTTGTCCTTTGAGATATCTGAAGATCCTTTTGACTGCTTGAAAGTGAGATTGCTTAGGCCTAACTTGAAATCTTGCACACACACATACAACAAACATAATGTCTGGTCTTGAAGCTGTTAGATACATGAGGTAGACTATCATAGATCTATAATGATGAACATCCACATCCTCCCCCTCAAGATCTGTAGTAATCTGTTTGTGTGTTTCCATAGGTGTGCTTGCAGGCTTTGCTTCTGAAAATCCAAACTTTGTAAGTATATCCTGCACATACTTGGATTGACTTATGAAAATACCATTTGTCTTCTGTTTAACCTGTAGCCCAAGGAAGAATGTGAGTTCACCCATAGAGCTCATCTTGAATCTTTTGTGCATCAACTCCTCAAACTCCTTGCACATATGATCTTTTGTGGATCCAAAGATGATGTCATCCACATAGATTTGTACAAGCAGGATGTCCTTCTTCTTTCTCTGAATGAAAAGGGTCTTGTCAATGATGCCCCTTTCAAAACCATTTTCCAAGAGATAGGTAGACAGAGTGTCATACCATGCTCTTGGTGCTTGATGTAGCCCATCGAGTGACTTCTTTAATTTGTATACTTTGTCAGGAAAGTTAGGATCCTCAAACCCTGGAGGCTGACAAACATACACTTCTTCATCAATTGTCCCATATAGGAATGCACTCTTAACATCCATCTGATATACTCTGAACTTCATGAAAGAAGCATAGGCTAGAAACAGCCTAATTGCCTCAATTCTGGCTACTGGTGCAAACACTTCTTCATAGTCTATTCCCTCTTCTTGTGTGTACCCTTGTGCCACAACTCTGGCCTTATTCTTTATCATTATCCCTTTCTCATCTTTCTTATTCCTGAAGATCCATTTAGTTCCAATTGCCCTGTGTCCTTGTGGAAGGTCAACCAGATCCCACACATCTTGCAGCACAAACTGCAGCAGCTCCTCTTGCATTGCTTCTATCCAGCTTGGGTCTTTCATTGCATCATAAGCCTTCTTGGGTTCAATCTGGGATAGAAAACAAGATAACAAGCTGGACTGTAAGTCTTTCAATCCTCCTAACTTACTTTGATGTCTTGTGATCATGGGGGAATTGATATCACCAATCACCAACTGAGGAGGATGATTCTTCTGAGTTCTTGTATGATATACAGCCTTCTTATTAATACTTGCATCAAGATTGGAGTCATTATTTTCAGGAGTGTTTCCACCATACACTGAAGAATTTTCATCATCAGTGTCATCTTCTGTCAATGTGAGCATTTCAGTACCTGAGTTTCTTGAACTTGAAGGATGAACATCCTCTTTATCACCTTTATCCTCTTTATCACCTTTATCAGTTGCATCCTATTCTGATTCAGAATCATCTGTTTCTGAATCATCTTTCTTTTCTTGCTGGCAAAATTCAACAGGATCAACTGTAGGTATAGGGAACAACACAAACTCTTGTTTCTGTGCTTGTACCTGTTCTGGACTTGTTCCTGGAATTTGTTCATCACTAAAACCCAAAGAATTAGTTAGTGAATCAATGTCAAACAGCCAATCAGGACCTGTACCAATCTGATTTGGTGTATTCTCATTGCATTTGACATTGTCACTTTCCTCTATAATCCTGGAAGAACTATTAAATACTCTGTATGCCTTACTCTGAGAGGAGTATCCAACAAGAAATCCATCCTCAGCTTTGCTTTCAAACTTGCCTAAATGAGATTTGGTGTTGAGAATTGTGCAAGGACACCCAAAAGGTTTGAAAAATCCAATAAAAGGTTTCTTCTTTTTGAAAAGTTCATAAAGTGTCTTTCCTTGGGATTTGACTACTAGAACTCTGTTTTGGACATAACAAGCAGTATTAAATGCTTCTGCTCAAAAAGTGATGGGTAGCTTTGAATCTGCCAACAGAGATCTAGCAGCCTCAATCAATGTCCCATTTCTCCTCTCAGCAACACCATTCTGTTGGGGAGTCCTAAGAGCACTGAATTGTCTCTCAATACCTTTAGTCTCACAAAAGCTGTTTAAGTCATTGTTTTTAAACTCAGTTCCATTATCAGATCTGATGACTTTAACTCTTAGATTTGTTTGGTTTTCAATCCTAAGGACAAAGGATTTGATCAGTTCACTTGTCTCATCCTTAGTCCTCAGAAAATATACCCAAGTAAATCTAGAGAAATCATCAACAATGACTAAGCAATAGGATTTCTTACCAATACTCATCACATTTGTAGGACCAAAAAGATCCATATGCAATAACTGAAGGGGTGAAGAGATTTTATTTATTTCTTTGGACTTATGAGAAGTTTTGTGCTGCTTGCCTTTAAGACATGCAACACAATGATCATCACATGAAAACACTTTTTGAGGCAAACCTCTTACAAGGTTGTTTTTCACAAGTTTGTTCATAGTTTTAAAATTCATGTGACACATCCTTCTGTGCCAAAGTGAAGATTCATCTAAATAAGCTTTTGAAAACAAACAGTTTAGTGATGAATCAGATGAAACACTCTCTAAGTCCAAACAATAAACATTATCCTTTCTAGGAGTTCTAAGTAGTATCATATTTTCATCCACTACCTTGAATCCTGGAGCAAGGATAATACATTCAGTATCATTAAATAATATACTATGTTTCTTGTCACAAACCTGTGATACACTTAACAGGTTGTATCTCAATTGCTCAACATAGTAAACATCTTCAAAAGTCATCTTACCTTTTGATACCATACCTTTACCACTTATCTTACTGATAGCGATGTTTGCACACCTCTAGACATGTGATAATTGAACCTCAAAGCAAGTATACAATGGGATCCAATATCGTCTTTTCAAGTAATAAAATGGTAAGAACCAAGTATCGTATTCCACAGGGATAGGTATCTTAAGTTGCAAGATCTCGAGATGAAAAACTAACTTCAGATGGCGATTTTGAAGACTTTGTTTGAGTTGGTTAACAGTGATATGATTAACAAGATATATAAAGATAGAATGGGTGCAAGACTTAAAGTGAGGAGTAAACACAAATTCTGGAGGCCAATGCTATAGGGATGCTATAGCATTAGTTCATCAACAACAAGTTCCACCATGTACTTTAAAGAGTATCCTTCCGGATATCTACCATTGCACTTTTGTTTAGCCTTCAATCAACATATGCCTATGCAAATGTCCGGACCAGTGTGAGTGTCAAATGGTTTCTTTAAAGTATATGGAAAAACAAATGCCTTTGTTTAAAAATCACCCTTCCGAGTCGATTCCCATATCATTCACGTTGACGTGTTCTTAGTGGCTCATTCCTGAGTCCACTACACTTTAACACTTTGGCTAGTGATCAACCCGTCAAGAATCAATCGGTTTGAAAAACAAAGATAGCAAGTTCCCTTGCTAGTAACTCTTCCAAGTATACTTCCCGTATCATTCAAACTGACGTGCTTTTTCATGGCTTATTCCTAAGTCCACGGCACTTTCACACTTTAAGAAGTGATCAATTCGTCAAGAAGTGCTTTTGGATTTATAAAACTTAAAATGACATAGTGGAACAATGTTATTGAAGAACAAAGTCCACTAGTTTTTGGTTTACAACCTCCCTCTTCGTCTCACACCCAAACTATAAAATTAGCTACTCATTACATAATATAAATTGCAATAAAAGTAAATGACATAAATTAAAGACATAATGTAAATGACAGTATATAAATGACAGAAATTAAATAACGGAAATGTAAATGACGGAAATGTAAAGTGCATAAAGTAAATGCAATAAGTAAGAATGAAATGTAAAGAAAAGCAATGATGCAATAACTAATAATGAAGAACACAAATTATAAAACCTTGAAGACTTAATATTAAACTTTTAGAGAGAGAATTTCTATAGAGCAATTCTTCCCACTGATGGATTACACCAAAAGATGATATACAACAAGAGAATACTACCCCTATTTATACCAAACCATCAATGGCAAAGAAGTAAATTTAGGAAACTTAAAATATAATAAAGGACAACCAACTAAAGTTATGACCAAGTTTTTGTCCAACCAATTGCTTCTACTTCCAGCAAACTAAAATCGATTTCTTCATATAACACAAAGATTTGGAAGGAACAAAAGTCAAAGATTTCCTTTTCTTCAAAAAGTGCTCTTTAATCTTCATATTCCAATCAGTCCCCAATGCTCCAGCATTTAACCTGACATTACAATAAACAAAAGATTTTAGGTCGTTTTACGCAAAATAGCAACAATTAGTTAAATACTACACGTAGCTCCATGCATGAGAAAAATATAAAATAAGATAAGAAAATGACTCAATTATTTGGGATAAAGAAAATTTAAATCCTAAAAGAAAAGAACAATACGCAATATGTATTGAAAACTCAATACATATCACTTACCTCCTGCTGGATTGTCACCAAAAGCAACACGTCCTCCATCAAACCTTTTGAAATTTTGAAGGCAGGCCATGTTACTTGTCATTTGCCTAGAGCAACCACTATCTACATGCCAAATACTCTTCCTCTTAAGCTGTTGGTTGCCCTGCACATAAGATAAAACAGTTAGTTTCTTGAGGGAACCCAAGCCAATGTGGTCTTGGGTTGCCCTTTCTCATCAACATACTCATGCTCAGAAAGATTGGTCTTGATGAGATGATTAGAATTAGGAATCTCATGGCTGGAATGCTTTGTCATAATTATAGGCTTGGCAGTATTAACACTGGTAGCAGTACTATCCTTGTTAGCAATCCTAACTTGGTCAGCAGTACTAACTTTGTTAGCAGTACTAACTTGGTCAGCAGTACTAACTTTGTTAGCAGTACAAACTTTATTAGCAGTACTAACTTGGTCAGCAGTAGTATTGCTATCAGCAACACTATTTATGTTGGAAGTACTATTTGAGGTAACAGTACTAACAGTTTTAGTGTCTTTTGGAACCCAAATTTTGACAAAGTTTCTTGCTTTTCTATTCTTTGAGTTACTCCTTGATTTGCTTGGAGTATTTTCTTTTGTTTTATCAAACTTATTCTGAATATGAGATTTTGCAGTACCAGTTTTTATTGGTGCTGTTCTCACATTCTCAGCCATGTGGTTCCTTGATCTTCTTGATTGCTTCCTATAACCAACAGAATTTTGATTTTGTCTTTGAAAAGTAAATCTTTGGTTAATAGGATTGAAATAACAGTGTTTGGCAAAATGATTCAACTTGCCACAAATAAAACAAGGCTTTGGTCTATTGACTTTGCGTAGATCAATTCCCTGTTTTTGAGCCCACTGGTTATTTTTGTTTCTCTAATTTCCCCTTATTTTATCATGTTGATGGGGCTTGTTCTGTTGACAAGTACAGGGATTTACAACAGTAGTTTGCATATAATGATCTCCCTGTGCCTTTTCCTTCCCTTTCCTGGAGGTCTCAGCTTTCTCACTCTTAACAGTCTCTTCCTCAATCTTAAACTTCTTTACTTTCTCACTCTTGACAAATGGTTTACCTCCCCTCTCATTTGTAAGAATATGGTTTTCTAGGGGAATTTCTTTCTGGTCTTCCTTATTCTTCTCCTCAGTGTTTTCTTCTTCAGATTCTGCCTCAACCACTACTGTATCTAGTGGATCTACTTATGTGGCTCCTTCAGGTAATTCTTTCTTATCTTGTCTTTCTAAGAGGTCTGAGGTGGGTGGAATAAAGTTGTTATTGTAAGGTGGAGGGGTGTTGTTGTAGCCTATACCTCTTCTCAGTTTGTCATGAAATTGAGTTTTGAGTAAAGTGTCCATTGCTTTAGAAGCATTGGAAAATTTCTCAATGTCTAAATTTGCCTTCTCAAATTCACTCCTAACTTTCTCACATTCCTCTCTAGCCTTCTCTAGCTTAATCTCTAACTCCTTCTTCTCCCACTTCCAATAGTTGTGATCATATGAATGTTGAAGTTCATTGGCCTGGTATGCCTTAATTTGTTCTTCAAAATTCACAATGATCAAATTAGACTCTCTCCTATGATTCTCCAACCTTTTAAGATCATCACACATGATCTGATTGTGATCCCTGTACTTTTTAACAGTTTCAAGACATGCTTTAGAGCAAAGTTTAGATTTTACCTATGTGGGGATTGCAGTGCTTGAAGACTCTGAAACCTCAGCCATCAATGCTTGATTCTGGATTGCCTCTTCTGCTTGATCACTCCAATCAAATCCCATTCCATCTTGTGAGACAAGTGCTTGAGATGGATTCCTGTTATAGTTAGTGGACTTTGATTGTTGATTGTTGCTTCCATGCTGTTGAGAAATTCCTCCTCTGCATTCTCTTGCAAAGTGCCCCAGATTATGACACTTGTAGCATTCCACCTTGGATTTGTCAAATCCAGCACCATCTTCTCTTCTCATGGCAAAGTTGTTTCTTCCAGTTCTTTTAATGAATCTTTTGATTCTCATGGTGAGCATTGCCATTTGCCACTTGATGTCCATCTCTTCAAGATCATCAACATTGATCTGCTCCAGATCATCATTAATAAGAGAAGATTTAGCATGACCAACAAGGAAGGCTTCCAAAACAGAATCATTAGGTCCATCCTGTTTTGAGCCATAAGCAGCACTAACTGGTTCTGTATTAGCAGAAGAATCAGTAGTAGATGATAAGAGAGCAGCATTGTGAGAGTTTCCAGATGGCTTCTTCTTAGATTCAACTTCTGCTTCAAACACCCTGAGATCATTGTAGAGGTCATCAAGTTCCTTATTCTCCAGATCATCATTCTGTCTGAATGATACTGTGTACATTACCCATTCTTCACCAAGAGATCTTAGAAACTTTCTGTTGACATCATCCTGGTCCATCTTGACACCAACAGTGGCCAAATCTGCAATTAACTTGTTGAACCTATCAAAGGTTTGATGTAACACCTCAAAAATCAGAGTAAATTAAAACCTGGAAACCTGACAATATGACGAAAGAAATTCCATTAACTTCCCATAAATGGGATCAGTCCTTAAGACTATACAATTCTATACAAGGATTTCATCAAAAGAATGGGACTTAACAATGCCCAGCAACAATACTTAAAACATCTCCAAAAACCCCGAGACTCAAAACTCGTCTCTCCAAAAACCCCGGCACCCACCGCTAATGGAAACCTGTTATACACATCATTTGAGAAAAAGTGTCAGACTATAAAGCCTGGTGAGAACATACAGTTTATAAAGCTCAAAAGATATAACATCAGTATCATAAAGAAATCTTTTCATAAAGGTTTAGTTCGTAAAGATAACATTTCGCCACAATCGGGCCTCTTCGGTCCAAAACTCTTAAACGGTGATAAAAGGACCATTTTACCAAGGATAGTGGTGTAACACAAAGTAGACCACAAATCCGAGTTATGAGCTAAACACTTGGAGTCCTCAGCAATGAACCCAGAGTCCGTGCTACGAGGTGAGATCGCGCTCCCAAGGGAAACCAATGTATACTCCTTCACTAGGATCACCATGAACCATGGCTAGTATCCGGCCTCACATAACCGTACCAAGTTGCCCCCGAGGAAACATGTGATCCATAGTTACAAAATGGGGAATATTACCTCCCAACAAAACAGTCTACTCCAAAACCTAGGGATCCACTAGTAATGGTAAGGACTCGTCACAACAACATATGTGACCAACCATAAATAAATATATGGTATAAACACATTTTATAACCAAAATGTCATTTCCAGTTCAACTTCTGGTAAGAACGAAAACCATTAAAATGAGTTCATAATCATCCTTTTCAAACGACCACATAATGTGCAAGTAAAACATCATTTTACTTCAATAAGGCGGAACCCGTCATTTTGGTCAAATCTGATCGGGAACCCCGAGATTCACCAAAAACTTCATTTATATCAAAATGTTTAGAACATAAAATCATACCGTAGAAATACTTCAGATTTCGCAAATAAGAGTTTTGACATGTATAAAGTTTGTAAAATGGTAGTAGGAACTCACCGGTAGGTTTTCAGAATAAAACCCGGAAAACCAGATAATGATCACGACGTAGAGATGAAGCTTAAAACACCGACCCCTCGCTAGAAACACCGAAAACTAGCCGCCAAACGAACCTTAGAAGATTGAAAGAGAAAAGAGAGAAAAAGAAGAGAGAGAGAAGAATCTGAGATTTCTAAAAGAAATCTCACAAAAGAGATATTTCAGCAAAGAAATGCACGAAACCCAACACAGCGCACGGCCCGTGCGTTTTCCAAAGGGAAGGGCGCACGTCCCGTGCGTTTTCCACTGCCTTGCACCCAAAACCTTGCGCACGACCCGTGCGTTTATCAAGAAGGATGGCGCACGACCCGTGCGCCCTGTAGACAGAAACATCCACTTCTTTTCTGTTGGGAACTGAAGATTCTACTAAGTGTAGTTACTACTGCTAGTACAAGTGTAGTTACTACTGCCAGAACAAGTTGAAGATTAATACTGCTAAGTGTTACTACTGCTAGTAGAATTACTACTGCTAGTTAAAGTTAGTACTGCTTGAACAAAGTTAGTACTGCTTAGCTAGTTAGTACTGCTAGTAGTTAATACTGCTAGTAGTTAATGCTGCTACTTGAAGTTAATGCTGCTGAGCATTATTAGTGCTGCTAAAGAGATACGAATACTACAGCTGGATATACTGAAGATATACTTAGAAGATATACATGGAAGATATACTGAAGATTTGTTTATTCTTTGTAATTATCTTTTTATTAATATATGTATAGAATGTTTAGAATAGATAGAAAGAACTTTTAGATAATCGTTTTTCAAGAGAGAAAAATCAACCTCAAGGCATAGATCCTAATTCTAGAGAAGTAGAATTCGTATTGGTGAGCCTGTTCATCAATATTGAGGTTGAGTGTGTAATCTTGTAACTTTAAGCATTCAATACAAGTTTACTGTTTGATCATTATATACTGTGTTTGATTACTGTTTTATTAAATATCAAAGTGTTTTTCCGCAACTTCTTTGATATTAGTTTCTGAGTATTAATTCTTGTTAAGAATTCGATCCTGACAAGTGGTATCAGAGCAAAATTCTCTCAGAAACAGTTATTCATCATGGAAAATCTTACAGAATCAAGCAGTACTTTGGTCTCAAAAGTTCCAATGCTCAGATCCAATGAATTTGACATGTGGAAAATCAGAATCAAGCAATATATTCTCCTCACAGATTACTCTATGTGGGACATCATTGAGAATGGCCCATCTGATGGAGGAAAGATTGGTGAAGATGGCAAAAGAACTCCTCCAAAGACAGATATAGACAGGAAATCAAGACAAACAGAGATGAAAGCCTTGAGCACACTGCTCTTGGCCATTCCAAATGAGTATCAACACCAATTCTGCAATTGTACTGATGCACAGATGCTCTGGAATGCTCTAGAGAAGAGATTCTCAGGTACTAAAAGTACCAAGAGAAATCAAAAGGCAATCTTAAAACAACAGTATGAAAACTTCATCTCAACTAAGAATGAGTCCATGACTCAAACTTTTGACAGGTTTAATAAACTAATTGGTGAACTAGCTACTATGGGAGTACAGATTGATCAAGATGATGTGAACAGAAAGTTCTTAAGGTCCCTTGGAGATGAATGGATCATGTACACTGTGTCATTCAGACAGAATGATCAGTTGGAAGACAAAGAACTTGATGATCTGTACAATGATCTTAGAGTATTTGAAGCTGAGGTGGAGGCAAAGAAGAAGCCTTCTGGATATGTTCATAATGCTGCACTCCTATCAGCATCAATTGATTCTACTGCTAACCCTGAATCAGTGAATGCTGCTAATGGATCAAATTTAGATAAAGGCACTGATTATGTAGTTGAAGCTCTTCTTTCTAATCATGGAAATTCTTCTTTGATCAATGATGACTTAGAACAACTGCATCCTGATGATCTGGAAGAGATGGATATTAAATGGCAGATGGCCATGCTCTCCATGAGGGTTAAAAGGTTTATAAAGAGGACTGGAAGAAACAACTTCTCACAAAGAAGAGAAGATGGAGCAGGGTTTGATAAATCAAAGGTAGAATGCTACAAATGTCATCTTAAGGGACATTTTGCTAGAGAATGCAGAAGTGGAATGTCTCACAACAACAACCATCAACAAGTTCAATCTGGAAGCTTCAATAACAACAGAAACTCTGCTCAAGCCCTTGTTTCTCAACAAGGAATGGGGTTTGATTGGAGTGATCAAGCAGAAGAAGCTACTCAGAATCAAGCTCTTATGGCTAAAGTATCTGATCTTCCATCTGAGGTAAGTTCTAATCTCTGCAATAAAACTTGCATAGACACTGTTAAAAGGTACAGGGATCACAATCAGAAGATGAGTGATGACCTGAAGAGACTAGAAAAGGATATAAAAGACTATGTGAGGATAGTAGAGAGATTTGAAGATCAAATCAAAGGTTTTCAAGCCAATGAACTACAACACTCATATGACACTAATTACTGGAAGTGGGAGAAAAAGGATTTAGAACTTAAACTGACTAAATCTAAAGAGGAGAGTGAAAAACTGAAAGAGGAGTTAACCAAGGTTAAGCTTGATGTAGAAAAGTTTTCCAATGCTTCTAAAGCAATGGACTCCTTACTGCAAAATCAGATTCATGATAAGTTGAGAAGAGGAATTGGGTATAATGCCACACCTCCACCATATAACAACAATTACATTCCTCCTACTTCAGACCTGTTAGACACCAAAGATAGGAAGGACTTGCCTGAGGGAGCCACTGAAATAGATCCCTTAGATGAGGTAATTGTTGAGGATAAGACTGAGAAAGAGGTTGACAAGAGTAAGGAGAACAAGGTGAGTGGTGAGATTTCTATAGAAAACAACATTATCACCAATGAGGATTGTGGAAGGGCTTGGATCAAATCCAAGAACATAGAGAAGACAGAGGAAAAGTTTGGTAAGGTCCATTATAAACAGACCACAGTTGTGAATCCAGGTCCTGGCAAACAGTGTACTTGCAATAAATCTGAGCCCCAAAAACATGATAAAAGGAGGGGAAATCAGAGAAATTGGAATAATCAGTGGGCACATAAACAAGGGGTTGATCTGAGTAAAATCAATAGACCAAAACCTTGTTTTATCTGTGGCAAATTGAATCATCTTGCAAAATTCTGTTATTTCAATCCTATAAACCAAAGAATGAATTTCCAAAGATCCATGCAAAAACCCTTTGGTTATAAGAAAATTGAAAAGAATCATGTGGCTAAGAAAACTGTTAAAACTAAAAGCCACATGAAGAAAAAGTATTCTGTTAAAGAAAGTGTCAATATGTGGATTCCTAAAAGCAATAAAACTGTTAGTACTGCTATCACAAATAGTGCTGCTGACAATGATAGTGCTGCTAGAAGTAATACTACTGCTAACAATGTTAATGCTGCTAACAAGGTTAGTACTGCTAAACCTGTTAGTACTGCTACACCTGTTAGTACTGCTAACTCTGTTAGTACTTCTAAAGTTAGTACTGCTTCTAGTGTTAATTCTGCTAAGCCAATCATATTGACAAAGTACTCTAATAAAGAGTGCTCTGAGTTTAAAAACCTCATTAAAAAGGAATGTAAATACTTTGATGAGAAAGGAAGACCCAAGATCACTTTGGCTTGGGTCCCTAATCATACTAATTGATTTATTTAATGTGCAGGGCAACCAACAGCTCAAGGGAAAGAGCATATGGCATGTTGATAGTGGTTGCTCTAGGCACATGACTGGCAACATGTCATGCCTTCAGGATTTCAAGCAAATTAATGGAGGACATGTTGCATTTGGAGACAATCTTACTGGTGGTAAGATAAGTGGAAAAGGTAATGTCACCAAAGGTAAGATGACATTTGAGGATGTCTACTATGTTGATCAATTAAAGTACAACCTGTTAAGTGTATCACAGGTTTGTGACAAACAACATAGTATATTATTTACTAATACTGAGTGTATGATACTTGCTCCAGGGTTCAAGGTAGTTGATGAAAACATGATACTACTCAGAACTCCTAGGAAGGACAATGTTTACTGTCTTGATTTGGACAATGTTGATAGTGATTCATCTTTAAATTGTCTTGTTTCAAAAGCTTCTATAGATGAATCCTCCCTTTGGCACAGAAGGATGTGTCACATGAATTTCAAGACTATGAACAATCTTGTTAAAAATAACCTTGTAAGAGGTTTACCTTCAAAAGTCTTTTCATGTGATGATCATTGTGTTGCTTGTCTTAAAGGCAAACAACACAAAACTTCTCATAAGACCAAAGAGTTAAATTCTGTTTCTTCTTGTCTCCAGTTATTGCATATGGATCTGTTTGGTCCTACAAATGTTATGAGTATAGGAAAGAAATCTTACTGCTTGGTTATTGTTGATGATTACTCCAGATTTACTTGGGTATATTTTCTAAGGACTAAGGATGAAACAAGTGGTCTTATCAAATCCTTTATTCTAAGAATTGAAAACCAAACTAATCAAAGAGTAAAAGTCATTAGATCAGATAATGGAACTGAATTTAAAAATCATGATTTAAACACTTTTTGTGAAGAAAAAGGTATTGAGAGACAATATAGTGCTCCTAGGACTCCTCAACAGAATGGTGTTGCTGAAAGGAGAAATAGGACACTAATAGAGGCTGCTAGATCTCTGTTGGCTGATTCAAAATTGCCAATTACATTCTGGGCTGAAGCAGTTAATACTGCTTGTTATGTCCAAAACAGAGTTCTAGTGGTCAAGCAAAAGAACAAGACCCCATATGAGCTTTTAAATCAAAGAAAACCTTTTATTGGTTTCTTCAAACCTTTTGGGTGTCCTTGTACAATTCTAAATACCAAATCTCACTTAGGTAAGTTTGATAGCAAAGCAGATGATGGATTTCTTGTTGGATATTCATCTCAGAGTAGGGCCTACAGAGTTTTTAACTCTTCTTCTAGAATAATTGAAGAAAGTGACAATGTCAAATGCAATGAGAACACACCAAATCCTGTTGGGTCTGGACCTCAATGGCTATTTGACATTGATTCACTAACTAACTCTTTTGGTTTCAGTAATGAGTATACAGGAACAGATGGTGGAGAATCAGAGATCACACAAGTTCAGGAAAGTATATCTAAATCTGTGATTTTTCCCATACCCACAGTAAATGAAGACTGTGAAAAGGAATCATTTACTGAACCAAGTCAGAGTGAAGAAGACACTAGGGATGAGGAGACTCAAGAATCAGAAGTGACAACTGAAACCACTTCAGTTGAGTTGCATGACTCTAATCTAGAGGCTGGACTGAATGAAGAACCTAGTCATAACACCAGAGTTCAAAAGAATCATCCTCCACAGCTGGTAATAGGAGATATCTCTTCTCCCATGATGACTAGACATCAAAGCAGGCTTCAGGAAATGCAAGATCAACAGCATACAGTGCTCTCATGTTTTCTATCCCAGCTTGAGCCTAAAAAGGCACATGATGCTATGAAAGAATCTAGCTGGATAGAAGCAATGCAAGAAGAATTGTTACAGTTCAAGCTACAAGATGTGTGGGATCTAGTAGACCTTCCTAAAGGTCACAGAGCAATTGGCACAAAATGGATCTTCAGAAACAAGAGAGATGAAAGAGGTATTGTTATAAGGAACAAAGCAAGGCTGGTGGCTCAAGGCTATACTCAAGAAGAGGGTATAGATTATGAAGAAGTTTTTGCACCTGTGGCTAGGATAGAAGCAATCAGACTATTCCTAGCCTATGCTTCTTACATGAACTTCAAAGTCTATCAAATGGATGTAAAAAGTGCTTTTCTCTATGGATCAATTGAAGAAGAAGTATATGTCTGCCAACCACCAGGGTTTGAAAACCCAAGCTATCCAGACAGGGTATACAAACTAAAGAAAGCACTTTATGGACTACATCAAGCCCCAAGAGCATGGTATGACACTCTGTCATCCTATCTCTTGGAAAATGACTTTGAAAGAGGAGTCATAGATAAGACTCTTTTTATCAAAAGAAAGAAGAAGGATATCTTGCTGGTCCAAATCTATGTTGATGACATTATCTTTGGATCTACAAGAAACAACATGTGCAAGGAATTTGAGGATTTAATGCATCAAAGGTTCAAAATGAGTTCCATGGGGGAACTTACTTTCTTCCTTGGACTCCAAGTTCAACAGAAGTCAGATGGCATTTTCATATGTCAATCCAAGTATGTGCAGGATATTCTAACCAAGTTTGGTTTCTCAGAATCAAAACCTGCCAGCACACCTATGGAAACACACAAGCAGATCACAGCAGATCTTGAGGGGGAGGACATGGATGTGCATTATTATAGATCCATGATTGGCTCTCTCATGTATCTCACAGCATCAAGGCCAGATATTATGTTTCCAGTCTGTGTATGTGCAAGATTTCAAGTTAGGCCAAAACAATCTCACTTTCAAGCTGTTAAGAGGATATTCAGATATCTCAAAGGGCACCCTAGATTGGGACTTTGGTATCCTCATAACTCACCTTTTGACCTAATAGCATACTCAGACAGTGATCTAGGTGGGGCAAACTTGGACAGAAAATCTACTTCTGGAGGATGTCAGTTCTTGGGTGCTAGACTAGTCTCATGGCAGTGCAAGAAACAAACCACAGTATCCACATCTACAACAGAGGCAGAGTACATAGCAGCTGCAAGTTGCTGTTCTCAAGTCTTATGGATTCAGAATCAAATGCTGGATTATGGGGTAACCTTTCTACACACTCCAATCTTTATTGACAACAGCAGTGCTATTAGCATTGTAAATAATCCAGTCAAGCACTCAAAGACAAAGCACATTGAAATCAGGTATCACTTTATAAGAGATTGTAATGAAAAGAAACTTATTCAAGTTGTCAAAGTTCACACTGATAATCAGTTTGCTGATCTATTCACTAAAGCTTTTGATGTGGGTAGATTCACTTTCTTGGTAACAAGTGTGGGGATGATAAACTCTGAATAATCTTCTTCTCAAAAAGTGGTTTTATACCTGTATATTTTTATTCTTGGTGTTAATATTCTTCTTTTCAGGATATGCATAGCAGTACTCAGTATTGAGCAAGTTTAAAAGGAGTAAGTTCAGTTAATACTGCTCGCGGTTAATACTGCTAGTTCAGTTAATACTGCTCGTGGTTAATACTGCTCGCAGTTAATACTGCTAGTTCAGTTAATACTGCTCGCGGTTAATACTGCTAGTTCAGTTAATACTGCTCGTGGTTAATACTGCTCGCGGTTAATACTGCTAGTTCAGTTAATACTGCTCGTGGTTAATACTGCTCGCGGTTAATACTGCTAGTTCAGTTAATACTGCTCGCGGTTAATACTGCTAGTTCAGTTAATACTGCTCGTGGTTAATACTGCTCGCGGTTAATACTGCTAGTTCAGTTAATACTGCTCGTGGTTAATACTGCTCGCAGTTAATACTGCTAGTTCAGTTAATACTGCTCGCGGTTAATACTGCTAGTTCAGTTAATACTGCTCGTGGTTAATACTGCTCGCGGTTAATACTGCTAGTTCAGTTAATACTGCTCGTTGTTAATACTGCTCGCGGTTAATACTGCTAGTTCAGTTAATACTGCTCGCGGTTAATACTGCTAGTTCAGTTAATACTGCTCGTGGTTAATACTGCTCGCGGTTAATACTGCTAGTTCAGTTAATACTGCTCATGGTTAATACTGCTCTAGGTTAATACTGCTTATATTCCGAATACTATAAATACTCTTTGCCCGCCTAAAAGTTCATAACGACTCTTTGCATACTGTTCACTTGCGCTCTAAACCCTTTCTCTCTCAAAGTTCAAAGTTTTCAGGCAAGAATCTTCAAGGTCAATGGCATCAATGGCGTTCATTGACGAGCACAATGAAATCGCGATGCTCCAAAAGCCAAAACAAGCTGAAGGTTTTCATCAGATAGTCGACTTTCTGAAGTCTAGCCACATTGCCCATGCTATCACTATGTCTCCAACTATCTTTATAGAGCATCAGAGGCAATTCTGGGCTCATGCCACCATTGTTACTGAGAATGGTGTGCGAATGATCAAGACGACAGTATGTGGCAATCCATTGACAGTTACTGAAGAGATAGTTCGCATCAGTCTACGTCTAGACGATGCCTCGGGTATAACTTCTATCCCTAATGATGAACTGTTTTCTTCTCTGACAAAAATGGGGTATGGAGGCCCATTGGGTGTTTTTAAGTTCTCAAAAGCTAAATTCTCACCTCAATGGCGTTTTCTTGTTCATACCTTGATGCACTGCATTTCTAAAAAGACCACTGGATGGAGTGAGTTCAGCAGTCCCATTGCTTATGCTTTGGTCTGTTTGGCCACTACCAGAAGGTACAATTTTTCACAAATGATTTTCAATGATCTTGTCTCAAACATGGGAAACAAAAAGAGCTTTTATATGTATCCCAGGTTTGTTCAAGCAGTTATCAACCATGAATTGACGGATATACCTCAACCTGTTGGGGTATATGTACCTAAACCCCCCAAAGGCAAGGTTTTCTCAAATATGAGAAGATCTGCTGGGGACTCGGAAGGAGTTGACACCCCATTGTTCTCTACAATGATGGTGGTGTCCCAAACCACTGAAGGTATGGCAGCAGGGTCAAGGCCCTCATTAGACCATCCCACTGCTAGCCAAGCCCAACCTTCTCACTCAAAAACAATTCCCCAGTCCATTCTTACAAAACCAACCTCTCCAATTACCCAAACTTATCAAAGAAAACAGGTAAAGAAGGCTCCTTCCCTTCTTGTACCATCACCCACACAGCCTTTAAGCCCTCTAAGGGAGAAGTTTCCCCTAGAGAATATCCAAAGGGAAACCACAAGGGTGTCTCCCAACCCAAAGGAGGTGCTCTCTGAGGAGGAGGTAGAGCATATGGGCGATGAGGCTGCCACTACTCCTGCTAACACAGAGGAGGAAAGTGGTAACATCAATAAGACCTCCCCCATGGCAACTTTGAATGAGCAATCATTTGAAGGTCCCTGGTGCCAAGAAACCACAGGGGTGGATAGTGCTTCTGCTAGGCAGAAGACTTCCACTACTAAAAGATCCAATGATCCTTCAATAGGGGGTAACACTCCTGGAGAAGGTGAGGACAGATATAACTATGATGAATTGATGGAGACAATGGGCAACATCAACATGGATGTACTCAAACAGGGCAAAGACATAGAAGAGCTAAAACTCATAGTACTGTCACAACAAGAACAAATCATCAAGTTGAAGCAAATGGTAAGGAAACTGATTTTGCAAAAGAAGAAGAAACAATTTGTGCTCAGAAGGAGGAAACCAGAGACTGATGCTCCCAAAAAGGGGGAGATCAACATGGAAGAAGCATCAAGGGAAGGGGAGATTGATAAAGAAAGAGTAGAAGTTGAGGGGGAGAAGGAAGCAGAAACTGTTAATGCTGCTGAAACCTCACAAGCAGCAGTAACAGAGTTAACACCAACAGAAATTGAAGTAGCTGAAGTGCTAATCAAAGCTAAGAATGACACTCCCAAAGCAAAGGGAGTGGTCATAAATGAAGGGAGAGACAAGAAATCAGAAAAGAAAGACATGGCTGCAGATATAAAAAGAAAAGGGAAAGAAAAGATGATAGAATCTGATCAACCATCTAAAAAGCAAAAGATGATTGAGTCAGATGAAGCATTAGCAAAGAAAGTGCAAGAAGAGTTAGATCTAGCAGAAAAGGAACAGGTTGAAAAAGACAGAGAAATGGCCAGAGCACTAGCAAATGAGTTAAATGAAGCATTCCAGAAAGGGTTGGAAACAGAGAAAGCCAAGCAAAGAGCAATAACCTTGAGAAAGGCTATGATGGCCAGATCAAGTGCAAAGAAGAGAAGACCTTCACAAACTTACCTTGCCACTCAGGAAAGAAACAAAATGATAACTTTCTTGAAAAGTGCAATTGGGGTAAAGAAAGAAATGTTTGTGAAGATGAATTTTGATCAAATCAAGGATCTATATGAGAAAGAAATGGAGAAGCTGAAGAGCAATGAAAAGGATAGAGTGGAGTTTGAAAAGAAGGCAAAGGAGAGACATGATATAGACATGAATCAACCATTCCCTGAAAGTGAAGAGGGAACTCCTGTCAAAGAAATGGCAAGGGAAAAGGAAGAAAAGAAGAAGGAAGCTACTCTAGTACAGGTTCAAAAGACTTTGAAAAGAACCAAGATGATGGCCAAAAGAAAGAAAGATAAGAAGCCCAGAATAGAAGAAGAACAAAATGTTGCTGAAGAAGAAGGGGCACCTGAGTCATCAAGTCAACAAGGGTCATCAATCAAAGATGATGTAAGCTTATATATGGTAGTGATGGACAAAGTGCCTGAACCAATTTCTGCAGAACCTGTTGGAGTTAAGCCACCAGAGATCATTCACTGGGATGTTCTGAAAATGGATGGAAAAGATTACATCAGACTAAAGAGGAAGGGTGATAAGTATGAAATATTCAATACTTGGATCAAAATTGTCAAAACATGCTCTAGATCTGATATAGAAGAGATGTTTGACATAGGAATTAAGCTGTATGCAGACCATCTGAATACTCCAGGAATTTCTCTTACAAAACTGGTGATGGAGTATCTATGCATGATGTTCAAACCTGAAGAAGTGAACCAGGTCATCAAGAGTGTGTTTAAAGAAGTTACAAGTTGGACTCTATATGAAACTAGTGGAGTATATGCAGTGACTTTGGATAGAAATCACACAGAATACTTCCTAGTGGATAGAGTATATAATCACACCAGACTAAAGGCCCATGCTATGCTAAAGAAGAAGTTGGGTTGTGCACCAAATTCAGAAATGGCCAAGTATCTCATTCAGAGGATAATCAATCAGAGTTTGGGACTGAATCCAGACTTAGCAGAGTGATCTTGGAAGTTTTGGGAGCATTAAAAAGAGCATCTGGAAGAATATCTGAAGAACTTGACTTCTCTTCTAAAAGTCAAGTTAGGGGGAGATTGTTGGGAACTGAAGATTCTACTAAGTGTAGTTACTACTGCTAGTACAAGTGTAGTTACTACTGCCAGAACAAGTTGAAGATTAATACTGCTAAGTGTTACTACTGCTAGTAGAATTACTACTGCTAGTTAAAGTTAGTACTGCTTGAACAAAGTTAGTACTGCTTAGCTAGTTAGTACTGCTAGTAGTTAATACTGCTAGTAGTTAATGCTGCTACTTGAAGTTAATGCTGCTGAGCATTATTAGTGCTGCTAAAGAGATACGAATACTACAGCTGGATATACTGAAGATATACTTAGAAGATATACATGGAAGATATACTGAAGATTTGTTTATTCTTTGTAATTATCTTTTTATTAATATATGTATAGAATGTTTAGAATAGATAGAAAGAACTTTTAGATAATCGTTTTTCAAGAGAGAAAAATCAACCTCAAGGCATAGATCCTAATTCTAGAGAAGTAGAATTCGTATTGGTGAGCCTGTTCATCAATATTGAGGTTGAGTGTGTAATCTTGTAACTTTAAGCATTCAATACAAGTTTACTGTTTGATCATTATATACTGTGTTTGATTACTGTTTTATTAAATATCAAAGTGTTTTTCCGCAACTTCTTTGATATTAGTTTCTGAGTATTAATTCTTGTTAAGAATTCGATCCTGACATTTTCCCTTAACACAACTTTGCAAAACCAACTGAAATTCGGGGTGTTACAATCCTCCCCAACTTGGGAATGATTTCGTCCCCGAAATCCCAACTACACAAAAAGGTGGGGATATCTTTGCTTCATATCCTCCTCGGCTTCCCACGTCACATTTGCTCCCCGGTGATGCTTCCACTGCACCTTGACCAAAGTGACTTCTTTATGACGCAACTTCTTAGACTTTCTCTCTAAGATGGCGTCGGGTTCTTCCACACAACGGTTACCTTCGTCTACCTTTAACTCTGAAAGGGGAATGACGCTGTCTTCCACCGACAAACATTTCCGGAGGTAGCAAACATGAAACGTGTTGTGTATTCTGCTCAACTCCGGTGGTAGTTCCAACTGGTAGGCTTGCAAGCCCACCCGTTTAAGCACTTTGAAAGGTCTGAGGAAACGGGGACTCAAATTCCCACGTTTTCCGAACCGTATAATGCCTTTCCACGGCGACACCTTAAGCATAACGCGGTCGCCCACTTGGAATTCCATCGGCCGTCTCTTCTTATCGGCATAGATCTTCTGACGATCTTGAGCCGCTTTCATTCTTTCACGAATGCATTTGACCTTATCGGCAGTCTCTTGCACGATTTCAGGTCCGGCAAACTGCTTTTCTCCCGCTTCAAGCCAGCACACGGGAGTCCGACACTTTCGCCCATACAAAGCCTCAAAGGGTGCCATTCCGATACTCGAGTGGTAGCTATTGTTGTAGGCAAACTCCACCAAAGGCAGGTGAGTGTCCCAGCTACCCCCGAAATCGATGACACAAGACCTCAGCATGTCTTCCAAGGTTTGGATCGTTCGTTCGCTCTTCCCGTCGGTTTGCGGATGGTAAGCCGTACTCAACTTCACTCGAGTACCAAGCTCTTTCTGAAATCCATCCCAGAAGTTCGAAGTGAACCGACTGTCGCGATCCGACACGATCGACAATGGTATGCCGTGCCTCGAGACCACCTCATCGATGTAAAGTTTTGCTAACTTATCCATCGGTAGAGTCTCGCGCATAGCCAAGAAATGAGCGCTCTTCGTCAATCTATCAACTATCACCCAAATGGTATCGTGACCTCGAAGAGTTTTAGGCAACTTTATCACGAAGTCCATGGTGATATGCTCCCATTTCCACTCGGGAATCTCTAAGGACTAAAGACTCCCATACGGTCTCTGATGTTCGGCCTTAACTTGCGAACACGTCACACAACGCTCAAAGTAACGTGCCACATCAAGCTTCATTACCGGCCACCAATAGTGCAACTTCAAGTCCCTGTACATCTTTGTGCTTCCCGGATGTATGGAATACTTGGACTTGTGTGCATCTTCTAGCAACAGCTCACGGTTACCCCCTATCTTGGGCACCCACACACGACCGCTGAACAGTTTCACTCCACGGCTATCTTCCGTCAAGAGTAAACGTTGTTTTGTCATGACTTCTTCTTTGAGATTCTCTTCTAACAGCGCTTCCACCTGTGATGCCTTGATCTTCTCAACAAGGCTAGACACTAGCTCGATCCTTGAATGGGTAGCCCGAATACTCCCGCTATAGTCCTTCCGACTTAGCGCATCGGCCACCACGTTCGCCTTACCTGGATGGTAAAGCAATTCACAGTCGTAATCTTTCAGCAACTCAAGCCACCTCCTTTGCCTCATATTCAGCTCTTTTTGATCAAAGACATACTTCAGGCTCTTGTGATCTGTGAAAAGAGTACACTTCGTGCCGTAAAGATAATGTCGCCAAAGTTTCAAGGCGAACACCACCGCTGCTAACTCCAGATCATGAGTTGGATAATTCTGCTCGTGTATTTTGAGCTGCCTCGAGGCATAAGCGATTACCTTGCCTCGTTGCATCAACACACAACCCAATCCCATCTTTGAAGCGTCGCTGTAAACTACGAAATCTTCCGACCCTTCAGGTAACGTCAAGATCGGAGCTTCATACAACTTCTTTTGAAGGATCCGGAACGCCTTCTCTTGGGTTTCGGTCCATTCGAACTTCACATTCTTCCGAGTCAGAATTGTCAAGGAAGAAGCGATCTTGGAAAAGTCTTGAACGAATCTCCTGTAGTATCCCGCCAGACCCAAGAAACTTCGGATCTTCGACGGACTCTTAGGAGGCTCCCAATTCATCATAGCTTCAATCTTGGAGGGATCTACTTTCACTCCGTCCCGAGTGACTACGTGCCCCAGAAATTGTACTTCTTTAAGCCAAAAGTCGCACTTGGAAAACTTGGCGTACAATCTTTCTCTTCTCAACACTTCCAGAACCTCACGTAGATGTTGTTCGTGTTCCGACTCACTCTTGGAGTACACTAGTATGTCATCAATGAATACAATGACCGACTTGTCGAGGAAAGTTCGGCACACTCTATTCATCAAGTCCATAAACACTGTTGGTGCGTTCGTCAGGCCAAAAGGCATTACAAGGAACTCGTAATGGCCGTAACGCGTTCTGAAAGCCGTCTTCGGAACATCTTCTTCTCTTACCTTCACTTGGTGATAACCTGATCGTAAGTCGATTTTGGAGAAACAACCCGCTCCTTGAAGTTGATCGAACAAGTCGTCTATTCTCGGAAGCGGATATCTGTTCTTCACTGTAGCTTTGTTCAACTCACGATAGTTAATGCACATTCTCATTGTGCCATCCTTCTTCTTGACAAATAGGACCGGAGCTCCCCAAGGTGACGAACTCGGTCTTATGAATCCCTTCTCCAATAGCTCTTGGAGTTGTGCTACCATCTCTTGCATCTCCGATGGCGCTAAACGATAAGGTGCTTTAGCGATTGGTGCAGCGCCAGGCACAAGATCAATCCGAAACTCTACCTGACGATCGGGTGGCAACCCGGGCAAGTCGTCCGGAAAGATATCTGGAAACTCACGCACGATCTTCACATCTTCCAGCTTTGATTTCTCTAACTTAGCATCGATCACATAGGCTAGGAAAGACGAACATCCTTTTATTAAACACTTGCGTGCTCTTGCCATTGTGATTATTGCCATTTCACCCTTCCTCTTTTCACCATAGATGACCACGACCTCTCCAGAGAGGTTGGGAAGTCGAATCATCTTCTTGGAACACACGAACTCGGCCTGATTGTTTGACAACCAATCCATACCGATTACCACATCAAAACCCCCGATTAACATCGGTAATAGATCGATCGAGAATTCTCTCCCTTCGATACTAAGAGTACACTGCCTCAGAACCTCGTGGATCAGAACTTGACTACCATCGGCTATTTCTACCACTAATGCATCCTCAAGACTAGTAGTGGGCATAGCAATTTTCTGACGGAACAATTCAGATACGAAATAGAAACTAGCACCCGTATCGAACAAAATACGAGCAGGTACAGAGTTTATAAGAAAAGTACCCGATACCACATCAGCGGATGCTCTAGCCTCTTCGGCCGTCATCTGAAATGCTCGACCCGGAACCTTCGGAGGGTTCTCCTTCCTTGCTGGCGCGCTATCCGACACAAGCTTCGGGCAATCCTTCCTCGAGTGTCCCGGTGTCTTGCACTCAAAACAGATGATCCCCCTGACCGGGCAATCTCTGACAGTATGACCAGGCTTCCCACACTTGAAGCAAGTTTGAGAATTGTTGTAACAGTTACCGTGATGCTTGGTCCGACACCTCGGGCACCACCTTGCTTCCTGATAACTACCGAAGTTGCGGTTTCCGACAAAAGGCCGGGTCCGCTTGGGAGGTACTGAACTGCTCTCCCACTTTCTTTTATCAGACACTATCACAGAATTCTCAGATTTGCTCTTCGCGAACATCTCTTCCATGAATTGAGCTTCCTCCACCATCTCTCGGAGGTTAGAAGCTTTGAAATTATGGACCATCGATTGCATGTCCGCTGGTAAGCCGTTGAGATAAGCTTTCATTTTATCTTTTTCTGTTGGGGTAGCGTGCCCCACCAGACCCAGCTTCTCCATAAACTGACGGGTGTACTCCCTCACCGTCAGGCTTCCCTTTACCAAGGACCGGAATTCTTTCTCAATTCGGTCCATGGTCCTCTCGTTGCAGAACTCTTCTAGCAGCTTCTTTTTGAACTCGGCCCAAGACAACTGGGCCAACACTTCATCTTTATTTTTTTATAGTTTATTGTTATTTTCTTTCTTGAAATTTAAAATTATTGTTGTTTTCATCCTTGTGGTTTATAATAGAGTTGTTCATTGGCGGTACGACCCGCTAGACCTGGCCTAACCAACCCGTTAGAAAAACATACGTGGACAAACATTTTAGAGAATATGAGCGGGCTTGGGTGAGACCGTTCAAGTTAACGGACGGGCTCGGACACTGAAAAAAGAAATTTGGACAGGCCCGTCCGACCCGTTATATATTATAATCAATTAATTTTTTTTTCATATAATTAATATTGTATTAAAAAAAGTTCAGAAGTGATTTGGGTTGGACTCCCTCTACTAGGTATCGACCACCTCCCAAATATATACTATATGTGATATATCATATAGTACGTCTAGGATCTCGATCTTGAAATATTATGTTAAATATTTTATTATTGAGGAATCCGAACTTCGAAGGGTGATAATCTTTAGAAAAGAAAAGTCTGTACTCCATATTTTGTGAAAATTACTTTTTTCTTACATTGTGTAGATTAGTATATTTTATGCATTTTTAGTTGGAAAAAAATTATGTATTTATGACAATTTTACATAACTTACCATTTTATATAAGTTTTAAATGTAAATTTTTAGGCCCGTTAGTCCGTTGACAAGCCGGCTCGTTTATAAGACGGGTATGGGCAAGTTCTCAAGCCCGCAAAAACGGAATTGAGTTTGCCATATTAGGCCCGTTGGACAAGAAAAATGTGTTAGGCCCGATTGTGACCCACCTAAGCCCGTAAATGATCACCTCTGGTTTATAATTCAATTTTATTTTAGTTACACGTACTTATAGGCAAAAGTGAGGGTTGTTTACCAACAATTTTGGGTCAGCATTGACCATTGGTAAGTGGTCTCCGACTTAGATAAATGATGACCGTAAATCATTGTGTTACATAGGGTTTTTTTGCTACACTGGACATAACATAACATAGATCCATGTTCCATATTTGGTAGGACTTTTATGCGGAACAAACAGGAATAATGTAAAACATGGTGGAGCAAGCGTGTTCCACTCCCACCCCATGGAACATAGTGGAACAAGACGGAATAGACATATATTTTATTAATATAACCTCAAAATTAAATCTAATTTTCTTCTACAACATCAAATACGTTTTCCTGCTTACATTTTATTCATTATTGAAATTTTATTTATTTTATTTTATGTTCTTTAAACTTTCACATGTTGTCTTCAAAATATTATTTTTATAAGGTTTTTATATTTTGGTTAATTTATGTAATTTATTACATATTACCAATAAAAAATAATACAAAAAAGGTATAAAACAAAAATTGAAATTGTATAAACCTTTTTATTTTGATGGCATTTTAATTGTATTGATGAAAACTTTCTAATAATATATTTTGATATAAAAATTATTTATTTTATTAAAATATAATAAATTACATAAATTAATGAAAATATATAAAGGATATAAACAACTCAATATTGGTAAATTGATCAATTTATCTGTCCTGTCATGTTCAGTTCTGTCTTACCTAACGTTGAAAAGGTATTCTGTCATGTCATTTTATGTTTGCATACCAAACACACCCGTAATGATTTGTGTTAAGCGTTGATTGAATAAAAATGACTATTATACCCCTATGTCTTTTAGATTGAGAACATTTCTATGGTTTGTATTTTACAAATGACAAACATCAAAATACCATAACAAAAATTATACTATTAAATGTAAAACGATCCAAATATTAAAGAATAAATTCGGTAACTCTTAAACATTTACAAACAAAAAATCAAATTAATCATATATTTTTGTTAAATTGTACTTGGAATTAAAATTTTAAAATGTCGACTTTTAATATAACTTTTAACTTCTTTGAAAACCCTTTAGGCTGCGTTTTGTACATGGAACATGACAGAACAGGACGGGACAAAATTTACTGTCCCACGTTTGGCATGACATGGGACAAGACAAAAATTCACTGTCCCACGTTTGGTGCGACATGAGACAGGGACAAGTAGGGGTGCTCACAGGTTGGGTTGCCCGGGTTGAAGGCACTTAAACAACCCAACCCAATGTCTGCGGTTTGAAAAATCTCAACCCAACCCAACCCATCTAAATCTTGTGGGTTGGGTTGGGTTGGTCGGGTTGAAACTTTAATATATCATTTTACAATCTAACTAAGTGATTCCGTTTAAAAAACTAAAATCAAAATAAAAATATAAAAATAAGACTAAGGCCTGTTTGTTTTTTAAAAATAAGTACATAAGCACCACTTTTCACTTTTTCGGTCAGACATATGTGAATTAAGAGTGTTTATTTTTTCCATTGTTTCAGATCCACTTATCACTTATTTGGGTCTTACCGAAAAAGTGATAGGGTTACCACTTATTTCACTTTTCATCCCACGCCTCCATCCTCCATCAGATTAACGCCTCCATCCTCCTTCATCTCCTTCAATCCATCGATCTCACACCTGCTTCAAACTCACCATTCCATCATCGCTACCAATCTCGCACCTGCTACCTATCTCACACCTGCAGCTACTGATCTTCTCTCCAGCATCGACCAAGGACTCCATCGATCTCCTCTCCAGCATCGACCATCTAGACGAGTTCCACAATCGGTATCTCTTGCTTCTATTTTCCTGTCGATTTCATCTCCATCATCGCTACTCACTTTACTGTCGATTTCATCTCTGACTGTTGTGTTAAACTTTCGATTTTCTTTGGATTTTTGCTTCTGTTTTGAACAAACAGCCCCTTGTAATGATTATTTTGAAGAAACATCGATCTCACACCTGCATCTGTTTTGAACAAACTTTCGATTTCATCTCTGTTTTGCTTCTGTGTGTGTGTTTTGCTGATGATGATTATTTGAGATGATGATGATTATTTGATCTTCATGAGATGATGATGATGATGATTTGTTAAACTTTTGATTTTCTTTAGATCTTCCTGAGATGATGATGATTATTTGTAAACATATTTCATGAGATGTAAACATAGATTATTTGAACAAACAGCCCCATGACCCATGTGATTTGCTTCTGATTATTTTCTTCTGTTTTGCTTCTGATTATTTGAACAAACAACCCTATATGTTTTTTAGATTTTTAGATGTGTTTCTATAATGTGTTTGAACAAATATACATTGGGTTATATGTGTTTTTATATTCACACGTTTTCAACTTACAAAAACAAATGTCTTTTTTATTCAGATTTCAGACTTCAGTACCACCTATTAAAAAAACAAACAATCTTTTTTATTCAGATTTCAGACTTTAGCACTTCCATTTAAAAATCAGAAGTGAAATCAGATTTCAGACTTCAGCACCACTTAAAAAACAAACGCCACCTAATAAGAGAAGAAAAGAGTAGAAGAAGAGTATCTCTTTCCTCTTGATTCTATCGATGTTGAAGATTTTTGAAGACTTGAATGTTAGATTCGTACGGTTTTAATCGGCGTGGTCTCGTAGACAGATCTAAACTATGACTATGATATGAAGAGTTGATAATTGATTGATAGAAAAGCCGCTAAAAATCTAAAACAATAAAAAAAAAAAGGGTAAAGCGTACAAGTTTTGGTCGGGTTGACGGGTTGGTCGAGTTACTTTGGACCCAACCTGTTTCCAACTCAATAGATGCGGTTTAGGCAAAATTTGTATCAATTGTGTATCGGGCGGTTTGAGTTTTTTGCGTTTTTTCGGGTTGGGTTGGTCGAAATTTTGAGCACCCCTAGGGACAAGGACTGGACAGGGTGGAACAAGCTGGGATAAAAAAAGGGTTTTTTCTTGTTCCACCATAATAGGTGGAACAAAATGGGACAAAAGTGAGACAGAAACTAAAAGATACTGATCTACCGCCATTTGATATATAATCCTAATATGTTATTAGTCTTAAGGGTCACAACTACCCATCGTTGCTACCACCACCATCGGCGGCCACCAGTAGCCACGCCACCACCGTCGGCTACCCCTACATATTCCTCCACTATAACAACCTCCTCCACCACCTCCACAACCATCGGCCATCGCCACCACCATTACCGTCGTCGACCACCTTCGCTAACACCGATCACCACCACGCATGACGGCCACCACCAACCATCGTCGACCACTTCCACCTCTTCCTCCACTACAACTTCCTCCACCACCTCCACAACCACCGCCAATCGCTACCACCACCGACGCTCACCGCCAATCACCATCGGCCACCTCCGCCTCTTTCTCCACTACAACAACCTCTTTTTACCACTGTCTACCGCCACCACCACTACCATTGTCGACCACCTATCGCTTTTATCGTTACCTGTCGCTGCAACTATGTCTCCGCCAATTCATTAAGATCTCCCAAATTGAATCAAATATTATATTTTCTTTGTATTAATCGGATTTTTTCGAACTACCATCAATTATTGTAGATTTCTTCATTCAAATTTCGTACCATTGTTTTTGTATGTATTTATATTTATGAAAATTGTGTAAAAAAATAAAAATGTTTTTTAATTAAATTATTTAAAGTTATATTTTATTTGTGTTATTTATAATTATTATATGACTTATAAAATAATCAATCTTTTTTGGGAAACTTGGTCATCCAGTCCTAGTCGTACCAAACACAAGATAGACATTTGTCTTGTTTAGTTCTGTCAAGTTCTGTCCTGTTCAGTCTCGTCCAATCATGTTTGCTTACCAAACACTGCCTTATAGAATTATGAAAAACTTGTATACTCTTGTTACATAAAATTGTATATAATGCATTAGAATTCAAAATTAAAGAGTTTTACATGGAAAGTGAGGAGTAAGGAAAATGCTTTCATTCTATTCTACATGGTTTCATAAATTCTTATTATTTTTCGTCATGCAAGATCATATTTTATAACAAAAATTATTTCACAACCTTCATCCCATAATTATGATTTATGAAGCTTCTACAATCTCTTAAATGAATCCTAACTTTTATTTTCTTTTGTCGGGGAAAGGTACGTTAAAAAAAGAAGAAAATAACGGAATAAAACCGAAAAGATTATAGACGGACGCTAGGCAGGGGTGAACCCATAAAGGCTCAAGTGGGGTTCCATACATCCATTCAACCGATTTTCATAAGGTATAATTTCTTTTTGGCATAAAAAGTAGAGGCACTAAACTTTTAAAGGTACATTGGATATTTGAAAATACAAGAAACATGAACTATACAAAACTTAAAAAAGCCTCGAAACAGTGGGTTTCAGCTAAAAACACATACTTTACAGGCCTTTGACCACACTTTAAAGAGCCGGAGTTGTAACATCAGTCGGTGCTGGAGTAACCACCTGCAAAGTCGGAGATCTTGTGGCTTACGGTACGTTGGACGTGGGGACTTAACGCCGAAGAGCGAATAATTAGATCGAGTGGGTGCCGATTTCTTCTTCCATTGATCCCGTTACAACAGCTTCCTTCATCTTTAAAGGATTAACTGCGGAATTGTTGGTCCGTAGTTGCTTTAAGGTGACATAATTGTACTAGTTATTTAATTGAGGCCATGGACGTCATTTTCCGGGAAAAATTAATGTTAGAAAATAGCTCATATCGCCTTTTCTAGATGAACACAATGTACTATTTAGGTACTTAGGGGTGTAGAGATAGAAAATATTCTCCTAGGGGTGGGTATCCGACCCTAACTTTCGTAGGTAACGGGTGGATTTATTTTCATATCCGAAGCAAGGTCATGGCAAAGGCGGTGCCTGGTTCCAATCCGACCCCGATTAAATATTTATTTGATTTAATATATGTATATAGTGTTGTGTATACATATATAAACCCTCTATAAATGTATACATTTATTATTAATAATAAATATATTTGATTTTCATTTCTCTTTTGTTAACTATTGCGGGCTAACTTGAATGCACCTCGACTAATCTCAGGGACCTATAGAACAACCGTGAAATCCTCAATGACTTTGCAGGACTTGAAAATATAGTGACAATTCATTATAATTTTAGTTCTAAAATACGTTGTTTTTATTGTTCTTACTAAACGGCTACCCAATAGGTTCTTGAACTTGTCGGCGATTAGTCGGTGCAAGGTAGGGGGAGGGGGGGTTAAATGGGGGTCGGGAATGAGGGATGCATTACCCGCTCAATACGCACTCCATTTCCATAGATAGGGGTGTACACAGATTGGATTGAATGATTTGAAATATCTATACATAAAGTTTTCCCCCCTTAAAATAGTAATGGAATTTGGAAAGTGGTAATTCAACACAATTAGGTCTCATGAGACTTTTTACACATCGAAGGCACAAGTTGACCTCTTCGCTCGAAGTTGTAATTCATTTAAGGTCGAATTGGGGGTCAAAAATAACAATTTGACATTAAATGGCACATAACACAAAACCAAATCAACACCTATATATCACCTTCATCCTTCCTCCCTTTCTTGCTTTCTACTATCACGGGAGACACCCACATGCCACCATGGTGAAAGCAATCAGAGTTCATCAACACGGCGGCCCTCAAGTCATCCATCACCTTTCACCTTATCTCCCTACTTTTGTCGGGTTATAGGCAAGGTTCTAAAAAGCGCGCCTTGGTGCCGCCACATTTTACCCCTTGGCGTCGAGATAAGGCGTCGAGCTCGTTATGGCGCACCATGGCCCACCATGGCGCATTATGGCGTTTCGCCTTGACATTGAGATAAGGCGTCGAGCTCGTTATGTCACGCCATGGTGGGTGTTACAACTTCGAATTTGTGTACTTCGAAATTCGATTGGAATTTACCTATTAGTATCGATTATAGCTTAGAAATTCTTTTGTGTATCGTTTTATATGAATTTAAATTGTTAACTAGTTGTGTACCCATGCAATGCGGCGGGATGTAAGATTCTATCAAGATACATTTAATTTTTAAATATTAAAATTTTACAAGATATATTTGAAATACGTACTTGATGTTCACATGTTATACTGAGAGTTTCTCGATGCAACGGGATGTTGTAATCCAAAAATGAAAATTTAATCCTATTTATCATTCAAAAAATCTAAAATTTATGTTTAAATAAAGTAGAAATTACAATCATGTTTTAACCAAATCATGTCTCATAACAATTTAACCAAACTAACAATTGGAGTTTTGTTCAAGAATGAAATCTTGTTGGAACTGTCCATTTCCAGTTCCTCCTTCGGACCCAAAAATTCTGTCACAAAATAATCCATCTATTCTTTCTAATAGTGTCAACATTAACTAAAAAATATGATGAAAACATGAAGATATGTAGAAATGCAGAAAACAAAATATGAAACATACATTTGATATTTTCCAGTATTCAGTTCACAAACGTGTTAATTTATGCATAAGAAATCTTAATTCGCATTATTGCTCAAACCCATGGGGATATGTCAAATATCATCTTCATCGCATTTGTTACTTGTTGCTGGTCGAATAAAGCAATGTGTTGATAGATGAATTAGTGGAAGCTATAACCTCAACATAAAGATGAATAGGTTGTACGTCCACGCTATGTAACTTTTATTTAAGAGATTTTGAGTTTTCTTCCAATAAAAAAACAGTACCACATGCTTTAGAGGTTGTCTTTTAAAACTTGATATATATATATATATATATATATATATTACGATTGCATATATATTAGAAAGGATCATATACATAATATTGTCATTCTAATATTACATCAATAATATAGTACTTAGTAATCATACTAATTAATTATATTACTTAACGAATAAATACTAAAGTGATAAAATTTGTGTCTGTGTTCATTTATAAAAAGTCGTTTAAGTTTACCCATAAAATCATCAAATAGATATATTTTGTATAACGAATTACAATAAACAAAAGAAAAAAAAAAAAAAAAAAAATACTAAACATCAATCATTTTACGTGACATATAGAAAATTAGGCAATTTTTTTGGTCAACTTGTAAAACCTATTTTTCTCATCAACAAAATATAGCAACGCACTCCAACATCTTAATTGTGTCTTTAATTCAAATCCATTATTCTTTTGTAGGACCTATAATCACCATCCTAGAAAATGAAAATATTGATAACAGAAAATGTTTACCTAAGAATGTGCAACTACTGTTTTTCTAGTCTAAGGATAATTTAATTTGCAATTTGAAGAAGTAATTGTTTGAACCATGAAGCAAACATGATATTATCTTTTGAAGCATTGAAGTTGACATAATCTAAGCTTAAATGATTCGTAGTAAATTATATTTATGCATGTGGGTTCGAGTGATCACAAACTAAAAAAAATCATTAATCATTTGTTCTATGGCTGCTTCTTCAATCAAAAGAGTTATCAAGTAGCTTTGGTTGTTCCAAAAAGGAAGTCAAAATCATGTAGTTTCCAACTTTGCATCATGAAGAATAATCGGCTTGAGACGAAAACTGCAGCTAAATAAATGTCAAACATGTAGTTTTTTTCTTGTTGCTTGGCATATTATGGAAGAAGAAATGGAAGCAATTGAAATTCAATTTATTATAACGAAAAAGAGATTGGAGGGTCTATTACCAAATGCATACAAGCAAAAATCACCAACCTCAATTACCATATCGGATAACATTAAGCACTAATCGGGCTATGAGTCTTCTCCCTCACCGATTAAGATTTTTGGTTTTCCTATGCTCACCCGGTAAGCCACTACTAACATCTCTTAACAGCCCCCCCTAGGGAAGCCCTCAAGAGCCTCAAAACATGGCCCAAAACAGTCTCAAAACGACATCCAAACAATACATATTGCTGCTGATTTTTTTAGCCATAGAACAACCCCTCTAGCTGCTGACTTTTACCCACAAAACAACCCCTTCACCTGCTGTTTTTTACCCACAAATCAGTCCCTTTTCCTGCCGATTTCGAGCCTACACAATCCATGAACCAAGGCTCCACCTTGCTGCTGTTTCATGGACTCATAACAGAATACAATCAGTCCCGAATGGACTTACAGACCTGATTACAACAGTCCCAAAGCTGCAGCTCATGGGCATTGGCAAGAACTACAAAACAGTCCTTGATGGACCTAGTGGACAAAACTTAAACAACATCTCATGGTTCAGCCAAACAGATGGTAGCACTTGATAAATTTTAAAACTAAATGCATAAAACAGTTGTACTTAAAGTATTACGAGTTGTTATTATGACTTTATGCTTTATAAGGTAGTATAGATATGTATGAAAATCTTCTAATGATTCTAATTCTGTTTCTGTCTTTTGAGATTTCAAAAATGACAACTAAATTTCATAAAAAATGGTGACAGACTCAAGTCATTAGCAAAAATAGATTATTCTCAAGAGCATATAAACTTAATTGCCTAAGCATGTGTCCCCATGAGCATAAAACTAAAGCATAACCAAGTTTGTGAACCATGCAACTCTGTAAATTTACAATATGGTTATAACAAAACTTTCAGTTCACAACATAGAATAGCTCAGTTACGACTAAATGGACTACAATTAATAATATTGAATAAAAGAGTGCAGCAACCTGAATAAAAATAACACGAGGTGACTATCAAACTCTAGTATTTCAATTAACCAAAGATGATCCATTAACCATTTCTCGTGAAGCTTACACAAGTTATTTCATAGTAGACTTCACTAATGCCAAGTAAAGCTTACAAAAGTTTCCTATCAAATGTTTGCCGAAACTTCATTGTTTATTTACCTCATATCTAATTACTTGTTTATCACTGCATAAACCGAGGAAGGAGGAGATTATATTAAACAAAGGAACATTATCCAAGATCCATCACAAAACATAACATATAATTTTTATGGTCAAATTGATCCAACCACAAAGTTGATTTGTTTAAACTGTAGCTAAATATAATAGAGAGCCTTTGTTGATATATGTAAGCTAACATTTTCAACAAGCTAATTACTGAGTGGAGAAGGCTTAGAAGGCTGCTTATGAAACTTTAAAACAAAAATAGAAAGAGAAATATGATTCTCTTCAATTCTGGCTCAGATCCTTCAATTCTACAAAATGATGGGTATGTTGTGAAAGCCTACAAATCAAATGTAAATTTTTGTTAATATTACATACAAGAATGTAAAAAAACAATGATAGCTTACATATATCGACATCCCAATTAGTAAAATGATGGTAAAAAAAACAATGATAGTAAAATTTTATAATGAGCATCGAAAACTTGAAGTTTACATGCCCAAACTCATTATGATATTTACATGACCAATCCACATCCCAATTAGTCACAGATGCAAACATCAAAATACAAGAATAATACATCTAACTTACCAATTTTCCCTCTTTAAAGCAATTGCGGTGAGTTTGATGAAGATTTTGCAAACAAAAACCATTTCCATTTGCTTAAACATTTAAGGATTAGTGTTTAATCTTGATACATGCTTAATTCTACCGTTTTTAACCCTCTTCTTCACACATCAAACATCAATTGGGTTAGCCAATTGATCTATCTCGTTGATTCCAGATAAAACATAGCCTTCTCCACTCGGGTCTAAGCGCCTTATTCACAATGCCTCCTGCAATAGAGAGAAGCCTTCAACATATAAACTTTTCTTTAGCACAAGAAAACCACTTCTGTATATTAAGATGTATAAATAGCTGAAATTTAGAAAACCCTTGTTCAACCTTGAGATTTTCATCGTTACCATTATTACCTTCTTTCTATTGGAGTGGAGACATATAATATGTTGCATGAAATACATCATTAATTTTTTGGTTGATTGGTTATAACTTATCTGATATTAACTTATCAAGTCAACTAATAAAAAAACAACTCAAGCTCAAAAGGCTAAAAGAATGGCAAGAAATCATACAAAAAACAACTATGATAGCACCATGGTTCACCATAGCACCCCAAAGATTCAAGAAATGACACTCACGACTAAAACAAGCAGAGAACATCAAAAGAAAAGAAGAACATGAAAAGGAAAGAATCTAATGTTACATAACATACACTAACAAGGTAAATGGACATCTTTACCTTCCGAGAAACTTGATTGCTGCCACAATTTAGTAACTCTGGCGCCATCCATGGCAGAGTCACCTGGAGTTCTTTATTATAATCAACCACACCATGAAGATTATGTTGACATACTCAGACAAATATACAAATGAAATAATAATAAAAAATACAAACACCCGCATAACATCAAACATTGAAGCGATTTTAGTGGCAGAAAATAGGGGATTCAACATTTAAGTTCTTCAACTTGAAACGTAAGAGAAAAGTTAAGAACCATCGACCCACAGATTAAAAAACGAACCAGATTAAGAAGCCCAGATGAACATCGACACAGAAATACTCGCTCGTGCTTCAAGAAAAAACCTTGGCAATAGATTGAACAAAAATCGACAAAAAAAATCAAACCAAAATTAGCAACCGATCCAACACAATGCAGGGTTTCAAACCCGGATTCAAAACAGAAAATCAAACCCGATTTCGGTAAAAAAAAAATCAAACCTGATTTCGAAGCTGAAAACTCTAGAATCCAAAACCAAGGAGATATTCACCCATCTTAAACGCTGGAAAAAGGAGCTTAGAAACAGAACCTAGATATTACTTACTCAAACAAGTATCACATCTTCAATTCTGCATTTGAACAACAATTTTTTTTTACCCCGATAACACACCTGACCAGGATTACTTCTTATAACCAACGCGTAAAGACTGTGAATCGTCTCCTGGGAAGGGAGGGGAGACCGAAAGGCAGAAAGAAAGTGGATGTCGTCTTGGGAGGGGAAGGGGCAAACTGCAATATCGAGAATCAGAGTTCCAGAGAATATAGCAGTGTGCACCAGGCGAACAGTGAAATTTTATTCTAAATAGAAAATGAAAATCCCTCTGATTCAATTTGAAATTTGAATTTGGAACAGAAAAGGAAACCTTAAAAGTATAAATATGCCTAAAAAGTGAAACCTGCAAAAATTATAAAGTGTATGCATTTCTCACTTGTACATTATGCATCATATTGTGCAAATTAAGAGTTTTTATGATTTTGTGTATAAATTAGTATTTTCTTATGCTTAAAAGGTTGTTTTTAGAAGTTTTTTATGCCGTTTTTATAATATAGTATAGATAGATAACTCGTTCGTTATTGTTCAAGACACCGATAAAAACACACACATACTCATATATACACATAAATTATATATAGATTTGCCGCCTTAAGCCACGCATTGGAAAACGCCATGGCCTCGCCATAAATCGTAAGGCTTGAGGTTTGACCTCGCCGCCACGCTACGCCTCACGCTATTTAGAACCTTGGTTATTATAGGACGTCTAAAATGTCTAAGTATTCTAATAGAATACTTTAGTTTAGTAAAATGTTCATATCTAAAAATGTTATAATAGGTCTATAAGATGTTGGTGGGTGTTTTAACAAGTTTTTTATTTATGAAACTTTTAAAAATAAAGTGTTATATTAACGATTTGATACACCATTTGCAAAAATGTCTTATAAAAGGATCGGTTTATAGGACATTTCTCATAACTATTCTATAAAATAGCTAACACGATACTTTATTTTTAAAAAAAATATCATAAAAACCTTGTAAAAACGCTCTATATATAAATAGGATGTTTTATTGTTTGATACATATATTCTAAAGTCCTATAAAACATCTATTAGGACACTTAGGGGTTATTTGGTTGATTTTTCATTTAGTCCTGTAGGTTGTAGTACGGATTAACCTGTTTGTATAAATTGAGAAGATTTTTTTACGAGAGAGTTTTTTCCTAAATTGAATCGGCATGTTTTCTAATGGGGAGAAGTAGATTTATAAAAAACTTGGTTTTGTGTATAAAGTTCTCCCATAAAAGTTTACTGAATAAGCCACTATCAAATGGCCACTATAGTTGACCGAATAAGCAGTCAGTCCTATTAAACTCATTAGACGGCTAACAAACAACCCTTAGACATATTAGACGTTCTATAAACCAATTTTGTTGTAGCTTCTACACCTTTTTTTTAAAATCTAAAACTAATACGTATTGTTTTTATTGCAGGTTTTGAAATGGGAAGATGTGGAAGTTGGAGACCCGAAAGAGGGAGAGATCAGGTTGAAGCATAAATCAATTGGGATTAATTTCTGCGACGTGTATATGCGTAAAGATCTGTTGGACATCTCCCCTCCCTTGCCATACACTCCAGGTTTAGAAGGAGCCGGAGTTGTAACAGCAGTCGGTGCCGGAGTAACCACCTGCAAAGTCGGAGATCTTGTTGCTTACGCTGTGTTGGATGCGGGATCTTACGCTGAAGAGCGAATACTTCCGGCAGATCGAGTGGTGCCGGTTCCTTCTTACATCGATCCGGTTGTAGCTGCTTCCGTCATCTTTAAAGGATTGACTGCACTAGTGTTGGTCCGTCATTGCTTTAAGGTGACAACAACCTTGATTTATGTTTAGTAATTCCTGATCAAGAATAGGGGTGCTGGATTTTTGACTTTTGACTTTTAAGGTAGATTAAACGCCTGTAAAATCGTCCGACATATTTTTAACTTAATTTTATCGTTTCGAGGGATTTTAAAAGTTTTTTTTTTATTGATTTTGAGTTTTTTCAGTTTTTTGATTGATTTCAAGAGCTTTTCTTTTTCTTGATTTGGTTGATTTTGAATTACTTTTTTTTGTTGGCGGAGCCCTTGGCGAGAAATTACTAGGATGAACTATGGTAGAAAGTTGAAAAAATAGTTTTTAACTCAAGATTTTTTTATATTTTAAAGTTGATTTCATAAGGGAATTGAATCACAAGAAGGTCAGCAGGATCTTACACGAGTAAAGTCGCGTGGATCATATATAATTTTATATCGATTCAGTTATTTTCGTGTTTTATTAAATATATATTGTTCTCGTACGAACCCACCTATCTCTCTCTCTATATATATATATATAGATATATAATAACAACAAATTTAAGCAAAGGATCGTGTGAGAAGTTGAGGTTAACATGAGAGTGAGAAGTAGATCTTAAATGTTGATCACTTTTAATCTAATACCCTTTCCCATGAATTGCACCTTAGAAGAGAATTGATTTGCATCTTATCCTAACATGCGTCCATTTCTCATCCAACGGTTGATAACCACTTCTCACGCTTCTTACGTTAACCTCAACTTTTCACTAGAACCTAACTCTAACAATTTATGACGATGACGACAGGTTGGACGTGGGCATACAGTTCTTGTCCATGCAGCAGCCGGTGGCGTGGGATCTTTGGTTTGTCAGTGGGCAAATGCCGTCGGAGCCACCGTGATCGGAACTGTGTCAACCAAAGAGAAGGCTGTGCAGGCGAAAGAAGATGGATGTCATCATGTCATTCTTTACAAAGATGAGATCTTTGTGGATCGTGTGATGGAGATAACATCCGGCAAAGGGGTCGATGTCGTGATTCCGTCGGGAAAGACACCTTTGATGTACGTTCATGGTTGATGATTTGATGGTTCAATTAATTTATGGGTTAATTTCAAATGGAATTTAGGAACTAATTAATTACTGTACGTGTTTAATTAATCTTTGAAGGGATCATTGGCTTGTTTAAAACCTCGTGGATTTATGTGCCACTTCGGAACGGCATCCGGTTTACCGGAGCCGATAGCATTTTCTCAGATTTCAAGCAAATCGTTGTTCTATACTTTTCCGGGATTGCCGGACTACACCAATGATCGAGAGGAGTTGGTTGCGGCTGCTGACGAGTTGTTTTCTAAAGTTGCAAAGGGAGTGTTAAGTAGGGGTGTACGCGGGTTGGGTTGGGTTGGGCGGGTTGGGACGTTTTTACAAACCAACCCAATTATGGCGGTTTGGAAAATCTCAACCCAACCCAATCCATTCAAAAATATAACCCAACCCAACCCTTGCGGGTTATGTCGGGTTGGGTTGGGCGGGTTAGTAATATACATAAATTTGTCGATTGAAATACGATAAATAATGCTAAAATTATTCTCAACAAATTTATTAGTTATTACAATTAGGGCTTGTTCGTGTTCGTTCGTTTAACTTAACCGAACAAACAAACGAACATGAACAGTAAACGAATGAAATTTTTTTAAACCAAAGGGCCTTTGGCCTAGCGATAAAAGAGTCTTTGACTTCCTAGGAGGTCAGAGGTTCGAACCTCACCAAAGGTGAGAAGGGTGTGTGAGTTTATTTGTTGCATTTGCCATATATAAATACTATATACTTAAAAAAATGAAATTTTTTGTGTTCATGTTCATTCATTAAGAAAATGCGTTTGTTCGTGTTCGTTTATGTTCGTTCGTTAAGATGTTGAATGAACATAAATGGACTTGAACAAATATAAGCAAATGAACACAAATATACTTAAACAAACATAAACGAACGAACATAAATAAATTTAAACGAACATAAATGAACAAAAAACAACCACCATTACTCATCATTTTGTTCCTAAAAACTAACATAACAAAATGAAAAATTGTGTAAACTTATGAGCGATAAAAAAAGAATTCTAAAAATTCAATTTACTTAATGATTTTACATATTAATATCACAATATATAAATATATTTATATAATAAACAAAAATAAACAAACGTAAACGAACATAAACAAACGTAAACAAACATAAACGAATACAAACGAACGAACATAAATGAACGAACGTTCACGAACATAAATGAACAAGACCATTGTTCATGTTCGTTTATTTAACTAAACGAACAAAAAAATGTGTTCATGTTCATTCATTTATTAAATGAACGAACATAAACGAACTTCCCACCAAACGGTTCACGAACGGTTAACTGAACGTTTGGTTCGTTTACAGCTCTAATTACAATCATCCAATAATAAATTATAATCCATAAGTCTTAAAGTTAATTTGGGTTGTGAATAAACTGCATACATACATACATACATATATATATATATATATAATATAATTTTATAAAAAAAAAACGGCGGGTTGGCGGTTTGGGTTGGGTTGAGTTTTCCTAACCCAATTTCAACCCTTCTAATTAGCGGTTTGCGGTTTCGCAGTTTCGCGGATTGGGTTTAATTGGGTTGGGAGCGGGTTGGGTTGGTCGGGTTTCGCGAGTTGATGGTTTTATGTACGCCCCTAGTGTTAAGGGTTCGTGTGAATCACAAGTATCCTTTGAGTCTAGCGGTTCAAGCTCATGCCGATCTTGAGGGTCGTAAAACAATGGGTTCGGTTGTGTTGATTCCAGACGACGAGTGATTTCATATACTTCGGAAGTTGTCGAGTTAAGTACCGTTTTTGTGAACTAGTCAATAAATCACGGTTAATTAAAAAGTTATTTGTATAAACCATCTGTTAACTAAATAAATTAAATATGTTTGACTGATAAATTAGTAATGTTTAATTGTAAAGTAAAGGTGGTATAGTTTGAAGAAAAAAATTCTTTTAGAACTTACTGGAAAAAATTATTGCAAATCAAATAGTGCTTAATATAACTTGGAAAGTTGAGCAATGAAACAAACATATTTTGAAATATTTTAGTTGTACTTTTTGTTTTATTAGTTAAACAAATTTATGTAAAATAAATATATATTAATTAACACATTAAATCTAAACTATCAATAAAAAAAAACATATGGTATAACATAGAAAAATTTTATAAAGAATCACATAATGTAACACCCACAAAATTTATGATACGTTAGAGATCTTGTTTATGAGCCTATTTGTTAACCTTGGGAATTCTCCTGCTATAGATTTATTATGAGTAATTGGAAGTAGGATTGTGCCTTGACTATAGAATAAAAAGAATTAAATTGGCAGTGGACAACAAGTTGTGTGGGTTATGGCGCGACCTTAAACTGCGGCCAAAGCCGCAAAACTTGCTGTTTGTTTGGAGTCTCAGGAATGCGTGCGGGCTATGGCGCGGCCTTAAGCCGTGGCCAAAGCCGCGGGAAACCACCTGCAGGTCATAAAGACGGGATTTCAAGCCCTTTTCCCATTAACTCCTTACCTTTACCCTTCTCTCTTCATAAATTCGAAATTAGAAAACCCTAGATTGTTACCTTAAGAAGTTAAGGAGCATTGATTGCATCTTTAGCCCCAAGATTCAAGGAGCTTAGCTTGGATAGTCATGATCTTCACCCCTTTCTCACCATACTTGATTTTCTAGGTTTCTAACCAAAACCCTAACTTTGTGAGTTCATTCTCTTTTTTATAAACTTTATACATGTTAAAATAAGAGTTTTAACCTTCTAAACATCTCCACTCTAACTATTTCTTGATTTAGATGAGTTATCATTAAAACCTAATTTTTGGAGAATTTAGGGTTATTTGGATGAATATGTTTGCAAGGATAAATAACTAATGTTTTGGGTTATGCGTGGTTTATACACTTGTAGAATGTACTTTCTTCAAATTATAAATTTTAGCCATTTGGGACAAAACTAGGGTTTTGAAATGATGGAATATTTTGGATGAAAACTTGTAGAAATCAAGTGCTTATGTTGAAGTAACGTTCAAAAGGATGGTTTGAGGATCATGTAGCTTCACAAGGATTTATTTGGAACTTGGTTAAATTATTGATGTTATTTTATTTGTCTTATCTTGATGAGGGACTTGGTTATAGAATTTAGTTATGTTTGGTTATTCGGATTATATTGTTTGGTTGGTTTTAAGTGTAATGGATCCATAAGCACTAGAGCCATCATGTCTGATGATGGAACGCTAGTTTTCCACATTGAGGCACGGATTAGGCATCGACGGTATGGTGTAAGTCCTACGTGCTAATACATTTTCTTGGATGAGGATAACTCAACGTATAGACCTAAAAGGGTTGAAGTTGACATTCCATGTGTGTACGCTTTAGTAGCCGAGTTTGACATCAAATACGTGTAGTTCTATGTGATTGGTCTTACTAACATGTTAAGTGACCTATTTTTGTGTTCCGTCACTTATGCTAGTAAGCGGGACTCCCCCGTCAACCCAAGAGGTATTTGTACAAAAGTGAAATTTTATCCATGTTTATTCATTTACTTATCTGCACTTAATTCATTAATATTTACTGTTTTCTCCAATATAATTGTTTGTTCGCACTAGGCATTAGCCTAACATTTTTTCTTAAAATGACATGTATACAAGGTCATTATAGCGATGAGACCTCTCGGGTTTGAGCGGAGAGTCGTGAAGGAAAGTAGCCTTTTTGAGAGTATATAGAGGCGTGCATTTTGGTATAAAAATAACATACTTTTGAAAGTGAGATAGCAACACCCGCCCATAATCTAAACTTCGTCGGTCTAGATTAGTACGTTGTTGAGTTTTATTTCACTTGTTTTTTGTAATGTAGACTTCATGCAATTATTTCCCCTTTTTGGGTGATTTGTTTATGTTAGCTTCGTTTATTTTCGCAAATATTCAAGTTTAAATTAACCCATATTTTTAGGGTAAGAAGTGAATCTGAACTGTTGATCTATTTTAATCTCAATTCCCTCCATGAATTGCAGCTTAAAAGAAAGGGAATTTAATAAAAATGCCCGTATTTCAAACATCTATTACCGTATTGCCCAAAATCTCTACCGTTTTACCGAAATACCCACTTAGGCTGGGATCCATGGTCGGGATTCGACCCATCCCGGGGTTGTCAATTTTTTTGAGAAATAGAAGGGTTACCTCGGGATTTAGGGCGATATCCCGGGGTTGGGGGTGAACATTTTAATTGAATTTAGGCATATCCCCGGGTTGGGGTAAAAGATCGATTATATATGATTTTAATATATATATTTATATTTTATACCCCTATAATTATTTAGTTAGTTTACTTTATACCTTTTACTTTTCTATTTTTCATTTTACATTTTCATCATATTAACACATATAATCGTATATTAACTAAAATGCGTTAAAAAATACGTTTTAATTTTAACAAGTTACACTATTATAACCGTCTCTTCAATACCTTCGAAATGAGCCCAATATTGAATATTTTTTGAATTTAATTATTTATTATATATCATATATACTTTCAAATCCAGGCGCTGCCAAAGCCCTTGTGGCCATGGAGGTTCACCTGTGATGACTCCAGACCATTCGTGGTCGCCCGGGGATTAGTCGGTGAGCCTAAGCTGACCCGGAAACCCACGGTTACCAAAAAAAAAACTTTTTTTTATTCTTTTTTTTTCTATGATTTAATAGAAAATTTTATAGAAAAATTGTTAATGGGAAATTAAAGGGTCGTTTACCAAACGTTTACTAGGTAAATGCTTACCAAGTCACATTACCTTACCGGATGAACATGACAAATGCCGATAATCTTACCGGGTAAGAGCGATGATAAGGATCAAGAGTCTTACCTTGTAAGTAAGGTGACGACTCTTACCCAGTTAGCACCGAGTTTGTATTTTTACTAATAAGGTTGAATGTTCTAATTTTTGGTTTCATGAGATAAGAAACTAATAGACAATGGGTTCTGTAATATTGTCGTTGTTTGATCATTTCTGGCTTTTTCCACTCGGGCAGATCTCTATCATGTATCCAGTCAGATGAGGTCAACCTGCAAAGAGTTTCTTAATGAACTATAGTGAATATGAATCATAAAAACAAGGATATATTTTGTAGTCAAACAAATTAAACAACATATAAAAGAAATGTTAACAACACTCTTTATATCTTCACTTTTTTAATGACTTTCATGCTTTATGATTTCTTTTTTGGAAAGAGGGCAGCACATCTGGGAAATATATGAAAAGCAGAAAAGAGACGTGGTAAGCCTTATTGCTTCCTTGGTTCTGTAAAAACATATCTAGCAATGTCATGAATGTATATGTAAATAGCTAACAGATCGAAAATATATTTCTTTCTAGCAGCTGAGGGTGCAAGTAAGATCCTGGAGGGAGAGATGTTGAGGCCTTGAGGGTTACACTTTCGAAACCAAAGAAGGGCAATGCACATCATTAGAGAGTTGTATCAGTTGTTCCCTTGAAATCGACCTGTAATGGATACATTGAAGGAACTATATGGAGTAAGAACTGATTGTTAACCGCCATGTGTTCTTCATACTTGTATCTTTCCAGTTTGAATTTTTATTGTTATTCCCTAATGTTGCCATGGACTACGTTTAATTCTTTGTATAGTTTGAAGGAAATTTATAATTTTCTTTCACAAATTTACATCGTAGAAGATCTATCTGGATTGTACTCCGTCTTGAATTCTTTCTGATCTTAGAATGATGTTTATGGTGGAATAATAACAAGAGAGACGATATATTTATATGTATACCCGACCAACGGACGGGTATAACACTAGTTTACTTAGTTCTCGACTTGAAGAAGTGAATTTATATTAATTGTTCGTAGACTAAAATTACTGCAAAAGGCATCGAGAATGATTTCGATGTCGTTTGTTTTTTAAGAGGTTTAAAGTCTGAAATTTGAACGATTCAGACTCAGACTTAGGAGCCTTTGACAAGTTTTTTTTTTAAAAACAAACAACCCCTTCGTGAAAGAATGATTTCGTGAAGTTCCATGCGAGATTGGTGAAGGCGATCCCGATGATCTTCTTTTCCGATCTGAAATTAATCCCTAATTCACGAGATTTTTGCAGGTAAATTTCTCTGTTGTAGATAGATCTAGCAAGTAAATTGATGAGCCCTAATTTGCACAATGAAATCATGATCATAGTACGAACATTCTACTAACCGGATTTTCAATTTATGATAACCAGATACAACAAAATTACAATCGAAATATCTAGGGTTTTTGTGTTCCATACCTATATGAACTCATTATCATATTCTTCGCACACATATCTCTTCCAAAACCAATGCTGCTTCCATATCCGATCCATCTTCTCGATCGGCACGTTTTTAGTCTCAGGTAGAAACAAATACACGAACACAGTCATCACCGCTACCCATCCACCGAAAAAGAAGAACGTTCCTGCTTTCAAATGGCAAAGCATAGATAGAAATGTTTGAGCAACTATGAAAGTGAAGAGAAATCCCACTGCTACAGTGATACTTTGTCCAGCAGATCGTATCTCCAATTGGAAGATTTCACTAGGAATTAGCCATCCTAATGGACCCCATGATAACCCAAACCCAGCCACATAAGCACCAATTAAGATTAACACCAAAAGTCCATATCCCTTGCTTAATCCACCATGGTCCCCTAGTTTGGCTGCCATTATTGAGCCAATTAGCATTTGTGAGATGAACATTTGGACACCTCCTATGGTGAATATAGTCCGTCGACCAAGTTTATCGACTATTAGTAATGATATAAAGGTCATGCTAAGACCGACTAGCCCGGTTACCACGGCTGACATAAGTGAAGCACTTTCGCCAAATCCTATTGTTCGGAAGAGGATTGGAGCGTAGAACGAGATGACGTTGATTCCTGTAACCTGTTGGAAGAATGGGATAAAGATCGACATCACAAGCTGAGGCCTATATTTTGGCCTCAGGATGTTTCTGAAAGGGTGTTTAATGGTTTTTGAGATTTCGTTTGCTGTCACAAGATCATCAAATTCGGCCTCAACATCATCTGTTCCTCGGACTTTCTGTAGCATTTTCTTAGCATTGTCTGGATTCTTGTCGTGCTGTATCAAGCTGTTGGGTGTTTCCGGGAGGAAAAGAGCTCCTAATGTTAGAATCGAGGCAGGAAAAGCAGCCATGGCTAAGGAGATTCGCCATCCCCATCCGCCTTCTATCTTTTGGGTGCCATAGTTTAGAAGATTCGCAGCTAAAACGCCTATTCCAACACAAAGTTGGAAACCCATGTTGAATGCTCCTCTGTATCTTGATGGTGCCATTTCTGATAGATATAATGGAACCGACTGATGATCATAGGAAAGAATAAAGATACGGCCGTTTAAAGTAGGAACTCTAGTAAGAGTAAGGTGAAATTCGATAAAGAATAGGAAGAGTAGTTCACCTGGTTTGTGAACCCAACTCCTACACCAAGTAAGACACGACCGATTATAAGCATGTATATATTGTAAGCTGCACCCCCAAGGGCTGCACCAGCAAGAAACGCAACCCCGCCAATAAGAATTGATGGCTTACGCCCAAAGGCTCTAGTGACGGGTGAAGCAAAAAAGGTAGCAATGAGACCGGCTACATATAGCGAAGATGTGAAGGAAGTGAGGAGTTGGCTGTCAAATTTGCAGTAGTTGCTTATCTTGGTATCTTGTATCCTCTTGGTGTACACATCTGGGAAGAATTTCACTAAAAATGGCTTCATAGAGGTCACTCCACCTTCAGATTCATAACTTTCACAGGTCAGTTGCTACAACAAGTCAATTCTCATATATTCTTATACCATCTACCACTTCATTCTTCATAGTTACATAAGATTACAAGAACAAATAGAGCAGTTTAATTAGAGAACTACATATAATGGTAGTTTAAGTTGAAAATTAAACCTGAGATTCCGATATCATATCCAAAAATGATTCCTCCGGTTGCAGCAACCATGCAAGACAACACAACAAATGATGTTATCTGCCCATTGTACTTGCCGGCTTCGGTGCTTACTACCAACCCAACAGCCATAGATTTCTAGCTGATTTGGGGGGAGGATGGGGGTATGTTTTATGTATGTATACATAAATGTGTAGTATATAAAATGTGTTGAAGAAGTGAATAGGTGGTGGTTACTAGTCTAAGTCGACTGCTGGATAGATAGATACCAGTCCAACTTGACTGCTAGATATCAGCATCATGTCTAATTCAGGACAAAAAACCATTAAACAAAGTTAGATAGTTAATTGGACTTGTAACACCTGTTATTCAAAATAGGGATCGAATAGGCGCTTAAACGAAACATAATATAAAAAAAGATGGAAGATAATCTTTATATTTTTAAAATTCTTGATCAAAATGTACAACACTTAGAAAGGAGTAAATGGGTGTAGACATCCAGTTTTTGAAGAGTAAATGGGTTAGAAGGGTGTTGCTATTTGAACTCCTTTTTTTGAGTTAAATCGAAACTTTTGAAACTAGAAAAGTTGTTGTTTGTAGGGTTATGAGCATTGACTATTAAAGCATTTACAAAATTCAACATGGCCAATTCTATCATAATCATATTGTTGACATAAATAAATAAAAGATAACAATATTATGGTATCCAAGCAATGTGGGGTGACCGACTGATCGTGGACGTCATTTTCTGGAAAACAAAATATGTTAGAAAATAGCTCAATGTCTTTTTCTAGATGGACACAAGTTACTACTTAATAATGGATATGTTTTTTCTTCATAAAGAAAATATTGTTTTAGAAATGTTTTGTTAACATATATATATATATATATATATTTTTTTTTTGTATTATGACGAGACAATTGAGCCCGGTAGCCCCTGTCGAAAATTTTGATTTGCCCGTTCTTAGTCGTCATAGGAAAGAAACGCATAAAAAATAAATAAATTATACCCTTTTGTCTTGTCCAGTACCACTAGTACTAGAAATGCATCTCCTTTGCCCGTGAGAGAGACTTCTTTGCCAGCCGGGAATAACAGCTCTGTTATGAAAGCAAGTGGCAGACAAAACTCATTTTGTCGGCATTCGCTAAAACCATAAACTCTAAACTCTAAGCACATATCATTGTGTTGAGTCAAATATAATCCGTTTTTTTTTCCGTTGCAGAAAAAGATCCCTTCCCCCACTTTCAAAAATGATGAATATGAAGTACGGGAAGCTGCAGATACTATCTTTGCCTCCCGGGTAGAGGGCACTGTTGGTTTATAATCAGACTATTATTTCAACTACTCGGCACCTTAATCTTCGTGGTTCATCCTTGGGGTGTAAACGAGTCGAGCCGACTGCTGAGTCGAGTAGTAGTTATTTGAGCTCGGCTCGAAAAAATAATGCCAAGCTCGAGCTCGAATATCTTTTGAATTATTGAGCTAAAGCTCGATGCTCGTTTATGGGCAACTTGTGATCGATAAACATGTTTATTGGCTCAAGCTCGTTATACTTTTATTTGTATGATTTATGAACATACGAACATTTTTGGTTAAAAAAAGTGCATGCTCAAAAAGCTCGGCTCAAGTCGAAAACATTAATCGAGCTTTTGAACAAGTCTAGTCGGACTTAGGTGCTATGAAGTTTGACTCATTAAGTTAAACGAGTTTTATTTTGTGTTCGAGTTCGACTACAGTTCGAGAATCATTAAGCTTGTAAAAACTCGAATTGTATAGGAAAACATAAACTACCAAAAATTAATCAAGAATATTTTTTTCTTAAAATTATAAAATATAAACTAAGAAAAAGACCGTCAATCACAAAAAAGAAGAAAAAAAAAGTGATTTTTGGACTTAGATGGCGTTTGGTTCGCAGAATGTTTTTGAATGAAATAGAATTTGTCAAAGGAATTTGACTTTGAAGGAATTAGAATGGAATGTTATCAGGTTTGACCACCTGTTTGGTTGACAAAATTGGAATGAAATTTGTTAAAGAAATTAGAATCTGTCTGGTTCGGTTTACAGATTGTAGTTTCGGAATTATTTTGATAAATGACCAAAATACCGTTTTTCATTATTTTAATTTTTTTAAACAAAAATTGCTTTAATAAACACAGAAATTGAACTAAACACATAAATTGGAGGTAAATCAACACATAAATTGAAGTAAACACAATAAACACAAAAATTGAAGTTAACACAAAAATTGAACCATGAACCTACGGTAAGGCCAGGTTATTCTCACTCTTTGCAATAAGCATGTCCAAAATGCCTAGCTCTCAGTCTGGTAATTAAACAGATGCTATTAACAGGTACAAATAAGTTCTAGCGTTAGAAACTACATTGACAGGATACAGAACTGGTACATTAAACTTTACCCTTCTATTGGGGGCATCATATTTCAAAAGAGGCATTTGTATGAGTTTCTTTGTAATTCCATCAAAAATTAAAAGACAAGTCCTTCCATGAGGATTTAAAAGCAAGTAAAAATTAGAGGAGCTCAAAAGAACCATTTGTCAATGACAAGGAAACAGGAACCATAAAAATTAGTTTATGATCGATCGAAACTTACACAAATACATAGGGAGTATTATTGCACACAGAGAGAGCAGACTGAGATCGATGGAGAAGACAAGAGCTGATCGATGGTCTGATAAATTTCTTTGTTAGATTCCGTTCAAATTCCTATTGATCAAACATTTGGTCAAACCTAATTAAATTTCATTTCAATTCCTTTGATAAATTATAATTCTGACATATTTCATTATATAAACCAAACGTCACTTTAGTATAACAGTCGGTTAACTTCCACACCTATTGTCTCTTACCTCTTTATAAGCAATTTTTTTTTTCAACTTAAAATTGTTAAGATTTTTAATTTGGATGAAAATGTGTTCTTTTTATTTGATTAGGATAGATCTAAAAATGGTTAAAGATACAAAATTTGATCTAATAATGATTGATCATAATAAGTTCAGGGACTAAACTTGTAACTTACTCGAACATCTTTTATTACTAAAAGATCCCTCTCCTGGGAAGCCAGGTGGACTTCATCGGTAACCACTCCCATCTGTCTGCTGAAAATGGCTGCCGTCTTGCATCTCCTTCTCATCGCCCTGCTGATATCCACGGTAATTTGTTATATCTGCATATGTCTGTTCATGGATATGATACATGATTTCTGGTTCTCTTAATCGTTTCTGTGTTTCTGGGTATGAACTACTGTTGTCTGAATCAGAGGCAATACGTCACTCGATTTGACCATATTACTTAGTTATACGTATGTTGTCTGATTCTTTGGATCATATCATCAGTTTATCTGTTGCAATGTTTCAGATCAATATCGACTACACACAGGAAAACCTAGAGAAAATATACACTATAATCTGTGAATTTCTTTTCAGAATGGAATTATGGATTCTAATCTGCTGTTAAATCATATGAAATGGGATACAATTAGCAAATATTCTAATGTGAACATATAGATAAAAATGAATATGTTTGAGCAAAAATCAAAGTCATTAGTAGGATGTAAATCAATATAGATATAGTTCCATTAGTTCCAAATTAAAGCTCACTTTTGAGGGTAGTCAAACGGATCGATCTTTAACTTCAAAGCTGTTAAGGTTTTCTTTGGTTATACCGTTATAGTGAATGAACTTTATAGCTACATTAATCTGTAGAAAAAGTATTCCAATGAAAAGATTTTGAGCTGAGAAACTAAAGAATTGGTATTTTTTGAAACCAACAAGTACTGATCAAAAGTGGATTATATTTATTAGATGTACAAGTATGTTGATTTTGCTTTAAAGAAAATGACTCATTTTATTGCCGACTTATAACGTAGGCAGCATCAGTTTTATCTTTTCTTTTAGAATGCCAAACGTTCTCTCTTTTTTGTTAGGTAACTGGGCATGAAGTTGAGAGTTCAAGTAACTTTCCATTAGTAGTGAGCACCTGGCCCTTCTTAGAAGCTGTTAGAGCTGGATGGAGGGCTATCAATGATGGATTATCTTCCATTGATGCAGTTGTAGAAGGTTGTTCGGCTTGTGAGCTACTTAGATGTGATGGTACAGGTGGGTTTCTTCAAACCAATGTTAACCACCGACACTGATTCATTTATGTTTTTGTCATTACCGAAATTTGTATTTATTTACATTGAACAGTTGGACCTGGTGGGAGTCCAGATGAGAACAGTGAAACTACAATTGATGCCTTAATCATGAATGGGGTAACAACACTTAACATTGCTACTGTCCCCAGTTTGATGATTTTGGGTTTGCTCCAAGATGAATTCAGAGAATTGAATCTTGTGCTCCCCATTTTTTTTATTTTGTTTGAAAACCATTAACTTTGCACTTGTATATTGGGACTGCTAAGATTCATATAGGCAACAATGGAGGTTGGAGCTGTGGCTGCCATGAGATATGTGAAAGATGGCATAAAAGCTGCAAGATTAGTAATGCTTCACACAGAACACACTATGCTTGCTGGAGATCAAGCCTCAGTTTTTGCCATTTCAATGGGTCTTCCAGGACCTTCAAATCTTAGCTCAACGGAATCAATGGAAAAGTGGACTAAATGGAAAGAAAATCAATGTCAACCTAATTTTAGGAAAAACGTTGTACCTACCAACAGCTGTGGTCCTTATCATCGGAAAAAAGATGTAAATCTTGATCAGAAGACATGTTTGGTGGAGGACATAGCACAAGATATCCTAATAAAATCATCTCATGTGGATTTGCACAACCATGACACTATATCCATGGCAATATTCGATAAAGTAGGTTGCTTTTCACTCTTGTTTTTCTTAGTTTCTTTTAATAATGCGGTCTTTTCTTTCATCAAATCTTGTTGTGGTTTCAGTCTGGACACATTGCTGTTGGTACATCAACTAATGGGGCTAGTTTTAAGATCCCTGGGAGGTATGCATTTTATTTTGTGATGCTTTTTCTAGTAGTCTTGGCTTTCGGTACTCCTAATCATGGATGCTCTATATTTGACAACATTAAGGTTACATGAGTTAGGATTCAAATGGATATGTAGGCATTTCACACCATCACAGACGTTATGCTTCTGAGATGATGAATATGATAATAAGAGCGGCATGTCAGGAAAAAAAAAACTGGGCCAAAAGAAGGATGGTTGACTGAGATTGATTTTTTTTTTTTATAAATTTTGTTTGGATTTAATCATTTTACATGTTTATGTACTATTTTATTTAGTGTAGGGTTGGTGATGGACCGATTGCTGGATCTTCTTCATATGCTGATGATGAAGTCGGAGCTTGTGGTGCAACTGGTGATGGTGATATTATGATGCGTTTCCTACCATGGTAATCTTAAACATTTGCCTGTTCTCTCTCCCAAGAGTGAATATGTTATTGAACCTAACTGCACAAACCATCATATTCAGATACTAGAATATGTCATCTGTATAGATATCTGTTGAAAACATTGATACCATGAACACACACACACACACACTCACATGCCAAGTCGTGTTTTTTCCCTCCAATTGGTTGAAGAATGTCTATTAATGGAAACTGTTCTACTTTTTGGGAGAGGTCAAAGTCTGCTTACATCTCACCCCCCAGGCCCTACTTTCAAGTGGGATTTATTGGATCCGTTTGGTTTGATTTGGCAATGTGTATTAAGAACATTATTTTGCTCCATACTTCATTCTTTATTTTGTGGACCCTATATTCAATTCTACTTGCACCAAGTAAGCGGCCCCCACATTTCTCCATTTCTTCGAACACCTTGGACCCATAAATCAAACTAGACAAATCAACAGGGTCTGAGATAATACAAACTTATCCTCTATCCCAAAGAGTAAAAACGTTGTTTTCATAAAGACCCTTGTCTTGTGAAAAGAGTGATGTTGATCTTTGATTTGTGTATAAAATTGATAATTTCAGTTATCAAGTTGTGGAGAGTATGCGATTAGGAATGGAGCCAAGGGTCGCTGCAAAAGATGCAATATCACGAATAGCAAGGAAGTATCCTGAGTTCGTGGGTGCTATCTTTGCAGTCGACAAGAATGGGGTGCATGCCGGTGCATGCCATGGATGGACGTTTCAATACTCGGTAAGAAGCCCGACTATGGATGACGTGGAGGTGTTCACTGTGTATCCTTAACTTAAGCATTCAGCATAGCCATACAGTGAAGATTATTCTGCATTCTGGTCTACAATTCTTTGTTAGATATCTTGCAAACATGTTACAATTAATTGGAGTGTCTACTTCTCCCTTTTAGTTTTTTTTTCCTCTAACGTTTTTTAAGTGTAATCCATTTAAGTCTACCAAAATGAATGTGAGAAGGAATTGGTGGCACATAATGTAACAACCCAACCAAAAAGTAAACAAGCGGATTGGTTCTAAAAAAAAATAATCTCAAAGATAGGATAATAAGCCAAGTTTTAGCGGTCCCAAACTTACAATAATTAATTCAAGGTTTGCCATAATAACAACCTATACACAACTGAGATCAAAGAACAACTAAAAGTTAAGTGACAGTCTTCTATCCGCCCTCGCTAGACCTTCTCCTTGCCTTTAGCTGCACAGCCTAATTCACGACGGCCTGAAAAGATTTTTTAGTTTTGGAAGAGCGAGGGTTAGACCATAGGTCTAGTGAGTTCCCTCTAACAGTTAAGCAACAGATAAACTTTCCAGAAGTTGAAACATCATTTAATAATGTCACTTAAAATAAAACACGTTACGGACCACACGACCGTCCAAGACGATGTGTCTAACTCGCGCTGCCTTAATGTTGGGACACACCCCCAACGACATAAACGGGCCACACTCCCCGGCACGAGTAGGCGGGCCACACTCCCGACTTAGGTCACGTAACCCACAATTACTGTATGCATACATATAATCAACAACAATTTATAACACACTTGAACGGTTAATAAAATCATGCCATCATAATAAATCAAAGTTTAAAAATAAACTTCACATGCTTTCATCATCAAAAGGTTTAGTTTGGAAAACTCACCTGACGTCCACCGTTACAACCGTCAATTTATAAGAATAGTCTGAGTCGAACCTATCAAAATGAGGCATTGCTCAGTTAATTACCGGAACCTTCTAAATAACGAATTTAACCCAATACCCTCATCCCCGCTCTCAAATCCATTTAACCTTTGGCCGAAATACTAATCTGATAAAACTAGCTCGAGGCGACATGCCTATGACCTTAGATAAATAAAATCAATTTATTAGGTTGCTTTCCAAAGTGGGCCGACCACTTAAGATCCAACCCCACCTTGCTTTTCCCCAAACCGGCCCATGAATAAGAGACGCATGGCCATAATCGACCGGATGACCACATTCGACCGATAAACCACATTCGACCGATATGACCATATTCGACCGATAAAACATTCGACCGATATGACCATATTCGACCGATAAACCATTCGACCGATATGACCATATTCGACCGATAAACCATTCACCGATATCAGTTTCGCTCGAACAAAAACCCAGAAATACAGAGTGCAGAGACCCAGAATCACAACAATAACAACACAATTAGAACTAAACCCAATCTTTTGCCATTAGAGTTTAAACTACAATCATCCAGACATTAAAATTCTTAATTCTCAACCTTCAAATTCTCAATTCAATGACAAAAACCCCCAAATCAAACCACTGCAAAGCTAAACAATTAGAGATAAGAGATTAGCAGATGGATTACCTCAAAGAGACGACAAATTCCACTTGAAATCTTGGAAGCCTTCCTTTCTCTCGGTCTTACCCAAAACGCCAAGAACCCCTTGAGATTTCAAACAGCCGCACACATACACAATACTGATAATCCTTCTAGGGTGAAATATTGTTTCTTTTCAAAATTACAAGATGGGCCTTCCTAACGGGCCACTCCTCCTTTCATACCCATCAGAATCTGCAAACCAAACGGCCCCTTAGCATTTATTAGACCAAAATCCAGTAATCCACAAATTAACTTTCTTGCTTCGCCCACGAACGAGAAAAACCATTGTCGCACACAGGACAAAAAACTCATGTTTTTGTTTACTTTTTTTTTTTTTTTTATAAATCTGTTGACGTCAAAGAAAAAAACACATATATTTCTTGATATATCTCTTTCTCTCTCACTCGTATGATTCCTGTAAATCCGCAGCAAGCCTTGATATAGAATCCTTCCATTAAAAAACAAATCAAGGGTTTGACTGCTGTACCCCTGTTTGTTTTGTTACTTTTGACTTCAAGATTGAATTTTTCAAGAGTTCTTGAAGACACTATTTCCCGTTTCAGAAAGTTGTGATTTTCTTATTTCCTTTTTCCTTTCGTGGGCTTTATATGATATGGATTCTCTCATGAGAGACGATGATTTTCAAGCAAATACCCAATTTATTGGTGGAGAAGAACCGTCGATTTTGACTTCGAATTTCTTCTTGGATCATGTTGGAGAGGTTTCTCTTACCCTTAAACCAGATGGGTTATCATGGAAATTAATGGATTCCCTTTGCAATGTTAGTTTTTCCAGGTTATCTTAGACTGCTTTTGTTGTCTTTTTGAGTTTTTATAAAAGGGAATTTAATTTCCCATTTAACTGATTTAGTTGATACTCATCTGAATTTATTCTGATTGATTGTTAATCTGTATAATTGTTGGTTTGCACCAGTGACAACAGCAGTTAAATTTAGGGATAAAACAATAGTCTGTTAGCAGTTATAAAATTGATATCAAGAATTACCCCCTTCACCATAATTTCGTTTCAAAACCTAATCCTAGAATTTTCTTTGTTTGTAATTGATATGGATGAATAAACTTTGTAGTTTAATATGTCTTTTTGTCAATAATTCTCATCAATCTTGAATGCTTATGGTACAATTTGTGCAATTGTAATTGCGGAAAAATGCTTTGTTAATTTACTTTTTTCTCCCAAGATTAGTACCCATCACATGTTTATACGCTAATCGAACCGTTTCATGAGATTGACCTTATATGTTTTGTTGTTGTTGTTGTGATTGTTATGCTGAAGGACCAGGAAGATGGATCAACTTGTTTAGGAATACAAATTGTTTCCAAAAGTAATACCTCAATCAACATTTCAGATGTGTATACCATCGAATTTATAGATTGGGGGTTGGTACACAAAACCCTTCTCACAAACCCCGGATTGTTATTGGGTCATTCATCTGAGGTTAGTTGTAGTCGTATCAACTCGTATCTCTGTATTTCTTGTTACTCTTTTGTTACTCCTTATGACACCATACCTTCAAGAATCAAGAATTGCCAAAAGTTAAAGTTACATTGAAGCAGTCTTTAGAATAAATTTCTAGACACTCCTAATCCTAAAAGCCCGATCTTTATAGAAAGTTCACGCCTTCTTTATGGATATGGGGATTGCCCGATTGTCGTGTTTAATTTATTCTGGAAGTGATTAGTTTCTTGCATATGCTGCTTGTAGATGTATCGATTCACAGTGCATGGTGTCGAGAGGTCCAAGTCTCGGCCTTCTCTTTGGGCTCCAACCGTTTATACTTTTGGTCATGCGGATAAGCAGACATGTCTAATGTGGGTGAACAGGATGAAAACTTTTCTAAGCATGGAAACCGACCGGCCTAAGAATCTTCTGGTATGTTCTATTAGTTGTACTCCCACTGTTCCATCTTGTTAAAAACATGGCTCAAGAAAATTGTTTTGACTATTTGTTTACTAGGTTTATGTTCATCCGGGGAGTGGAAAAGGAAACGGTTGTCGAACTTGGGAAAGTTTAGCTCCTCTCTTTTCACAAGCGAAAGTGAAAACAAAGGTTCATGTCTTATTACATAAATCAATTTCAGATGGTCCCGAATTCCAATTCGTACCAAGATTTCCTTCAACATTAACACGTTCAATGCTGATATAAAACTTAGCCAAAAAGTTAACAGTTGTCAGATTTTGATGAATTGTTTTTCTACAGGTTATTGTTACAGAAAGGGCCGGGCATGCTTTCGAGGCTGTGACTTCTATGACAAACAGGGAGCTTAATTTGTATGACGGAGTTGTAGCTGTTGTGAGTATTATTTTCCTAAATTGACGTCTTTTGCAAAGTTTCGTAGTTCTTTTTTGGTACGATATTGATACAAAGCCACAAAATTTTCAAATCCTATTAATTTGTTCTTTGATCAACCGATGAGGTTTAGGGTGGTGATGGATTTTTTAACGAGATTCTTAACGGAATTCTCTTGTCAAGACATAGAGCTCCATATCCACCTCCCCCTCCAGATGATGATCAAACTGTTGAAACAGAAAGTGACGAATTGCTTCATGATCCAACTGTAACTGTTGTGGAGCATTCGGTTTCTGGTGAGGATGAGTCTGCTTTTCTCTTAAGGCCGCCACTTGATCAATCACAAGCCGTAGATCTTAGTACGCACCTTTCTACATGAGCCTCCATTTTTGCTTCTATTGATTGTGGACTATGCACTTATTATCATGTATTTGGCTTGCAGGCATCAGAAGTAATTCTTCGAACAAAGGTTAGATCATCGACATTTACAATATGAATTTATATGCGGGACTCTTTTCCATGTTACATTATCGTGTCAGCTACTTCTTTCTTGATTGAAGCAGATCAAGATTCTGAAATGTCTTTCCCAAATAAGCGATTTCGATTTGGACTTATTCCTTCTGGTTCCACCGATGCTATTGTAATATGGTAATTTCTCGCATCTTTCTTTTCTACGAATCTCCCTTTTTCACTTTTGAGTTTTTATGTGGATACTTTTTTCACTTCCCATCAGCACAACGGGAGTTCGGGATCCTATGACATCAGCGCTTCAAATTATCTTGGGTAAAAGGGTATGCCTTGATATCGCTCAAGTCGTGAGATGGGAAAAGTCAAGCAAGTCCAAGAACGAGCCTCTTGTACGCTATGCAGCTTCCTTTGCTGGGTAGAGACTATTTTTGGCATTTTCTTTAGAAATATTGGAACTTTTTCTCTCTTTATGTGTGCTTTACTCGTTCTCTGTTTCTTGTATCTTACCAGTTATGGATTTTATGGAGATGTGATTACGGAGAGTGAGAAATATCGCTGGATGGGGCCAAAACGATATGATTATGCAGGAACAAAGGTGTTCCTTAGGCATAGGTATTCACCTACATGTTTGTTTTGGTAACTTTGTATCTTCTACTTATATGTTTCAGCCTAGTTTTGTTTACTTTTTGTTAGGTCATACGAGGCCGAAGTAGCATACATGAAAGTTGAATCAGAAAAAACGAATGTGGGTGCCAATGCAAGAAGGGTAAAGACTTTTTGGGGCTTATCCAAGAAGTCGGAAAGAGTGCCTTGTCGTGCTAATTGTGATATTTGCAACACTAGTTCATCCATCCCGCGAATAGAAACACCAGACCCGCATCAAGAATCAAATTGGGTGCGAGTTAAAGGACGGTTTCTTAGCATTGGTGCTGCTGTAATCTCTTGCCGAAATGAAAGAGCACCCGACGGTTTGGTTGCTGATGCACACCTTTCAGATGGGTTCTTGCATCTTGTTTTGATCAAAGATTGCTCGCATGCTTTCTATTTATGGTAAAATCATACTATTTGATGCATTTTTTTTTAACTCAACTGCCCGAAGGATGGATGACTAATGATGGCTGATTGGCATATGCAGGCATCTGACCCAGTTGGCAAGAAAGGGTGGAACCCCTCTGAATTTTGATTTCGTTGAACACCATAAAGTATGTTTTTTTTGGTCTTTCCGAATAAAAACCATATCCCGTCTTGTTCTTTAACGTTCCCTTTATTTCCACAGACTACAACTTTCACATTCACATCTTCCGGGGAGGAGAGCGTGTGGAATGTGGATGGCGAGATCCTTAAAGCACAAAAGCTCTCCGCACAAGTCTTTCGTGGCCTCATTAGTTTGTTTGCTTCTGGCCCCGAAACGTAGGTTGGTCGGATGAGAAATTGACAATTCTACCCCTGCTATATCTATACCCTTCTCTTTCTCCTTCTTATGATGCTTCACATGTATTTCTTTGTAAATCATTATTAATGTAAATACAGGAACAAGCACCATTATGCGATTTACCCTGTTACATACCCTTTTTTTTGTGTTTGTTTTATTGCTCATTTCTGTGACGACATTGTAGACCTTGTGAACTATAGCCTAATAATAAAATTTTGTTTATTTTATTCTGGGTATTTCTTTCCTTATTGTTGTAGGTTGACCCTGAGTCAACTGAAAGAGTCTCCACTCTTTTTAGTGCTCCACCAAGACTATGACTGCCGTGAAGAAGACTGCAGCTTTGACCTATTCAAGAAAGCAATTCTTACAGTTTCCATTGACAATTGGACTTGAATCCAACTTTTCTTTGGCCCCTATGATGATCCCAATGTCTTGTTTGGAAATTTCCCAAAATTAATGATTCATTTTAACTTTTTTGTGAGATATATAAATGCCATTTCGTTGATTTCCTGGTTAGTTACAGAAGAACCAACTTCCATCATCAACAATGTCTACCCCTATGGAGTAAGTCCCCTTCTCTCTTTCTCTGTTTAATCATCTAATTCTTGGCATTTTATCATCTTTGTGGATTCCGGGTTCTGAAATTGATTCATAATAGGAGATGATAGAACAAAGATTCTTGTTTGATGGTGTTTCTAAATATCTCTAATTGAATGTAAAAAAAAAAGAACAAGATCTAATTCTCGAAATTGGGTTGATTTTAGTGAGATTGATCTACGTGGGTTTATAATTTTTTTGGTATATGATGCATGTTACAAGTATTAAATCAGGAATCTTGATTTTTACGTCACTTGAAATCTGGTCAATATAACCAGGTATTATAATTCCTTACCTCCTGTGGCCAAGACGTATGCAACCATCACTTTTGTAATGGCTGCAGCTTGTGAGTTTCCGTATTACGACCCCTGGATCATGGCTCTCTTTTATGGAGACGTTTTCAAGAAGTTTCAGGTAAAGATCGTTGGTTTGTATGCAAATGTTGAAAACATCATCAGGGTCCCGAAATAGTGAAGCCACTAATGTTTTTGTGATGCAGATTTGGAGGCTTTTAACGAACTTCCTCTTCATCGGATTTTTCTCTTTTTCATTCGCATTTCGCCTACTGATCATGTAAACATTCCCTAATCTCATCATACCTTGTGAGATTTTCTTAAAGATGGGATTTTCTTTGAAGTTAGTGTTGGTTGTTTCAGATTACGATATGGGGTTTCTTTAGAGCGGGGTCCTTTCGACAAGAGGACAGCAGATTATGTATGGATGTTCTTCTTTGGAGCGTTTTCGCTACTGGTATGCTAGCAAATAACCCATCTTTTTTATTTTTTCTTTTAATGTTTTGTTTTAGTTAGACTAATGACATCTTTTCTAGGTTGTGGCTGCCATTCCGTTTTTTCGGTTTCCTTTCATGGGATCTTCATTGGTTTTCATGATCGTTTATGTCTGGAGTCGTGAGCTCCCCAACGCGCGTATAAACATTCAAGGTCTCGTAGAGTTGAAGGTATCTTGATTCTCTTATTTGTGAAGCTTTACTCAAGTAGGGATGAGTTCATTTGAGAACCAATAAATATCATGAATATTCATTATGAATATAGTGACTATTCATAATGAATTACATGAATATTCATTGATTCTCGTGGTTCTCAAATCATGTACGGTTCTCAAATAAACTCTCCTCTAATCGAGTAATTAACTTTATCAAACACCGTACTTGTTTTTCGGTGCACACAAACCAAAAAAACTACTAAATTTGAAGATTGATTTTGATCACTTTTCTTTGTTATGTTTTGTGAATGAGAATTCAGGGGTTTTATTTACCTTGGGCTATGGTAGCTATAGATTTGGTGATTGGAAATCCATTGATGCCAAGTTTATTAGGAATTGGTGTTGGCCATTTGTACTACTTCTTGACAGTTCTTCACCCTCTTGCTGGTGGCAGCAACTTCTGCAAGACTCCTTTGTGGGTGTATCCTTGCAAAATTTCCTTCACTTTTTGCAATTTTCTAGTGGTGAAAAACAAACATCGACGATCACAATGGCACATTGTGGAGTCGATTTTGTTGTTTTCATTGTACCTGTCATATGTTTGGTTATTTGTTGTCCTTAAACCTTGTTTTGTAGTCACAAGCTCGTTGCGTATTGGGGTAAGGGATACCAAATGAATAGTCCGGTTCGGAGAGATCCGGCCACCGGAGTTGCTTTCCGAGGGAGAAGCTTTCGGGTTGGTGGAAGCTCAGGTTCTTCAACAAGGGGTCAAGTGAGGGATAATCAGGAGGCCGAAACAAGCACACCGCCACCAAATGGAGGAGCCTTTAGCGGCAGGAGCCGTCGTCTGGATGGACGCAGCTCGTGATACTCCAATATTTTTGTTATTATCTCGTACTATTTTGATAACGAAATGCTTATTTTATTCGGCAAAATGAATCGACAATTACGAATCTTGTTTAAGTAACATAAATTGTACTCTATTAATGGCATAAGTGTAACGTACAAGTATCAACTTTCTGGTCCTATCAAGAAGGGTTGGGTTCCGGTGAGAAGTGGTTATCAACCGTTGGATGAGAAATGGATGCACATTGGGATGAGAAGCACCGAGATGCGCCGGATCAATTCCTTTCTAAGCCGTAATTCATGGGAGGGCTTGAGATTAGAAGAGATCAACGGTTCAGATTCACTTCTCACGCTTCTCACCGTTAACAACTTCTCACACCATCCTTCACCCTATCAAGAAATTGTCTAAAATAGTCATTTTAAACCCCTTAATTCACTTTATACTCAATTGATGATAGCCAAGATTCCGTAACAATCATTTTCAGCAACTTGCGAAATCTACTTTTTACAAGTTTAATATTTATAAAGTAACACTTTAACAAGTTACTTTGGGAACTATTGACATGAAAATGCCACTTATGTAACTTACTATGGTGATACTTTACTCATACTAAATTCACAAAAGTACAATTTTTTTTCTATTTTGATCAATAGAGTAAAAAAAACAGCTATAATATCAATCGGGAGGTGCAAAATTACTATTTAGGGCAACAACTCCAAACTGTAACAAACATTCAATGGAAGAAAATAAATGCAATATAACAAAAACATGTACACAAAACAATCCTAAAAAAACCCATTATTTTCTTGATCTCCACTCCATGATTGCAGAAGCAAGTGTGTAATTGGTGGTTAAGCTCCTACTGGCCAAGGGCAAATTCGTCATTGGAGAAGTATCACTCTCCTGCAACCACTTCTCCATGGCCCTGCGATCATAAGTATACCCATCAGCAGCAACACAAGGTTCAACCATAACATCCTGTATCAAACCATATCATCAATCAATTCATCAAAACAAAACAAAACAAAACAAACCAATTGCTATAACTTTCATTCGTTTCGGTTCAAACCTTAAGTATCGGGCATACGAAGTGGTTCGGAGGGGTGGTTCGAGCCATCGATGCCATCCGTTGAGCTTCATCCGCGACTTCTTTCAGTCGTTTCAATACCGGAAGGACCGTATCTTTCAAATCCGGCCTATCTTTCCTTCGAAGCTCGGCACAACTCAACCCCAAAACGGCTAGCTCCTTTGTCTCGTTAACCGGCCATTCGCCCGCTTCCGGATCCACCACTTTGGCTAACTCGTCGTCTTCGATAGCAGTTTCGACCACATGGGTCAGCGCGATCGCTGGTTTTGCCGTCAGCAACTGCAAGATCACCATTCCGAGAGCGTAAACATCGGATTTTGGAGAGACTAATCCTGTTCGTTGATACTCTGGATCGATGTAACAAAGGGTTCCAGCTGGACTAGTGTCTTTGTATATAGTGGATGTAGAAGCAGGGTCCGATTGAAGCATTGTCGAAAGACCAACGTCGCCAATCTTGCTCACGAGGTTTTTATCGAGCAATATGTTTGCGGGTTTGAGGTCACGATGGATGATCGACTTCGGCTTTGCGTTGTGAAGGAAAACGAGGGCCGATGCTACTTCCCAGGCGATTCGGAAGCGTTCAAACCACATGAGCGGAGGCGTGTCGTTTTTGCAGAATAATCGCTCGTCCAAGCTCCCGTTCTCCATGTACTCGTAAACTAAGCAACCGTGATCGACACAAGCACCGATGAGAATAAGCAAATGGGGATGCCTTATTCTACTCAAGACATCAAGCTGCAACATCAAATGTTTCAGTTTGAAGGTGAAAAACTTCCCAAAAAATAGAATGCTGCAAGCACTACAACAAAATCAGCTTTTATGACGTCGAATATATCTAAGGGGCTGTTTGGTTGGTTTTCCGCCAAGTCCTGTATGGATAAAAGATAAAGTTGCCTCTGTGAATTAATCTGTCTGTATAGATTTGGGAATGTTTTTTAGATGGAGGGAGCGCGTTTTTTAATTGGGTGGGGTAGGTTTAGAAAAAACTTGACTTTCTTAATAAAAGCTCTCTCCTAAAAGCAGCTTATTGAAGAAACAACTTTCTATATTATTAAGCCACTACCAAATAGTCATGTATAGCTGACTACTAACAAACGGGCCCTAAATGTCCTACTAGACTGTTTTATAGGACTTAAGTTTATATGACCAAACAATTGTTAGGACGTATTTAGCTTATCCTAACAACTTTTTTAAACCACTTTTAAAATAAAGTGTCCCATTAGCTTTTCTTATATTTGAAAAGTGTACTACGAACATATCTTTTTATAGGCACTTGCTTTTACATGACACTTTTTTCAAATAATATCGTATAAAAAACTAATAGGACACTTTATTTCAAAAATGTTCTAAAAAACTTGTTAGGACTTGCCAACTTATTGCAACACTTTTACATAGGATGCACAATTGTTTGGTCTTATAAACCTAAGTTTATGGCGGTATATTAGGACAATTACACATATTTGGCATCTTATAAAGCCGATTTTGTTGTAGTGAAGTTTCGATTCATACCTCCTGCTGAAATTGCTTGGTTCTATGAGCTTCCTGAGAGTGAAGAACTTTAACGGCAGCAACGGTATGATGAAAGCTCGATTTATATACAGTTCCATTCCCTCCTGCTCCTATCTTAAGATCTTCAGAAAACGAACAACACGCTTCCACGATTTCTTCCCACGTGAACTTCTGGTACTTCATCGACGTTCCAGCTATGGCATTTAGAAGCTTTTGTTTCTCTCTAGATTCTTGTAACGCCATCTCTTCTGCTTCTTTTCTAATAGCAGCTTCCCTTCGTAGACAGTCTTTTACGCACTCGGCTTGTCTTTTAGCCGCCTCGGCCTGCTGCTTCTCTTTACGAGCTAATGCTTCTGCTTCCTCTTCTTTAACTTTTAGCTCTTTGAGTTTAATCGATTCCTCGAGTTGCTGTTTTTGAAGATCATTCAGCTGAAAGAAAAGCAGTATGTTTTAGAAGTTTTAAACAAGATTCTAGAAAAATGAAGTATGGTAGGATGTGAAATGAAAGTTACCTTTCTAGATGCATCAAATGTCTCACTTTGTGCAATTGCATACATCCCGCGAATGTGCCTCAGTTCGACTCTCAGTTTTTCTAGCTCGAAATTGATATCGTTAGCCTGCACAGCCAGTTTTTCAAGTGCTTAAGATTACAAGAACCCGAAAACACATTTGGAAGTGACAGAACACTGTGAAATCAGCTTTATAGGACGTCAAATATGTCTAAATATCTTAATAGACCAAGTTTATAGGACCAAACAATTGTGGGTCTAATATAAAAGTGTTACAATAAGTTGATAAAAGCGTCTTAACAAGTTTTTTAAAACACTGTTGAAATAAAGCATTTTTTGTTGATATTATCTAAAAAGGTGTTTTATAAGAACAAGTGTCATATGAAAAGATGTGCTCATAGGATATTCTAAAAAATGTCATGTTAAAAAAAGGCTAAAACGACACTTTGTGACAAAAGTGTCCTAAAAACTTGTTAGGACACAAAAGCGTCATATCAACTTATTGTAATACTTTTACACATGACACAATTGTTTGGTCCTATAAACTTAGAGCATCTCCAACAATCTCCAAAATGGAGATTTTTGGGAAATTTTTGCTCCAACAGACTCTCTAAAACTTTCTCCAGAATAAAAAGAACATGAGAGTGTGAAATTCTCAGAACTCCACAAAAATGATAATCATGAGAGGGAAACATTTTTTATTATATTCCTACCAATAACAAACATTGATGCTAAATGTTTATGAAACAGAATTAGTATTTTATTACATGTATAAATATTTTAATAATATAATCAATGTTGCAATCTCCAAAATGGAGACTCTTTTTCGAAGATTTTGAGTTTTTATTCTCCAATTTAAAGAAAATTTTGGAGAATCCATTGGAGATGTTCTTAAATCCTATAAATCAATCTATTAGGACATTTAGACATGTTTGACAATTTACAAAGCCTAATTTTTTTTTAGTAGAAAGAGGGAGAGATACCTGGATTTCTGATGAAAATTCCGAAGGAGCACCGGATGTAGAAGCTTGATCAGATGTCCAAGACCGGTTTTCAGTCAAGAAGCTCCGGTTGCTAGAAATCGTACTGCTTGCACGAAAATAATCGGGGTTATCGGCATAAGAAACCGTTGTTTCATCTCCCTCACACCCATCTGGAAAAATGAACTTATTTCCGGGACTTTCTAATGAACCGGTTCTTTTGTGAAGAAGGGTTCGGTTTATGGATGAAAGTGCTTCAAATCGTTGCATCGGTAACGAAGGCGAAAACGACTGGGAGTATGAAGTAGCTGAGCCTTGGTCTGTCCACTCTGTTACACAGTTAGAAATCATACCCATATCAGATAAATAGAAATTTTGACTTTTGAGGTCAAATCTATAACCCTTTGAAATCAAAATTTGATATGGATTTCGGTTCATATTTAGCACCCAACATCTTTTTATTGCGATAATTGTTACAATCTTCAGTGGGTTATGAATCTTTATGAAAACAATTAAAGAATTAAGACTGAATTTGAAGTAAGAAAAAAGTCTCTTTGACCTCAAAAGTCACCTGTTTGAGCAATACTTGAAGAATTGGTTACAGAACTAGAATCACTGCTGTTGCTATCGTCGTTAGTGGATCCGATTGTCTCTGAATCAGAAGCACGTAGCGAAGATAATTTCCCTTTTGAAATGGCATAGACCGTACAAAAGCTCGGAATGCTTTCGGAGATTCTTGCCGACAAACTTCGCCCCCTAAAACACCACGAAACATTAATATGTTAAACAACAAATATAATAACCTTGAGGGCTAGCTTAACTGGCAAATAAAGGCTAGGCCTTGGGTTCCTACCCATAGGTCGCTAGTTCAAGTCTCCTCTGGTGATTTTCCTGGCTGTTATCTCCCCATGGAATTATTCGAGGTGTGCGCAAGCTGGCCCGGACACCCACAGTTTAAAAAGCAGATAATGATGAAAACAAAACCTCTAGAAAGAATTCAGTACCTTGAGAATATGCTATTTGATGAAGCTCCAATCACAAGTTTGCTGATATTGCCTTTAGAAATTTCCTGTTTTATTGCATCTGCAACATCGTCTGATTCGATTTGCACGATTTCTACCTGCACCTGCACTCGAAAACAAACATCTTTATATCGTTGATACTACATACGACCGATGTAATCAAGAAACGATGATAAAGTTAAAACCTTTCTCTTAGCACACATGTTCTTGAAAGGAAGGAGCTTTTCGTATACTTGCCATTCGACATCCTTTCTATGAGCCATCACGACATCCTCTCGAACCTGCGAAAGAGGAACAGGACCCACTGCACAAAAAAGCAGAAGTTTTCGATCTTGAAATTCGGCAAATGTTTCCTTTTATGGTAAGTTTTATAGGATAAGTTTAACATAGTTTGTTACAAAAAACTAAATTCTGAAAATTTAATGAATCTTGCAGAGGAAACTCACTTGGTGTTGGGATCCTGGTGATTATAGGGCGGATGAAGAACAGCTTGAAGAAAAGCATACCCTCAGGAACAAATTTATCCAATGCCCATCTAACAACATATTTGGTTTTTTTGCTTCCATTGACAGCTAAAGCAACCACCAAATATGAAGGGGTTGCCAATTCTTCTACCCCTTTAATCATTCCATCGTCCTCCATTTTCTGCAAAATTTCCCATAAAATTTTGAATATAAACAGAATTATTAGGGCTAATTTCAGGTTTTTCACACCCCAACAAAATCATAATTTTCGTAGCCATGTAAAAAAGAATCTTGAAATGATTCTTGAATTCATGTGACTACAAGAGCCATCTCTCTGTAAACAAGTTTCTTGAAATAAACTTTGGAAACCAAGAAGATTGTTGGAGAGGATTGGAAGCAAGAAACAGAGCAAGTGTGTGTAGTTAGTGTGAGAATTTCGCATTCTTGAATCTGGAAAACCCAACAATAACTGTTTCAAATCATCCTTAAAAACCCCGAAAATTGTGAATATAAAGCTATAATCAAGAAAAAGGAATTTCGCATTCTTGAATCTTGAACACCCAAGAAGAACTACTTTAAATTATCTTTAAAAACCCAGAAAATTATGAATATAAAAGCTAAAATCAAGAAAAAGAAAAACCCATACCAAACCATCTGAAAGTCTTTCAAATCAGATTGAAGAACTCATAGCTTGATTAAAACCCATTTCTAGAACAACAAATCGCATGTTTTCTCTCTCTAGAATCCCTTCGATTTCGTGACTTTCTCTCTCAAGAATCTCTTTGATTTCGTATCAAGATTGAATCAAACTTGAAATTAGTTAGTTGGGTGTCAAAGATTTTTTGGTAGAACCCAAAAACCCAATACGAATTAAGGTGTTAAATTAAAGAAAAACCGTGCCGTAATTGCACATCCCGAAATTGATTTTCTGATCTTGTTTTTTTTAAGCGAAATTAACAATACATATGCTTGGTTCTCACCGTGCCAGTGTCTTCTTATTGTTCAACGACTGCTATAGACGAAGAATTTAATATCCAAAAATAAATATTTAATTTTGGTTCTAGTGATTAATTTATTTCAACTTTGGATTTAATATTATTTTCCTTGTAATTATCACTTTTGACAAGTAAATTTCCAAAGACTTTACATATTTTATAACGATTTTCTAAATACATGTTGTTTGTTGCTTGTAATCTTTATTTAGATTTTTCTACTTACAGAATATTAAAAAAAAATCTCAAATAGTAATGATATTCAAGAATTAAAAAACATGGGATGTCACATCATATATGTGAAGAATTAGAATTTAATATCTGACTTCCAAATACTTATGGTTTTCAAATGTCATAAAAATTACAATCAATGGTAAACCTAGAAATTTCTTTGCCTATTGAGTGGTAATCTAACCATTGTACCTGCGTTTAATTTTATTTGTTTTAAAGGCTCTCTCAAAATCAAGTGGGTATATGTATATATTTCAAACGTCTAATCGTTTTTCTCTTGCAATAATCGAGTGAGGCGGTGTAAGAGCATCTTCAATGCAAGGTTTTTATAACAACCTCATCCTCTTTAGTTTCTTACCTTGAACTTTGTGTGATATGATATTTCATTAGTTTTTTATTTATTTATGCGTGTATGAGATATTTAAATTAAATATTTGATGTTGAAAAAATACATTGGATGCACAAAAGGGTTTTTATACGAACTACCATTGTGAAATTTTTTATAAGTTTCTAATTTGATGAGTTGGCAAAAAAATAAGTTGGCTCTAAGGAAGTCCGCTCAGCTCATAACAATAATCTTTTAAATAAAATATATATTGTAGTAGTTGTTAATTATATATATTTAAATAAATGTTTTTTTGACAATTACTACTTTTTAAATGAGACAAATAGTAAAATTAGAAATTAACTTTAGAAGATGGTGAAGGTTGGTGTTTTTGGAATATTCGATTCGTTTTTCCCGAGTGTAGGGACTGGTTTGACCTCTAGAAAATAAGGGTTAGTTCGAAAAAAGGGGGGACCAGGCTTTTTTTTCCATTAATTAATTAATTTAATTTAATTAAAATATATTTGAGTAAAACGAATATATTCGGCAGTAAATTTCTCAACCGCCACTTCCACTTGGACTTCGTCAAAAGTCGTCTTTGTTTATTATTTTAGTTTATTAATAATTTATTTCAATTTTGTTCTTTATTTAAAAATACTAGTCATATACCCGTGCACGATGCGGTGCGAACAATCGTGAAATCGAAAAAACAATTGATAAATGTATGTATCCATTTGCGAAACATCTCGAAATCAAAATGACAACAACGTTTTATTTTAAGTTTATATTTTTCGTCCTTATCGATACTTTAGTCTATAAAAACATGGTGCTTGAGAGTTGAGTCGTTTGGTGCACTTATATGTGAATCATGCATTGACTCTGAATTAATTTGTTATGTATTTTCAATCATATTTCATTTTTGTTTTATTTTTATTTTTGTCCATATTGATGTTAGTTGTATATCTTTATAATTTATCTGATTATAAAATTTTAATTAATTCAATAAAAAAACCTAATATATATATATATATATGTATAGATTTGTATACCTCGTTTTTTTTCTACAATAACCTTTACAAATATTTATCCGTATGCTATCTTTTATATATATATATATATATATAGTAAAATTGATACGTCTTTATTCTATTTTATAATGGTACTAAATCAATAAATATTCAAAAATAAACTTAATTTGAAAATATTGACGAACAAATAATAGTAGTGTAATTTATAAAAAAAAATGAAACGCGCTTTTTTAAGTATTTTAGTTGGTTTATGATTATGTGTTTTTAATATGCTAAAAATGAAAAATAAAATAAAACGTATGGATAGAAAACAAATTAATTCGTAAATATTCATGATATTTAATAGTACGGTTAAATTAAAAAAATATTCAATATTGGGCTCGTTTTAAAAGTATTGACGAGATGATTATAATGGTATAACTTGTAAAAAAAGAAACATATATTTTAACTGCATTTTTGTTCATATACGATTATTTGTGTTAACATGATAAAAGTGTAAAATGAAAAATGAAAAAACCAAGGGATATAAATTAAATTAAATAACTAATTATAAGGGTGCTAAATGTAACTTCGAAAAAAAGTGGAGCTAAAATTTTGGTTTTTTAAAACTTTCCAAAAAACTAATTAACCGTATTAAAATTTTAATAATATAGTAGAGATAAAACCCAAAAAAATTCAATAATTAGGTTATATTAAAATTGTTGACGAAAAAGTTATAATAATATAATTTATAATAAAAATGAAACGTATTTTTAATATATTTCAGTTGATCTACAATTATGTATTTTTAATATGCTATTAAAAAAAATAAAACGTATAGATAGAAAGCAAATTAATTCGTAGATATTCATTATATTTAATAGTACGGTTAAATTAAAAAATATTAAATATTGGACTCGTTTTGAAGATATGACGAGACAATTATAATGGTATAATTTGTAAAAAAGAAAAATATTTTTTCATTGCATTTTGTTCATATACGATTATTTGTGTTTACATGATAATGGTGGAAAATGAAAAATGAAAAGACAAAGTATATAAATTAAATTAAATAACTAATTGTAATGGTATTAAATGTAATATTGAATCTTAAAAATAGCCGTTTTATAATTTTAATATAATAGTATAGATATAGATATAGAAAGTATATATATAATGTTAGACATTTATGCTAGACATAAAAATATTCAATAATTATTTTATATTAAAATTATTAACGATAAAATTATAATAATATAATTTATAATAAACATATTTTTAATATATTTTAGTTGATTTACGATTATTTATTTTTAATATGCTAACGGTGAAAATAAATAAATCGTATGGATAGAAAACAAATTAATTCATAGATATTCATGATATTTAATAGTACGGTTAAATTAAAAATTATTCAATATTTGACTCGTTTTGAAGGTATTGACGAGACGTTTATAATGGTATAATTTGTATAAAAAACGTTTTTTTCCATTGCATTTTATTCATATACGATTATTTGTGTTAATATGACAAAGGTGTAAAATAAAAAATGAAAAACAATAGATATAAAGTAAATTAAATAATAATTGTAAGGGTGCTAAATGTAACATTGAATTTTGAAAATAACCGTTTTAGATATTGATATAGATAGTATATATATAATGTTACACATTTATGTACCTATAAAAATATTCAATAATTAGTTTATATTAAAATTATTGACGAAAAAATCATAATAATATAATTTATAATAAACGTATTTTTAATATATTTTAGTTGATCTACGATTATGTATTTTTAATATGCTAACGCTGAAAAAAAATAAAACGTATGGATAGAAAACAAATTAATTTATAGATATTCATGATATTTAATAGTACGGTTAAATTAAAAAATATTCAATATTGGGCTCGTTTTGACGGTATTGACGAGACGGTTATAATGGTATAATTTGTAAAAAAAAGTAACGTATTTTTTCATTGCATTTTGTTCATATACGGTTATTTGTGTTAATATGACAAAAGTGTAAAATGAAAAATGAAAAAACAAGGAATATAAAGTAAATTAAATAACTAATTGGAAGTATGTTAAATGTAACATTGAATTTTGAAAATAATCATTTTAATATAATAGTATAGATATAGATAGTATATATATACTGTTACACATTTATGCTACCCATAAAAATATTCAATAATTAGTTTATATTAAAATTATTGACGAAAAAATTATAACAATATAATTTATAATAATAATAAAACATATTTTTAATATATTTTAGTTGATCTACGATTATGTATTTTTAATATGCTAACGGTGAAAAAAAAATGTATGGATTAAAAACAAATTAATTCGTAGATGTTTATTATATTTTATAGTACGGTTAAATTAAAAGAATATTCAATATTTAGTTCGTTTTGAATGTATTGACGAGACGATTATAATGGTATAATTTGTAAAAAAAAAACGTATTTTTGTTCATATACGATTATTTGTGTTAACATGATAAGGGTGTAAAATGAAAAATGAAAAAACAAAAGATATAAAGTAAATTAAATAATTAATTATAAGCGTGGTAAATGTAATTAATATGGGAGAAATATATGGCTTTTCAAAAACCATTTTCCAAAAACCGTCTAACTATATTAGAATTTTAATATAATAGTATAGATTTAGGACATTTCGAGATTCATTTGATACGAGTGAGTTGTAACGGGATGGAAGATAACATATAAAAATTTGTTATTCCATGTTAGATGTGATATTAGACTGAAATAAACAAGACTTGAATGGACAAAAATGCATTCATTTTCTATTTCAGAAAAATAGGTGGAACAAAAACGAGGAAAATGTAACAACATTGATAACTCACTAAACTATGTCAAATTAAAACTTTAAAGTTTTAAATTCTTATAAAAACTTGTGACTTGCCAAGGACATATAACAATAATATAGAGTGCTGCAAAAATCCAGTAAGAGGATCTCCAACTTGTCGATAAAATGTCCTTTTCGCTAATCACCTTCCTAGTTCCTCCAATAGGCCGTGTAGTCGCGGGTAAAATGTTGTTTCTCCATGGTGTCCGCCAAATCACACGCCAAAATATCCTTCATGTTGTAGCCCAGTGGTTTGGTAACATCCTGGGGGTCAGTGGATGGTATTCCTGACTACTCGGGTTCGAACCCCGTGGTGAGCATGTTGTGATATCCAGATCATGGGGCTGTCACTTAGTGGTACCCTTAATTGGGTTGGGCTGTGGTCGACGGGGATTAGTCGGGTGGCACCCTTAAGTGGGAGCCCGGATACCCCGGGAACGGGAACGTGTGCGTGTGTTAACTTGTCGTTCAAAAAAAAATCACACGCGAAAATTTTACAATATGCTTTTCTTTTGTTTTTCATTTTATTTCTACGTTTAATAAATGCATTAATAAAGACTATAATAATAATAATACAAATGTTATTTTTGTTTTTAATAATATAATATGTGGTTTTTTTTAGTGTGATATCCAAATTAAAATAAGTTTTTATGTTAATAAGGCCATCACTTAAATGTTTTTTTTTCGTTTTATCATTAAAGAAAAAACCACTAGTGTTGACGCTCTTAGAATTGAAACAAAAGATCAGTCTCATATACAACTCTATTTTGGAGGTGTAACGATTTGAGATTGTGATTGGATGTATACTTATGAAAGATCAATCGCGTCTTTAGAAAATAAAACCATACATGAATATTAGAAAGCAATGTGGAACAATATTACACTTTATATATGGTCGTAGTTGTAGACACTTACGCATGTTGACTTGCACACGATCCAGATCAAAGTTTGGAGTCAATGTCAATATCCCATACCTTATGTGTGGACCCTTTTCCATCTAATATCACATGGTTCGTTGAACCCATAGGCCACCCTTTTTTAATGAATTTATTATCATGTGATTTCTATTAAATGTGATCGTCAATATATAAATATATTTTTTAATTCGCGTAATGCAGCGGGATACATCACGATTTTAATGTTTCATTTTATTTGTTTTGTCGATTTACAGTACGATTTTGGATTGTTTTAAGAAAGTAATAATGTTTTTTTATAAATTTGTTTAATTTAGTCTTAATAATATGATGTTTTTTATATAAAAAAATTAAGTATTTTGTTAAAATTCAATGATTATTTTATATATTTTAATTAAATCTAGAAAAATAACCAATTACATATTTAATAATATAATTAAAACAAAATTATAGTAATATAATATATTAATTAATAGTGATATATGAAAATGTCTGCATAAAAGGAAAGTCATACACATACCAAATTGGTGGGTGTTAGAAGTCTGCAGTAGTCATATGTATCTTGTGCTTTGATATTTGTAAATTAAGAGATTTTTAAAATCTTGCATAAATTGATGGTATCTTGTGTCTAATAATTTGTATTTAAGAGTTTTTTTATCCGTGCTTTATAATATAGTATAGATACTGTTTTTTTTATAAAATATTCTATTAGATTTTTTTAATTATATTTTAGATTTTTTATATTTAAAATTTGATTTTTATTCTATATTTAACTAGAAGCGTACTCGCGCAATGCAGCGAGATACATCACGATTTTAATGTTTATTTTTATTTTTTGTTTTTTATTGATTTACAGTACGATTTTGGATGGTTTTTATTGAGTGATAATGGTTTTTTTATATATAAATTTGTTTAATTTAGGCTTAACAATATAATGTTTTTTATATAAAAAAATTAAGTAGTTTGTTAAAATTCATTAATTATCTTATATATTTTAAATTTTTTATATTTAAATTGAGATGTTTATCTTGTTTTAATTATGTTTATCAGAATTCAAATTTCATAATTTTAGGATTTGGGGATTAGAGATAAGAATTTTGGGGGATAAGAATGAAATTTATTAATTAGGGTTAAAATCATTTAAAAGTAGTACATATTGCTTCATTAATTGTTTTTTAAGAGATTTTAAGTAGATTAACATTAAATAATAGTACATAATGCTTAATACATCACGATTTTAATGTTTATTTTTATTTTTTGTTTTTTATTGATTTACAGTACGATTTTGGATGATTTTTATTGAGTGATAATGATTTTTTATATATAAATTTGTTTAATTTAGGCTTAACAATATAATGTTTTTTATATAAAAAAAATTAAGTAGTTTGTTAAAATTCATTAATTATCTTATATATTTTAAATTTTTTATATTTAAATTGAGATGTTTATCCTGTTTTGATTATGTTTATCAGAATTCAAATTTCATAATTTTATGGTTTGGGGATTAGAGATAAGGATTTTGGGGGATAAGAATGAAATATATTAATTAGGGTTAAAAGCTTTACAGGCAGTACATTAGGCTTTAGTAGTTATTTTTAAGAGATTTTAAGTAGATAACTTTAAATTATAGTACATAAAGCTTAGTGAGTTGTAATTAAGAGTTTTTTATGCCATCTTTATAATATAGTATAGATTAAGCTGTGAGTGATTTTAGGAGAGTTAAAGTGAGAAGTGATTTTATTTAGGGGAGTTAATGTGGTTAAAGATAATGATTAAAAGTTAATAAATAACATTAAATGTAGTACATACAGTTTTAATGGTTGCTTTTAAGAGATTTTAAGTAATTAACATTAAATAGTGGTACATTAAGCTTTAAAACTTGTTTTTAAGAGTTTTTATGTATGCTTTATAATATAATATAGATTATAAATCTCTTGATTTTTTTTATCATAAAATGTTTTTGTTGTATGTATGTGTTAGAAAGACAAACTCATATAACATTCGTGTAATAAACAGAGAAGAAAGCCTTCATAGAGCATTTACAAAACAAGACTCTCTCGTCGTCAACAAATCGAAAGGCCAGAAATTGCTCTAGGGGATTTGCACTTGTTCAAAATTGATGAGTCGAAGGCATTGTTTGATAAAAATAAGCTAACTTATTGATAATTTATTTGGAGTAGTTTATAAGGAGTTTTTTGTGACTTTTTCCAATTATATCATTATTAATATTACTTATTACTTATAAATTATTAATTATAAATAAATTTTAATTGTTATAAATTAATTTTTACTAATATTAATTATTATTAATTAAATTTTAATTATACATTAATGTAAATTTTTAATTATTTTTAATTATTGTTAATCATATCATATTTATATATATATATATATATATATATATATATATTTTATTATTAGTCGATATATTTTAGTTATCAATTACTATTACTTTTTTAATTATTATTTAATTATTTGTTTTTATTCATATTATATTTAATGGTTATTTAAAATCATAAGTTAATGTGATTTTTTTCTAATTTGTTTTAACAAATTCAAAATTATAGTATGTATAGTAATAAATTTTAAATTCTTTTAATTACCAAATTATATTAGGGGAATGCTATTTGCACCAAAAATTATGTCAAAATCAGGTCAATTCATTCATTGGGAATGTGATTCATGTATTGGGAATGTAAAAAGAAGATTTTGATGTTGATGTGTGTGAGGAGAAAATTAATGATGAAGGTGCATTTAGCAAAGTAAAATGTGCAATTAGCCTCTCCCTTATATTATTTAATTTTTCTTTACTATCTTGTTTGTATTAATTAACATATTATATTACTATAAATTTGTTTAATTATATTATGAAATATTGTAATTGTTTATTTTTGTTAACATATTTTTTTTTGGTTATTTTACATACTCATCAGCTAGTTTTTGCCAACACATGATTTATCCATCAGCTAGCTTATCAGCTATCAGTTAATTTATCAGTTAGTTTGTCAAACATAACCTAAGTGGACTAAAGTACAAATTTATAGGTCTTTAGGTTGATCATTACTAATGTTAAAAACAATATAAAATTTTAAAATTCTAAGGGGTTGTTTACCAAATTTTTCATTAAGTTCTGTTGTAACACCCCGAATTCTGAGAACCCATGTATTATTTTTCTCACTTTGGAACTTATATATGTTGGGATTTTTATTTACTTAATATCGAGAAAGTTGGATTTAAGCATCGCGGGTTAAAAATCATCAAAGTTGGGAAATTTGGGGCTATTCGCGATTGTGCCCGCGAGAGTGACAGGGTGTCACAATCGTGGAGGACACTATCGCCGAAGGCCTTAGGGCCTCGGTACGTTCCAAGCGATTGTGCCTGCAAGAGTGACATGGTCACAATCGCCGGGGCACTATCGCCAACCTGTACCGAAGGTGGTGAGGCGTTCGCGACCTTGCCCGCGATAGTGACATATGTCACTATCGCCGGGGCACTATCGTCGATGGGGGTTTCGGGTATAAAAAGACAAGTCGCGATTTTCAGTCATTTTTATCCGAGTTCTAGGGTTTGGGAGCGATTTTGGCAGCTGACTTCGGTAAGCACTCTTCCTATAGACTTCTCTCTTCATTTATGGTGATTCTAGGTCATTAATGATGGTCCTTAATACATTTAGGAAGTGGTGATTGGTGAGCTCTCAAGTGATTTCATCTCCTCTATTTCTAGGGTTTGGTTTCCTTCTTAAGGAAACTACCAAGGTGAGTTCTTACACATTTTATCAAACTTTATACATGTCAAAAGGTGGATTTTGAATACCTAATATCTCCCCTTTCATATACTTGGTTTTGTAGAACAATGTGTTAACCTAACTTTTGGGGATATTAGTGTTTTTGGATGATTTTTGGGGAAATGATGATTTATGAACTTTATTAATGTTCTTTAACTAGTTTCTACTTGGGTTATACTTGTAAGTGAATGGCATTACTATGCAAAATTTATAATCTTGGAAATATTGGTATTGTGGTTAAATGCTGATAAGTTTGCATATTAAAATCATTTCATATTCTGGGGATTTGAAATAAAGAAGAATTGTCTATATTTTTACTAGCGGTCTTTGATAAACAATGGGAGTGGTTTTGGTGGAAAACACCCTCCATATCAATTGTTGCATATTAACCATTTTTGAGATTATCTGTTGGGCCTTATGTGCATTATTTGGCTTAATTGATGCATTGGGAGTCATGACCCCGTATTTGGTTTATTATTGTTCCGGCGTTGGGACGACTAGTTTCCCACGTCGAGGCACGTTGGGTACCGGGTGAGGTATAAGTCCTTCGTGCTGCACGCTAGGTACCGGGTGAGGTATAAGTCCTTCGTGCTCAAGTATTACGATATTGGATGAGGAGCTCGACATAGGAACCCGACGGGGTTGAACTCGAGTTTCCGTGGGTGTACGTTTAAAGCCACTGAGCCTGACATCCCTTGCGTGTACTTTATGTGTTTATTGGCTTTACTGGCCCATCGAATGGCTTAGTTTTGTGTTCCGTCATTCGGGTTAGTAGGCGAGTCTCCTGTAACACCCTAAAAATAGGGATAACAAAAATCCGAAAAACGGACATGAGGTATACTGGAATTGCCATAGCAAGAGCCTTCCAAAAATGGGGAATACATAAATAACCTGTTTAATCACAATTTGTAATTTAAATGGACAATAAAATAACAATCAACTAATCTAATTTCTACATCTAGAAAAGAGATTATAAAAGGGTTGTCATCTATAAGCCCAACGGTTCATTCCCAAAAGAAGTAAGCGTCCAAGTGTAAAATCCCCAAGCTCTCACCCCAAAGCATCTAAACCTGCTTAGGAACGGCGCCGCTAGAACCAGAGATACATATCGACACCAAACAAGTGTTAGGCCAAAAAGCCTAGTGAGCTGAACAATAATAAGCATGCATGATCAGTTACAATTCTTATCAGCAGTTAACCAGAGTTCAATATATGTGGAGTCAATAGGGGAGACCCATAGCACCAATCAAGTTCCACCCAAAGAGTCGATATACCTTGATGCCATCTACCAAGAGACATCCGAAAGGCCCGACACACCCGAGGACTATACCAAGGAAAATTCCTCGAATGGCGGAGGTCTAGGCACATACCATCACAGTGGCGCCCAAGACTACATCCTCCTAGTGTCTACTGACTTGGTTCGTCCAACATAATTTACAGGAGGTCTTGAGGTATATTTCAACCAACACATTTCGATACCAACCAAGGGTACAATGTTACCATCCTAACACATAAATCCATTATGAGACCCAAATACCAACATAATCAAGGTTTAGACATTTAATCACCAAAAAGGCATTCCAGGTAGAATTTATTATCTACTATAATCCATACATCCCAAATCATGCCAAGACATCAAATATATACATTCATGGAGTCAATCCCAAATACCCGATCAATAAAGTAAAACATGACATTTCACACAAAATCACATTCCCAACTTTTCTTCATAATCAAATCCCACATACTTGAACATATAGAGATAAATAACAACAACTAGAAGAATATGATGTGTATCTAGTTTTAACAAAGGTTAGTAAACTCACAATCTAGGTTTTTGGACCAAAACCTAGAAAAGTTTCAAACCCTAGAAGTTGGAGAATATGACACTTGAAGTGGAGAGGAATGACTTTGATGAGGATCTTCAATAAATACACTTGGATGAGACTTGATGAACCAAGAATCACCCCAACCACCCCAAACCCTAGCAATAAATGTGTGTGTGTTTGGAATGCTCAAAAATTGCCCAAAATGAGAGTTCTCCCGTTTTCTCAAAGTGAAATGTGATAAAATGGGGTATTTTCGGCCAAGGGTTCATTTAATCCCCCCTGCACCCACTCACGACATTGCCCGGCGACAGTGACATGGTCACTGTCGCATGTCACAATCGCGCGGAGACCCCCACCCTCGGTACATCTCCTGCGACCTTGACACCGCGATAGTGACCATGTCACAATCGCGTATCATAGTCGCGCCAGCCCAAACACCCACGGTACATCTACCGCGAGAGTGACACCGCGATAGTGACAGTGTCACAATCGCGAGTCACTGTCGCACCAAACCCCCAACATCCCGAAACTTGACCAATTTTGATAACGAGCGCGAGGTTTGAACGATTAAGAATGGTAAATCAATTTACTCAACATTACAACATAGTAACCATCATTAAATGCATATAAAGGCTCATATTTTCAAATAGGTGCAATTAACGTATTTAAGGAAGCAAATACTTACCTTATGAATTTACGGATGTTACAATCCTCCCCACCTAAATGGGATTTCGTCCCCGAAATCTTACCCTAGGCAAACAAGTGAGGATAACGCTTCTTCATATCATCTTCGGACTCCCAAGTAATGTTAGCACCCCGATGATGCTTCCATGGAACTTTAACCATGACCACGTCTTTATGCCTCAACTTCTTCACTTTCGATTCCAAAATCGACTCCGGTTCTTCCACACAACGATTCCCATTGTCCACCCAAATTTCCGACAACGGGATCACGCTTTCCTCTTCGGCTAGACACTTCCGAAGGTAACACACGTGAAATGTAGGATGTATCCCATCCATTTCCGGCGGTAAATCTAACCGGTAGGCTTGCAACCCAATCTTCTCCAAAATAACGAACGGTCCAAGGAAACGAGGACTAAGCTTCCCACGCTTCCCGAAACGTATGATCCCCTTCCACGGAGACACCTTCAACATGACCCGGTCACCCACTTGAAACTCAACCGGTCTTCTCTTCCTGTCCACATAACTCTTTTGTCGGTCTTGCACCGCCTTTAGTCTTTCTCGAATTTCTTTCACCTTGTCCGCCGTCTCTTGCACTATTTCCGGCCCGGCGAATTGATTTTCGCCCGCTTCTAGCCAGCAAACTGGGGTCCTACACTTCCGTCCATACAAAGCCTCGAACGGTGCCATTCCGATACTAGAATGGTAACTGTTGTTGTACGTGAACTCTACCAAAGGTAGGTGTGAGTCCCAACTTCCCCCGAAGTCTATTACACACGATCTCAACATATCTTCTAGTGTCTGGATCGTCCTCTCGCTTTGATCATCCATTTGAGGATGATATGCCGTGCTCAGATTCAGTCTAGTGCCCAACTCCTTTTGTAAGCTAGTCCAAAAGTTCTAAGTGAAACGACTATCCCGATCCGATACTACACATTGCGGAACTCCGTGCCTTGACACCACCTCGTCGATGTACAGTTTAGCCAACTTATCTATTGGCAAGGTTTCCCGCATCGCAATAAAATGCGCGCTCTTGGTTAAACAATCCACGATCACCCAAATTGTATCGTGACCACGTAAGGTCTTCGGTAGCTTCGTCACAAAATCCATGGTGATGTTGTCCCACTTCCATTCGGGAATGGACAACGATTGCAAACTTCCATACAGTCTCTGATGCTCCGCTTTGACTTGAAGGCATGTGACACACCTTTCCACATAGCTAGCCACATCCAGCTTCATCACCGGCTACCAATAATTCAACTTTAAGTCTCTATACATCTTGGTGCTACCGGGATGTATAGAACATTTTGACTTATGCGCTTCCTCGAGAAGTAAATCACGGTTTCCCCCAACCTTCGGCACCCAGATGCGCCCTTGAAAGAGTTTGAGTCCACGTCCATCTTCCGTTAAGAGTTCCTTTTGCTTTGACATAACCTCGGCCTTGAGGTTATCTTCTTTAAGTGCTTCCACTTGACTCGCTCTTATGCTCTCCAACAAACTCGACACTACATCGATTCTCGTAAGGGAATTTTTGACACCTCCATCATGGCTCCTTCGACTCAACGCATCCGCCACTACGTTGGCCTTACCAGGATGATAGAGTAAATCACAATCATAATCTTTTAAGAGTTCTAGCCATCTCCTTTGTCGCATGTTGAGTTCCTTTTGATCGAAGATGTACTTGAGACTCTTGTGATCCGTGAAAAGAGTACACTTGGTCCCATACAAGTAGTGTCGCCACAACTTTAACGCGAAAACTACCGCCGCCAACTCCAAATCATGAGTCAGATAGTTCTTCTCATGATCCTTTAATTGTCGCGATGCGTAGGCTATCACTTTCCCCCTTTGCATTAGGACACACCCAAGTCCCATCTTGGAAGCGTCACTAAACACAACAAAATCTTCCGATCCTTCGGGCAGGGATAAGATCGGGGCTTCGCACAACTTCCTTTTGAGCGTCTGAAAGGCTTGCTCTTGTGCATCGGTCCAAAGAAACTTGACGTTCTTCCTTGTAAGAGAGGTGAGCGGTGTAGCTAACTTGGAAAAGTCTTGAATGAAACGCCGGTAGTAGCCCGCCAAACCCAAGAAGCTTCGAATCTCCGTCGGACTTGTTGGAGGCTCCCAACTCATCATTGCATCGATCTTCTCCGGATCCACCTTTACCCCGTCCTTTGATACCACATGCCCCAAGAATTGCACCTCTTGGAGCCAGAATTCGGACTTCGAGAATTTCGCGAACAACTTCTCCCTCCTTAAAACTTCTAATACTTCCCGTAAGTGTTTTCCATGCTCGGACTCATCCTTTGAATATATTAAAATATCGTCGATGAAAACGATCACGGATTTATCCAAGAATGGGCGACACACACGGTTCATCAGATCCATGAATACGGCCGAAGCGTTGGTTAGACCGAAAGGCATCACCAAAAACTCGTTATGGCCGTATCGCGTTCGGAAAGCCGTCTTCGGAATGTCCTCTTTCTTCACTCTCACTTGATGATATCCGGACCGAAGGTCAATCTTCGAGAAACATCCCGCGCCTTGAAGTTGATCAAAAAGGTCGTCGATGCGAGGTAAGGGATACTTGTTCTTCACCGTGACTTTGTTTAACTCCCGATAATCTATGCACATCCGCATAGATCCATCCTTCTTCTTCACGAATAGCACCGGTGCTCCCCAAGGTGACGAGCTTGGTCAAATGAAGCCCTTCTCCAACAACTCTTGAAGTTTCATCATCATCTCTTTCATTTCCGTCGGTGCCAAACAATATGGAGCACGAGCTATCGGAGCCGCTCCCGGTGTGAGGTCAATCTGAAACTCCACTTGTCGCTCCGGCGGTAATCCGGGTAAGTCTTCCGGAAAGACGTCCGGATAATCTTGTACCACCTCCACATCTTCTACCGACTTCTTTTCTTTCTTCGCGTCCACAACGTAGGCCAAGTACGAATGGTAACCCTTCGCTAGCAACTTGCGAGCCTTAATAGATGAGATCATAGGATTACTCCTCTTTCCTTTTTCCCCATAAATGGTAGCCACACCATTTTCCGATAAGGATACTTGGATCATCTTTTTGGAACAGAAGATGTCCGCCTTATGCCTTACTAACCAATCCATACCTATGACTACATCAAACCCTCCTATAGCCATAGGTAGCAAATCTACTCCGAAAGAATTTCCATCGATCTCTAGAGTGCAATCACGAAAACGGTCACGAATGATCACTTGATCCCCATTAGCTATTTCTACTATTAACGCATTGGGAAGGACATTAATAGGATTGGTGAATTGTTTACAGAAAGTATCCGACACAAAGGAACATGTAGCACCCGAATCAAACAAAACACGAGCAGGCAAGGAGTTTACTAGGAACATACCCGAAACAACATCCGCGGTCTTCTTTGCCTCCTCGGTAGTCATCCGGAAAGCTCGACTCTAGCCGTCGAACCCACGGAATTTCCACCATTACCTCCCACTAGTTTTGGGCAATCTCTCTTCATATGCCCTGATTCTCTGCACTCATAGCATACCGGCCCCCGGATGGGACACTCTCGAGTCACGTGGTCCTTCTTACCACACTTGGCACACCCCGTTGGACCGGAATAAGTTCTTGCAACACATGGCCCCGAGTGCTTTGACTTCCACTTGTGGCACCACCGGTCTTCACGACGATGATCACCCGCTCTCCCGCTTACGAAGGGTTTTGATTGACGAACGGGACCCGATGGCCATTCCCACTTCCGTTTCTCGCCAATATGCTTCTTCTCATCCCTTTCGGCATTGATGTCGTCCTCAACGAGCAAGGACTCCTTGATAACCTCTTGTAGAGTCGAACACTTGGCATTCCTTACCGCCGTTCGCATCTCGGCCGGTAACCCTTGATGATATGCCTTAATCTTTGACCTCTCATCGGGGACTAGATGTCCCACCAAGTTTAGTTTCTCCAAAAAGAGTTTGGAGTATGCAACAACAGACATATTCCCTTTCTTCAGATCTCGGAACTCTCGCTTCAACTTGTCCATCGAACGCTCGCGACAATACTTGTCCATAATCTTCTCCTTGAACACCGGTCAAGTTAACTTAGCCATAACTTCAGGAGTGAGGACTGATCGAGTGAGATTCCACCAAATCAAAGCCTCTCCCCGAAGTAGTTGAGAAGCAAACTTGACCCGTTGAGAGGGATCACACTCACTTGACTCAAAGGCCATCTCTACCTCTTTGAGCCAGTACATGCAAGCAACCGGGTTGTCTGAACCCGCAAACTCCTTAGGGTGGCACCCCAGAAACGCTTTGTAAGTGCACCCCTTAGTCTTCGTTCGTATCCCTTCAGTGGATGGTTCCTCAACCGTTACCACATTTGGTCCACCCGACCCCACAATAATGTTCTCAGCCATAGTCTCAGGTTGTCGATGGCTAGGGTCACGATCCTCTAAGAGTTTCATGAAAAACTCTTGATGTTGGGTCATGGCCGAAGTCATGGCCAACTGTTGTTGAGCCAAGGCCGCGTTCATGGCCAACATCATGCTATCCCGAAGTCGGGTCTCCACAGTAACTTCCTCCATGATTGCGTTACCTGAATTGAGGTTCCGGCGCGGAATATGCTCAGGTCCGCCTCCCAAGATTCTGGGTACAGGAATGTCATCGGTGGTTGCACCCACGGGAGGTCGTACAACTACAGATTCCACCTCTGGTTGACCCTCTGGCATGTCCGGCAACCTACTTCGAGTGTTTACCATTAAATCTGCCATGCACGTACGAGAAATAGATTGAGAAAAGACTAAGCGAGTTGAACTCATTGTACGTACTACTACCTTCATCAATTATCATAACGATAGTAAACCAAGCATGCTCACGTAACAATGCATTCATAATAGCAGTAGCTAAGTGAAATTATGAACGAACCATACACAAGAATTCTTGTCACCATCATCACAAGTTTCAATTAAAGTAATTCCGTAATCTTAACTCTCTCCCCACCTAGGATTCCTACCCAAGTGGACAGTGAAGTCAAAAGTCTAAAGCTTAAGTCTAGATATGCCAAACAATACCTAGTTCACTTAGGGGTTGTTTTTTTTTTTTTTAAAACCTCTCAATGGCTCTTAAGTCTAAATCGTTCAGACATTTTTACACACCACCTCTTATTAATCATAACTAAATTAAGACTTCAGACTTTAGACCTCTTAAAAAACAAACGGCACCTTAAACTAAAACTCTGATACCAACTTGTAACACCCTAAAAATAGGGATAACAAAAATCCGAAAAACGGACATGAGGTATACTGGAATTGCCATAGCAAGAGCCTCCCAAAAATAGGGAATATATAAATAACATGTTTAATCACAATTTGTAATTTAAACGGACAATAAAATAACAACCAACTAATCTAATTTCTACATCTAGAAAAGAGATTACAAAAGGGTTGTCATCTATAAGCCCAACGGTTCATTCCCAAAAGAAGTAAGCGTCCAAGTGCAAAATCTCCAAGCTTTCACCCCAAAGCATCTAAACCTGCTTAGGAACGGCGCCGCTAGAACATGAGATACACATCGACACCAAATAAGTGTTAGGCCAAAAAGCCTAGTGAGTTGAACAATAATAAGCATGCATGATCAGTTACAATTCTTATCAGCAGTTAACCAGAGTTCAATATATGTGGAGTCAATAGGGGAGACCCATAGCACCAATCAAGTTCCACCCAAAGAGTCGATATACCTTGATGCCATCTACCAAGAGACATCCGAAAGGCCCGACACACCCGAGGACTATACCAAGGAAAATTCCTCGAATGGCGGAGGTCTAGGCACATACCATCACAGTGGCGCCCAAGACTACATCCTCCTAGTGTCTACTGACTTGGTTCGTCCAACATAATTTACAGGAGGTCTTGAGGTATATTTCAACCAACACATTTCGATACCAACCAAGGGTACAATGTTACCATCCTAACACATAAATCCATTATGAGACCCAAATACCAACATAATCAAGGTTTAGACATTTAATCACCAAAAAGGCATTCCAGGTAGAATTTATTATCTACTATAATCCATACATCCCAAATCATGCCAAGACATCAAATATATACATTCATGGAGTCAATCCCAAATACCTGATCAATAAAGTAAAACATGACATTTCACACAAAATCACATTCCCAACTTTTCTTCATAATCAAATCCCACATACTTGAACATATAGAGATAAATAACAACAACTAGAAGAATATGATGTGTATCTAGTTTTAACAAAGGTTAGTAAACTCACAATCTAGGTTTTTGGACCAAAACCTAGAAAAGTGTCAAACCCTAGAAGTTGGAGAATATGAGACTTGAAGTGGAGAGGAATGACTTTGATGAGGATCTTCAATAAATACACTTGGATGAGACTTGATGAACCACAAGAATCACCCCAACCACCCCAAACCCTAGCAATAAATGTGTGTGTGTGTTTGGAATGCTCAAAAATTGCCCAAAATGAGAGTTCTCCCGTTTTCTCAAAGTGAAATGTGATAAAATGGGGTATTTTCCGCCAAGGGTTCATTTAATCCCCCCTGCACCCGCTCGCGACATTTTCCGGCGACAGTGACATGGTCACTGTCGCGTGTCACAATCGCGCGGAGACCCCCACCCTCGGTACATCTCCCGCGACCTTGACACCGCGATAGTGACCATGTCACAATCGCGTGTCATAGTCGCGCCAGCCCAAACACCCACGGTACATCTACTGCGAGAGTGACACCGCGATAGTGACAGTGTCACAATCGCGAGTCACTGTCGCACCAAACCCCCAACATCCTGAAACTTGACCAATTTTGATAACGAGCGCGAGGTTTGAACGATTAAGAATGGTAAATCAATTTACTCAACATTACAACATAGTAACCATCATTAAATGCATATAAAGGCTCATATTTTCAAATAGGTGCAATTAACGTATTTAAGGAAACAAAACTTACCTTATAAATTTACGGATGTTACATCTCCCCCGTTAACCCAAGAGGTATTGGTTATATTTCAAAGAGCATTATTGTTATTGTTATCATTATCATTATCATTATTGTTGTTGTATAAAAGGAAACCTTTTTACTTATTTTTATATTCAATCTCTTAAATTGCAAATGTGTCAGGATCTTAATTCTAAACAAGAATAAACTCTCAGAAAACAATATCAAAGAAGTTTGCGGAATAACACTTTGATATTCAATAACACAGTAACCAACACAATAAATCTGATTAACAACTTGTAAACTTTATTGAATGATTGAAAGTCACAAGCTTTTACAAACAACCTCAATATTGATGAACAGACTCACCAATACGAATTCTACTTCTCTAGAATTAGGGTAGTAACCTTGAGGTTAATTCTCTCTATTAAAACTAAAACTTAGAATGAATAATTGTTCTAACTATTCTAAACAATTCTATACATATACTGAAGATAAAAGATAATTACAAAATAATAAAAGATCTTCAATATAAACTTCTATCTTTATCTCCAAACTTCCAAGAATATCTTCAGTCCATCCAGCTGTCATCCTTCCAGGCGAAGTCTTTATCATATAAGCAGCATTATTCTTCAGCAGCATTAATACTCTGAGCAGTATTAACTCCAGTAGTACTAACTATGCTCAGCAGTATTAATCTCTTCAAGCAGTACTAACTTTGAACTAGCAGTACTAATCTTGTTGAGCAGCATTAATCTACAACTTAGCAGTATTAATACCAGAAGTACTAACTAGAAGTAGTAACCATGTTCTTCTAGCAGCATTAACTTTACTTAGCATTTCTTCAGTTCCCAACAAAATGTTTGATCTCACTAGGCTTTAGCCTAACATTTTTTCTTAAAATGACATGTATAACAGGTCAGGTCTCCGGTGGGGTTCGTCGGGACTAAGCGGATAGCTTTGGGCCAAGAGCGGTCTTTTTGGGAGATGTATAGACCGACATTTTGAAATAGTGATCATACCTTTTGGAAGAATAGCAACACCCAATATTATTCTTTTTTACTTAAGTTAGATTATTAGGTTGTTAGTCTATCCTTCATTTGATTCATTGTAATGATTATAGTACTGTTTCCCCGTCCTATCGAGATGATACTTTGGGATTGATTTTAGCAGGTTTTATATCCAAGTTTTTATCTAATTATAGCAGTCATATTGCAGAAATTTCGCCTTTTTATTCCGCTAAATTTTTTAGGGTGTTACAAGTTGGTATCAGAGCTTTAGTTTAAGTGAACTAGGTATGGATGTAGAGTACCTAGACTTAAGCTGGGAAACTAGGCAATGATTTTGTGAGTTGGGGTAGAACTCTTAAGATAAGATAGTTTTAGAGTCGACAGAAACTACACAAGTTAAGAATTATGGTAATGGGAATGAAAATTTTTATGTATTGCATGTTCATAATTTCGCCTAGCTAACGTTATTATGAGGATGTTTTACGTGATTATGCTTGTTTTCCGTTGTTATGATAATTGATGAATGTAGTGACACGTTTCCTTGCTTATAGTTGTATTGTCTTATCTTATCTATATTCTCGCGTGTGTGGCAGACTATGGTTAATACGCATAATCGGCCGGAAGGGCAAGATACGACGGCATCGACGGCTGATCAACCGAGGGTAACGAATAATGATTTGCCCCCACCTTTGGTAAACACGTTGGGTGGAGGACCGGAAGTCATACCCCGACGGAACCTCACTGCAACTCATCTGATTATGGAAGAGGTAACTCCATAATATAGAATGATGGAACAGATGATGCAAGCGATGAACGTAGCTATGGCTCAACAACAAGAAGTATTCTTGAAGCTGTTGGACGACCGTGATGTTAACCACCGTAGGCCTGAGGCGGTGGCGGAAAATGTAATTGGGGTGGGATCCGGAGGTTCGGGGGCCGTTGTCCCTCCTAATGAAACTCCACCTCCCGAAGTGAGGCAACTGCCTAAGGTTTGTACCTTCAAGGCATTTCTTGGATGCCGACCACCAGAATTCAAGGGCACAGACGATCCGGTAGCATGCATGAACTGGATTAGAGAGATGGAACAGGCTTTCCGATCGAGCGAGTGCGGGGAAAGTCAAAAAGCTGTATTTGGGTCTCAAATGCTTAGAGGGGCGGCCCTCACGTGGTGGAATGTATATTTTGCTTCTGTTGAGGCCACCGTGTTGGCCCAACTAAGCTGGGGAACCTTCAAGAAAAAGGTTATGCAAGAATTTTGCAATGAACGAGCCATGGACCGGATCATCGATGAGTTCCGGAATTTGAAAAAGGGAAATTTATTGGTGAAGGACTACAACAAGTTATTCATGGACAAGCTGGGCTTGGTGGGACATCTGGTCCCCACCGAGAGAGAGAAGATCAAGGCATACATCAAGGGTTTGCCTACAGAAATGATGAATATGGTTCGAGTGTCCAAGGCCTCTACTCTCCGAGAGGCTATAGAAGAAGCGCAACTTGTGGAGGACTCTTACGGTTCGAGTAAAGTGGAGAGAGATGGAGTAGTGGAGAAAAGGAAGTGGGAAGGGGTCCCACATTTTCAAAAAGGCCAAATCACTTCAACAACAATCAACGGGGAGGTGGTCCGAGACGGGATTCCCCGTGGTGTTCAAGATGCCGAAGTAAGCACACCGGCCCTTGCAACTCAAGACCCGAACCGTGCTTCAAATGTGGTAAACTCGGCCACCGTTTCAATGACTGTCCAATTAGAGAGCGTTTCTGTTTCGGGTGTAAAGAGTCGGGCCATGTTAGAAGTGAATGCCCGAAGGCAATGGCGAACTTTAGTGGAGGCAAAAAGGTGGACACTCCCAAGGCAACAGGGAGATCTTTTCAGATGACCATCGAAGAGGCGAAGGCGTCAGCGGATGTAGTGTCGGGTACGTTTCTCCTAAACTCCGTACCTGCGCGTGTACTATTTGATTCGGGAGCTAGTTTCTCGTTTGTATCAAGCTTGTTTTGCCCAAAACTATCCATGCCCACTACTAGTTTAGACGAGGCGTTAGTGGTATAGTTAGCCGATGGTGACCAAGTAGTGGTTCGAAATGTTCTAAGAAATTGCAGGTTTGAAATCGAAGGGAGGGAGTTCCCGATTGACCTAATGCCTATGGTCATCGGGGGGTTTGATGTTGTAGTCGGTATGGATTGGTTGTCGACCAATCACGCGGATATTCTGTGTGCTAAAAAGTTGATCCGAATTCCGGGTTCGGATGGTCACGCAGTGATCGTGTATGGTGAGAGGCGGAAAGGTGAAGTTGCAATCATTAGTATGGCAAAGGCGCGAAGGTGCTTGACGAAATGATGCTCATCCTTTTTGGCATATGCAATAGATGCCAAACTCGAGAAGAAGAAGCTAGAAGATGTTGAAGTGGTAAGGGAGTTTCCCGATGTTTTCCCGGACGACTTGCCTGGTTTACCACCCGACCGTCAAGTGGAGTTCAAGATTGATCTGACGCCGGGAGCGGCTCCTATAGCCCGAGCTCCCTATCGTTTGGCTCCGTCAGAGATGAAGGAAATGATGAGCCAATTGCAAGAGCTTTTAGAGAAAGGGTTCGTAAGATCGAGTTCCTCGCCTTGGGGAGCACCGGTCTTATTCGTGAAGAAGAAGGACGATACCATGCGAATGTGTATCGACTATAGGGAGTTGAATAAGGTAACCATGAAGAACAAGTATCCACTCCCTAGGATTGATGATTTGTTCGATCAACTTCAAGGAGCGAGTTGCTTTTCGAAGATCGATCTCCGTTCGGGCTATCATCAAGTGAAAGTCAAAGAAGAAGATATTCCTAAAACCGCTTTTAGGACGCGTTATGGTCACTACGAATTTTTAGTAATGCCCTTCGGTTTGACGAACGCCCCAGCGGTGTTTATGGACTTAATGAACCGCGTGTGCCGACCCTTTTTAGATAAGTCGGTCATCGTGTTCATTGATGACATTCTTATCTACTCGAAGGATGAAGTCGACCATGCGCGTCATCTTCAAGATGTCTTGGAAACCTTAAGGAAGGAGAAGCTTTATGCAAAGTTTTCCAAGTGCGATTTTTGGTTGAAGAAAGTTCAGTTCTTGGGGCATGTAGTTTCAAAAGATGGAGTGAAGGTGGATCAGGCCAAGATTGAAGCTATGATGAATTGGGAACCTCCCAAAAGCCCATCCGAGATTAGAAGTTTTCTAGGCTTGGCGGGGTATTACCGAAGGTTCATACAAGACTTTTCCAAGATTGCTTGTTCGTTGACGATGTTGACCAAGAAGAATGTAAAGTTTATATGGACCAAGGAGCAAGAGAGGGCATTTAGGACTTTGCAAGGGAAGTTATGCGAAGCTCCGATATTGTCCTTGCCGGAGGGATCAGAAGATTTTGTGGTCTTCAGCGATGCGTCCAAAATGGGACTTGGATGTGTGCTAATGCAAAGAGGAAAAGTGATCACGTACGCATCTAGGCAACTGAAAGTGCATGAGAAGAACTACCCCACTCATGATTTGGAGTTGGCAGCGGTAGTGTTCGCGTTAAAGCTATGGCGACATTACCTTTACGGCACAAAGTGTACCTTATACACGGATCACAAGAGCCTGATGTATGTTTTTTATCAGAAGGAGCTCAACATGAGGCAACAAAGGTGGTTGAAGTTACTTAAGGATTACGACTGCGAATTACTCTATCATCCGGGTAAAGCAAACGTGGTGACCGACGCTTTGAGTCGAAAAGAGTATAGCTGGAGCCTCCAGGCCAAGCTTACAAGAATCGAGTTGGTGTCAAGTCTCATGGAAAAGATTAAATAAGCGCAAACCGAAGCTTTAAAGGAAGAAAACCTCAAGGAGGAAGTGATGACAAAGCAACGGTTATTGTTGAACGAAGATAGTCGAGGGATAAAGTGCTTCAATGGTCGAGTTTGGGTACCGAAGTTTGGTGGTTGCCGAGAGCTATTCTTGGAGGATGCGCATAAATCCAAGTATTCTATCCACCCGGGGAGCACCAAGATGTACCGGGATTTGAAGTTACATTATTGGTGGCTAATTATGAAGTTGGATGTAGCTCATTATGTGGAGCGATGCGTGACTTGTTCACAAGTGAAGGCCGAGCATCAACGACCCTATGGGAGCCTTCAATCGCTTGAAATACCCGAGTGGAAATGGGATAAGATCACCATGGATTTCGTGACCAAGTTACCGAAGACTTTGCGAGGGAACGACACCATATGGGTCATTGTCGATCGATTGACGAAGAGTGCTCACTTTCTAGCGATGCGGGAAATTTTGCCAATGGATAAGTTGGTCAAGCTGTACATAGATGAGATCATCTCTAGACACGGGTTACCCTTGTCGATAGTTTACGATCGTGATAGTCGGTTCACGTCGAGATTTTGGGGAGCTTTACATCAAGAGTTGAGCACGCGGGTGAATTTGAGCACGACATATCACCCGCAGACGGACGGGCAAAGTGAAAGGACGATTCAAACGCTTGAAGACATGCTTAGATCATGCGTGATCGATTTTGGCGGTAGTTGGGATGCCCATATACCCTTGGTGGAATTTGTGTACAACAATAGTTATCACTCTAGTGTCGGGATGGCGCCATTTGAAGCTTTGTACGGACGCAAGTGTAGGACCCCCGTGTGTTGGCTAGAGGCGGGAGAGAAGCAGTTTGCCGGCCCGGAAATTGTGCAGGAGACGGCCGACAAAGTTAAATATATTCGGGAACGGTTGAAAGCGGCGCAGGATCGTCAGAAAAGTTACGCCGACAAAAAGAGGAGACCGGTAGAGTTTCAAGTGGGAGATCGTGTGATGCTAAAGGTGTCCCCTTGGAAGGGATTGATTCGGTTCGGGAAGCGTGGGAAGCTAAGTCCCTGTTTCCTTGGGTCGTTTACTATTCTGGAGTGTATCGGACTCCAAGCTTACAAGTTGGACTTATCGCCGGAGATGGACGGAATTCATCCCACATTTCACGTGTGCTATTTACGGAAGTGCTTAGCGGAAGAAGAAAGCGTCATACCTTTGTCCGAGATTCGAGTGGATGATAATCGTTGTATCGAAGAGCCCGAGGTAATTTTGGAAAGGGTAATTAAGAAGCTCCGACATAAAGAAGTGGCGATGGTAAAGGTTCAATGGAAGCACCACCGCGGCACCAATGTGACTTGGGAAGCGGAAGAATACATGAGGCGTAGATACCCTCACTTGTTTAGTTAGTACGATTTCGGGGACGAAATCATTTCCAAGTTGGGGAGGATTGTAACACCCCGAATTCTGAGAACCCATGTATTATTTTTCTCGCTTTGGAACTTATATATGTTGGGATTTTTATTTACTTAATATCGAGAAAGTTGGATTTAAGCATCGTGGGTTAAAAATCATCAAATTTGGGAAATTTGGGGCTATTCACGATTGTGCCCGCGAGAGTGACAGGGTGTCACAATCGTGGAGGGCACTATCGCCGAAGGCCTTAGGGCCTCAGTACGTTCCTCGCGATTGTGCCCGCGAGAGTGACATGGTCACAATCGCCGGGGCACTATCGCCCAACCTGTACCGAAGGTGGTGAGGCGCTCGCGACCTTGATCGCGATAGTGACAGATGTCACTATCGCCGGGGCACTATCGCCGATGGGGGTTTCGGGTATAAAAAGACAAGTCGCGATTTTCAGTCATTTTTATCCGAGTTCTAGGGTTTGGGAGCAATTTTGGTAGCTGACTTCGGTAAGCACTCTTCCTATAGACTTCTCTCTTCATTTATGGTGATTCTAGGTCATTAATGATGGTCCTTAATACATTTAGGAAGTGGTGATTGGTGAGCTCTCAAGTGATTTCATCTCCTCTATTTCTAGGGTTTGGTTTCCTTCTTAAGGAAACTACCAAGGTGAGTTCTTACACATTTTATCAAACTTTATACATGTCAAAAGGTGGACTTTGAATACCTAATATCTCCCCTTTCATATACTTGGTTTTGTAGAACAATGTGTTAACCTAACTTTTGGGGATATTAGTGTTTTTGGATGATTTTTGGGGAAATGATGATTTATGAACTTTATTAATGTTCTTTAACTAGTTTCTACTTGGGTTATACTTGTAAGTGAATGGCATTACTATGCAAAATTTATAATCTTGGAAATATTGGTATTGTGGTTAACTGCTGATAACTTTGCATATTAAAATCATTTCATATTCTGGGGATTTGAAATAAAGAAGAATTGTCTATATTTTTATTAGCGGTCTTTGATAAACAATGGGAGTGGTTTTGGTGGAAAACACCTTCCATATCAATTGTTGCATATTAACCATTTTTGAGATTATCTGTTGGGCCTTATGTGCATTATTTGGCTTAATTGATGCATTGGGAGTCATGACCCCGTATTTGGTTTATTATTGTTCCGGCGTTGGGACGACTAGTTTCCCACGTCGAGACACGTTAGGTATCGGGTGAGGTATAAGTCCTTCGTGTTGCACGCTAGGTACCGGGTGAGGTATAAGTCATTCGTGCTCAAGTATTACGATATTGGATGAGGAGCTCGACATAGGAACCCGACGGGGTTGAACTCGAGTTTCCGTGGGTGTACGTTTAAATCCACTGAGCCTGACATCCCTTGCATGTACTTTATGTGTTTATTGGCTTTACTGACCCATCGAATGGCTTATTTTTGTGTTCCGTCATTCGGGTTAGTAGGCGGGTCTCCCCCGTTAACCCAAGAGGTATTGGTTATATTTCAAAGAGCATTATTGTTATCATTATCATTATTGTTGTTGTATAAAAGGAAACCTTTTTACTTATTTTTATATTCAATCTCTTAAATTGCAAATGTTTGATCTCACTAGGCTTTAGCCTAACACTTTTTCTTAAAATGACATGTATAACAGGTCAGGTCTCCGGTGGGGTTCGTCGGGACTAAGCGGATAGCTTTGGGCCAAGAGCGGTCTTTTTGGGAGATGTATAGACCGGCATTTTGAAATAGTGATCATACCTTTTGGAAGAATAGCAACACCCAATATTAATCTTTCTTACTTAAGTTAGATTATTAGGTTGTTAGTCTATCCTTCATTTGATTCATTGTAATGATTATAGTACTGTTTTCCCGTCCTATCGGGATGATACTTTGGGATTGATTTTAGCAAGTTTTATATCCAAGTTTTTATCTAATTATAGCAGTCATATTGCAGAAATTTCGAATTTTTATTCCGCTAAATTTTTTAGGGTGTTACATCTGTATGGATAAATGTGTCTGTCTGGATAAATTTGTCTGTCTGGATAAATTGATGTTGTTGTTTACTTTTTTATCTGAATTAACAGTCTGAATAACATAAATGACCAATTTACCCCTGTATGAATTTTAAGTTGTTTTATAAATTGTTGTTTATTTTTTAAGCCATATGTTCATAAATTCATTGATATAATCCAAAAATCAAACAAAAATTCATTAAGTATTTAAATTTTCAAGTTCAAACACAATGTAGCCAAGTTCAAACAAAAAGTAGCAAGTATGAAACAAGTATGAAATCGACATTGTAGAAATCATGGTTACAAAAATCTACATTGCAAAAATGTCGAGCAGCTATGGAGAAGAAACAAGTATGGAACAAAAATCGACTGAAAAAACAAGTAAGGAACAACAATCGACTGGAGAAAACAAGTATGGAACAACAATCGACTTAAGAAATAAGTATGAAACAACAATCGACTGAAGAAACAAGTATGGAACAATAATCGAGTGTGGAGAAGAAACAAGTATCGAACAATCAGTAAAATCATTACCTTTGGAGAAATCGACCAAAGGAAATTATTGTCTATGGTTGAAATCGAACCAACAGTGAATTGAAATAGTGCAATCGAACCAGCAATGAACTCGAAGCAGTAAAGTCGAACGAGCGGTGAAGGTGAAATCGAAACCGAACAAACAGTGAAGGTGAAATCGAGCAGCAAGGTTTTTATTGCGTGATTATTGAGTAGGAGGGTAGGCATGTCTTTATTTTTAAAAGATATAAATGTCAAAGATGTGTCTTAATGGGGACAACACATCTTTCCCCTACTTAGTGAATAAGCCGGAAATGTCTGCGCGAATAAGCCAGTTTTGTCATTAAGCCCCAAGTAAACACTCCAAACGTCTGCACGAATAAGTCAGTTTTGTCATTAAGCTCATTAAGCCCCAAGTAAACACCCCCTAAGTATAACACATATAAATGATATAATGACTAGTGAAGGAATATGAATTCAATTGTTTCATCTTTCAACCATTATATTGTGTTGCAACATACAAATTTATTAACAAGAATCTTTTTAACACTTATTTCTGCTATAAACTTTGATTTAGGATTTTGTTTGATTTAAGGTTTTATGATTTGTATCTTAAATTTTATGGAATGAATTATACAAAATTGTAATTTATACTGAAAGTTTGTTGTTGTATGTTAATGTTTTTGGAATTTTGTTGCACTGTGCTTGAATTGACTGGCGATGGTAGTTGGTGGTGATTGAATGAATGAATAATTAATCAACTAATTGTACTTCATCTTTATAAATGCTATCATGTCGTGACGAAGGATTGTGTGAGAAGTTGAGTTAATGGTGAGAAGCGTGAGAAATGGATCTGAACCGTTGATCTCTTATAATCTCAAGTTCTCCCATTAATTGCAGCTTAGAAGAGAATTAATCCGGTGTATCTCGGTCCATCTTATCTTGGTGCATCTCATCCTAATGTGCGTCAATTTCTCATCTAACGGTTGATAACCACTTCTCACGTTTCTCACCATTAACTCAACTTCTCACCGGAACTCAACCCATCATGTCGTTGCCTCGTCACATATCAAGTAAAATTACCAAAATGCTTTCATCAAATTGGACTTGATAGATAAAATTAACAACCGTTAGTTGGAAGGGCGGAAACCTACAGATTTTGTAAACTATTTATAGACAAATTTGAAATAAATTAAGCTTAAAGACAATTTTCGTTAAAACGAAACAAGTTCATGGACCAAACTCAAAATTTACCCTTTTTAGATATGATAATCTTTTATTGTGATTTTCGTTAAAGTATAATCAGACATTTTCTAATGAATATATTAGGTGAGGAATATCATCCGAAAAACAAACTAATTTATGAGAATGTGAGAAGGAATGTGGGCACATAATTTATTAATTAAAAAAATCATATAAAAAATAAAAAAAATAGTTTTAGAAATTAGGATAATTATTATTTTAAATTGGATAAATCCTTAAAATTTTCATTATATCTTTTAGATTTATTTATTTTGTAATTTCAATTATTTATTAAATTTTTTTCTAAATATAATTTTAATGAAAAAAAAATCACAATTTTAACCAAATATCACACGTGATATCATTATATGAATATTTATGCATATCACATATCATATTATTACATGTGATAATTATATATATATTTTAGTTAATCATATGTGATTATGTATACTTCTATTTATAGATCTTTTTGTGATGTAAATATTATCATATGTGATAAATGATAATTGTATATATTTTAGTTAATCATATGTGATTATGTATATTTATATTTATAGATCTTTTTGTGATGTAAATATTATCACATGTGATGATTGTATATATTTTAGTTAATCATATGTGATTATGTATATTTATATTTATAGATCTTTTTGTGACGTAAATATTATCACATGTGATTATACGTCATTTATATTCAGACATATATTATCATATATGATATTTACAAAAATCCACCTAGTGGGATCATATGTGATACATAATAATATATCACATGTTAAACGAAGTTAATCACATGTGATTCAAAAAGTAAATCTAAAAAATAGAGAAAAAATGGTGAAATAAATAATGAATTAGTTATGGATATCACATGTGATATTTGATGAAAATTATGATTTTATCTAGAAAATAATAATATAAATTTGATATAAAAAATTATCTATACTATATTATAAAAACGACATAAAAAACTTTTAATTACAACATTTTAAGCACAATGTACAACTAATTAAAGTCAATTACTTAATTTACAATTTCTTAATGTTTTGGTACAACTTTTCCAAGCACAATATCTCACATAATCATCTATTTGTGGAATTGATACTCATTTATTAATATAAATATTTGTTTTTTTTGTTGAGGATTTTATAAAATAGATTTTATATTAGCATAATCTATTTTAAATGTAAATTTTACATTTAAATCTATATTAATGAGATTCAATATAAAATCTTTTTTCTTCCGTATTTTTTTATATTACATCTCATAATGATTTTTCCATATTTTATTTTATAAAATCTTTTTACATGATGAGATGTAATATAAACTCTTTTTTCTTCCGTATTTTTTTTGCTAATATAAAATCTATTTTATTTTATAAAATCTACACATATTTTATATTATATTTTTTTTGCTAATATAAAATCTACAAGTATTTTTTTTTCACGAGCATTAAAAGAAGAAAAAAGAAGGTTGATATGAATTAAAAATAAAAAATAACGAGATACACTAATAAATTATCGTATTCTTTAAAATAAAAATATTCCGCAATACTTTCCAAATTAACCAAGTGTAAAGAAAATAAAATAGAAACGATGTAGATATAAAAATATTCTTTCATATTTTTAATATATTTACATTTAAATGTAAAATCGAAAATGAAAATAAAAGATTTTAAAATATTCTCTACATTCACTATAAATATATATAGCTTCTCTATGTATCATTCGAGTACAAGAATAAGACTAACGGTCGGGTGTCAATGGCGGAACCTGCAACTGAACAAAAGGTATTCCACTATATTTTTGTTTCTTTGAAAAACTACTTTTTTATATTTTATTTTATTTACTGAGGATTTGTTTATATTTTTCAAAACCCACAATCATATTTTTCGAAGTAGGGGAATAAGATATATATATATATATATATATATATACATATCTTTATTTTTATCGACTAATACTATGAGGTCTTGAAGTCAATAGTCAGATAAATTTTCAAGTGGTACTAAGTGAATTTGAACTATACCAGTTGAGTTGCCGGTTACAAAAGATAGAAATCATTTATTTTTTTTTTGTCATATTTGATGTGGGTTGAATGTTGTTAATTAATCTACAGATTTATACGTTCAAAGTGATTGTCAAGTGTTGTCGATGAGGTTTCAGAAAAATTGCAAAATCTGTAAAAACGTATGTTCATATTTATAATTATTTCAATAATAGTGATATGTTGTGAGACATGTCGTTTGAGTTTTAAATAATATAATACAAAACTATTACCAATATTATTGCACAAACTCATAACAACAAACGATTAAGAATATATGCAAGTTAACCACTTATGAAAATACATTCGTTTTTCACATTGTATTTCATTAACTGTTAACAGAGAAATTACATTTTATTTTAACTCGGTTCAATATTCCAACAAAAAATGTATCCTCCCGTGCAATGCATGGGCCCAACACTAGTGAATTTATTAAAGTTAAAAAATAAATAAATTTAAAAGATATTATGAGATTTTAAGGATTTATTCGATTCAAATTGTAATTATCCTAATTTTAAAAAAAATAATTTATTTATGCTATTTTTTAATTAATAAATTATGTGGCTCTTATTCCTTCTCGTCTTTTCGCAAATTGACTACCTTCTCGTTTGAACCTGCCCCTATATTAGGTTGTATCTAAATTTACTTATTACACTTCCAAGTTTGATTATTGACAAATTTGTGCCCCCCCCCCCCCCACCCCGGCGGCATACGAACATGTATTTGTTAAGTATTTGGGGGAAGGGGGTGTTTACTTTGTTTTTCTCATTAAGTTCTATATGAGTTAAGTTGTCTCTTTTGGGTAAATTTGTCTGTCGATGGGTTTGAGGGAGGCAAATACAGAAGGTTGGATTATTTTTAGTCATTCTTGCATTAATTTGTTTGAGGTTGCTTAGTGGCTGTTCGGTAATGGCTTAATGGACTGTATAGCATGTATGGCTTATTCGCTAAGCCATATATAAGTGTCCGTATGGACCAGAAAGAGGCTTATTCGCTCAGCCCAAAAAAGGGAGTCATGTCCACTCATCCAACTTTTTTACATTCTTACCTTATGTAGATCATATCCCCAATTTAAAAAAAAACACCCAACTCACGTCTTCTCCCATGGATCCATCAGATTTTCATCTCCTTCTCCGGCGATCTCCTGCTTTCTCGGTGATCTCTTGGTTCACCGGTGATCTCTTACTTCCTCGTCGATCCTCCGACCGGTCTCCAAGCTTTCTTCTCCGGCGATTTCCTGGGTTACAAATGTTTATACCAAAAATCTCCCAAGAAAGATTTAAGTTAGACGTGAAGCTTGATCCAACCAAAGAAAGTAACATCGATAATCATACGGTTGTAATAAAAATAAAGTAAATGAGACGAAAGATTGGTGACGCGGAAAACCCCTGAAATGGGTAAAAACCGCGGACGAGTGTGAGTCGTCGTGCACTATGGACGTCAATCAGGGACGTCGTCCTTTATAACAGGTGTTACAAGTATAATACAATGTGAAACGATACAATAAAGTAAAGTCGGTCGTGCGTCGTGTGTAATTAGACTTTGGTCGTGCGTCGCGCAACAAACGGCAATAGGCTTTATGAACTTCGAGAGTAACTAAGCGAGCTTGAGAACGTAATCTGTAAGCTTGTAAAGTCTGAGGATTAGATGTCCTGAATATGAGGTTCTATCTTCATATTTATAATCTATGTTTCCATTGGCACGTCTTGAATGTGTATCTTACTCATTAATAACATGACCGTTTGATATTGATGATAGCGTCCGTTATGTCCGTTGTTATTGACGATGGCTTCCGTTATAATCTTTGGTCATAAATGTCTTTGAATCCTGCATTAAACATGATATAACGTATGTCGTAGGTTAGTAACTGAAATCAGGTCGTACGAAAGAATTTGTCAGATGGGTTATGAGTCATTTAGTCTAGGTCGTCTAAAGGAAGGGCGCCAATTATCGCTGGTCGTACGACGATGGATTGTTGGAATTTCTACCCAAACAGTTTGCCCCCAAATTTAAAATTCAAGCGGCAATTTTTTTTTGAAATTTAAATTTAAAATCAGGACACGTGTCATAAAGGAACGCGGGTAGTTCGCATAGAACCGAATCGGTTTGTTTCCAACTGAATAATGACGTCATCTCCTGCAGGATAAACGGTTAGACAGCTAATATTGGACAGGTGTCATGCATTCAATGGATGTACTCGAAAAGGTTGCCTGACATGGACGACACGTGTCAACTGGCGATTTGATTTTTTGGTGATTCGATTTTTTGGCGATTCACTTTCCGATTTTCAGTATAAATAGGGATTTTCCTTTTTTTACGCTTACCTTTTTTAGAGATCATATACTTCCGGCGAGATACACTTTTCGAGCGATCAGAATCCTTTTCGTTCTAAGTTCGAGGTTTAGAATTCTACTTAAGGTACGACTTCCCGTTTTCCCTTTGTGTCGATTATATGCGTAAGAAGTCCATAGCTAAAAAGCCTATGAGATCTTGGGACATCCTTAGTTACTGGCGTGCGACCCTGAATATCCCAGATTTTCAGATGTCGACCGAACCCGTGAGTGTGTATAGGGAAGAGGAAAACTTAGATTACTTTAAAAAACTGGCCAGGATTCCAGATGAAATCAATCTGATGACGCCGGAAGACTTAAGGCCGGACGAGGTTCCGAAGGGGTACTGCGTTCTGTACGAATATCCCTTCAAGATAGGATTTACTTGGCCATTTAGTCCTTTGGCCAGGGTGTTTTTGTATGCATTCGATTTGACGCCTGGACAGTTAATGCCTCAGTTCTGGCGAATTGTCTAGGTTATCGAGCGTCTCACGGCCGATTGGGAGGTTCCGTTCAATTTGAACGACCTCCTGACTGCTTACAGCGTTCGAACGGATAACTATCAGCGGTATAGTCTATTCCCTCGAACGAAGGGAGACAATGTACTAGTGCACAATACTGCGGTGAACGACCGTGGTTGGAAACGCCAGTACGTTTTCATCCAAGTGGCGTCCGTGAACGACGAGGACAACCAATGGTTGTCGTCTGGATGGAATGAATCGGGTAGGTTTACCGCTTTGTCGTGCGTTTATATATATTTTTTATTTTTTCTAACATCCATTCTGATGGTTTCTTTTTCTGTTTGACAGCAATCGACTTCACTAAGGTGAAGTCAAATAGAGATTCCCGCGACAAGATTCAGAGGATCTTGGAAAGGAGTATCGTTGATCGTTCGTTTCTTGCTTGGTCGAGCGAGAAGAAGATGAAGTCATTTTTGTAAACGAAACGACGTTCGTCGAGGGTTCTTGGCGAGAAGAAGAGAGGAAAGAAGAGGAAGAAGAGAGAGAAGACGAGAAGGAAGAAGAAAGAGAAGAAGAGATGTCTGGTATGTCGTTCGACAATGTTTTTCATTTTTGTATCGTATGCCATTTTCTTTTCTAACTTGCTTATTTTATCTAGGGGACGTAGCCGCAAAATCGTCTGCCCCTAGCCGAGCCGAGCTACTGGAGCTTGCCCGCCAAGGGAGGGAAAAAACAAAGAAGAGATCTGCCCCTTCTACGGGGGTAGACACAAGACGCGTCCGAGGCAAACCTCGGGTCTCGCCCAAGAAGACGAGTGATGCTACTCTGTCGTCCCTTGCAGGGACGACACCATCGAAGGGAACCGTTGCCGGGGTTGATCTCTGAGGCTCGACCAAGGTGACGAAGGACGCCCCAACGTTGGGGATGTCGGGCGTTAATAAGCTCTTCCTTGCACCTTCTTCCTCCTCCAAGAGTGAGGAAAAGAACAAGGAAAAAGTGGGAGAGACGACGTTTAAAGTCAATCTCCCATCTGACTTCATGGTCAATGACGTCCTTGAGAGGGACGTCATTTTTCCACACCTGGGGAGATTCCTCCTCCCGGCCTTCTATGAATGATACAAGGAGTCTCGGGTCGAGGACACTAGGGCGCATGCCGCTGGTCTCCCTTTTATGGTAAGTCTTACCCATTTTCTACTTTCTCTGTTACTCATTTTTCTTATTATTAACTCTTTCCCTCCTGTCGTATAGGCTTTCCAAGCCAGTCTGAGCTTCTTTGCTCAGATGGAAGGTCTTAGGGCGACCTTCCCTGACGTCGAAAAAAGGGCCGATGAGGCTCTTGGAAGGGAGAAGGTCGCCCTGGAGGCGGTCGAGGCTGAGAAGGCGAAGGTCGAGGGCCTCAAAACTGAGCTCTCCGATGCCCGGAGTCTACTAGAGATTTCGGATCGTGAGAAAGTTAAGCTCAGGGATCGTCTCCTTGAGCTTGAGGCGTCGTCGACCAAACTGGAGGTCGAGAAGATCAAGGCCGTCACTGCTGCTGCTGCTTCTGCTGACGAAATCGCGTCCCTCAAGAAGAGGGTCGAGGAGCTGGAGGGCGACATCAAGGACCTGGAGATGGAGAATAAGCAAATCGAGGCCTTCTCTCGTTTCACGACCCGAGCCGCTTTGATGAGGCGTCATCTGAATGGGAAGAATCCCATGGCATCGGCCGCTGAGGATCTCAAAACCTACCTCGACATCGTGGGGACCGAAAGGGACCTTGATGAAGAGGATGAATTGGAAGGGAGTTATGGCGAAGAAGAGGTGGCGGCAGCAGAGACTATAGTAGTTGATGTCGTGCAGGAACAATCTGACGTTCCTTCTTCTTAGCTTAGTTTCTTTTGAATTTTCTATTAGGGGTCGATCGTCTATAGCCGTCCCTTGTCCTTGTAATTTTCTCAAATATCTAATGGAAAAGTTTCTTTTGTCCGTCGATGCTTGTTACTTGCTTTTCTTTTTCAAACTTATATCTTATCGTACGTCGATTAATTTAAGAGGATCATGGTATATCATACGTTTGACCAAACCATCACTCATTAATCGTGCTATAATGAAATCAAATGAAATCTACGATCGACCAAGTGCAATTTGTAATAATGGTTCTTGGATCTAAATATCGAAACATCAAGTGCAAAAATTAACCTTTGTCAACAATTACGACCGACCATACGCGTGCGATCGTATGAGTATTACCTGACATAAAGGTTTTAACTAAGTCGTGCATCCCTGCAAAAAACAACGTTAGTGGGGTGGTCGTTGGTTTGACCAACGACCCTCTGATGCTTAAGTCAGTAATCTTCCTTAAGAAACAATCAAAGGAAATGAATTCGGAATTTAAAAGAAATACCTTTTTAAATGAACTGCATTCCAACTTCGTGGGATATCTCGACCATCGAGGGTTTGGATTTTATAGGCTCCCTTACCCACGACTCCAGAGATTTGGTAAGGGCCTTCCCACTTAGTGGAAAGTTTACCTGCATTGAGCTCTTGAGTGTTTTGAAACACTCGACGTAGGACGTAGTCGCCTTCTTGGAAAACCTTGATTTGGACATTTTTGTTGAAATGCCGCTCGACCGCTTGTTTCTGTGATGCCATGCGGATGTGTGTTGCTTCTCTAAGTTCCTCTAAGGCGTCGAGGTCATAGCTCAGGTCGACCAAGTTATGCTCAACGGACGTATGTCTTGAAGTTGGTAGTCGTACCTCAATAGGTAACACAGCTTCACATCCATAGACTAAGGAAAAGGGAGTTTGTCCTGTGGACGTACGTGGTGTCGTGTGATTAGCCCATAGAACGGAAGGTAATTCTTCCACCCACTTTCCTTTAGCAGCTTTGAGTCTTTTCTTGATCGAATTGATGATAGTTTTATTACTTACTGTGGATATCGATGTGTCGATGTCACCAACTTGATGTTCCTTTCTTCACAAAATCTTCGCGTCCGATCACTGATGAATTGTGTCCCATTGTCGCATGTTATTTCGGATGGAATTCCAAACCTGCAAATGATGTTAGTTTGGATGAAAGAAATGACTTCTTTGTCCCGAACCTGGGAGAAAGTCGCTGCTTCTATCCACTTAGAGAAATAATATGTTAAAACTATAAGGAATACCTTTTGCCCGGAGGCAGGTGGTAATTTCCCAACGATGTCCATTCCTCATTTCATAAAGGGCCATGAGATCAAAGTCGAGTGCAAGGGTTCAGGCGGTTTATGAGACATACCTGCATGTCGCTGGCATGCGTCGCACGACTGTACATACCTGATCGCGTTTTGCCTTATTGTCGGCCAATAGTAACCTTGTCGTGATATCCTGTTGGCTAGACTGCGACTTCCTGAGTGATTTCCACATTCACCATCGTGCATATCTTGTAGGATTTTCTAGACTTGCGTCTTGTTGGTAATACGTCGTAGATTCAAACCAGTCGAAGATCTTCGATATAATTGTCCTCTGATCATGACGTACCTTGATGCTCTAAATCTGACCTTTCTTGCTTCCATTCTGTCATCAGGCAATTGATCGTTCTCTAGATAGTTTTTAATGTCGTTTGACCAAGAGGTTTCTTCCTCAATTGGTGCGACCAAAGTATTACCGTCGTCTTTGATGGATGGTGTTGCAAGGTGGACTATTGGGATATTGTCGAATGTCGTTTGATTAAGTGCTAACCCCAAATTGGCTAGTGCATCAGCTTGAGTATTCTGATCTCTTGGTATCTGCTCGATTACGAAGCGACTGGACTTCTTTACTTCTTCTTTCACTATTTTATAATAGGCAATCATCCTCGAATCTTTTGCTGCGAACTCTCCATTTATTTGATTAACAACTAGGGACGAGTCGCTTCGGACATGCAGATGTGTTGCCCCAATTCATGAGCAATTTTGATTCCTGCAATCAGTGCTTCGTACTCTGCCTCATTATTTGTTGTCTTGAAGTCGCACCGTATGGAGTACACTATCTTGCCCCCTTGTGGGGACTGTAGGACGACACCCAAGCATGTACCTCTTATGTTTGACGAACCATCGACGTCGAGCGTCCAAGGGGTGTCGTGTAAAGTCGCCACAATTAACTCGTTGGACGTCGTTACTTCTTCTAGTTCTGGACTGAAATCTGTAACAAAATCTGCCAAGGCCTGTGATTTGATCTCCGTTTTAGGCTTAAAATCCAGATCATAATTACTGAGGTAGATGCTCCATTTAGCTAGTCGTCCTGTTAGTTCAGGTTTTCTTAACACAGACTTCAATGGAAAGTTAGTTACAACAGTTATAGGATGCGATTCAAAATAATGCCTTAACTTCTTAGCGGCCATAACTAACGAAAGCAAGAGTTTTTCCATAGACGAGTACCTAGTTTCAGCGTCTAATAGAGTTTTACTTACATAGTAGATCGACAATTGTCGTCCGTCGGTTTCTCGTGTAAGGATTGCACTCACCGAATTAACACTGACGGCTAGATAAAGTTGAAGAATTTCACCTTTCTCGGGTTTAGAGAGGAAGGGAGGTGATGTCATGTATTCCTTGAGTTGTTGCAACGCCTCCTCATGCTTATCAGTCCATTTGAATCCTTTGTTTTTTCGCAGGACGTTGTAGAATAGGTGACATCTGTTGGACGACCGAGAGATGAATCTATTTAATGCCGCTACACGTCCTGTTAGGCGTTGGACTTCTTTGAAATTTCTAGGCGATTTTAGCTCGATAATTGCTTTGATTTGATCTGGGTTAGCTTCGATTCCTCGTCGGGTGACCATGTAACCGAGGAATTTGCCAGCTTGAACTCCAAAAGAACACTTTGTCGGATTTAACTTCATTTTGTATTCACGCAGAATATCGAACGATTGCTTCAAATGTTTTATATGATCGTCCATATGTTTCGATTTGACGAGCATATCGTCGATGTATACCTCCATAGTGTCGCCCAAATGTTCTTTGAACATCATATTCACTAGCCGCTGGTACGTCGAACCTGCATTCTTAAGACCAAAAGGCATTACTTTATAACAATAAATACCTTTATCTGTCATGAAGGCCGTTTTTTCCTGATCTTCGGAATGCATCAATATCTAGTTATATCCAGAATATGCGTCCATGAAGGTGAGCAATTCGTGTCCAGCTGTAGCGTCAACCATAGAATCGATGTGTGGCAACGGAAATGGATCTTTTGGACAGGCCTTGTTAAGGTCTGTAAAATCAATGCACACTCTCCATTTGCCATTTTTCTTTTGGACGACAACAACGTTGGCGATCCAATTTGGATATTTGACTTCTCGTATCTTTCCTGTTTTAAGTAAATTATCGACTTCGTCGTTAATAACTTTATTTCTTTCAGGAGCAAATTTTCGTCTTTTCTGCTGGACGGGTTTGAATGATGGATCGACGTTGAGTTTATGAGAAATAATACTCGGATCGATACCCACCATGTCTTCGTGCGTCCATGCGAAGCAATCATAGTGGTCCTGCAAAAAAGAAATTAGTCTCTTTTTAAAGGATGGATCGAGTGTCGAACCTATGTAGACTATCCGATCAGGCTTATCCTGGTTTAGGATGACAGCTTCCAAGCGATAATCGTCATCAGTCCCAGGAACGTCCTGGCTCTGTAATTGTTATACTGTCTGCTTCGGGGGCTTCAAGGAAACTTTGTAACATTCCTTAGCAACTTTTCTTTCGCCTTTGATCTTTTGCACTCCCCATTGCGTGAGAAATTTCAAGGTTTGGTGGCACGTCGAGGGTACGACTTTCATATCGTGGATCCATGGTCGCCTAAGGATAATGTTATAAGCCGATGAACAGTCGACGACGTTGAACTTCGTCTGCCTGTTGATTCCTTTAGCATGTACTGGTAATGTGATTTCCCCCATGGTATTTGTCGTTCCTCCGTTAAATCCAACGAGTGTAGTCGAGCGTCGGGTAATCTCTGATTTGTCGATCCCCATAGCTTTCACTGCATCAAAAAAGATAATGTTAGCGGAACTACCTCCGTCGACGAGTATCCTCTTTGTCAGGCAATTTCCAATGCTCAATCGGATAATTAGTCCGTCATGATGTTTCTGGTGTACGTCGTCGAGATCTGCTTGGTCGAACGTCAAGGGCATAGTTTCTAATTCTGCGTCCTCCTTGGGTCTTTCCTCCTTTGGATTTGGTCGGTCATCGGGACCGCGACTATCATGTCTCTTAGCAGCTGAATATGTGGTCCCACAGACATCAGAACCTCCAGTGATACAATTAATCACCTTGGCATGCTCTGGGGATGTGGGACGCACATCCTTCTTTCCCGTCAATTCTTGCAAATAACCTTTCGATTTAAGCCAAGACAATTCTTTCTTCAGGGCGATGCAATCATCTGTTACATGACCGAAGTCAATATGGAAATCGCACCATTTTGTTTTGTTTTTCTTATAATTGTCTTTATCGCTTTTCTTTGGCCAACGAATGTGTTGCTGGAGCTGTTTCAGGGACACGACGATGTCCTTGGCTGATCCAGGGAAGCCATAAGATGATACCTTATGATACTGGACATATTTGGAAGTTGTTGGCCCTTTCTTTTCAAATCTGACATTTGAAATATGTCTGGCAGGCTCTGATCGACCGGTCGGCTTCGGTTGGAAGTCTGGCTTTTTAACACCTAGGCCTTTCCTGTCGCTCGAGTGTTTATTTCTGAAAGAGAGGTCATCCTCGACCCTCATATGAGCGAGCGTCCTTGCTCGTACATCTTCAAAGGTTTCTGGAGGATATTTCGTAAGGTTGAGATACAACCCTGAACTATCGTCCAGACCCCGTTTGTATGCTTCAATGGCTGTTTTTACGTCGCAATTTCGGATACCGATCATCTCTGCGTTGAATCGGTTAAAATAGTCTCGTATAGACTCTCCATTTTTCTTTACGACATAGTAAAGGTCGCTTGTTTGTTTTTCCATTTTTCGACTGCTGGCGAATTGTTGAGAAAATTGGTTTACCAACTCTGCAAAAGACCCGATGGTTTTAGGTTTGAGATTGATCAACCATTGTAACGCTGCTCCGGTCAAGGTTGCTCCAAAACTCTTGCACATGCAGACTTCTTGAAACTGATGTGGTATCGAGATAGTCCACATAAGCTGTTTGTATTGGGCGACGTGTTCTGTCGGATCAGTGACACCTGAATATTTTGGGGTGAAGGTCGGGATGCTATACTTCTTTGGGACGTCTACCAACGCGATCTCATCGACGAACGGCGACGCCTAAAATTTTGTACGTGGCTCGACATCAACTGGGACTGCTGCCCCCGGCAATTTGGCCAGCATCGACAAGACACGCTCATTCTGCTCTTCCAGAAGCTTCAATCGTTGCGCAACGGGATCTATCGGGATACCCCCTGGGACACCCAATGGAACATAACTTGATCTGTTGAAGCTAGTCTGCTGCGAGGAATCAGAGGCATATCCGTTGAATGGCATAGAGGCCATAGGCATGGTTGGGATTACAAAGGTCGTAGGATTAACTGGTGGTGGACGAGGATAATTAGGCAATGGAGGGGGCACGTTCCAAGCACCGACATAAGCATTCGTAGTCCCCATCACATTGTTTTCACTCTGGTTTCTTAGATGCTCGATGGTTTCAGCCGCTTGTCGAGCCTGGTCTGTTAGGGCGTCAATACGGGCACGGGCAGCAGTCAGCTCCATGTTCATTTGGGCCACAACATGATCTTGAGTTCCTTGGAATGCCATTGTCCTGAATGAATACAAAAGAAAAATACTCGAAGGAAAACGTTAGTACGTCGTAAAATTATCGAAGATTTTCTTTGGATGGGGTCCCACGGATGACACCAAACTGTTTATACCAAAAATCTCCCAAGAAAGATTTAAGTTAGACGTGAAGCTTGATCCAACCAAAGAAAGTAACACCGATAATCATACGATTGTAATAAAAATAAAGTAAATGAGACGAAAGATTGGTGATGCGGAAAACCTCTGAAATGGGTAAAAACCGCGGACGAGTGTGAGTCATCGTGCACTATGGACGTCAATCAGGGACGTCGTCCTTTATAACAGGTGTTACAAGTATAATACAATGTGAAACGATACAATAAAGTAAAGTCGGTCGTGCGTCGTGTGTAATTAGACTTTGGTCGTGCGTCGCGAAACAAACGGCAATAGGCTTTATGAACTTCGAGAGTAACTAAGCGAGCTTGAGAACGTAATCTGTAAGCTAGTAAAGTCTGAGGATTAGATGTCCCGAATATGAGGTTCTATCTTCATATTTATAATCTATGTTTCCATTGGCACGTCTTGAATGCGTATCTTACTCATTAATAACATGACCGTTTGATATTGATGATAGCGTCCGTTATGTCCGTTGTTATTGAGGATGGCTTCCGTTATAATCTTTGGTCATAAATGTCTTTGAATCCTGCATTAAACATGATATAACGTATGTCGTAGGTTAGTAACTGAAATCAGGTCGTACGAGAGAATTTGTCAGATGGGTTATGAGTCATTTAGTCTAGGTCGTCTAAAGGAAAGGCGTCAATTATCGCTGGTCGTACAACGATGGATTGTTGGAATTTCTACCCAAACAACAAATCTTCATCTTTTCAGTTTTGGCTACAAGAGACGGTCAGATCTATGGAGGCTGACAAGTTTTGAGTTACATATCTCTACAAGAGACCGTCGAATCTATGGAGGCCGACAAGTTTTCAGTTTTGGCTACAAGTTTTCAGTTACAGATCGCTTTCAGTTCTGGGTTACAAGACTCTTCGATTGTTCATCTTTTTAGTTTTGGGTTACAAATCTTGTTAGGTTTTCGTTTGGTTACAAATCTTGTAAAGATTCAATTTTGTTAAGGATAGACTTCACATATTTAATTTGTTATACTAACTGATAACAATTCAATTTGACAACAATTTTTAAAATTAGAGTTTTTGTTAAAGGATTCATAGAATGTAGCTGTTAAATTTTTTTTATGAGGGTAAAATAGTCATTTTGGTTGTTCAGACCGCTTATTCAACACAACAACTGAACAACTACTTATCTGTTGTCATACAGACAACTTTATCAATACATATAACTTTATCCATACAGGTCTTAATAGAAAACGAACCGAACAACTCCTTAATAGGGATAAATAAGGGTCATGGCTTATTCTATATAGCCATTTTGTCTTAATTGCTTAACAATTAAACCGTAAATAAACACTCTTATATGGTTGATTGAATAAATGTAACACCCCCAAATCTGGAAAGAGCAACTAAATTAAAATTTTCAATAATGCCTAAAAAAAATGATAAGATCACTTACAACAAATTTATACTTGAAAATTGAAATAGTAAACTAGGTCTAACCATCAACGAAGGTAAATAAATTCTTCTACAAAGACTAGTTAGAGGTCGGGTGTTACTAAAACCCAAATACAAGTTGCTATTCCTAAGGCAAGGCGAAAGACTTCACCAAACTACTCACCCTCGAGCACACGACTAACACTCTCTCTCTCTCTCTCTCTCCAAGGTGCCACTAGAACCAATCCCCAAACGAACCTGTTGCACATGCCGACAAATAAAAAGGTTAGGTTAACGCCTAGTGAGTTCAAGAGTTTTATATGAATAAACAAATATTTTAAAAGAAATAACCTCCATTTCAAATTACGTTCTTTCTGATGGCTTAGTTTAAACCCGAAGACAACTCTTTCCCAATATCATGCATTTTCAAAAACAAACACCTTGCTACAAACATTCTTTATAAATGATACAACCCACACTTACTCGATCCAAGAATAGGGGTTAGTTCCCGATTTAATAAACGTAAGTAAAACCCGCATTTACAATATGTTACCGAAAACATGGACGCTAGACCCAATACTTACGCTACCATAAATTGAAAGGAAACCCAAACACCCAAACGTGAGGCGACATACATCATTCAAACCTTAATATACGTGGAGGAAGGTCCAATATTGTAACACCCCGATTTTCGAAAGGTATCAGTTCAAGTTTATGCGGAGTAAGGAAAAATAAGATATTTTATTTTGGAATTGAATTATAGATTTTATAGTCTTGTTGGATAAAGGATTCAATTACGAGTCCAACGGTTCTTTCCGAAGCGAAATCGGGGCTATAACGAAGAAGTTATGACCAAATCGGTATTTAACCAAATAAGCAGAAGAAGCAAGTTGTTGGGCTGGGTGGGGCGCACGGGTCGTGCACCCTCCTTCACTAAAAGCGCACGGGTTGTGCGTGAGGGGCAGAAGCCCAGATTCGGGGATAAATGAGTTTTTCCCAAATCTCATTCATTTATGATCTTATTCATTTCAAGCATTCTCTCCCAAACTCTCCCTCTTCACCTACTTCTTCTAAGGTTCTTTCAACCACTAAATCATCACCATTCATTGCTAGAGTTAAGAACATCATCCAAGGTTTCGGTTTGGAAGATTCACCACCATCTCCATCTTCATCTTCTTCAAGTATCCAAAAGCTTGATTTTGGGGTTTTCGTCTCCTACCTTATATTTTATAGATTTTGGGTTGATAAGAGTATTAAATCATCATAGAAGGTTCTTCCAAGTGTTTTCATTGAAGCATCCTTTAAGATCTTCATCTTCCCCAAGTGTTCAAGTCTAAGTTTTTGGGTTTTCTTCTAAAAACCTACTTGGTGAGTTCCTACTATCATTTTACAAACTTTATACATATCAAAGCTTACATTTTGAACTCCTACATATTTCCTTGGGTTTGGATTTAAGTTCATTGCATTTTGACCTAACTTGCGTTTTGGGAGATTTTTAGGGTTCCTAATCTTTTTATGAAATGTAATAAGGTTTCATCTTATTTGAAGAAAAATGAAGTTTTACTTGCACATTTACATGGGTTACTTGAAAGGATGTATATAAATCTCATTTTTTGGTTTCATTCTTATCAGCAGTTAAACTTGAAAAAGGCATTTTGGTTATAAATGTTTTTGGAAGCTATACGTTTAGCTTTGGTTAGTCACACATGTTATTGTGACAAGTTTAGACTATTACTAGTGGATCCCTAGGTTTTGAGTCGACTTATATTATTGGGATGTCTTTTCCCCATTTTGTAGCTATGGATGCATTTGATCCTCGGGGGTCTTTATGGTACGGTTATGTGAGACCGGTTACTAGTCATGGATCAAATGTAGTCCTAGTGAACGAGTATGGCTTGGTTTCCTCGGGGGCCCTCCCTCACATATTAGTACGTTCCGAAGTGTTCGTGGCCATGGATTCCAAGTATTTAGCTCACAACTCGGGTCGTGGCCTACTTTTGTGTTCCGTCACCACCCTTGGTAAATCGGGTATCCCCCGTCATCGCGAGATGAACTTTTGGACCGTTTGTCCTTTCTTGATAAAGACCTTCATTTGTAAACTAAAACTCTTGAAAAGAATTACTTATGTTACAATTGTTTATATCCTTTGAAATCTATAAGTTGTATGTTCTCACTAGGCTTTAAGCCTAACACTTTTTCTCAAATGATATGTATAACAGGTTCCCTTAGCGGTGGGGTGCCAAGGTCGTGAGTGATGAGCATGTCTTAGAGACAATTTTGAGATGATTAGTAGTCGTTGTTGGGCATTGTTTAAGTCCCATCTTTTGGTGATTTTGGGTCGTCAACCGATGTAATCTAGATAGATGTATTTAGATTAGTTTGTTGTTGATTTCCTTATCCTTTCTCAGGTTTTGTAAAGGTTTAGTACTTTTCCCCTTTTTGGGAGGTTTAATACCAATTGCGAACGTCATTTTGCCTATCTCCCGAAGTTTTATTTTACTCTTTTTTTTAGGGTGTTATAAATATTAAGGTCATCATTTACTGTCGACCACCAAAGACCAAAGATGATAAAGTGGAACATTTTTATATTTAAGACACTGATAGCCGACAACGGGGGAGACCCATATCCGTTGAGAGTGGAGGAAACACAAAAGTATGTCACCCAAGCAACGTTAATTGCATGACACCTTCGGACCTCATAGTCAGGTGTCCCTACGACTTCTTTACAAGTGTCACCCCAAGTCAGTTGACCTTGATGACATTTTCCGAAGAACTCCACCCCAAAGGCCCGACACACTTAAAGACTACCTCTCAGGAATTACTTCAAGCGGCGGAGGTCCTAACGCCTACTTCCCCGGTAGCGCTAACAGACTCAACCCTCCTAGCGATCACTAGTAAATTTTCCGGTCATAACATATGGGTACTGGAGTTTAACCCCGCAATACCCAATTGACCATCCCAAAACAGACTGACTTACGTGCCTATAGATCCAATGCAACACAGTCTAACCTTACCGGACTACACATGAATGACCAAAGCACTCGAGCCCGTAACCAACCTCAATACGCAACACAACGAGTACGTACGTCATAACTGGACTCTATGTTGAGCCATATAAAACCGGACAAGTGTCCTCAAGACTCCTTTAAAACGACATCGAGCCGAAATACTCAAAACCTCTTTTTGACCAATGATTAACGCTTTTCAAATAATAAACGCACTCGACCCATACCATGCAATCACACGCTCCAAAATACTTGAATGGACTCCAACACAGTTTAAGTCGGGACAAAAGGTTTTCCAAATAGATTTATACTCTTTATCCTTTCAAAACATTCCATAACACAAAATTAAACCTTTTACCCAAACAAACACTAAAAATGCCTTTTCACCAAGTAATCTCATTTATGCAATAAATTACCAAACACACCCCTTTATGACTCATTTATCAAAATGCCCAAAAATCCCCAATATGGGTGTTTTACAAGTTTTATAAAACTAAATTTCTCAAATAATCAAAACCCGTCAAATAATTCCACAAATGATAATTCCATGTTAAACATTTAAGTACTTTAAAATAATCATTTTGGCATGTACAACGTTTTTGCAAATCAACTTGAACTCACCTTGCTAGATTTAGGCTAAATCTAGATTTTTACCCTAACTTGAGCTTCCTTGAAGAAACTTGAGTCCACAAGCACAATCCTTCAAAAACCTAGATCCATACATTTCCAACCATAAATAATCATTTTCAACCATATAGAAACATTCCCCAAACATTTTATATCAAAAACTCCATTTTGGTCAAAACCCTACTTTTGACCCAAATCTTCCAAAATCTTACAAACCGAAATTGAAGGAATCAAACACTAGGAATCAAACACTAGGAAACCATCAATGGAGCATTTATATCACTTGATGTGGTTTAGAAAAGGAGGGGATAAACTTACCACTTTGGTTTTGATGAAAACCTAGAAAACTCTACCATGGAGCTTGAGGTTAAAGATGACAATGGTGGACACTTTACCAAAGCTCCCAAATCTACCACTTGATGATGGAACACTTTAAAAACTCAAGAAATTAACCCAAAATGAGTTAGGGTTTGAGGAGAATGGAGAAGAAACGGTTTAGGAGAGAGTGGAGAAGTTTTGGAGAAGAGAAATGAGAAATTTGGCTGAAATCCCGTACTTAACAGCGCCCTGGGCCTCTGGTGCGACAATGACCAGCGACATTGCCCTGGCAATGTCGCCTGGCAATGTCTCCAGGTGCCCCCAGTCCATTGTTTCTTCCCTGCGACTGTGAAAGTGCGACTATGTGTCGCGGGACCTTTCCGGAGCTCCAAAACTCGACTTTTTCACTGCCAACACTCCCGATACTCCAAGGGACTTTAAGCAAAACATTTCCCAACAAAACCCCACTGTTTACAAGTCACAGAAACGTCCGGGTGACAATTACCGAAATTACGGGTGTTACAATAAACCATCCAGACCATTAAATTTGTTAAGATGTGAGTAAACATCCCCTATATGTCACTAGTGGTGTCAAAAAAACCAAAATTGAATAACTCTTGCGAATCCAATGAGTTTCAAGTTAAACGATTCGGGTTATATATTCAATTTTTGGGTTAAATGGTTCAATTAACCGAATAAGGACCTCATTCGAATTGGTTTCACTTATTTTTTTTCTTTCTCAGTTAAACGCATAAGCCATTATATCATTATCTTTCTTATATTTTTCATATGTAAATTATCTTTAATTCAAAAAGTTGGCATATATCTCTTTTATTAGGTCTATGGTCCTCGCTGGGAAATGAGTGAGTCGTCAAAGAAAAAGACCGCTTAATAAGACGCCTATTCGATCTAATAGTCGAACGAGGTACGAACTAGTGCTAGCTCGGGCACGGTAACAAAGGTCTAAAAAAGCCTCTTCCGGATGTTGATCCGAAAGTGACGATACAAAGAAGAAGCCCTTTATTTTGTTTACCCAATAACCGAACCGAATAACCAGAAAATTGATGAAATCGATCTTACATTCGGTTTGATTAATAGGTAGTCTGGATAATGTTGAAAACCGAATAACCTGAAACTTGAACAAACTAACTCAATAACATCCCTATTTATGACTTTAAGATATACGACTGGAGTTCACACAAGTATTAGAAGCTCAAGAATCAACATTGGCAAGCGTGCCAAAAAGACAACGCATAATGAAGCCTTTGATCGAATTTTATCGATCATTATCCATAAACATAATCAAGTAAGTTTAAACATTCTTGAGTTTATTTTGACTTTTAAAGTAGATTCAAATTTTTATAACCTTGAGAAAGTGGTTCGAATCTTTCATGGGGCATTTTTAGTAGATTAATAAATCGATGGACGTTCGTGGGTGCCCCATTAATTTCCGTAGGTAGTTCATAAAGTTTCCTATCTCAAGTATAAATACCTATTTACATTCGTAAATGGAATAACTTTTCCTACTACATATTTATAAACAGTTAACATTATTGGAATTATTGCAATCTACATGTTTTTAATGTTGATCTGTTGGAGGATGTGCGAGAAGGGGAGGCTCGTAGCTTCGCTCAACGCTAACAGTCGCAGTAATTTTATCTCCAATAATGTATATATAAGTTGTTGCAAATTGTAGTTAGACTTTGGGTTAGGTCAATCAGTTGACCTTCAGTTGTGCACCAGATTAATGAGATATGGCAAGGTGTGTTGAGGTTATAAAAGTTGTCATAATTCCGGTTCTGATATTGTATAGTTATTTCTTGTTGCAGTTAAATAATTAATAATTGGACTTTAGGTTAGGTCAATCAATTTGCCTTTAAACATACACTAGATTACTAGGAAGTTGGTTGTGATCAAAGTTATAAAGTGTGTTTAAGGTGATTATACGCCATATTAGGCAATCTTGAATAACATTATTAGGAGGTTCTCAATATGTTCACTCAAAGGTGGTTATCATGACATTCAATAAATCAACAATCAAATAATTAATTAGAATATATCATAGTCAAATCATTAGGGTTTGCTAAACAACTACATATTTAATTACAAAGTCTCAAAAATTAGTTTGTAAAACATCCAAATGTGGGTAGACAACATTTGAATGTGGATTTTCAAAATGACATATTTGAAAAATCCAAGATGTAATGTAAAATCCCACATAAGTTGGGATGAGAATAAATGTTTACTTACAAAGGACTAAATACATTTTTTATAAGTTTATATACGAATAAAGCGGACAATATCAGATATGATTAACCCGAGTTGTTACGCAACATTGGTACGGTATAATTATAGATTAAAAATACTAAAGTAAGGACACATTTGTTACATATGTTGGATGAATATTTCATATCGTCTTCAAAAAAGAGGGCTTTTTTTTCTTGTACTTATAAAAGCTTCTATTTGTACCGCAGGACGCACAAATCCAATTCGAATCGGGACTGATAGCAATTGATTGTCGGAATCGGCATGCACAGTCGTCGTCGGTAGCTCGGAATTCAATTAGATATTGTCGGAACGTGATTCGGTGGCCGTCGGAGAACAGGAAGAAGTGAGATAAGCGGTGACGATGAGGACGAACATAAAGCGGTATCGTAAGTCCAAGCAACGCAACGTAGACGATGAGGAGCACCAAGTAATTTTATCATCAGCCGATTTAGCTTCTCACGATGATGTTTTGACGGAAATCTTGCTACGATTACCAATCCGATCACTCCTCCGATCAAAATGCGTATCGAAACATTGGCGCTCTCTTATTTCAAACCATCGTTTCGCTCACCTTCGAAACCCTAACCCTAATCCCCCTCGCGGTTTGTTTCTTCGACGGATTGCTGATGTTACTCCTCCGAAGTATGACTTCGTTCCCTTCGATTGCGAAAAAAATGTTAAACCTCCGTTCAAAACCCTGAATTTCCATGGAAATGTGTCTAATTCAGGTATAGTTGTTCTGCATTCTTCCAATGGTTTAATGCTCTGTCATAGCCTGCATGAATATTATCGCAAAATGTCAAAAGAAATCGTGTACAATGCCAAGTATTATGTTTACAATCCAACAATCAATCAAGTTGCCACCCTTCCGAAACTTGAAGGTTGTGATTGGTTTCAAAGGCGGCCTCGTGGTATGACGTTGGCTTTTGATCCTCTGAAATCACCTCATTATAAAGTTGTATGTGTTCGTGGATATTTGTGGAGTGATCATCTGTACAATATAGAGATTTACTCATCAGAAAAAGGGAGCTGGAAGATGTCTGGAAAACCTTTTGCTAATCAGATTGACACAGAGTTCATGGGTGGGGTTTATTGGAATGATGCAGTTCACTGGATCAACAAGAAAGGGTATATTTTGTATTTAAAGATGGACGCGGATCGCCTTGATCAAATTCCTACACCTATCGTGCGCGAAGGCTGGAATGTTAAGAGGCATTGTTATCCTCTAGTCGAATCTCGTGACTGCTTGCTGTTCATTGACATATTTCCTCCATTTAGTATGAAGTTTGATGTTCACGAAATGAATAGGGACTATTCGGGGTGGTCAGTGAAGTACCATATTGATCTTAATGAGTCTATTACCGGATTCCCAGAGACGACTGAAATGACCCTGACCCTCCTTGGTATTTTCCGGCCCCTTCAATCGTTTGTAATACACTGTCTTGTTTTGGGAGAAAGGGAAGAAGACTCATTCCTAGTGTTGGAAGTCCCTGGGAAGGCTATACGATACAATATAGTGTTAAAGACTTGTCAGGAGCTTTGTGATCTTGAGATATCTCGGCCCTCTAGGTTGTCTGTTGCAGATGATGGCTTGTCCAAAGTAGGCCGATGGCCAGGTGCTTTTCAATTTTACGAGTCTCTTTGCCATGTCTGATGGAAATATGGTACCTGCCCTTTTTTGTGGGCGAGTTGTTTGTTATGTTCTGGTTAAACATATAGTCATCGTTTTAGTTTCGCCTTTTCAGAGTACTTAGCTAGTGACTTTTGTGTTCACCCATCTTCTGTCATTTCGGTTTTGAGTTTCAAAACTTGGGTATGTATGTTTGATATGGATAGTGAATGATGCACTTGATACCAACACAAAATGGTCCAATTTTTTATTTTGGAGTCTTGTTAGAGGCTTCTACAACTTGGCCACCATTTATTAAAGCCAAATATGTTTCTTGTTAAATCTCTGCTCCATGGAAGCAACCTTCCTATAGCACCACCCTCACAATTCAGCTTCCTTTGAAGCTGCGTATGTATTTACTTTTAAGACTATAAATGGTTTCCCTTGTATGACGGTGTAGTGTTTAGTTCAAATTTAAAAGAAACCCCTAAACCCATGGAAAACTAACGGCATTATAGGAAATGCACCATCTGTAGCACCAAAATCCTAGCTTGCTTAGAAAAAGAAGATGATTGTGTATTGGACTAACTGTTTCTTCTATCCGTATTTCTTAAACCCTAGTTCACTAATGGTTAGTCAGCCTTCACTCGTCTTCAATCATTGATACGTCTATAAAGAGCTTGGTTCATGATCTATTTAGTGCCGGTAGATCTCCTCTCCGTCCCACCGCCCTAACCGACTTCTATTGAATCTAAAGATGATAAATGAAGTTTGATTTTTGTTTATTGTGGTTTGTAATTTCAGCACTAGGCATCAACACTAGAAACAGAACTTGTATAGAATGTGCAAATTTATGCACTAAATATTTGAGATTGTTATGGTTTATACAGAAAGATGAGTGTCAGGCTTTTAGCAAGATGTTTGGTTTTGCCCTCTGCAGATGGTATCTTTTAGTTGTAACGTGCAGTCCTCCTTTTGGCATTGATTTTCAAAGGCTATTGGAATTTGGAAACAGTGGCAGCCGCAGCTAAACTGACCATTATTGATTCATCACCCTTCTTCATAATGAAACTCATCCAACCACTTGTTTTGCCCCATTAAGTCATCAACCATCATGTGCCAGCTAAATGTTTAAAGAAAATGAACTGGAATTGCTCTTTGTGTGTGATGAGAGAGAAAGAGAGAGATGATAATAATAATAATAAATGGAATGCTTGATTTGTCATATCTAACAGTTGTATTGAATCTAAAAAACAATTGGTCCCTTTGAATATTCTCCATAATTGACAATTGGATGTTTGCTTTTCTTGGTGAACAAAGAACAGTAGTGCCACTGCCACCCAGTAGATGGGTAGTCAACCATCCATGGAGGCACTGATTTTGACCTTTCAAGTACATGTTTGACCCATATCAAAAACAGCCTTTTCAATAGAGATGTGTTTGGCCATCATCATGACCATCATCAAACTAATTCAGTGAAATCCACTCCTGATGCCTGTGAGGAAACCAATGGCATAGTACAACTCTCTACTGCATTTGAGTACAACTTCCAAGCACCATAGCAGAACCCTCATCCCATTGTTTCCAAGATTTTACACCACCACCATAGCAACAATAGTGGTTAGGTGGATTCTGAGATTTCTGACCTACATCTCAAAACTTCACTAATGTCAACCTGAATCTTCAAGATTTTGATCCAATTTCTTCAAGCTTCCTGCAAATCTGCTTTATATCAGGCCTGAGAGAAGGCGAGGGAGAACAGCAAGCCAATGCAAGCTGGACGAATTCGAGAATTACGCCTTCATTAAGTGGACTTAATCGGGAATTATCGTCTTCACTCATGAGAACATCGGGATGGTATAAATCTGACATCCGGTGATCCAAGATTGCATTCCTCATCGATGTCGGCAAATAGAAATCTTGATCAGGGTTTGCTTTCCCATTGATGGGTTCCTTACCGGTTACTAATTCGAGTAAAATCACCCCAAGATTGTAGATATCACTCTCCCTACTAAAATCTTTCGTTTTACTCAACTCAGGTGTTGTATAACCCTCCACAGCAGCATCTTCGAGCATCTCTTGTGCTGCTTCTGGATTCAAGAGGAGATGCAGGCCAAAATCAGATACGCACGGATGCTGATTTCTCCCCAAAAGTACGTTTTTCGACTTGAGATTTCCATGGATAATTGGCTTTTGAAGCCCTGTATGGAGATAATCTAATCCTCTAGCAATCCCCATTGATATCCTATAAATGACTTCCCATTTGTGGGATTCACCATTCTCATCTGCTCAATTAAAATAAAGGAAACATAAGCTACCAAATCTAAAAAGTGCAGCATGTGAATGAGATTAAATATAGGAAGATAATCACAGATAAAAACAAAGATCCAAAATAGATGACTGAAATGAGCCAGCAGACACTCCCCCACATGCTTGTTATTTCCAATCAAGACTCCCTTAAATCAAGAATACCTTGATTTCTATATGAAGATAATTGGTAGGAAGTAATAATTAAGATGAATAGTTAATTCTTACTTGAGCTATCACATAATTGTAGTTTCTGTCTCTTCCTAGAGACAAATTTTGACTTTTTATGGTCAAATAAGTCATTTTAGAATATGAAAATGATGGGCAATTAGGATTTAAAGAAAACAATGGCCCTGTTCTATAAATTGAATAAAGAACAAACAACTACCCATCACCGATTCTTCAAGAAATCAACAAAATCCACAAAGAGGCATCTTATGGAAAGCAAATATGAATCAAAAGATGTATCAAAAGCATAAAAAGAAAAGTAACAGTACAAGATAACCATAAAGGGTGGATCTTTAGTACAACAAAACATGCACAAAATACAGCATTGCCACTGCTTTATGAGAATCTTTAAAGAAAACCCAAAAAGATTGCAGATTTCTATCATTTTTATCAATCTTTATTTAATTATCAACACCAAGAAAGTGAAGATAAATGAAATTCTGTAAAGAAAAAAAGGTCACCTCTGATGAACTGAGCCAAATTTCCTCTCCTGTAAAAGGGATGAACCAGAAGCTTTTCACCTCTAGGCCCAGAATAAAACCCAAAAAGAGGCACCAAATTAGGATGCCTAATTGAACCCAGAAGTTGTACCACAAGCATCACATCTTGTACCTTCTCAGTACAAGCAGCTGGTCTCAAAAACCTCAACAACAGAACTGAATCACTCAACAAATTAGCTCTATACAAAGTCCCATAGCTTGATTTTCCAATCACTTCACCAGGTGCATCCAATATATCAAAACAAGTAAGATCTTCACCACCTTCAAACCTAATCAAATCCCCTTTCATCTCTATTTCTTCAACACCACCTTCTTTACACTCACCCTTTCCTTCTTCATCCCTCTCAGACCCTTTTCTTCTACAGACACAAATCAAGAAAACAAGAACAACAAATATAACTAAAAAAGAAGATGTTGTGACAATCAGTATGAGCATGTGTTTCTTCTCCATTTGGGTTAGTGGAAAGAAAATGGAAGTGGGTATTGTGGATGAAGATTAGATGAAAGCAACAGGATCTGGGTCGGGTCAAGAAATTCAAGTCTGACCCATTTGGGTGATGTATGAGAGAAGATCTGGGTGGGAATTTGTTTGGTGTTATATGAAGATGAATAGATGTAAGAAGACAGAATGAGAAGCCATTATATGATTGTTGGATTGAATGTGAAAAGAAGCTTTTCTTTCCTTTTGATTTGAGGAGCAGACAGAGAAGAGAAAGAGATGTGGGGCATTGTCTCATGGGGGAATCAAATTATCTTTCAAGGTACACCAAACAAATCTTTTTAAATGTTTTCTTTTATAACATTGGAAGGAGATAATTATTTTGCAAATATTTTAATAATTATTTTTATAGTAAAATTGCTAATATAATTGGTTATAATTGTTCGATCTTACAACTGTGTTTTAAAATAATGATAGCTAATTTGGAATAGGGGAGGCTAATTGCACATTTGACTTTGCTAAATGCACCTTCATCATTAATTTTCTCCTCACACACATCAACATCAAACTCTGCTTTTAACCTTCCCAATGCATGAATTACATTTCCAATACATGAAATGACCTGATTTTGACATAATTATTGGTGCCATTAGCACTCCCCTTTAAATAAAATTTATTAGCATTATTATTGGAAAACTTTATACTCTAATTTTAGTGATCGATTCTAGACCTGGTTCTTGTATATGTGTTTCATAGGTATGGCCCTTACCCATTAGGATGACTTATAAAAGGTCTCGTTTTACAACTAGGCTTAGGGGGTGTTTGGGATTGCTTATTTGAAGGGCTTTTTAGCTTATTGCGATTTGACATCGCAGATAAGCTATTTTGAGTGTTTGGATGGAACAAAAAGAAAACAGCTTATAGCGGTGTCAAACCGCTGAAAAGCCATTTTTGATAAGTCATTTTGTTGTAACTTATGACTTATTTCAAAAGTGCTTATGACTTTTTTGGTTCTTTTATATGTACTATAAGTGTACTCGCGCAATGCAGCTAGATACATCATAATTTTAATGTTTCATTTTATTTTCTGTTTTTTGTCGATTTACATTACGATTTTGGATGATTGTGAGAGAGTGATAATGATTCTTTTTATATAAATTTGTTTAATTTATACTTAATAATATAATGTAATTTATTTTGGTTTAATAATATAATTTTTTTTTATAAAATATTCTGTAAGATTTTTTAATTATATTTTAGATTTTTATATCTAAAATATGCTAAGAGTTATTTTAGGGGAGTTAAAGTGGGAAATGATTTTAGGGAATTAAAATGGTTAGAGATAATGATTGAAAAATAATGAATAACATTAAATGTAGACTATGTAGTACATACAACTTTTATGGTTGTTTTTTAAGTAATTAACATTAAATAGCGGTACATTAAGCTTTAATACTTGTTTTTAAGAGTTTTTATGCCATCTTTATAATATAGTATAGATAGATTTTTTATATCTAAAATATGTCAAGAGTTATTTTAGGGAGTTAAAGTGGAAAATGATTTTAGGGAATTAAAATGGTTAGAGATAATGATTGAAAATTAATGAATAACATTAAATGTAGTACATACAGTTTTTATGGTTGTTTTTTAAGTAATTAGCATTAAATAGCGGTACATTAAGCTTTAAGACTTGTTTTTAAGAGTTTTTTATGTCATCTTTATAATATAGTATAGATAAGCAATCCCAAACACCTTTAAATAACAACTTATTAGCTTATTACGTTTTTGTACCACAATAAGCTAATCCAAACACTTTTTAAAAAACTCCGATTTAGCACCACATAAGCTGATAAGCATTTTTCCAAATAAGCACTTTTCCAAATAAATAAGCAATCCCAAACACCCCCTTAGTCGGTCCTATCTTGGTACTTTTGTTTTTTAAATTTGTTTATTTATTATTTATCACTACTTGTGTACCCGTATGATTACCGTGTGATACATTTTGATTTTAACGGTGTTTCATCTTTTTTCTATTCTGATTTTATTTTTATGGTTTCTTTTGGTTATTAGTTTTATGAAGTATTTTATCGTATTAATAGGATTCAATACTTAACTTGTATTTGAACGTGTTTATCATTTAGTTTTAATAGAGTTCGTTCAAGAAATTGTATGTATTATGCAATTGAATTTAAAAAAAAAAATCATGTTGAATGTATTATAGTATCATGAATAATCTTTCAAACAAACACAATTCCAACAATTGTGACGACTGATGTGTCCTCATATTCGTTGATTTCACAACATTTCAATTACAATACTAACATGAATAGTAAATAAATAATCTTGAATCGTAACAAATAAAACCATAAACTGTTTTTATTTTTTGTTCCAGATTCTAAAATATTACAATTTTCAAACTGTTCTTCCTTGGTATGTAATAAAAGGTCTGACTGTGCATAAAAGATAAGCTTTTCGTATATTGGGTTGATACCTTTGTGTAAACTACTTTTTTCTAAGATTCTAAATGACGTGAGACGTGGCGGCGAGGCCTTAGGAGCCACAACGATGTCATGGCGCTTTCAAGGCGTGACTTATGACGTCAAATTTCTAATTCATATATAATATTATATATAATAACATATGTTTTGTAGTGTTATTCAATGAATCAATAATAAAAATCAAGTTAAATTAGGTTATATAATAAAAACGTAAAGAAAAATCAAATATCTCATTACGATAACTACGCATTAGGCCATGGCATGCCATGGGCTTAACGTGACGTGAGACACAAACCTTGGTGCCATGGCGTGCCATGGGCTTAATGTGGCGTGAGACACAAGCCTTGGTGCCATGACGTGCCATAGATGCTGTGCGGCGAGTTTTTTAGAACATTATTTTTTTCTCATTTAAAAAAAATTGTATTTATGCAAATGCATAAACTATTTAAAAATGATTTACATAATTTGGGTAAATCCTATTTTTGTTTTTCTTTTTTAATTAGACAAAAAGTTTATGCAAACGCGTAAACCATTCGTATAAAATCACGCTATTTTGAAATTTATTTTATAATTGAGTTGGATAGATTAATTATTTTTGTCAAAAAAAAATTCAGACAACAAAAAATACGTCAGACAGTTAGGTGCTGTTTGTTTTTTAAGAGGTTTAAAGTCTGAAGTCTTATTTTAGTTATGAATAATAGGAGTTGGTGTGTAACAAGGTCTGAACGATTCAGACTTAAGACTTAAGAGTCATTAAGAGAGTTTTTTTTTAAACAAACAACCCCTGTTAAAGAAAGGTCTAATGATGGGCCCGCAAAGAGAACTGGACTTGAAGTAATGATGTTTAGTCCATTAGTAAGGGTTGGGCCCAGTAAAAGCACGACAATTTGGCCCACTTCTTTTAATACCTTATCTCTTTTTCCTCTTTTAAATTGCCAAGGTGATTGGTGCCGGTGGGTGTCTCAATTTATATCTTCCTATATTTAAAATATATATATATATATATATATATATATACTTTTTATTTTAAATTATTTAAGTAAATAAAATATATTTTATATAAACTTTAAATAATTTAGTAATCATTAAGAGTTCAGCATGGTCCAATTTAATTGTACATAATATTATACTCGAATTTCATAAATTTAATATGTTAAATACTTGAATATAAGGAGAAAAAAACATTTACCAAATAAAAAAATTAGAAAAATATAGAGACATGAAAGTAGCTAGTGGTCCATTAAAGGGTGTACTGTCTTTTGAGGAAGAAGGATTGGAGTTGTCTCACTTCACTTCAGCTCTCCTATCAATAAATGTCTCAAAATCAATATTTTTATTCTTTTTAATATATAAAATAATATTAAAAAAAGTTAATATTGATAATATATTGTAATAATTACTAAATAATAGGTAAATGACAATAAAATTTTGTTCCATGATTAAGATTAGGGACCGTTTAAACTGGAGCATTTTTTTGGCAGTTTGAGTGGTCTAGTGTTTGGTCAGGTTTAAGAAATAGTTAAATTGTTTGGTTTAGTCTAGTTTGCGGTTTAAACGTTTTTTTGAGTAGTCTGGACCGAACAGACCACCAAAAATATACATATATTAATTATTTAGTTTTCTTATTGTAGACTCAACTTGTATGGCCAATTAAAAAATAGTTCACTTAAGACATTACATTTTAGTTTTCAGTTTTCATGTATCAATTAATAATGTTCTCTAAATTGGCAAAAATTTCCGAAATTCGACAAAAATCAAATCCAAATTTTAAATCATCTTTTCACTTGTTCAATGTTTGTCCAAAATTCCAATTGATGGATTTGTTTTATTTATTTATTTATTAATTTTCCATCTCTAAGTTAGCACCCCAAAGGTTGGGTATGAGGTATGGAGGTGTAACTTAAGGTTATAAGTAAAAATCAAAATTTATCATTATTCATTAATTCTTAAACTTTTTCTTTAAATCAAAATTCAAAACCTTTCATCTTTTTGTCTTCTTTCACATTTGATCAAATCAAATATAAAACACATATTCGATCTGGGTTTAGCTTCAATAATTTACATCAGACTATGAAACCTGAAAGCATGGAAGACTAGTGATGGAAACCGATGGTTTTGATGTTAATCAATTGCTACATTGGATAATGGCGGAGCCTTGACCCTGGCATAAATGTGCGTAAAAAAATTCTTGATTTTGATACTTTTTTTCCTCTAAATTTTTCGATTTTGTGGAACACCCAAATGGAAAAAACGAGAGCCATTTGCAGCAATGATATCACTTGGATTTGGGTATTTAAAGCCATTCGCAACGATGGACGTATGTGGTTCTGGCCGTTTAAATGCTTATCCTTAGAACGTACGACATTAATTGCTGATCCACGCAATTTATAGGACGAAGATGGTTCTTAGGTAGTCTTGTCAATTTCATATGTGTTGGCATTGTTCCAAGAAACAATATGTGACACCCCAAAATGGATAAATAAATAAATATGAAAAAAAAGGAAAGGGAAAAGAGAAATAAAATAAATGGGGTTTTATTTAATTGATCAATAATGTGAAGAGAAAAAAAAACGTGAAAAGGGCGCCAATTATGCCGTTTAATGAAGGTAAGAAGTGGATAAAATTGTTTATATGCAATCAGACTAAATTGGAAAGAAAATATCTAGATTGAGGGTTAAAAGCGTAAATTTGGGAAAAGTATTGAAGCAAGGGGGCCAAATGTCATTTCTGAAAGTTTAGGGGGTTGTGTCAGTCGTTAATTGGTTCAAACCAGAGGGACCTATTATGTAAATAGGACAATTTTTGAAATTGAAAGCAACATGTCGATGGGTGACCTTTGAGGCTTCATATTGGCTTCTTTGGTCAACTAATAAGCCAACAAATTTCAAATTTAAGTAGCCATTTTGGTAATCTTCATTTTTGGTTCAAGTTTCTTTAAGAAAAATGGAGAAACGAGAGAAAAATCGGAGCACAAAGTTCTTACCCAAAATTTCGGGTTATCGACAATATGAGGTTTTCAGTCAAGACCTATCAGTATTCGATCTACACATAATCAGGTAAGTCTTCATGAGACTTACAATGGGAGGCATACCTATGTAAAAATTTATTTTCAGCATTATATGATTGGATGGATGTGTACGTATGCATGACCTTTCAGTTTTCATACATGTTATGTTATATTTTACATGTATGTTATTTATGACCAGTCACATGCTTTATGTTTATTGTTTTCAAACAATTCTAGCATGACATGTTATATGACAGTTTTATGATTAGTTCTAAGGGGTGATCATTTGACTAGTAAGTCACGGACAAGTGGCACGACCCAGTCAAATGGGTGATCGAACAGAATAGAAAGTTCAACCCAAGTCGTGTCATTGTCAAAATGACCCACACCCGGCGAGACAGTTTATGAGATATCTTTTCTTTCAATGTTGCACGTTTTCAGAAAACACATACTATTTGGTACAAAGTTTACAAGTTGATATGTATTATGTGAAATGTTTTATTCATGTAAACCATGAACTCATTGAGCTTTATAAGCTGACTATAGTATGCATCTCAGCGACTGAATGTTTTAGGTTGGACAAAGGGAAAAAGGGACACACATAGAGACTTGCCTAACCCATTTAAGTTCAATATTTATATTCATGCATCTATTGTGAATAAATATTGTAACGCAACTCGGTATGGGACGGGTTAACATCAAGTTACATATTTATTATTTAAAAGTCTTCCGCTGTAAACGGTTTTAATTTAGCCGTTATTTTGGAGCATTTTGTGGAATTGCTTTAGATTACGTAACACTAATCAAGGCGAAAATATGGGTGTTACACAATAGCATGTAAGTGCAAGTTTGTGAAAAGTTAAAATCTTTTTGGTAGTTTATTTTATCAGTATAATAATCAATTTCTAAACCATAAATACTTAATTCTCTAGTAACCAGTAAGATGATTTTGAAGGGTGAAAATTGCATTTATATTTTATACAACACAAACTTGCATAACCTCCTTATAAATCCCAAATAGCCTCCTTACAAATCCTACATCGTTTCAATTTGATCGGCTATGTTTACCTAAACATTAATAATTAATCTTGTTTCAATTAATTTTGAGTTATTTCCATCAAAACCTTATAATCAATAAATTATAAACATGTCCAAATTATGAGTTTGATGTATTAGGAATTACTTAGTTTTTTTAAACTTAAATAATTATTTTTATCATTAAAATATTCATTTATAGAGATCTCCAACAAATTTTTAAATCATAGAAAATGAAACTTTGTTCTCTATTTAGCTCCAATAACTTTTTTATAAACAAGAGAAAGTTTAAATTTAGAGAATTTCTAATAATCATTTGTAATGTGACTTCAAATGTGGATTAATAAATGGTTTAACTAACTACGTAATTATATAATAATAATAATTAATAAATCAATCGGCGAACCAAATAAAATAAACTAGTTGGGTCAAATTTACAAAAGAAGCCCAATCTCATCATTTTAGTCTTAAATTCAGCTGTTGAAGGCCCAGTCCAATTTTAAAATATGATATCCAAAGTCAAAACAAATAAATCCTAAAATCTCTAGTTTTTATGGGTTAAAAATAGGTAGGTAAAAGTTCAATTACTTATTTATTAAAGAAATATTTAAAGATTTAATTATTTAAAATAAGAAATTTTAATAATTTATTCATTCAAAAAAGTAGTTAGATGTTTAATCATTTAAAATAGAAAAGTTTGTTGAGTTTTTTTTTTTTGAACTTTCTCATTTTAGATTTTATACAATACTCCTTACGTTCTAAAATAAGTGTACATATTTGTAAATTATTATATGCCACGACGCGTGTCACACAGAGATACTGCTGAGGAGTATGTAAACCTATAAGGTCGCACACAAAGAATGCATTTGTTTTCATCTTTAGAAACTCGGATTAAATCAAGTTGATTAAGAAAATAATTATTCTTAAAGGATGATTATGAAAATATGTGTTAAACTGTAATTATGATAATTACAGAATGAAAACGTAATTATGTTAATTACGGGGTATTATCTGTAATTATATGTATAATTATATTTAAAGTTTAAAAGATAATTATATATATATATAGGGTGCATTTATTTTACAACTCAAACAATTTGTACAAACTATGCAAATCACTATATTAGGAAACACTAGATATATTTATGGATAATGATTATAATTCATTAATAATGATTGTGATATATATGGAAAATGTTAAGTTTATTCATTATAATCATGATTTTAAATTAGAAAATGTTAAGTTTATTCATTATAATCATGATTTTAAATTATGAAACATAATAAAATCATATATTCATTAGACTTGATGAACGGCTAAGATTGGTTTGCATAGTTTGTACAAATTGTTTGGTTTGCAAAAGAAACACACACTCTCTCTCTCTCTCTATATATATATATATATATATATAGATAGATAGATAGAGGGCCGATCAAATGCACCCTATTAAGATCTTGCAATCTATGCAACCATCATCCTAACCATTGATTTAATATTTGATTTTTTCTTTTTTTTTTATAAATGTAAAAGGGTAGTATTGGAATTATTATTTTCAGTTACGTTCCATATCTTTAAAACCGATTTTAATGGAATTATATTCTTATCAATTCCTTATTTAATTAATAAAATATTTCTTCATTATTTTGGAAATGATCATCTTTACATTATGTTTCAGCTTTTAGGGAAATTTCATTGAAACAGGCAAGCTTAAGTTCTTCAATATTGTTACAGACATCGCAGAGGGTTCCCGACTAAATATAAACGATGAAGCGGTTTTGCACTTTGAATGGAGATGTTATTGAAGATGATAGTCTTGTGATGAACGAGACTGATTTTTCTTGGACCCGATGTGAGAATGATTCGTTTAAGTCTACCGTTGGGACGTCGCTTTTTCCGAGATACAATGTGGGTCGAAGATGAAGCCGATGTACACGTTGAATGAAGATGTTATTGAAGTTGACATTCGTGTTATGAATGAGCCCAAGTTGGGTCGGACATCATGTGTGGATTCATCACGTAAGAGTGTTGGTGAGACATCGTCTTTTTCACAAATGCAAACCTTTTTGACATTCGTGTTATGAAACCTTATATATATATATTTGAATTTGAATTTGAATATTATAGATAATTAGTAAACCTTATTTAATCCTTAGTTGAATTATAGTCTAACTATAATTCTTCTGATATAAATAAGGCGTTAGGCTAAACAATTTGATATACGATTTGAAATCAGAATTAGTCTTTCAAAGAAATACAGAAAAGAAACCTTTTCTTTCTGTAAAACACATATATATCTAAGGTTCTTGGGCTAGCACCAGGTGGAGACGGGAAACGTGTTCGTGTGTGGACTACCAATAAAGGAAACCTACTTTGGTTTCTAGGTGCTCCGTTACAATCCCGACAGATCTCAAAAGGTACATATTCTAAGCACCCTATGGTGTAGTTTATTTTAATTAAATGCATCATTGGATCCAATTGGGTTTTAAGTTTATTTAGAAAAGTTTTCTATAATTGTTGTAACCAAAATATTTTATTTATTTTTCCGCTGCATTTTAAAGGTTACAAGTTTGTATTTAAAACCCTACAATATTATTTTAGTTTATCCTAAAATCAGGGGCCGTTTACTTGTAAGCGCTTACCAATATCATTTATCTTATTGATTGAGCATGGCCAGGACCAAGAATTTTACCCGGTAAGAGACAATGGAAAAACCAAGAGTCTTACTTGATAAGCATGAGAAATGAATTTTACCTGGTAAGTGCTTATCGGGTTTAAAATGCTTACCAACAATCCATCTTCATGGCCAAGAATGTTACGATAAAATAAATGAAGGTGAATCTCTTGTCGGTAAGCGCTTACCCGGTAATAATTTGGTAAACGGCCCCCAAGTGTCCATTTTTTTAAATAAGTTTCATTTTCTCATTCTATCGTTAAATTATGAGATAGATAAATTTTCTTTCTATTATAAAGGGTAAAAATGTCATTTGGTTTTCATTGTGTATATTTATTTTGGAGTAAATTACGTTTTTTGTCCTTGTGACTTGTTAAAAATTACAATTTTAGTCCATGTGGTTTAGAAATTAGGGTTTTCGTTCATATGATTTGTAATTCATTGCTATTTTCATCCTCATGATTAACAATTTATTGTTATTTCAGTCCTTATGGTTTACAAATTTTTATTGATTTAGTCATTCATACTTAAAGGTAGGAATTAGTCTAGGAACAAAAATAGTACTAATAAACTACAAACTATAAAGATGAAACTTATATTTTTTTTTAAACCATAAGGACGACATAGAAATTATTAACAAACCATAGGGACTAAAAATCATAATTTACCTTTTATTTTGGAAGGAAGGGATTACTTTGGAGATTTAAACAAATAAATTTCGCCTCATGACCTCACGTGTACACCCGTCTGGGACACCATCTGTAACATTGTAGGCTAACAATACCATATATTATTCGCTTTGTTCATACATCTGGACTTACGGTTTTAAAATACGTCTAGTAGAGGAGGTATCGATATCCAGTCCCTTATAAGGCAACTTTTGTTCCACTCCCCAATATCTTATAATTTTGTGTAGGTTTCAATTCTTAAGGTAATACACAATCATCAACAATTTACGATGATTTGTTCGTGCCTAAGATGCTTCGATTTTCGACATCGATGATACCCCTTGTTCTCGCGTCTTCCCTATTACTATAAACATGGTTTTGGGTACTATAAAATCCTTTCCCTATGGTTTCCACCATCAAAGATCTTGATTCAAGAAAATCTTGATTTGCCACCATCAAGATTTTGATTCAAGAAATCTTGATTTGCCACCATTTCAAGAACCAATTGGCGTCGAATCGCCACTTTTCTCCCATCGATTTCAATATTATTCTTGAAACAATATGGATGCATTCTAAATCTTTCTAGAAAACAAATGGGTGGCATTATCAAACCTAGTTTGAAGCTATACGAGAAGGTTTTACGGCTTGGGATCAAGACTTCTTGTTGACTGGACGCATCGAGAACAAAATGAACGTTACCGTTACAAATACAACGATAAATGTGCCCAACTCGTTTAAGGTAGGTTTTAAAATTTTTGTACCCTTTTGAGACTACAAAAATAATTTTCTTAAAATCGGCAAACCTAGAGAGACTTTTTTTAATGAAACTATATATTATTCAGGGTCGGTTTGGTTGAAAGTTGAAACTATATATTGTTCTGATTGGCATATATTATATTGTGAAATGTATAGTGTAGGTGTTACTGTAAACAAGATAAACAAGATGTATCTCGTAGAAAAATTACTCAAACTTAGAAAAGAAAAAACGAAATTACATATGTACCATGACTTTTGTAAGTAACATGTTGTGGTAATGTAAATGTACAACATATCAAGGTATATGATACATCGGATTAGAAAGTTTAAACGATCTAGTAGCTGTTGAAGTACCTACTAAATCGCTCCATTGGTCGCCTGAGTTTCCGATAATCCGAAATCCCTCCAACACGATCTCTTTCCTCTTTTCCGACTTAAATGCAATTGCTGATTTTCCGTGGTCGTTGTCACCTCTGTGAAATTTTGAAAATATGTTTTAGAGAAGTTATTTGTGGATTATGAAAAGAGTGTTTGGAACATACCTTAAAATGAGTTGGTCCCATTTGTGGTATCCTGCATTCATAAGATTTGTAACGGTAACGTTTCTTTTGTCCTCGTTGCGTCCTGTCAACAAGATGATCTTGATCCCGAGCCTTAGAACTTCTTCGTATAGCTTCAAACTGGGTTCGATCACTGGTGCCACCCCTTCGAGAACCCATTTGTCGAATTGGGCACTATTGAAAGCTTCCAGCCTGCGTAAATCTCGGAAAAACATATCAAATAAATCGTGCATCGTTTTTGTTAGAGAACATAACAAAATGAAAGAAAATTCTTGAAAGAATTACAATCCATCCATTTTGTTTCAAGAATATTCAAATCAATGGGGAAAAGAGGGGAATTTTGAAGCCAGTTCTTGATGGTCCATGGCAATTCAAGATTTCTTGAATCAACATCTTGAAGTTGATGGTGGCAAATCAAGATTTCTTGAATCATCACCAACATTTCTTGAATCAAAACCATGATGGTGTCGATCAAAAGTTTTCACCCAAATTTCTTGAATCAAAATCTTGATGGTGGCATATCAAGATTTCTTGAATCATTCAAAAAATTTCACCCAAAGTTCTTGAATCAAAATCTTGATGGCAAATCAAGATTTCTTGAATAAAAAGGTGGCAAATGAAGATATACCCAAAACCATGTTCGGAGTAATAGGGAAGATTCGAAAGCAAGGTCTCATCGATGTCGAAAATCCAAGCATCCATTCCATCTTCCCTCAATTCCAGGCTCTTGGCATAAACTCCCGCCTCCTTCGAAACCGTTTCAAGATCATAATTATACGACCGACCCAACATGTATGCTTTCACGTAATCTGCGCATTCCACTGGAATCGTTCTCCACGGACTCAAATTATTCGATTCACCCGCGACTCGCCAACTCGTGCATTGCATATGAAGCTCCTCGGTCATGTTCTTCAGTCGGGTTTCCGGGTATTCGATGATCAAAGGTCTCGGAAGGAGGTCGAGGTCGATATCCATGCTTTCTTGACAGAAAGCCATGGAAACAAGACACAAGAACATGGTGAATCCTAGAAAATCCATGTTTATAATAAGATCAAAACGACAAAAGCTCTAGATTGTCGTTTTGATCTTTTATTATTGATTCTAAGAAGTTAGAACAATGGTCGAATGTGGCTGCCAATCGCCATCGGCTGAGCAGTCCGAGGGAAACTCCGGTCTGGCTAGCCGGTTGGCGAGGTGAGGAGATGGATTTCTCAATGGAATTAACGTTTTGTTTATATAGTTTTGTAACGATAAATTATGACCAGAGCTATTTTTTGGGATAAAATTGGTCGACAGAATTAAAATCACTGCATTGAGTTGTTGTAGTTTTTGCTTCATAAATTATTAAAATAACTATTTGGTTGGATTTTTTGTTTACGTTTCTATTGTATGGTGTAATTATGTTTATATTTATATAAGAAGTTATGAGATGTGTTAAATGCATTGTCCAATTTACTATATGCATTAGTGGAAAAAATAGATGTGATATTGATATGATAGTGTTTTTGTGAGAAGTCGTGTATGATTCAATTAGATATGAGAAGTCGTTTGAGTTAACGACCATGGAAAATACAGTATCTTCTTATTCAATGTCTTGATATTTCATATTTTCCCTTTTCGGCTACGTACCACTCCATCATTGATTTGTTGACCTCTCGTTCAGCTTCTAAAAGAAAATAATTACACATTATAATAATTGTATTTTAATAAAACAGTATAATAATAAATAAATGTGTTATTTTATTATTATCATTGGTATTTGTCTTTGTCTAACTTCAACTGTATTTGTTTCAGGAGTGAACGAGTCATTTATTGAACCTGAAGGGTTGTTATGGAACATGTTGAATCTTCAGAGACTAGAGGGACTGCCTTTCACTTAAAGGAATACTTGAGGTTATCAGAGCATTATTGTAGATTCCTTAAGGGGGCGGAGTGTAACTTCATATATATTGGTTTTTCCATTTATAAAAGTGTATTAGAGTTTAGGGTTGTTTAGTTTAGATTTAGGCTATCTTTGATAAACTAGCTTATAAGCTAGTTGATAGCTGATAAGCTAGTTTTTGAAAACGCTACTATGAGTAGCTTTTTAATAAGCTAGTTTATGGTCATCCAAACATGTAAAAAAAAAACTAGCTTTTTTGGCCAAACAATGCATTAGAGCTTGTGATGTGTGATTAGAGTTGATTTTTTTAGTATTTAATGGGCCCACTACTATTACTGTCTTTTTAGTGATTGGACTGAAAATGATCTAAAGAAGTAAATGTATCAAACCTTCCAAGTAAAACAATAATTTTTTGGTCATTCAACTATGAAGAACATTTGTCAAATTGTCTTTATATATTTTGTATATTAAGAAACACCGTCAGTTTTTATTTACATCTATAATGACATTCTAGAGTAATACAAAGGGATAGAACTCAAACTCATAACTCATATCAAGATCAAAATTGAAGCACAAGGGTCCGTTTATGCTGCGATGTCACGTGACAACAACCTTTACTACTTTGCTAGAATGCCATGTTAGGCATTCGGGTTCTCCAGAGGGGTGAACATGAAGTTGCCAGAGAACATCGATTCTTTATCTGCATATCACAACCACATTGTCAATTTTGGATTCATAAACCAAACAAGTTCAATAGTAACGATATAATACAACCTCTATCGTATTAAAATTGCAAGAATTTCCATTTTAGGAGCATTCTATCCTTAGGGCCGTTTGGTTTATGGGATTTGGTAGGATTTAAAATTGGATTTGTTACAAATTTACAATCCCACGTTTGGTTTAAAGGAAAGTCTGGAATTGAAATCTCCGCAAACATTGGATTTAAAAATCCCATGGATAGTTGGTATTTCATGGGATTACATAGAATTTATTTGTAATAATGTTTTAAAATATGTTAAAAACATTCATTTTGCAATAATCAATTAATAAAAGGTAATTTAATTATTTTAATTATTTGTTTTTACAAACTATCTAATAAAGAATGAAATTTAATTCCATTCCAAATCTTACAAATCAAACACACTAAAGATTCCAAATCCTTCCACCAAAATCCAAATCCCTATAAAAACATTATGGCAAACCAAAAGGGTCAAAATATTTATTTATCCTTTTACTGTTGTGACAAACAATTGGGGGTGGCTACAAATAACTTTCTACTGCTGTTTTTGTTGACGAATGCAAAGCAAGTCCATACGAGAAAATGAATGTGATGTACCTGTTAATGACAAGCAAGTGCATTCTCGCCGGACATATCTTGAGAAAGCCTGAAAATGGAGAAAACAAATTCAAGCAGCTCCTCTTGGCCAACTCAAAAAGGCCAAAGTACCACATCAGTTTTATAATATAAAGGATGGAACAAGTAAACGACACTAACTACACCAGAGAGTTTATGTAAAGTATATTAGTATACGCAAGGGCAGGTTCATTTAAGAACCACATGTATGTTAAAAAACATGAGAACCAACTATTATGAATTATTCATTGATTGATGATGATGAATACCCAAAGATTCATTAATATTATTCATCATGAATATCATGCATTTTCATCAGTCATGATATTCATCTTGACTATTATGAATATCTATGTTGAATAATTTATGAATAGTTGGTTCTCAAATGAACCTGCCCCTACGCAAGTATTGGAAAAGACATGTTTTATTGCATCTTGCAAAAGTGAAAAAATATATGCTATTTGAACATGTCCCAAATACTGGTGATATTATAGCAGAGGTGAAAACTTGCCAGGACAGCTGGTAATGCAGTAGCATCATATGTTGGTGAACCATCATTGGAGAATACATTCCTAGAGCATATGCAAAGATAATTAGGATATGAGAGCAGACCGAAAACGGATAGGAAATTAACGGGCACACTCTTATTTCAATAGAAGTCCATACACCCATGGACCTTTTCAAGAAGAAGAGTCCCTAAAATCGGGCTTTATATCTCTTTTTCTCTTTACCCTTATTTTGATTTTATTTATTTTAAACAAACATCCCTCGACTACATATATCTGTTCTTTTTATTTTCTTTTCAAGACGCTTCATGCATATGTGTATCATCGTTCACTTCTGCCATTGAGTGCGAGCTCAGTCTTAGGGCAATTTTGGCCGATTTGGTTCAGTGTTAAAATGTAAAGATTTGACATCCCTTGTTAACATTCTGCTCGCTTACATTCCAAATCAGCTTGGATTGTTTGTTTACCTCTTAATAGTTCCATTAAGAGACAACCTCTGAATCGCTAAGAGGTGGATCTTGTTTGGCAAAAAACAAGTCTGCCTCTTAATGGTTCCAAAACCCTCTTAATGGTTTTGTATCTTGTGCCTCCCTTAACCATTAAGCGCCCTGATTTCATTCTAAACATTTACCAAACAACCATATTTAACTTTGCACTATATTAAGAGCCTCTTAATCATTCTGACCACTTAATCATTCTGCATTAAACCATTCAACAATTGCCAAACAACCCCTTAGACATTTTCATCAACTTGAGTACGTTAATGAATAATGACCACAGAGTTTAGGCCAACAATAAAATGTGTCGCTACTATATTAAGTACTTAAATGAAGACGCCAAAGAAAGATTGTGCACTAAAAAGATGTAAGATTGTGCAGAAGCAAGTGCTAGTAGTAACATTTAGTGAATGTCTTACTTCCATATTGCATTTTGCAGTTCATCCGGCTTAGCTTCTGGAAGCATGGCAGTGTCATAAGCAACAATGTTACCATAAAATACTTTTTCCAACTCCCTCATCCATTTAGACAACAGCAAATTAACCTGCATTCCAATGGGAGTAGGAATTATATCACTGATTTATAAGTTCTGGGAGGTGATCAGAAACAGATACTCAATGTGCAGCAAACAGAGATAAAAGAAAGGAACACTCGATGACCCTTCATCTCAGAATTGGTTCAGAGATGGCATTTTTGGATGTCCATCCTATATGCAGAAATACTTATGTTTCGCTTATTTATGGCATTAAAAAGACCCAATTTATCCTTGCCCGAAAGCTGGATAGGGGTGAAGACACTGTCAGACACTGGTGGCTGACTCAATCCCCCCTGAACCGTGCAAATTGGTCGTCATGCTTACACAGGTACATGATGATTTAGCATACAATGAGTCTCCCATGATCCATACCTTAACAGTTAGAAGCTTTCCTCCCTTTTTTGTTGTAATTGTCATTCATGTTCATCGATATGATAACTAATAGTAAGTTTATTTAGGAAACAGAGTCAAATACTCTCAGGTTAGAAATCACATACTGATCCCGCTAAAGGGGTAGAGAGAGTAACCAAATTTTTAGAAATCCAAAATCCTAATAATAATAATAATAATAATAGTTGCATCAAATGTTGTTAGATTCACAATATCATAGCCAAAACCCAAAAAAATTCATGACTAAGATAAGTTGAACAACAAGATATTCTCTTAACTAGCAAGCAGACCAACCATTATGAGAGCTCAATCAGCAACAACAATGGGAATTTACTGCATAAAAATCATCAACATAGATTACTAACCCCAGCTTTAGAAACCCTCATCTCTAAATCATGATTGTATATCTCATACACGTACTGTCCCAGTTCAACACCTTCCTTTCCTTCCACTTTCAAGCGGCGCAAACAGAGCCACATGTATAGCATGAGCATGGAGAATGTGGTTCTAAAGGTCTTCTCCAAGCAGAGAACTACATGTGAAGGAGAAATTTCTGCATAAGATCATGTACTTTCTAGCAAAAACACTAGAATCTTTCGAGATAAAGAAACCCCTGTAGGAACTAGGCAAAAGTTGCATTGATTACACCTTAAATAGCACCAACTTGACCACTCCAAGCAGGTATGAGACCACATTCTATGAGCCACTGACACAGGAAATCATGATAAAGAGAATGTTTAAGGAAGTTTATATGACTCTAGTAAATTCTCACAATGTTCAGAGCAGGATGATCACATATGAACACACCAACTCCCCTAAAAAACAGTTGAACCGTCTACACTAGAGGACCCTAAGGGGGTGTTTGGTTCATGGATTTTGAAGGAATTGGAAAGAATTGGAATGGATAATTCCTGTGACCAAATTCCAAATCTCGTGTTTGGTTCACATAATGAAAACGATGGAATCCTTTGAATTCCATTGAATTCCACAAATTAAGGAATTCATCATTCCTTGGCTTAAGTGAAAGAATTGAATTCCATCCAATACCTACCAACCAAACGCGTGGTCAAATTCCATTCCAATTCCTTCAAAGAATTCCAATTCCATCAAATTCCATTATGCAAACCAAACGCACCCTAAGGGCGCGTTTGTTTTGCGGGATTGGAATGGATTTGGAGGGATTTGGATTTCAAATCCATTCCAATCCTGTGTTTGGTGTGCAGGAATGGAACAACATTGACCGGATTTGAAATCCTTTGACCTCTTTAAAATCATTTACTTGATGGATTTGGAATTCCTTTGCAATGGGCCGGGATTTCAAATCCCCCCAAATCCAAATCCTTATTCGAAATCCAATCCATTCCATTCCAATCCCGCAAACCAAATGCGCCCTAAGTTTCCTTGTAGGTAATACGAGGGGATAGGTAATAATAAAGCAAAAACATAAAGTTGGCCAGTGGAAAGATTCAATGCAAATTGAGATGAGGAACTAATGAGCTAGTGGTCCGTAAATGAAACCACTTTGGAAATGTGAGTGCCGCACAATTCACTTTCTAGAATAAGTTTTGCTGGAATCACACAAACAAAGACAAACATTATATGCAAATTATAGATTTGGGCATTAAGCATTCCATTGGCCATTGACGCATATAGAATGTTGAAACACAATGTCTCTCATACAAGGAACACACCATAAGTTTTAGACCTTCATTTAGTTATTTCTAGTAAGTTATCACGATAGAAATACTACAGTATAGACTCTAGATGGAAGCTTATATGCCCTTAAGTTACTGAAATCTTCTAAACCATGTCTTGTAGTTATAGAACTTGATCAATCTTTGGAACTGAAGTTATATAATCAGCACCTTTGTTATGAAAAGGCAAGCTTTTAGAACCAATAGCCTAGATTAATATAGGGACAAATGAATGCATGGTCGCCATAACTAACTTGGCTATGGAAGGGGATGGATAAAGCCTAGTTTAAAGTATAAACCAACTTAATTTAATCAGAACTTTGAGGTAAAAGAGGTGTATAATCATGATGAGAATAAGAAAATGCTAACCATCATAAACTGACGGTTTGTCAACTTGAGAAATAACACGCCGATATATAGCATTTGCTGCTCGAATAGACATGCTCTGTTTACTATAGAAGAGCATCAATCTGAGGATAAACCGGCGGATACCCTCATAATTAGGCTCGTTAATCCTCTTTTGGGATCCAGGTGGCAAGGCCAACGACCTCGGGTTAGTACGGAACATCTTGTTAAAATTTACCTGTGGAAATCACTGCACCCTAATCATCACAAATAAGCAAGTTGGCAGCCTTGAATAATACAAAATCTTGTTGATTACTCAAAAAGCCAAAACTAACCTACACTAATTTTGGAACAATTACTATGAATAGTAACATAAAAAAGTTAAATCAATAGAATAACCATCACTTGATGTCTCAAATACGTAGACCAACACCACCTAGTCCACCTACTTTTAACAACCATCACATCGTATATCATTCACCCAACAAATCCACCGGATCATGCAAATGCCTACTCCACCTTACATGTGGGTTTAACAATTCCATATGCAGTATTCTATATGTATGAGACTCCTCAGAAACCAAACTAAAATCATTTATTGAACCCTTAAAAAGTCTGGAAGAGAAAGCCAGAATGGCATGCAGGTATTACATGTCAGGATGATGTTTATGATGCTCCTTATCTACTATAAACCTGAAACAAATACTAATCCATCCGGTACATACTTAAAAGTACAAGAAGTAATTTATCTCATACTAGTAGGTTTAACCTTCTCCCTTATGTCCTCATTTCTGACCATATATCCCTTAATGTGCGACAACATATCCATCTCAACAATCAAAATTCTGTTTAACTGGTCTTACATGCATGTGTTTGATGATTGGCTCAACATTTTTGCCAAGCATAACCTTAAGCCCAAATTATGAGATTCATAGTGCAAAAGAACAAGAACCATGAAGCTGATATATTGAAGAAGTAATTGCACAATGATAATGGTAAAAATATGTTGTCCCTGATGCCCCAAGGCTACTTTGCTCTGAAAGGGTCGGGGAGGGTCTTTCCTTTGCATTTTGCAAAGAGCATGCTTTTATTACCAAAGGGCCTTTGGCTTAGCTGTGTCCGGGTTACCGGTAGAGCCCAGCCTCTCTGGAGGTTAGGGGTTCAAACCTCACGAAACTTAAGTAGTCTGTGTGAGTTCATTTGCCGTATATCATATAATTCAAAAAGAAAAACATATGAGCATGAAGGGAAGTAATCATACCAGTTGCTCCAAAACTTGCCCCTACATTTACAAAAAAATGAAAGACATAAATGTCGGTTCAAAAGAAAAGGATTGATAATCGATTAATTTACTAATTTCTACCTCCGATTTAGCTGCATAACTCTTTCTGGTAGAACTTGGAGTTATTGGCACCTCAAAAGAGGGAGCCCTAGAAATACTCTGGAACCAAAAACCATATACATCTCTAGCCACTTCTGACTTCTTCTGCCTCCCTACCCTGTACATATTAGCTAGGGTCCTACTCCATGGAAGCACCATTGCAATCACAGTAATCTAATAGATTGAAAACAGAAAAAAGAAAAATCAAACACATCAATCATGAATCGTAATTTCCAAAATGAGAATGAATTTGGTGTGAGAAACAATAACAAATGGCATGTGAATTGTGATGGCACACACTTAACAGATATCTTTTTGCCAAATTCTCATGAAGGTCTTAAACCCTATAAGAGTAAGAGAAAGAGTGTAGAGTGTGATTCATTTGGTAGTTCTCCTCTTCCAACCACTCCACATAGTGTGGGAAAAAGAATTTGAATACAACGGTCCTACAAATTTCAAAAAACAATCATTCTTAGAAAAGCCTATTGATTTGTTGTGTTCCCCTTCACAATTCACATACATACACAGTCGCTGAATTCTCGTATTGGTTTAACTATACCTACCTGTATTTGTGAACTCTGTAAGGAAATAATGGAGAAGATCTAATTCAGAAGTTCCGTGAATGGATTTATATATTCCTCTAGCATCATATTCCATCAAAAATATTAGTTTTTAAGGTTTACAAGAAGGAATTAATTACTTGAAAACTCAAAAGTTCGGGGAACAGATGGAGAAAAAGGAATTTTGTCAAGAAAAAACGATGGTGGTTTCTGTGATCTAGGGTTTTTCAGTTTACTTACGACTTCCTTTCTCGATATGTAGCCCTTTCTCTTTTATGTATCGATTATCCAACAACAATTTCACCATTGAAGACCTTCATTCAGCTTCAATTCCAGATTCCTCTTCTCCATTGCAATCAAGAAGAAGCTGCTCCGTAATAGATTAGACCCGGGTTATACAGAAGGAGCAAACCGACCCGTTTGAATAATGATCAAATTTATCATTTAGAGTAAATTACATTTTTGGTCCTTGTGGTTGTCACTCAATATCAAGTTTGGTCCCTATTTTAAACTAATTACAATTTTAATCACTATAGTTGCCATTTTATTTCACTTTTGGTCCCTCTGACTAATTCTAGTTAAAAATTGTAGTTAAACTAAGGGTAGCTTAGTCATTCTACTTTTTTTTTAATCTTTTTCCTTTTTTTTTTTGTCTTTTTAGATTATAGAGTAAATTACTTTTTAGTTCCTATGGTTTGTCTTTTTTTTCTTTTTTACCTTTCTATTCAATTCTAATTTTTTTTTTCGGTTTTCATTTTATATCCTTATTATATTAATTAATTGTAGTTTTAACTAAAAATACATTAAAATATGTATTCTACTTTTTAAATTACACCTTAATAAAAGTTTTGTCGATACCTTTAAAATGAGTTAAATATTGAATATTTTTAAATTTTTATGCAATTTATCCATTATCTGTAAATTCGTCTACACTAATAAAAAAACATTTTTTATTTTAATTTGGGTTTAAAAAATGTATCGTTTCTCTTATTTATGTAAGCTAAAAAATAAAATTTATCTATATCTATTAATAAAAAAGTATATTTTTTAGATATTTCATTCAATTAAATGTTTTTTAAATGTGTATCGAATAAAAACTTTATAATAAAATTATTAAATTTTATTTTCAAAATATAAATATAAATTTATCGTGATGAAAAATAAATAACCAATTAACAGCCACACATTTCCATTGTTTTATACTTAAAATGTTTATCTGCATTTCTTTGCTTTTGATAAAAAAATATAGTTTTTAATCTTAATTTTTAAACAGAGTTTAATTATTAAACTATATTTGAAATTATTAAACTATACAGTTTAACTAAATTATTAAAACTATATACTTTCTATCATTAAATATTAAATATAAAACAATGAAAATGTGTAGTTATTAATTGATTATTTATTTTTTATTTCGATAAATTTAAATTTGGATTTTGAAAATAAAATTAAATAACTGTATTATAAAGTTTTTATTTTATACATATTTAAAAAAACATTTAATTGAATGAAATATCTAAAAATGATACAGTATTTATAACAACCGTGTAATTATTTTAATTTGGGGTTATTTTGTGCAAAGTCTCTTTATGGAGGGGACTAAGTGAAAATAAAGTATTAGGGTAAATCTTTTCTTTGAAGCCGTCAATTATTTTTTTTAGAACTTTACAAGAAGGTTTGGTCTCTGTGTGAGTGGGGTTCTCGATACCAGAAAGGCTCGAAGGAGAGAAGGATCGCATCATCATCTTCGTGAATGTATGTTCCTTGATTTTCTTCTATGTTATCTAGATTCGTAGAGTTGGGTTAGTTGAGGAAAAAGCTTTGGTTATCATTCTGAAATTTGAGAAGAATCCCTCAATCGACTGTGGGTTTTGGGGTTTTACTTTCGGTTTGGGTTGGGGGAAGGGGTTTATTAACTCTTTGATCGATATCGGCCTAAGGAAGAATTGGTATTGTGAAATCTGATGTTAATCATCAATGTAGTGTTGGGTTTGGAAATCGTTTCAATCGACAGAAACCCCTGGTTCGCGTTTTGTTGGTGCAGTAATCGAATGACCCCGGGGGGTGGGGGGTGGGGCACCGGGCGGCGCACACCGGTCGTCCCCGGGCGGCGCACACCGGTCGGCCCCGGGCGGCGCACCGGTCGGCCCCGGGCGGCGCACCGGTCGGCCCCGGGCGGCGCACACCAGTCGGCCTTAGTCGTTCAATCATTCTTACCAATTTCAACTAGTAAATCTTTTAAGCTGTTGGCTGGATAATTCTTCTTTTAAGTCTCCAGTTAATTAGAAGAGTCGGGACTTATCAGTCTTGTCACTTTGTGCAGTAAGCTTTGCTTCTGATTTTATAGCGTGAGTGGGAAGCTATAGCGGTGGGCATCAGGTGAGTTTTTCTAAACTAATTGCTTTAATGATAAAGTGATTTAAGACTTTGTTAAAGAACTGTGATGAACTGTTGTATATGTTGATCAACATTTATGATGAGATATGATGAGTGCTCCTATCTGTAATTATTATACATGTGTGCATACATTTTTGGTGGGTAATTGCACAATGAATCGGGGGGTGTCCCGTAGTGATGATTATCGGGGGGGGGGGGGGGGTGTCCCGACGAAGCACATATCGGGGGGGTGTCCCGTATATGCCAGATGGAGGTATGTTCCAGTTAAGGCAATATGAGTAGTTGTGTCGTTATCGTTAGGTAACGGTAGTGTGAGACAGATATGTGTGGTAATTTTTAGTACTGTTTATCTTTATCTGTATTGGTTAATTTTTATTAAAGCATCTCATCCGCTATATTGTGAGTGTTGATATATGTACATAGAGGGGACTCACTAGACCATTGGTCTAACCCTCGTTATTCTTTTAAACTAAAACCTTTTCAGGTATAAAGGAAGTAGGCGGTTCTTGTAAAGGGAAAGAGAAGGTGTGAGCGACTTCCGGCTTTAGAAGACTCCTCTATAGACATTTTGTTATTCTCAGTTATGTAATAGGTTGCCTTATAGAGAACCTTGGTATTTTATTTGTGAATTTGGGACCTCTTTGAGATGTTTTGTTAAATTTATTCTATCTAATGCTCTGGAGTGATTGGGTCGTTATAATTGGTATCAGAGCCATAGTTTAAGGGATTTAGGTGTCCGGACGGGCCTATACTTAAATTAAGTGGGTAGAAACATAACTGAGAAATAGAATGACCATAGGAAGACGGCACGTGTTACTCGTAAAGCAAGAAGTGTGGAACCAATAACTGATCAAGAACCCTCTCTTCAAGGGAGTTCATCTGTGGTGAAGGGAAAAGGACCGACAAGGAAACAAGGTGAAAATCATACTCAGGTTTTTGTAACTCAGGAAACTTTTGCCGCTGAAATGGGAAAACTGCAAGAAACTTTGCAAGCTTTATTAGCCCATCAGACCCGAGAAGCAACCACAAGACAAGGAAGAGAAGAGGAGAGGGAGATAACTGAGAAGGCGGATTCACCAGTGACTGTGATGGGCAGTCACTCTTAGATAACCCTGGAGTTGGCAGACAAAGCGGTTACCAGTAAGGGATGTAGTTACAAGGCGTTCACTACTTGCAATCCTCCCATCTTCAAAGAGGAATGCGATTCGATAGTTGTGATCAAGTGGATTGGGAACATGGAGTTGGCTTTCGATACTTGCAAGTGTGTTGAGGAAGATAAGGTTGTGTATGCATTGTCTATGCTCAGAGATGATGTTGTGTTCTGGTGGGAAGCGGAAACGGGAGGAAAGGGTTCAAGGGCGGCAAGAGTCAGGGATTAGGAAACCTTTGTTGTCAAATTCAAGCGGCAATTCTGTCCCTTAGCAGCGGTCAAGAAGCTGGAAGAAGAATTTCTGAATTTAGAGCAAGGGGAGATGACAGTTCGGGAATATACAACGAAGTTTCTAGAGAGGGCTCGTTTCGCTGAGGTATATGTGCCGAACGAGGAGTGACGGGTGGAAAGGTACTTGTTTGGATTGAGAAGTAGTATCAGAGAATTGGCGACCGTGCGTGGACCTACTACTTTTCAGGCGGCCGTCAACGCGGCGGAAATGACCGAAAAGGATACGGCACGTCAATCGTCGGAGAGGGGCGACGAGAAGAGAAAGTGGGAAGGGTCGGTTCGTGATCCAAAGAAGTTTAAGAGTGGCAGAGCTGAGCAGAGGGCAATGTCAAGCTGGGAGAGTAAGTCGTGCAATAAGTGTAATCGGGTGCACAAAGGGGAATGTGTTGCGATTCGTGATGGCTGTTTCAAATGTGGGAAAACGGGACATTTGGATCGGGATTGTCAAGGTTTGAGGTCTTGTTATCAATGTGGATCTCCAGATCATCTCAAGACCGACTGCCCTGAGCTGAAGAAGGGAGCGATCGGGGGATTCAGAGGAAAAGGGGGAGAAAGGAAGACGGAGCTAGCTCGAGCGAGGCCTAGAGCATTCAATATGACAGCGGAAGAGGCAGTGGAGACACCTGATGTAGTTACAGGTACATTCCCTATAGACTCGACATATGCTAAGGTGTTATTTGATTCGGGCGCAAACCGTTCATTTGTGTCGCCGAACTTTGTTCGTAATTTGCATGTGAAACCCAAGAAGCTGAATCGGGGGTTTGAAGTAGAGGTAACGGATGATAGTCGAGTCTTAGTGGGGGAAGTGTATGAAGGGTGTAAAATTGACATTGACGGTAATTTATTCCCATTGCGTTTATACCCGATGGGTATGGGGGAATTTGACGTCATCGTAGGAATGGACTGGTTGGCATCAAATGATGCCAACATTGTGTGTAATAAGAAATTGATCTGTATATCTCGGCCGGGGGAGGAAGAGATAGTGGTTTATGGTGAACGTCGAGATAGAAATTCGTTTCTGATCTCGATGGTTAAAGTTAGACGGTGCTTAGTGAAGGGATGTGAGGGATTCTTAGCACACGTTCTAGATGCTAAGAAGGAGAAAAAGGGGTTAGAGTCGGTTCCAGTAGTTAACGAGTATCCGGAAGTTTTTCCGGACGATCTAACCACTTTGCCCCTGGGCCGACAAGTGGAATTCCGGATAGATCTATTGCCCGGTGCATCACCTATTGCAAGAGCACCCTATCGGTTGGCTCCGGCAGAAATGAAGGAGATGATGACTCAACTACAATAGTTGCTTGACAAGGGTTTTATTCGACCCAGCACCTCACCGTGGGGAGCGCCTGTGTTATTTGTCAAGAAGAAGGACGGGTCTATGCGAATGTGTATAGATTATCGCGAACTCAACAAGGTAACAGTCAAGAATAAGTACCTGCTTCCCAAAATTGATGACCTTTTCGATCAGTTGCAAGGAGCGAGCTACTTTTCAAAGATAGACCTACGGTCAGGTTATCACCAGCTGAAGGTAAGGGTGGAAGACGTGCCAAAGACGACGTTTCGTACAAGGTACGGGCATTATGAGTTTTTAATCATGCCCTTCGGATTGACTAATGCTCCGGCGGTATTCATGGACCTTATGAATCGAGTGTGTAGTCCACTTTTGGACAAGTGTGTCATTGTTTTTATCGATGACATACTAATTTATTCGCGGTCCATGAGGGAGCATGAGTCACACTTGTGGGCAGTGTTGGATTTACTTAAGCGCGATAAATTGTACGCCAAATTCTCAAAATGTGAATTTTGGCTGAGAGAGGTATAATTTTTAGGGCATGTAGTGTCGGAGCAGGGAATCAAGGTTGACCCAGCGAAAATCGCAGCTATTAAGGGTTGGGAAGTGCCGAAATCCCCGTCGGAAGTGAGAAGTTTCCTTGGGCTAGCAGGTTACTACAGGAAGTTTATTCAGGACTTCTCGAGAATAGCCACTCCGTTAACAACACTGACAAGGAAAAACGTTAAGTTTGAGTGGACGGAGGCCCAAGAAGATGCGTCTAATAAATTGAAGGAAAGTTTGAGTAGCGCACCGATATTATCTTTACCCAGTGGAACAGAAGGATTTGTGATCTACAATGATGCCTCGAAGTTAGGACCGGGGTGTGTGTTAATGCAAGAAGGGAAAGTGATTGCTTACCCATCTCGGCAATTAAAAGAGCACGAGAAGAACTACCCGACGCACGATCTGGAGTTGGTAGCAGTAGTTTTCGCGTTAAAACTATAGAGGCATTACCTGTACGGGGTTAAGTGTCGGATTTATAGTGACCACAAGAGTCTTCAACATTTGTTAAGTCAGAAGGAATTAAATATGAGGCAACAGAGATGGATGGAGCTTTTAAGCGATTATGATTGTGAGATCCTATACCATCCGGGCAAAGCCAATGTAGTGGCCGATGCCTTAAGTCGGAAAGAGCGTGGAGATTCAACAAGAGTAGTAGCATTTCGAGTGGAGACGGCTTCCACCTTTTTAGAAGAAGTCAAGAATCTTCAAAAGGAAGCACTCTTAGAAGAGAATTTGAAGAATGAAAGGATAGTCGGATTTGGAAATTCATTAACGACGGACGGTCGGGGAGTGAAATGTTATAGAGATCGAGTGTGGATTCCGAAACGAGGCGAACTTCGAAAGAAAGTGTTAGAGGAAGCACATAAGTCGCGTTATTCTATTCACCCGGGAACCAACAAAATGTATCGAGATTTGAGGCAAAGTTATTGGTGGCCCGACTTGAAGAAAGACATCACGTATTTTGTTGAGAGATGTCTAACCTGTCTAAAGGTGAAAGCGGAGCATCAAAGGCCTTACGGAAAGTTGCAATCGTTGGAAATACCGGTGTGGAAGTGGGATGAGATCGCAATGGACTTTGTTACCGGGTTATCGTGATCACCTAAAGGGCATGACGCAATTTGGGTGATCGTGGACCGACTTAAGAAGTCCGCTCATTTCCTGCCGATTAAGGAGACTTATCCGTTAGAAAAATTGGCTAAGTTATACATAGACGAGGTAGTATCCAGGCATGGAGTACCGTCGTCTATTGTATCGGATCGGGATGCTCGTTTCACGTCGTCATTCTAGAGAAGTCTGCAGAGAGAGTTGGGCTCACAACTGTAACACCCTCAAATCTTATTATAGCAACTAATTTAAAATTTTCTAAATACATCAATAAATACTTCGAACTACAAACATAAATTGACAGTTAACCTCAACGGTCACATTCATCCTATACATACACTCTATCAAAAGGATGGGTGTTACTAAAACCAATAACAATCACTAACTCCAACCGGTGGAAGACTTCGCCGATTACTCATTCTTGTAAGGCTAAGGCTCAACTCTTCAAAGCATTGCTAGAACCGAACCCTCGACAGGAACCTGATGCACATGCCGACAAATAAAAATGTTAGGCTTAACGCCTAGTGAACTCAAAAGTTTTAACATAAGTATATATCTTTAAAAGGAAAGAATTTAATTTAAAGCAAGGTCCTTCGAAATATTACGCTTAAAAATGGAAACGACGCATTTTCCCATAATATGCACTTTTAAAGGCAAAGCTCCTAAAACACACATTTCTTATATAACGCGCAACGCATAACTCACCCAAACGGGATCATAGTTTGACACTTATTTGGTAAAAACATGAATAACCATTTATAACCCAAAGTACCCAAAACGCGGGCGGGACAGAATGCTCGACCCATGAATCGTTATCAAAACCATATATACCGTACGTCCGAAAACATGGACACTCGGTCCAATACTCACGCGACCGTAAGGAACCAATGACAATAAAATAAGACGTTCTTATATTTAACATACTGATAGCCAACAACGGGGGAACCCGTATCCGTTGAGGGTGGAGGGAACACAAAAGTATGCCACCTAAACAACGTTAATCGCATGACACCTCCCGACATCCCAGCCCGGTGTCCCTACGACTTCTTTACAAGTGTCACCCCAAGTCAGTTGACCTTGATGGATCATTCCGAAGAACTCCATCCCGAAGGCCCGACACACTTAAAGACTACCTCCCAGTCATTACTTTAAGCGGCGGAGGTCCTAGTGCCTACTATTCCGGTAGCACTAGCCGACTCAACCCTCCTAGCGATCACTTGTAAAGTTTTCGGTCATAAAACATAGGTACCGAAGTTTAACTCCGCAATACCCAATTGACCATCCAAGACAGACTGACTCACGTGCCTATGGATCCATTACACATTGTCTAACGTTACATGACTCCAATTGAAAGACCAAAGCTCCCAAAACATGTAACTCACCAATGACACAAATTAAGTGTCATCATATCCAAAACCCCCGACGGTTAAAAATCCGGACAAATGTCCACACGACTCATTTAAGCCAATACTGAACTAAAGAGATCAAAATCCGTTTGACCAATAATTACCGGTCTCCAAAATAGTGAAATGTCTTTAAATAACGTTTATGAAGACACGTACTTCAAAGACTAGATTTACCCAAAACTCCATACGAGATGGGACTCAAGATTTCCAAAGTGCTTGTGAATGCAAATACACCAAATGCATATATCATGAATTAGACTTTACTTGTACAAAATCGTCAAAGATGTATAACTCATAAAATAGACCTTACTTGTACAAAATCACCAAGAATATGTAATTCATGTTATTTAGTTGTTGGAAACGTTCAAAACCCAATAGAAGCATTTTAAGAGGTTAACACAACCCAAGTTTACTAAGTAAGAAAGCTTATCAAAATACTCACACTTTGACAAATAACTAAGTAAAATATATTTTACTTCTAAATACTCAAAACTTATCAGCAGTTAACCATTTCATGTAAAACACAAAACACTTTAAAAAAAATAAATATTTTGGCATGTACACCGTTTTCACAAATCACTTGAACTCACCTTGCTAGATTTAGGCTAAATCTAGATTTTACCCACTTTGAGCTTTCTTGAAGAAACTTGGATCCTCAAGCCAAAACCTCCAAAAAACCTAGATCCATAAATTTCAACCGTAAATAAACATATCCAACCATATAGAAACATTCCCCAACATTTTATATCAAAACCTCAACATATACCCAAAACCCTAATTTTGATCTAACTCCTCCAAAATCTTCCAAACCGAAAATGGAGAAATCAAACACTAGGGAAACATCAATGGAGCATTTATAACTTATTACAAGGTTTAGAAATGGAAGAGATACACTTATCACTTATATTTTGACGAAAACCTAGAAAACCCAACAATGAGCTTGAGGTTGAAGATGAAGATGGAGATGATGAAACCTTGACCATAGCTTTCCATATTACCACTTGATGGTGTTTCATCTTCAATAAAACACAAGGATTTGAGCCAAAATAAGCTAGGGTTTGAAAGGGGAAGAAGGGAAATGGTTTGGGAGAGAGTGGAAGAAGTTTGGGTGAAAAGAAATGAGGAAAATGGCTGAATTTCGCGACTTAACATCCTCTGGACATTTTGGGCGACATTGCCCTGGGCAATGTCGCTGGTCATAGTCGCTGGTTCTCCTAGTTTTCTTCTCGTTCACTGTTTTGGCCATAACTTCTTCGTTATAGCTCCGTTTTCGCTCCGGAAAGAACCGTTTGACTCGTAATTGAATCTTTCATATATCAAGACTATAAAATCAAGGATTCAAGTCCAACATCAAATATCTTATTTTTCCTTAATATACCGGTTTCTGTATTAACTTGAAATGATACCTTTCGAAAATCGGGGTGTTACAACAACCAAGGTTGAGTACATCTTATCATCCTCAGACGGATGGTCAGAGTGAGAGAACCATCCAGACTTTGGAGGATATGCTTAGGGCTTGTATCATCGATTTTAAGGGTTCGTGGGAAGCTCATCTACCGTTGATAGAGTTCTCTTACAACAATAGTTATCATGGCAGCATTCAAGCGGCACCATTTGAAGTGTTGTACGGTCACAAGTGTAGAGCACCTCTATGCTGGAATGAGGTGGGGGAACGGCAGTTGGCAGGCCCCGAGATAGTACAAATAACCGCCGATAAGGTGGTTCAAATTCGGGAAAGACTCAAGGCAGCGCAAGATCGTCAGAAGATGTACGCGAATAAGAGGAGGAAACCAATCGAGTTCCATGTAGGAGATAGGGTTATGCTGAAGGTCTCACCGTGGAAGGGAGTAGTTCGTTTCGGAAAGAAGGGTAAGTTGAGACCGAGATTCGTCAGACCGTTTATTATTATGGAGCGTGTGGGAGAAGTGGCATACAAACTAGAATTACCTGTGGATTTACAAGGGGTTCATCCTACTTTTCACGTGTCCAACTTGAAAAAGTGCTTAGCGGAAACAGATGTAGTTATCCCATTGGAAGATATCCGAGTCGATGAGAAATTTAATTATGTTGAGAAACCAGTGGCCATCTTAGATAGTAAAGTGAAGAAACTAAGAAATAAAGAGATCAGACTGGTAAAAGTGCAGTGGGATTTTCATAAAGGACAAGAGGCCACTTGGGAAGTAGAGGCGGATTTGAAGGCCCAATACCCTATTTTGTTTAACGAAGAGATTCCGGGGACGAAATCCTTTTAAGGAGGGTAGTTCTGTAACAATCGTGTAATTATTTTAATTTGGGGTTATTTTGTGGCAAAGTCTCTTTATGGAGGGGGATAAGTGAAAATAAAGGATTAGGGTAAACCTTTTCTTTGAAGCCATCAATTATTTTTTTTAGAACTTTACAAGAAGGTTTGGTCTCTGTGTGAGTGGGGTTCTCGATACCAGAAAGGATCGAAGGAGAGAAGGACCGCATCATCATCTTCGTGAAGGTATGTTCCTTGATTTTCTTCTATGTTATCTAGATTAGTAGAGTTGGGTTAGTTGAGGAAAAATCTTTGGTTATCATTCTGAAATTTGAGAAGAATCCCTCAATCGACTGTGGGTTTTGGGGTTTTACTTTCGGTTTAGGTTGGGGGAAGGGATTTATTAACTCTTTGATCGATATCGGCCTAAGGAAGAATTGGTATTGTGAAATATGATGTTAATCATCAATGTAGTGTTGGGTTTGGAAATCGTTTCAATCGACAGAAACCCATGGTTCGCGTTTTGTTGGTGCAGTAATCGAGTGACCCCGGGGGGTGGGGGGACCGGGGGCGCACACCGGTCGGCCCCGGGTGGCACACACCGGTCGGCCTCGGTCGTTCAATCATTCTTACCAATTTCAACTAGTAAATCTTTTAAGCGGTGGGCTGTATAATTCTTCTTTTAAGTCTCCGGTTAATTAGAAGAGTCGGGACTTGTCAGTCTTGTCACTTTGTGCAGTAAGCTTTGCGTCTGATTTTATACCGTGAGTGGGAAGCTATAGCGGTGGGCATCAGGTGAGTTTTTCTAAACTAATTGCTTTAATGATAAAGTGATTTAACCCTTGCTATTCTTTTAAACTAAAACCTTTTCAGGTATAAAGGAAGTAGGCGGTTCTGGTAAAGGGAAAGAGAAGGTGTGAGCGACTTCCGGCTTTAGAAGACTCCTCTATAGACATTTTGTTATTCTCAGTTATGTAATAGGTTGCCTTATAGCGAACCTTGGTATTTTATTTGTGAATTTTGGACCTCTTTGAGATGTTTTGTTAAATTTATTTTATCTAATGCTCTGGAGTGATTGGGTCGTTATAGTTTTACTAATAGACATAAATAAATAAGAAAAAAATGATACATTTTTTAAACCCAACTTCAAATAAAAATGTTTTTTTTGGATTAGTTTAGACGGATTTGCAGATATATATCGGATAAGTAGCATAAAAACTTAAAAATATTCAATACATATTTTTAATGTACTTTTAGTTAAAATTGTAATTACTTAATTAATATAACAATAGTATAAAATAAAAATGAAAAAAAGGTAGAAAAGAATAAAACCGAAATAAAACAAACCATAGGGATTAAAATTGTAATTTACTCTATAATCTAATAAGGAAAAAAATGAAAAAGAAGAAAGAAAAAAGTAAAATGACTAAGATACCCTTACTTTAACTACCATTTTTAACTAGAGGGACTAAAAATAAAACAAAATGGCAACCTTAGTGACCAAAATTGTAATTAGTTTAAAAGAGGGACCAAACTTGATATTGAGTGGCAACCACAAGGACCAAAAATGTAATTTACTCTATTATTTATACGTTAACAACGATTTTATAATCAAAATTAAATAATGAACTATAATAAAAATATTAAAATTTATGATCAATTAGATGCCATTTGTATATTTTTATATTGTTTATATATTTATTGTTTTTGTGAATCGTTGGTGGGGTTGGGTTCGATGAGAAAATGAGGTTAACGTGAGAAGCGTGAAAATTGGTTATGAACCGTTTGATGCACTGTTGGGTCATCTGAAGATTTGAAGATGACCTCCTGATCTTCCATCTTATATCATCCTACTTAGAATATGTTTGAGGTTCTTTTAGCAGCTTGGTTTCTATACAAATGTTCGGTGAAGTCGAAGATCAACCGAAGAAGACAAAGAAGGAGAATATCTTTCAAAGCGGATTGAAGATAGACTCCTCAGCCTAAAGCCAAGTATGCCCACTTGATCAACACCATTGGCCAGGATGGTGCCGATCTCAGTCTTCAGGAGCCGAAGACATCTTCGGAAGCCGAAGATTTCTCAATCTTCCGAAGCCGAAGACTTCTTAGTCTTAGGAGCCGAAGACCTCTTCGGCTGAAAACCTCTTCGGCTAAAGACCTCTTCGGCCGAAGACGTCTTTGGCCGAAGACATCTTCGGAAGCCGAAGATTTCTCAATCTTCAGAAGCCGAAGACTTCTTAGTCTTAGGAGCCGAAGATCTCTCAGTCTTAGGAGCCGAAGACCTCTCAGTCTTCAGGAGCCCGAAGATCTCTTCGGCAACCAAAGACTTCTTAATCTTCAAGGCCTGAAGATTTCTCTCTTCACATTGTACTTTTCCGACAAAGTATATTTGTGATATCTTGCATTGACGTGGACCTCATTTGAAGATCAGATAAAGTAAGCTTTGTCTCCTACACCATTTTAAGGAAAGGTCTCTACCATCCTTCTGCAGGTCAACACTTCAAGCCAAAACACCTCAAGACAAAAAGTACATCCTGTACCTTGCTGAAGACCTGTGTCCATCCCTTGCTCAACAGGTGTCCCATGCATTTAATGCATAAGGCACTATAAATATGGAGGATGGTTCAACATGCAAGATCACCAGCTCTCAAGCATTCAAGCTCTCTAAGTGCACTGGCATTCTCTCTCTAAGAAGTTCTTATTGTTTTCTAAGTGTTTTACAATTGTTCTTCATTTCTCTTAGTGTAAGATTGTTTGAATAGATTTCATCTATTCTCTTCCGCAACAATCAAAAGTTTTCTATGTGTAATTCTTGATTTCAAATCAATAAGAATTAAAGTAAGTGAAAAACTGTGAGTATTGTATTCAACCCCCCCTTCTACAATACTTTTCTTCTTTACTATTTGCTATTTGGGACCAACAAGTGGTATCAGAGCGGTTTAGTTTAACACAATAAACTAGATCCGTGATGGCAACCTCCTCTTCTTCTTTAAAAAATGATTCTTCTCAAAACTTCAATGCTGTTTCATACGACAATGGCTCTATAGCCAAACCACCAAGGTTTAACCCCAATAACTTTTTCTTGTGGAAAAGTCGTATGATACTCTTTCTAGAAGGAGTTGACAGCAGATATCCAACTATTTTACATGAAGGTCCTTTTATTCCTAGAGTTTGGGACCGATATAATGCAGACAAGGGAAAAGCTGATGAGGACTCTTCTGAAGAAGAAAGAACTTCAGCTAATGGGAGATACATTCTAAAGGACCCCATTAAATACAATGATGAAGACAGACGTCTTATAGCTCTTGATACTAAAGTCAGAGCCATCATTGCCCTCTCTCTGCCTGATGAGGTCTATCATTCTCTTGTTAACCTTTCTACTGCAAAAGAAATGTGGTCCACTCTGTGTGTTCTTTATGAAGGTACGTCTGAGGTGAAGAAGAGCAAAAAGATTGCTCTTGTAAGAAAGTATGAACTCTTCTCTCATGAGAAGGGTGAGTCTCTCTCAGACTACTACAATCGCTTTAACAGTCTTCTCAATGATCTTAAACTTGTGGGTCGCATATATGACAATGAGGAAGTCTTGTGCAAGTTCATGGACTGTCTTCCTGAGTTTTGGGAAAACATCTGTACTTGTATAAAGTCTACCAAGGATCTTGACTCTATGCCTCTCACTGCCTTGTATGGCACCCTCTTCAACTATGAACAGTCTAAACTGCTTAGGAAGTCATTCACAAAAGACATCAAAGGCTCTTCTCTAGCCCTTGTTGGTGAATCTTCCAAAAGTACTGTGTGTGTCCCTAGGATCACCTATCCTTCTGACTCTGACAACGATAGTCAAGAGGACCCCAATGACCCTTCAGAAGTCTATCTCAGTGAGGCTGATGATGAAGGAGAGGAGACCTCTGTGGCTCAGCTGTCAGATGGTGTTGCCATGCTGGCTGGCTTTTCTAAAGGCAAACCTCACTTCACTTCTAGAAAACCTAGGTTTTCTAGAAAACCCTTTTCTACTCTTTCAAAAAATGCTTCCTCTGACAAATCAAATGAGGAATGTTACAGATGTGGGAGGAAGGGACACTTTGCTTCTGAGTGCAGAAGCAAGTCCTCTGATAAGTCTAGACTGCCTTCCTCCAACCGTACATCCTCTAGGTTTGTCAGAACCAAGTCTGATTCCCTTCAACCCTCTTTTCAAAAATCAAAAACTTCTGCTCCTTCAAACTCTGACCGTGCTGAAAAGTACAAGGCCAAATACAAGAGAGAGAAGGAAAGGAATGCTCTTCTAGCCAACAAAGGAAAAGGTCTTCTTGCCGAATCTCATGATTGGGCAGATGAACCAACTTCCGAAAGTGACAAGGAAATGGCCAACCTTTGCTTTATGGCTAAAATAGATGATGTTGATGATGGTGAAACCTCTTCCACCTCCATGGCTCTTGTGTCTGCTGAGTGCTCCACATCATCTTCTCAGGTACATCCATTTTTCTCTCTCTCTGATGCTGAGAAAATTGAAGCCTTTGACTCTTTGACCATTGACTTCTATGAAGCCAAGGATGCAAAGAAGAAGGCAAAGGCTCAGATAAAATCTCTTTCTTCTCAACTGCAAATCTGTCTTTCTCAACTAAAACACTTTGACAAAATCAAGGCCGAGCTTGAAGATTTGAAAACTATAAATTTTACTCTTGCTAAAGAGAAAAATAAACTTCTTAAAAAGTTTAAAAAGGAGCAAGAAACTGTGAAAAAGTGGACAAGCTCCTCCAAGAACTTAGAAAAGATTTTTCAGGATCAAATATCTTGTGATGACAAATCTGGACTAGGCTTCGGAAAATATGACCTTGAACCTCCTTCTGACACCCATGCTCCTTTCTCTCTTCCCTCATTCTATGAATCCTCTGAAGAGAACTATGACAACTCTAAACCTTTGGACTCTTCTGATCCCTCTAAAGATCTCAAGTTTGGAATGTTCATCAAAGCTAAGAGCATTGATTCACCCAATGAGAGTGAGGAAACCCAAGACTCAAATGACCCTTCTAAACCTATTACTGAGCCTATGTGTTCCTTAAAAATAAATGAGCCCTCCTCTTCTGAACCCAAACCTTCCAAAGTTCCTAAGCCTTCTTCAAACAAAATCTCTTTCTCCAAAAAGGGAAAATCTGTTGCCAATCTTCCTCCCCAAAAGAAACTTCCCAAGAAAAACTCAAAGAAACCATCTTCTCTTCCAATCCCCAGAGTTGTGATGTTAAATAAGCTAAATTCCAAGACACCCTCTTCTATTCCTTCAACTGACTCTGGCAAAGGTATCTTGGGTCCTAAGCCTCTTGACTTTCCTCTAACCTCCAAGGCCATGAAAGTCAATGTGACCAGTCATCACAAGGAATCTGGTCAAAGCTCCAGAAAGGTTTTTACATATAGAAAATGCTATAACTGTGGTAATACCTCTCACCTTGCTAAGACTTGTCCTCTGGAGAGAATTGATAAAAATGCTTCCAAGGATACTTCTTCTCCTTCTAACTCAAAAGGACCCATCTCCAAATGGGTACCAAAGAACTGATTTTCTTGTGATTGCAGGGTCTAGGGCACCAACAAATCTGGTATCTCGACAGCGGGTGCTCAAGACATATGACCGGCAACATATCTCTCCTTGTTGACTTCGTGCCTACCAAAGGTCCTTCTGTCACCTTTGGTGATAACTCTAAAGGAAGGACTAAAGGATATGGAACACTCTCAAATGGTTCCATCACCTTTAATAAAGTAGCTTATGTTGAAGGCTTGATGCACAATCTCCTAAGCATAAGCCAACTGTGTGATCTGGGGTACAAGGTGATGTTTGAATTATCTTCATGCATCATTTTCAACGAAAAGATGGAAACTGTACTCTCTGGCTACCGCAAAGAAAATGTCTATGTCATAGACATGGGACATAGCTCATCCTTTGGAACAAACATCTGTTTTGTCTCTGAAAACTCTGCCAAAAGATGTTGGCTTTGGCACAAGCGTCTCTCTCACCTCAACTTCAAGACTTTGAATGTCCTTTCAAACCAAGAGCTTGTTACGGGCATGCCAAAGTTATCCTTTGTGAAAGAAAAGCTGTGTGCTGCATGTGAGAAAGGGAAACTCACAAAATCTTCCTTCAAGTCCAAGCAATGCTTCTCCATCACTCAGCCTCTTCAGATGCTCCACATGGATCTGTGTGGACCAGTCAGTACTCCAAGCCTTGGTGGTAGAAGGTACATTCTGGTTATTATTGATGAATTCACTCGTTACACTTGGGTATTTTTTCTCAGGTATAAAAGTGACACTACTGAAGAAATCATAAAGTTCATCAAAAAGTCTGAAGTGTTGAATGGGCAGCTGGTAAGATCTGTAAGAAGTGACAACGGAACAGAATTCAAGAACAGTATGTTGGATGACTTTTTCAATGAAAAAGGCATCTCTCAGAACTTCTCTGCCGTCAGAACTCCGCAACAGAACGGTGTAGTGGAGAGAAAGAACAGAACGCTATGTGAAGCTGCCCGATCCATGTTGAGTGAATCTCACCTCCCTACCTACTTTTGGGCCGAAGCAATCAACACTGCATGCTTCACCCAAAATAGGTCTATCATTGTAAAAAGACATAATAAGACTCCTTATGAAGTCTTTTATGGTAGAAAACCCAACATTGGTTTTCTTCATGTCTTTGGATGTGTCTGCTACATTCTCAATGATAGAGAAAATTTGGGAAAATTTGATCCCAAAGCTGACGAAGGAATCTTCGTGGGATATTCTCTCACTTCCAAAGCTTTTAGAGTCTACAACCTCCGAAGGAAGTGTATTGATGAATCCATCCATGTCAAGTTTGATGACCTCAAGATATCATCACTCTCTTGTGATGATGAAGAATTGAACAGATGGATATCCTCCTGTGTTGATGATAGTCCTCTTCCAACATCATCAGACATTCCCTACACAGTTCCCACTTCTCTCTACCAAAACAATGAACCCTCAACATCTCACAACCCCTCCTCTCATCAAGAAGATGATCCTCAGCCTACCCAACCTCAACATACACTCCAAATCATTCCAGTCTCCTCACCTATACAAGCTGGTCTTCCATCCATCTCTCCTCAAAATTTCCCTTCCAACTCTCCTCTACAAATCTCTTACCCTCCTCCTTTACCTCCTGCCCTCAAGTGGACAAAAGATCACCCCATTGATCAAATCATTGGTGATCAACAGGCTGGTGTACAGACTCGAAGAGGTGTTGGTAACATCTGTCTCTATGTTAACTTCCTTTCTCTCCTTGAACCAAAGAAAGTTGACGAAGCTCTAGCTGATCCATGTTGGATCACTGCCATGCAAGAAGAACTTTCTCAGTTCGAAAGGAACAAAGTCTGGAGATTGGTTCCTCGTCCTTCCAGAAAAACCATCATAGGAACCAAGTGGGTCTTTCGGAACAAAATGGATGAAGAAGGCACGGTGATCAGAAACAAGGCCCGACTGGTTGCACAAGGATATAGGCAAGAGGAAGGAATTGACTATGATGAAACATTTGCTCCAGTTGCCAGACTTGAAGCCATCAGAATCTTCCTTGCTCATGCTGCCTACAAGAACTCAGAGTTTTCCAGATGGATGTCAAGAGTGCCTTTCTGAATGGGGAGCTAGCTGAAGAAGTCTATGTGAAACAGCCCCCTGGCTTTGAAGATCCAGTCCATCCTGACTATGTGTACAGGTTAGACAAAGCTCTCTATGGTCTAAAGCAGGCTCCTCGTGCCTGGTATGACACTCTTGCTGACTTTCTCCTAAAGAACAAGTATACAAGAGGTAAAATTGACAACACTTTGTTCATCAAGCAAACCTCAGGTAATCTTATTCTTGTTCAAATTTATGTGGATGATATCATTTTTGGTGCCACTGATGAGTCACTGTGTGATGAGTTTGCCTCTCTCATGAAAAGCCAATATGAGATGAGTATGATGGGGGAGCTTACCTTTTTCTTAGGACTTCAAGTTAAACAATCTTCAGAAGGAATCTTTATAAATCAAAGCAAATACATACGTGATCTTCTGAAAAAGTTCAATTTTGAAAACTCCTCTCCCATGAAAACTCCTATGGCACCACCTTTGAAACTCCATGCTGATCCGGATGGTGTATCTGTGGATATCACCAGCTACCGAGGCATGATCGGCTCTCTTCTTTATCTTACTGCGAGTAGACCGGATATTATGTTTGCTACTTGCCTGTGTGCGCGTTACCAAGCCAATCCGAAGGAATCTCACTTGGCTGCGGTTAAACGCATTTTTCGGTATCTGAAAGGTACCATGAATCTGGGTCTTTGGTATCCCAAAGACTCAGGTTTTGATCTAATGGGGTATTCAGATTCTGATTTTGCAGGCTCTAAGATTGACAGAAAGAGCACCACTGGCAGCTGTCAACTCCTTGGTGGCAAGCTTGTTAGTTGGTCTAGCAAGAAGCAGCACTCAGTCTCAACCTCTACCGCTGAGGCTGAGTACGTAGCTGCTGGAAGTTGCTGTGCTCAAATCCTTTGGATGAAGAACCAACTGAGAGACTACAATCAACTGTACTCTCATATCCCGATTCTGTGTGACAACTCAAGTGCGATCGCAATCGCAAACAATCCGGTGCTGCACTCTCGTTCCAAGCACATCGACATCCGGTATCATTTCATCCGGGATCACATCTCCAAAGGTGACGTCGAACTCCATTTCATCCCTACCGACCTTCAACTGGCGGATCTCTTCACCAAGCCTCTTGACGAAGCTCGGTTCAAGTTTCTTATCGGCGAACTCGGTATGTTAAATGCCGATGTTTAGTTTTATTCTCAAAAAAAAAAAAAAATGAGAGAAAGAAAAGAAATCAAAAAAAAAAAAAAAAAAAAAAAAAAATGAGAGAAAGAAAAGAAATCATCAAAAAAAAAAATTGAGAGAAAGAAAAGAAATCAACAAAAAAAAAAAATGAGAGAAAGAAAAGCAATCAAAAAAAAAATGAGAGAAAGAAAAGAAATCATCAAAAAAAAAAAAAATTTGAGAGAAAGAAAAGAAATCAACGAAAACAAAAAAATGAGAGAAAGAAAAGAAATCAAAAAAAAAAAACAAAGTGTGTTTTCGGTAACTCTCTCTCTCTAAACCCTCTCTTTCGGCTCTCTCTCTCCTCCCTCCCCTCTCCCACCGAACCTTTCTCTCTTCCCTCCTCCCTTCGGCTTTCTCTCTTCCCTCCCTCTCTTCCCCCTAGCCGAACCCCCCCCCCCCCCTTCGGCCTCCCACACCCACCGAACCCCCCCCCCTTCGGCCTCCCACACCCACCGAACCCCCCCCCCTTCGGCCCTCCCTCTCCCTTCGGCCTCCCTCCCTTCGGCCCTCCCTCTCCCTTCGGCCTCCCCCCCTTCGGCCCTCCCTCTCCCTTCGGCCTCCCCCCCTTCGGCCCTCCCTCTCCCTTCGGCCTCCCCCCCTTCGGCCCTCCCTCTCCCTTCGGCCTCCCCCCCTTCGGCCCTCCCTCTCCCTTCGGCCTCCCTCCCTTCGGCCCTCCCTCTCCCTTCGGCCTCCCCCCCTTCGGCCCTCCCTCTCCCTTCGGCCTCCCTCCCTTCGGCCTCCCTCATCTTCGGTAACCCCTCCCCTCACACCCTCACCCACCGAAATCTCTCTCTCTTTCTCTCTAGCCCTCCCTAGCCAAAGACCCCTCTCTCTCTCTCACACACCCTCTCCCCACCGAATCCCCCACCCTCCCCCCCTTTTTTTTAATTTTTTTTTCTTTCCCTTTTTCCTTTCCCAAGATTTCTCACTCATACCCTCTTTTCTCCTTTTTCCTACACCTCCTACTCTCTCTTCATTCCTTCCAAATCCTTCCATAATCTCTTCCCTATCTTTCCTATTTCCCATATTTTCTCCATATATCCCATCAAATCCTCTCTTTTCTTCCTATCCCTATAATATCTTCCATATTTACCTCCCTTTTTCAAATTCAAATTCCCTTCCTTTCCTCTATAAATATTAACCCACTTTCATTTTTTTTACCATCCCTTCTACTTCTCTTCTCTCTTATTTTTCTCATGGCATCTTCCACCTCTCCTTCCTCCAAGGCTCCCAAGAAGAATATGCCCTCTACTCCTCCCACTTCTCTTGCGGATCTTGTCTTCAATCCATGCAACCATGTTGCACGATTGGAGTGTGACCCCAAGCATAAGGAATTTAATCCTATTTCTTCCTTTCTTCAAAAATCGCCTCTTCGGTTTGCGTTGACAAAAAAACCCGCCAAAAATGAGCAAAATGCTCATTGGGAATTTTTGGCTCACATGTGTTTACGATGCAACAACCAACAAAGTCTCCGCTTCCATTCTTTCGGAACCGACGTCTCCGGACATCACCTTCGGTGTCGAAGACGTTAGGCGGGCCCTTGCTCTTCCATCCTACGATTGTTATGACGCATTTCCTCTTGGCACCGAACATGATGAGGTGGTTGCGGCCTTGAACTATATTCATGGCGAAAATGATCGCGGTCGTGGCACTCTTCTCCGCCGGCATATGGGAGGTATCTGGAACTTCTTTTTCTCTCATATTATTTTTTGCCTGAGTAAGAAGACAAGTGGACATGATCAATGTCCATCCTACCTTACTCAACTAGCCCATGCTATCATGTTCCAGCGTAAAATCGATTACGCTCAGTATTTTTTTCACGAGTTGATCTCTGTCATTACACCGCCTAAGCGACCGCATGTTGCTTACCCGCGGTTCATATGGCTTATAATCAACAACTTACTTGCTGATGCAATTGAGGCGGACCATCGGGTCGTTTATGACTATCATTCCCCGCTTGTGACAAGACCCCTTCTCAAACGGGGTCCCTTGGCGACTGATAATCCTCTCCTTCCAGGTATGGTCTCCTTCATCAACTCTCCCGATCTACAGTGGGGAGATGCCAAGGACACTCCGGTGTCCAAAGGTCCCTCCTCTGTAGTGGACCCCTCTTCCCTCTCCCTAGTGACGCCTGCTAGCACTCACTCCTCACAGGCTACAGGCACCGCCGCACTTGCCCAAATGACCATACCACCGAAAGGACCTTCGGTGGTTGCTCAGGTCAACCTCCACACCTCAAAGCGGCGGCACTCTACCTCTTCCCCTCCCTCTTCTCCTAAAAGAAAGAGGAAGGTTTCTAGGGCCAACCCACATACTCCACCCACCGATTCTTCAAAATCGGTCGGTGTTGAAATTGTCCCATCCAGGCCCGGGGAATCTGCTACACCTACTGCCACCTCCTCTGTATCCTCTCCACAGGATGCATGTGAGACTTTCGGGGACCCTCACCTTCCCTCTTCCCCCTCCTCCTTCGGGGATGAGGATGACTTGGTCTTCTCCCCGGACCAAGGCTCTGACTTCTCACTGCACGGCCTATCACCCGACCATTTCATGGTCGACACTTTTGCACGACCCGGTGAGACTCTGGTCTTACCCAAGGCCAGTGTTGAGGGTATTTCACGGTATTTAGCTTACTTGCAACAGGGTCAAGACACGGTGACAACTCAAGCAGACCCTTCTACCTCCGCCTACCGCTCTCCTCCACATTCTCCAGAGAGCTCTTCTTCTCCTATGGCTACCTCCGCTGACGGTAGCTCCTCCGATGACTTATCTTTATCACCACAATCACCTGCTACCGATGCTCTCCTCCAGAGCAATACATACTACGAAGAACCGTCTCGGATTCTTCCTCTTCCTCATCATCCACCAACGCCTTCACGGTGTCAGGCATCAGCTGCGGCAGCGCGAGACACTCCTCCTGCTCCTGTCCTTCCCCCAGAAATCCTAGCCGATATTCAGGAAGCTAACAAACAGCATCGTCTCATTGGTGCTCAGTTTCGCGAACATCAGAACGTTCTGGGCTCCCTCGTGAAGGTTACTTGCGACAAGTTGTTATCTCTTGGGACCTCAGTTGCTGCTCTTCAAGCGGCCTCTGATGCTCGTGATGCGGAGGTCCAGCGTCTTCAGGCAGCCTCACAGGCTCACAGTGCCATTTCCACTCAGATTCTTCAGTCTCTTCTGTCTCTTCATCAGCGGTTGGACTCTTTATTGGTTACTCCCCCGACAGCCGCTGAGGGGGAGAAACAGCTAGTCTCTTCGGACATCGGCCGTCAGGGTTCCACTTCTGTTGTTTCTACTGATGCTCCAATTGAGGGGGAGCTACTTCCAGGACAAGGGATAGACAAAGGAAAGAAAAAGCTATCTGCTGATGAAGAGGCCATGCTTTCCCAACAACAAAAGGCTTCTGCTATAAAAGCCTTTGTTTGTGAAGCTGATCGACTAAAACTTCAACCTCCTTCTAAAGTTGACATCCAGCAAGTAGCTAAGCTTGATTCTGATGACATTCTATGGTACCGAAAATCTTTGATGGAACGAAAATTGAAATCTAAAATTGTTGAAGTAAAGTTTGGCACCTCCAAACGATCAGAGATAGATATCAGAATTGTCATCCGCAGAGAAGACGGCTCTCAGCAGGCTACCAAATTCTGCGACTTGGACGACTACGGACTTTCTGAATGGTATGAAATTTCTGAACTTTTATCCAAGTCCCTTAGTCGACACAAGCCTTCGGTCAAAAGGTCTCTGAACACTCTTCTGGAAAAAATGAAGAACATTGGCAAGAAGTACAAGCACTCTCATGATGAAGAAGTTCAAGTTGAGATTCTAAAGCAGATGTGTCTCTCCTCCCCTCCACAAATCTCTCATTCTGACAAACAACACATCTTCAAGGATCTCGCTGCCAAAGGAATGACTCCCAATTCTCAAAATCTGAATCTGAAGATACCAGGTGGTCCGTCCTTGGGTCCTGGCACTGTGACAGGGCGTCCATACAAAGGAGTCTATTTCTTGGATGAGACGGAAACTAAGAGATTCTTCAGACATGAAGAAATATCTATCGCTCACACCGAGTTTCTGGTAGCCATTCTCTCTCTTATCCCCGTTAATTCTCAAGCTGCATTTCTTCGACATGACATTATGGGTGAACTTCATAAAAGACAGAAGAAGGAATGAAGCAATGCTCTATCTTACCTATGTACTTGTAACTTTTGCTTTGTTAAGTCATATTTAATACAAGTGCATTTCTTTTATTTAGTTTGTACATATACACTTCATTCTTTTATTCTTTTGTAAATATCGGATATACTTATAAATCCTTATACAAAAAAAAAAAAATCTATGTGAAAAGAACCCAAAAAGAGTAAATATGGGTCAAAATGTATTTATTCAGTACACTCTTTGTTCTATTCTTTAGTATGGATGTCATCCTCAAATAGGGGGAGATTGTTGGGTCATCTGAAGATTTGAAGATGACCTCCTGATCTTCCATCTTATATCATCCTACTTAGAATATGTTTGAGGTTCTTTTAGCAGCTTGGTTTCTATACAAATGTTCGGTGAAGTCGAAGATCAACCGAAGAAGACAAAGAAGGAGAATATCTTTCAAAGCGGATTGAAGATAGACTCCTCAGCCTAAAGCCAAGTATGCCCACTTGATCAACACCATTGGCCAGGATGGTGCCGATCTCAGTCTTCAGGAGCCGAAGACATCTTCGGAAGCCGAAGATTTCTCAATCTTCCGAAGCCGAAGACTTCTTAGTCTTAGGAGCCGAAGACCTCTTAGGCTGAAAACCTCTTCGGCTAAAGACCTCTTCGGCCGAAGACGTCTTTGGCCGAAGACATCTTCGGAAGCCGAAGATTTCTCAATCTTCAGAAGCCGAAGACTTCTTAGTCTTAGGAGCCGAAGATCTCTCAGTCTTAGGAGCCGAAGACCTCTCAGTCTTCAGGAGCCCGAAGATCTCTTCGGCAACCAAAGACTTCTTAATCTTCAAGGCCTGAAGATTTCTCTCTTCACATTGTACTTTTCCGACAAAGTATATTTGTGATATCTTGCATTGACGTGGACCTCATTTGAAGATCAGATAAAGTAAGCTTTGTCTCCTACACCATTTTAAGGAAAGGTCTCTACCATCCTTCTGCAGGTCAACACTTCAAGCCAAAACACCTCAAGACAAAAAGTACATCCTGTACCTTGCTGAAGACCTGTGTCCATCCCTTGCTCAACAGGTGTCCCATGCATTTAATGCATAAGGCACTATAAATATGGAGGATGGTTCAACATGCAAGATCACCAGCTCTCAAGCATTCAAGCTCTCTAAGTGCACTGGCATTCTCTCTCTAAGAAGTTCTTATTGTTTTCTAAGTGTTTTACAATTGTTCTTCATTTCTCTTAGTGTAAGATTGTTTGAATAGATTTCATCTATTCTCTTCCGCAACAATCAAAAGTTTTCTATGTGTAATTCTTGATTTCAAATCAATAAGAATTAAAGTAAGTGAAAAACTGTGAGTATTGTATTCAACCCCCCCTTCTACAATACTTTTCTTCTTTACTATTTGCTATTTGGGACCAACATGCACATTTGGATGAGATGCACCGAGATAAGATGTACCGGATCAATTCTCTTCTAAAGCGCAATTCATGAGAAGGCATGACATTAAAAGTGATCAACGGTTCAAATCCAATTATCACGTTAACCTCAACTTCTCACACGATTATTCGCCATCATAGGTGTCTGGGTCAGAATGCGGTGGATCTCGACTAATCCCAAGGACCTTGAGAATAGTCAGGAAAATCCTCAGTGGCTTTATAAGACTCAAACCGATGACCTTTAAGTAGATTTTCAAAGGCCAAAGTCTTATTTTCAGTTAAGCTGACCTTATAAAAGGTTAGTTATATTTATTATTGATGATGTTGGGTTTTTGATCACTTGATTATTATGGTATGTTGATGCAAATGTAGTGGTCACAAGCCAAAAAGATTGACCAACTTTTCGAAGTGCAACTGTGATGCAATCAAGGTATTCAGGGAGAAGGTTTAACGAGACAAGGAGAGAGCAATTATTGTTTATCAAATGACTCAATGCTAAGGTTGTCCAAAGTTGAGAGAATGTGAGGGTTTAACCTTGCTTAAGGCTATTGAATGAGTAAAATTTTTGGGCTTTGAGAATGTAATACTTGAGTTGGTTTCCCAGGTGGTCAACGTGGCGTCAAGGAAGAACGAGAGAGACATCATAGAGTTTGGTATCATGCAACAGCAACACTGTGGGATTTTGCTACAGTCCAACCCTTCCTTCCGGCTCCGGTTTGTAAGGAGAAAAAGGAACGGTGTTGCGGATAAGCTTGTCAGGCAATCAGAGTTCTTTGACCATCCATAGGTATATGATCTCCAACATAGTTAGTCGAATATTTATTTGATTTTTGTAATACTTTTGATACATTATTGAAATTTTGCTTTATTTCAAAATAAAGAAGTAAAGAAATTAAATATAAATAATTTTAATTTACTTTTAAACTATCAATTTTGTTGCGGTTAGTATCAAAATGACTATAAAAACTAATTATTTAACTTTTTATAAAATAATCATAATAAAAAATGGGTTATTTCAAGTTGCAATAATTAATAATCATTTTTTTGTATCTTGAACTTACAAGTTAGCGGTAATACTTATTTTCATTTGCATTTTTTGTTGACATATTTAAGAGAATATGATACTTTAGAATGTTTCGTGGGAAGTAACACCCACTTTTCGAAGTTAAATCACTTATGCGTATTTGATGTATCATTTGTAGTGATCAATTTACCATTTTGTTGATATGGTTTTTTTCAATAAGTTATGATGGAGTGTCATCGTTAATTTTTATATCTAACGGAATTGAGTGAGATTACTTGTAAAACTTCATTGGGCCATGGCCTTAAAAAAAACTTATCTAAGTAAAATAGTCGCTTAACAAAATAGAGCAAGACAAGTTGTTTGAACATTCCAAATCATGGTGCAAATCTTATATGCATTAAACTCTTCATTTCCATTGTGTATTTTGTGAATTACTAATTAAGAGTATTTAGATCTTTTGAAAAAGGAAAACCATCAATAATCAAAGAGAAATCGTATAAAAACATATTCACCATCGTACGTTGTTCCTACATATATTTATTGATTCTCATATTATTTTATCAAATTTAATTCTATAAATACGAATAAATAAATAGACACTAAGGGGGCATTTGGTTCGCAAAATGGAATGTGATAGAATTAGAATCCATTGAAAGAATTTGACTTTGAAGTAATTTGAATGAAATTTGACCACGCACTCGGTTGGTGGAATTGAATGGAATTCAATTTTTTCACTTTAGACAATAAATGATGAATTTCTTGATTTGTGGGATTCAATGAAATTCAAGGGATTTCATCATGATCAATATGTGAACCAAAGAAAAGAATTGGAATTTGGTCAAAGGATAATTCAAAATCCATGAACCAAACACCCCATAAAATTTCATTTTGAAATTAATACAACATTCAATCACCATTATGAAGAAAGAAGACACGTTTTAACTTTCATATGGAAGTATAATAATAGTGGTTGCTTTATTAACACTTGATAGATATTCACAACTCTTTTTTGATAAAAGGAAAACGTATTATACCAGTTTAAATTGATGTGTTATGTTCGTATTTACTTTGACAATAATGTTACCTTATTGTTCTTATAAAGAAATTATATTTAGCTCTTTATAGCTTTAATTACAGGGGTTAAATATGTAATATTGATAAGTGTTTTGATGGTCATGTTAAGAGGAGGTTGTTTTTTTATGTATTTTTCTTTAGTAGAACTCTTCTATAAGTGATAATATGACATCAATGAAATGCCTCGAACATGATACAAAGACCAAATAGAAAGAAATAAAAGCAAAACAACATTTGATAGACGTCTTTTTCGTGCATCATTTGAAGCAGACACTTTTCACTCCCTATCATGCTTAAGAGACATTTCTTTTACAATAAAAAACTTGGACGATAATATCTTCTTTTCCTAAGTTTCTATATTTGACCAAGAGTGCAAATGAACCACACATTTTTCCTGTAATGGAGTGAAGAGATGGGGCAAAAGCAAAAAATCACATTTGAGAGATTGTGAAGTCAGGTGCCGTTTGGTTTTTAAGAGGTGTTGGATCTGAAGTCTGATTTCACTTATGATTATTTAGAGGTGGTGTTAAGGTCTAAAATATGAATCCATAAAACTGTATGTTTTTGTAAACTGACAATAATATGTATAGTTGTCTATTTTATCCCTAAAAAATTCAACTTAAATATGTCAATTGAAGTGAGCATTAATGATCGAAGGACGAACGGAAAAAAGAAGCAAAAGAATAATGTTTGCAAATTTACGAGGCCGTGGAGTTTCAACTTTCAATCATATCTCACACACTGAATCACCGATTTAAGCGAGTTGGAATGCCAACACACAGATCTACAATCTTCGTGTTTTGCATTTTGCAAATCCGTGGTGCATCTGAGCTAAAACCAACGTTGAAATTAAAAAAATTGTGTTGTATGGAAATAAGAGATAGAGCTACCAATTTTTTGTCTAGACCATATTAACATATAAGAGACTCTGAAAATAAAAATAAAAACAAATAGGTCTTAGTCTCCACGGTCATGGACCCGTATCCATCTTCTAAATTGTTTTTGAAAGATGGTAATCGTACTCTTATGAGTCAATTGGTTTTTATCAAAATACGTGAATCTTCAACCCATATTCATATTTAAAAGTTGTCTCGTGTCTTGATTATGTGATGCTCCAGATTTCAATCATCATAAAAGATAATTCTACTGAAAGAAGTATGCTATAACTATAAAAGAAGACCGAAAACATGATAAAAGATTCAACTGAAGCCTAAAGGCTAAAACTTATCAAAGTGTGCAATGCAAGAATCCAATAATGATCATAACTTAGTTGGAATGTTATCAGATATTATCCGAAAAAAATTATTAAAAATACATATATCCACTTAAAAAAAACCAGGCACAAAAAAAACAATATGCATATGGACAAGTCTCGACTTATCGAGTTGTCCCCTCCATGTGCTAAAATATAGTACATGGATAGATTATAAAGGCCCGTAACCATTAATATAATGTAACGATATTTTTATTTTATTTATTTTTTGAATATTAGTTATATTATTGATTTTTAAAACAAAAAATCTTGATTATTGGTAGTATCATACTAAATATTCAAACTTGGTTGTAGAGGTGTTCAAAACACCGACCAACCTGACCAACCCAATTCAAAAAAACCCGAAAAAAGCAACCTGAGGTAACCCGACATATAATTGATATAAAATTAGGACAACCCGAATCTAATGGGTTAGACCCAAGGTAACCCAACCAACCCTATAACCTGATAAAAGTTTTAGCGACTTCTCTAAAATTATTTGTATTTCTATTTAATATGTATAAGTTACCAAAACAACTCGACAATAATGAGCAATGAAACTCATAAGAAGACATTATTGGAAAGCTATATGTAATACGTAAATATTTGATGAACTATATATATTTGAGTTGAAAATTTTTAAACCGTCAACATTGAGTTGGATTGTTCAAATGTCTTCAATTCGACCAACCCAACCTGTGAACACCTCTACTTGGTTGGTACATAGTATTGAAAGTAACATACTATAGTACCGGCTTAATTAGATATTTATTAGTTTTTATATTTTTTTATGTATTGAATATTAAATATTTTACTCTCACTTAAAATTTGAACAAAATAACAAAAGTTTTTTTATTGTAACTTGAAGTTAGTATAAAATCAATACCAAAATGTATCAACCAAAAAAAAGTTGACACCACTTAAATTGATTGGTACATAATATTAGGAAGAAAAAAAAAACTTGGTATCGTGTCAATTCCTATCCTAATAAAAATATATAAACATTTAGGCTGTGTTTGCCAAACTAGTTGATACGCTAGCTGATAAACTAGCTTTTCAAAACGTTATAATGAATAGTTTTTCAATAAGCTAGCTTATATGCTAGTTTACGTCATTCTTAAACATCACCAATAAATGAAATGAAATACTGTAAACTGCAACTTTCATATCGTTGCTAAATCGTGCACTCATCGCCACGTCCCAACTCCCACGCATTCTGCTTCATTTATTCCTATAACTTGGAAGCATCTCTCTCTACGTCATTCTCTTTGTAAATTTATATATCATCAATCGTTCCAAATTTTGAAGATTTACTTATCTATAAACTTTACTAACTTGATTGTTGAGGTATAAATGGAATGCAAGATGAGAAACGGTGACGTTTGTTCATCGACGTCGGAGGAGGTTGCCGGAGGCGAAGATGTTTTCAGATGTACTCAATCGGATGTTTCCTCCGCCGATCATCTCGTCGTTATGGTCAATGGAATCCTTGGGAGGTCAGACATATATATATGGATTGGTTTCTATCGTCTAATTTACGCTTCACATGTTTGGATTTTACAAAATTGTGAATTTCGAGACATTTATTTGCGATTTTCAAAATTTGATTTGAAAAGGTTTGGGGTTTTTAGCGGTTGGCTTATCTGTTAGGCTAAGAAGATTGGAGTTTTATATTGGTATCATGAAAAAGCGATTTTATAGGTGGACTTGTTTATTTGCATTATCTGTTTTTTTAATGGATTCAAGTCAGCAGGTTTATTGGATTCCATGATACTATGCTATCATTAACTATTTCCCAATGCGGATGCAAAGTAGATTTATTATCACCATTAATCAATCCCAACGACGCCATGGACATGGAACACCTCCATGTCTCATAATTTTTAGCTCTGTTACTGTTAGTTTATCTGAAATTAGAACAAATCTAGGAAGGTCATTCTTATTTAAGCAGAGTGGATGAAGATCAATTCAAAAGAGCATTAGTCTCACTAGAATTAGGTATGTTTAACATATGATTAAATTGTTAGAAAAATTAGAGGGATTGAAAGAAAAGATGCATTAGAACTTGTAAATGATCACTTTCCTTAGGATATTATTAGCCCCCATTATCAAGGTTGTTTGGGTTATGGCTAATACACCCCAGGAATAATCTAATCAAAAAAATATGTTTAACAACAAAAGCATATTCTCTCAAGAACACTTCTGCAGAATTTCATGAAAATAAATGAGAGAATTAAGAGATGAAAATATGGAATTATAACAGATATATATAGGTTTTGGCATATAACTGATTTGGATAAGGTTAACTACCTTCAAACTTTATCCACAATCAAATTATAACAGAAAACCTGTCAAAACAGTCAGAAAAAAACGTCCACAGTGTTCTGGGCGACTTTCTGGCGGGTTAAGTCGCACAGACACTTGTTTATGCACATCAGTAGCCTATGAAACCCACATTACACACTGTCGACGAGCACTAAAAATCTGATTTTCTGGAGCGTTATATGTAAGTGTAAAATCCACCCAACAAGGCCAAATTCTTCTTAGTTCATTTGATCTCTTAAGTAACTCTACAAGTTGTTTAAGAATTATAAATTAAGGGGTTGTTTACTTATCTCTTACCACCTCTTACCCGAGAAGAGGTTCTTACCAAGGTAAGAGGCAAGGTGTTTACTAAAATCAAAAACCACCTCTGACCATGATTTAGTGCTGCCCGTACCTCTGACTAAAGTAAGAGACAGGATGGATGCTTACCAGAGTCAGCAATTGTTTTTTTCATGTTTATCCTCCGTCAATCTGCAACTGCCCTCTCCAAAACCTACCATCAGCTTGTTTTATTTCTTTTATTGTAAAGAATACCCTAACCCTCAACCTATTATGTTGGCACCTCCTACCAAGGGTAAGAGAGAGAATTTCAACCATTTCCATGCCCACATCAGAGCTCTAGAGGATTTTCCCCATGAATACATATTTTACGGCAAGAATTTTAAAAGGTAAGGAAGAAGCCAAAATTGAGAAAAGTATACACTCATACTTCTCTAAGGACACATAGAAGTACAAGTGTCAGAATTGTTAGATGTTAATACATAAAAGTAAATGACAAATAAACACAAAACCCATCACTTTGACCAATATGCATTTCTAATATTCGTTGGATATTGTGGCATAATTAGATTCAATATATCGTTCAATTATTTGCAATATGTAGAAATATTTTTGTGGTTATATAAAAAAGTAGGATACGAATTTAAAATTTGAAGTTAATTAAATAATTATCATAGGTAAGAAAAATAAATGAAAAATATATGCAAATAACAATTTCTAGTTAGCACTTAATTTAGACGGATGAGTATAATAGTCATTTTTATTTTGTCAAACTTAACGTTAAAATGGTTGGTAAACAATCATTTCTAGTCAGCACTTACTTGAATCAGAGCTCTTACCTTAGTCAGACCTCTTACCCCAACAAACACTTACCCAATAATTTTGGTAAACAACCCCTAAGAGTTTATCATTCTTCCAATGTGGGACAAGTGATAAGCCTAAAATGCATATATATATATATATATAGTTCATCAAATCAAGTAAGATTCCACTATTCTTTCTATGTGGGACAAATCTCACTATGAAGACTATATATATAACATAAATCCTAATTATATCAAAAATTGAGCAAAAGCAACAGGTTTGCCAGGAAAAAAGAGCCCCAAGAAGCAATCAAAAGCCTGTAATTCCTTAGATTTGAATGATATTAATTCAACATAACTGAAAGATGATCTTCATTCAAAATAACCAAAGATTCATAAAATTCGAACACCAAAAAGATGAAGGAAGACTGAAATATTAGTAATAATGAAAAGAAACTTCTAATCTGATATGATATCATGAATTTTAACTTGTTTTATTGAATAAAATGCTATGTAGATGATAACATACAAAGAGAGAGATATTTGAGTGATAAAATGCCAAAAGGAAGTAGAGATTAGCCATGATTCACATTGGAAGTATAGTGTGGGAATGGGGGCTGTTATTTGCACCCCTTATAGGTAGGTAGGGTACAATTAAAAAGTTAAAAAATGCTAAAAAATATCATTAAATCACCTAGGAATTAGGAAAGATATCATTTCATTCTCTCTCTCTTTTGTTTTTTTTATTTTTTATTTATTAATAAGTAATAATATTAATTAGTATAAGTAATTATTATTTTATTTATATTATATATATATATATTTTAAATAATTAAACTAAAAAACAATGACTTGTTATTTATAAAAAAAATAATATATCATTTATTTTACAGTTTTACAAATTCCATGAATTGAATAAAAACTTTAAAAACTTAAATAGTAACCAAAAATTTTCATTTTGATCTATATTCTCATATAACATACCATCGATTTTTTTGCAACTTGAGAAATCAATAAAAAAAACTCATCATCTTTTTCAACTTTAAAACTTCAAGATTAATCAATCAATTATTATTTTAAGTTTTTGAATATTCAAAAATAATCCATCATTGTTTTATGAACTTTTAAAAAAATCAAATAATAATTCATCAATTTTTTACCAAAATTTCGAATATAAATTAATTTATGTTGTATCATCTTTTATTTATAGAAAAAAATATACTTGTAATAAGAAATATAAAAAAGGTATTGTTGTATAATAATGATAATTATAATATAAAATAGTTTCCTTTTAGTCATTTTTTATATTTGTATTTTTTTTAAACATATTTTTTTATCTTAAATATTAATACAAATAAATAAAACTAAATAAATAAATAAATGATAAAACTAAATATAAATTAAAAAAATATCTAACATAATATTAATTATAGTTTCACAATAATAATAATAATAATAAGAGTAAACTACAATTTTGGTCCCTGTAGTTTACCAAAAAATACGAAAATGGTCCCTGAACTTCAATAAGTACATATTTCATCCCTGAGGTTTCGATTTTGCTATATATATACACACAGTCACATATATATACACACTCACACACATATATATACACACAGTCACATATATATACACACTCACACACATAATATACATATACCCAGAGAGAGAGATGGTGAGTGTGGAGGGACGATAGAGAATGTGGTTCACAGGGAGGGACGATAGAGGTGGTGGTGGTCATGTGGAGGTGCAGCGGTGCTCGGTGGGAAAGGGTTTAGGTGATCGTCGGAGGTGGTGAGTGTATGTCGTCGGATGAGGGATATAGAGGTGGTTGCCGGAGATGTGGGAGTTAGTTGGTGTGGTCGCCGGAGATGGGGATATGGAGGTGGTCGCCTGTATGTGTTCGTATATATATATATATATATACAATGTATAATATATAATATATATAAATATAATATTAATACTAATATAAATTAGACTAAATTACAATTTGATCCCTTAAGTTCAAGCAAAATTATAAAACTTATCCTTGTGTAATAAAAAGACGAAAATACCTTTGACTTAACGGAGAAATCTAATGGAGCTAACGCCAAAGGGACTATTTTCATAGCAAAATCGAAAACTCAGGGATGAAATCTGCACTTATTGAAGTTCAGGGACCACTTTCGTATTTTTTGGTAAACCATAGGGACCAAAATTGTAATTTACTCTAAAAATAAAAAGCTTGATTAAATGAAAGAAAGGTAATAATAATAAAATATAAAAAATAATTAAAACACAAATAAGTCCTTAAACAATTCAAAATACATTAAATAAATCCTTGGACTTTTGGAAACCTGTTAAATACATTCTTATTAGTTAAAAATGTAACTTGCAACCTAAATAACAGGTAAACTACAAATTGAAAAAACAAAAACAAAAAATATATCACCGACTTTATCATCCTACAAATAAAAAAATGGATAAATTAATTAAAATAGTCAATCTCATCAACCAAATACATTTTAAAGCATTTTTCAAAGTCTCTTCTTAACATAGTCAAAGTTTAGGCATAATTTTTTTTGCCTTAAGAATTGTTTTTGGCAACAAAAAAAAACATCTTTATAATTTGTTATTTAATTTACTTTATATATTCTATTTTTCTTTTTCATTTTAACTCTTTTATTATATTAACACACGTAATCGTATATTAAATGAAATACAAAAAAATACGTTTTTTTTACAAATTATACCATTATAATTTTCTTGTCAATACTTTTAAAATGATCCTATTATTAACTTTTTTTATTTAATCTCATATTATTAAATATCATAAATACGTACGAATTATATTTAATACTTACACATTCAATCTTTTATGGTTACTTATTTAATAATATAAGATTAATCTGTAACTATAATAGTATAAAGTGTAAGTATTAAAAATAATTAATATATTAAAAATAATTAATATATATTTAGGATATTGAATAGTATAAGATTAAATTCAAAAACAATCTTAAGTTCAATTTGAATGTATTAACGAAACGATTATTGTAATTTGTAAGAAAAAAACTAGTTTTTTTGATATATTTTAGGGAATTTAATTAAAATACCAAAACATCAAAAATCAGTATCCAAAATGCCCGAAATCTTAAAGTTTTTGCTAAAATACCCAACAATCTCGTGTTTTTGGGTCGTGTAAATGGGAAAACGCAGGGTTCTGTTTGTTTTGTCCTTGTATCCAACGAAACACGGGGAAAGCACGGGGTGAAGCAATTTTGGTCCGCGTATGGGGACAAAACACGGGGTTACCCCGCGTTTTAATTGTGTAACGCGGGGTTAGGCCTCTTCACAAACACATGGTTGGAACAATTAAAACGCGGGGTTAAACTTTTTTACATAAATATCTTATAATATAGTGTATATATATACATTGAATAAATAGGAAGAGGGGGGGGGGCAGAAATGGTGGAATTCTATTGCAAACCATTTGCATTTCCAATTTATTTATTATTTTGTAAATAAAATAATTAGTGGAAGTTAAAACGTGTAAGAACCCCCAACCCCGCGTTACACAATTAAAACGCAGGGTAACCCCGTGTTTTGTCCCCATACGCGGACCAAAATCGTTTCACCCCGTGGTTTCCCCGTGTTTCGTTGGATACACAGACAAAAAAACAGAACCCCGTGTTTTCCCATTTACACGGCCCAAAAACACAAGGTTGTTGGGTATTTTGGCAAAAACTTCAAGATTTTGGGTATTTTGGGTACTGATTTTTGATGTTTGGGTATTTTAATTAAATTCTCTATATTTTAGTTAATATATGATTATGTATGTTAATATAATAAAATATAAAATAAAAAAATAATGGATATAAAATAAATTAAATAACTAATTATAATTTTATAAGGATGCACAGTGTAAATTTGTAGGTGACATTTTTTTAAATTTGTAGTTTTACCTGCTATATAGGTTGCAAGTTACATTTTTAAGTAATAAGGATGTATTCAACAGGTTACCAAAAGTTCAAGGATTTATTTAACAGGTTTTGAAATGTCCAATGACTTATTTGTTCCAAAAAATTGTCCAGGGACTTAATCATTCCAAACACTAAAGTCCATTGGGTTTTTTTGAACTTTTCCCTAAATTTAAATATGATTATGCAATGATTGAATTATGATGAATAATAGCTAGGAAGGGGTGTCTTTAACACATAGGGAGGGGTGCAAATATCCCTGCCCTGTGGGAATATACCAAAAGAAGTGGGCCTAAGAAGTGCATGAAAGTCCTTTCATGTCTAAGAACCAGAGGGTGTTCACCTCTTGATGTTTTCCTTTATGATTTGTTCCTTTTAATTAGCGTGCCCAACTGTTTGGAGTAGAAGGCCATATAAAACTATGTTTTATGATTTTTCTAATAATTATTATATCGTTTAGCAGTTCTGCGGATTGGAAGTTTGCTGCTGAGCAGTTTGTTAACACAATTCCAGATAAAGTATTGGTTCACCGTAAGGATTTTCTATTGGTATATCATTTTAACAGCACCTGAATGTCATGCTCTCTTATTTTCACTTCTGTGTGTTGCTGTCTTTATGCACAGCCCTGCCACTATTTCTTCTCTTGGTGGCACTTTATGTGATCTTTTATGTCTTACATGGATAGAAAAATATATTTGTAAGGTGCTTGTAATCTCAAAGTTGTGGGCTATCAATAACTTCCACCATGTTTTAAGTTGTGGGCCAGTCTGTTGCTTTGGGCTCGGGGCTTTACGTTCTACACTTACTTTTTTGTTTACATTATTGACGTATTGTTACTGTAAAAGCATGTTCATTTATTTGAACATCTGGTGAAAAATGAAAAGAAAATCATGGAAATAGTTAATAGGGTGCTAAGATTCATATTTTAAGTTCATCTGCAAGAGATAGCATCATCCCACAAGTGTTAGCTACCAAGAAAGTAGCTTTATCCCACAAGGTACATATTGTTATTATTACGTCTTCTATACATTTTTTTTCTTGGAATTGAGGAATCTCCCTGTATGTGGAGACTTGGCACCAATTTGTAATGTAGAGACGTTCGGAATATTTGATATGTAAGTATGTAACTATTGTCCGGTAGAGCATTGGATATGACTCACCAGCAACAACTTGTCGGAATTATGAGATGGAAAATGCTGCAGTCGATGTACAATACTTTGGTGTTGATCCTAGTGCATAGTTCAACAAAATGTTGTAATCTTTCGTACTAATGGGACACACACTTGGAGACTAATCAGGATTGAATTGATTGCTAAACGTTAATATGAAACATGGTTCACGTTACCCAATCATAGTTGTTGAAAACATGAAATAGCTGCGGACACTTTGCAGCTAGTAGTGGCTCTATGTTATAGATAATATCTTTTAGAAGGAATGTTTTAATCTGATACAAGTAGAATGTGATTAACCACATGACTGTCGTGACATGAGTTGCTGCTTATCCAATGTAGGCAGCGAAAGGAATGCAGCTATACAAACATTAGATGGTGTGGATGTAATGGGTGAGCGATTGTCACTGGAGGTTGGTTTCTCAATTATGCATGTTCTCTTGTTTTGGTGATTATTGGGTATGTGTTCAAATTGCATCCATCATACATACACTTTGTTTTGACATCAGGTCCTTGAAGTTATAAAGCAAAAGCCAAATCTTCATAAGATCTCCTTTGTTGCGCATTCTGTGGGAGGTTTGGTGGCAAGATTTGCAATTGGGAAATTGTATAGACCTCCTAAATTTTTTTTGGAGGGTTTATCAGTTGAAAACTCCGAAGAATCGATGGCCACAATAGGTGGTCTGGTTCCAATGAACTTTATTACTGTTGCAACACCTCATCTTGGTTCAAGGGGCAACAAGCAGGTAATTTCTGTCCTTCAAGAATCTCAAGAAGCATGTAGTGAATTTTCAAATCATATTTCATATACATTTAGGTAAAGATGTGTTAGTTTCCAGGTGGTGATATCTCGAAAAGGTTGTGGTTCATTGCATATCCTTCATACGATCTAATCGCTCGATTTGCAGGTGCCCTTTCTTTTTGGTGTATCTGTCTTAGAAAAGGCTGCTGTTCTTGTTATTCATTGGATATTTAGAAGAACTGGCCGTCATCTTTTCCTCACGGATGATGACGAAGGAAAGCCTCCCCTGCTTAAACGCATGTTGGAAGATTTCGGTGATTGCCATTTCATGTCAGAATGATTAATCATAGAGTTTTTGGATTCTGATATCCTTTCTACAATATGGTTGTTGACATTTCAAACTTTGCAGGTCAGCACTCCGCTCATTTCATCGTCGGGTGGCATATTCAAACGTTGGCTGTGACCGTATCCTTTTCTATTTTGTTGATTATTTTAAAATAATTTAGTACAATGTTACACAATGCATCAAATGTCCTTGTTTTTTTTCCCTACGAATATAATTAGACATCGTTGGCTGGAGAACATCATCAATTAGGCGTAACACGGAACTGCCAAAGGTACATCATTATCTTGAATGATGCTATGATCTTTCATACCAATTCAATGTTCATACTTAAAATATCCTTTGTTTTGCAGTGGGAGGATTCTGTAAATGAGAAATATCCTCATATTGTACATGAAGAACTCTGCAAGGCATATGATCGCGAGCATGATTTCACCAATGATGACATTATATTTGATTCGGAAGGTTTGTAACTATGATTAATGACATTTTTGACGTATTTCAGTTTTCGTTTTAACATAGTTCTTCTTTAATACATGTTTATATGGGTGTAGAGGAACTGGTGACCGGTCTTTCTCGCGTATCATGGGAAAAAGTGGATGTCAGTTTTCATAATAGTAAACTGAGGTTTGCTGCTCATAGTGTTATTCAGGTATTCATGAGATTTCACAATGTCTTTCGTTTGATAATTTATCATGTTACGAAGAGGCTCTGCATATTATTTAGTCCATTACATAGATTTCGTTCTTGAGTTGGATGTAGGTGAAAGATAATTACCTGCATACAGATGGTGTAGATGTTATTCAACATATGATCGACCATTTTTGCTTTTAAAAGTCCCATCACCCATTCAATATCATCCTAAAGCAGAGGGTGTTGTGAAGGTAAAGAAAGCATCATATGTGAAGTAAAGTTTATTCACATTCAAGACAACAACTACAAATTCATCTGTTTGCAGTTGGATTATGCAAATCATGTATTTAATTTCCCAGGAAGGTGCAGTCTGTATAATGTTTTCACTTTTCAAGTAATTTATTCATCTGTGAATTTGGGTGGAGCATTTTGAATGTATTGTTTCTAGTTCATCCAAATTTGGATGGACTTGTAGAAGTTTGTGATTCTTGTTGTTAAAGTCCTACATCGGCTATACTACGATCATTCTCTTTGAAAAATGGCTCTATAGAAGATTAATATGGGTTTCCATATATTCTTATATGGTATCAGACCAAAGGTATACCACTCTAACAACTCGATACTCTAGAGGGGTGTTCATCCAAACCGCCAAATTGCCCACACCGCAAAGTGCGGTTTAGAACTTTTGCGGTGCAATTTGCGGTTTGTGTTTTTACCAAACCGCACTATGCGGTGCGGTTTGCGGTTTTGAGTTACCAAACCGCGATTCAAACTGCACCGCATATTTTGTATAGTTTTATTTTATAATTTTATTTATAACATATATACATAGATAGAGGATAATTTAGTGTTTATATGTAATAAATTTTGGACTTCTTGTTTTGGCCCAAAGTTCTATTATCCCATATGCCTTATTTAGTTCAAAATAAAATTTTATTACTACTTTGACTATTTTTAATTATATATGTATATGGAAATAGGATGTATTAAAAATATTTATTTTTTTTACGGTTACTTTCTCGTTGATTTTATAATGTATTTTTGAACTTATAATTTTTGGATTTTAGACATAAAGTTGTGCGATAGGGACAAACCGTGCTAAACTACGCCACATTTTAACCTCATATTTGTTGGATTTTAGGCATAAAGTGCGATAGGGACAAACCGCATAAACCGCACCGCAAAAGGTTTATGCGCCCTAGAATAATTTGTATCTGTCTAGTCTACAAAGTCTAGTATTTGTTGTAGGGGCGTAATAAAAGCTCTTCAGAAGATTAATTTGGGGTTCCAAATGCACTGAAGTCAACATCCACACTTCACTTGAATGAAACAATAATGCCAAAGCTAAACTTGATTGTTTGCATTTTTATAGAGATAATCTCAAAATTAAAAAAAAAAAAATATTGTTGTATATATTTTACAACAAAAAATCTGTTATCTTAAAATATAAACATGTTTTGACTTTCTATATAATTTATTTATTTAAAATATTCAGTTATTAGTGAACATATGAAATTCATCTAAATTGTGACAAAATGAAATAGTCTTGTGTAACAAAGGGACATGTTACCAAAAGGGTGTTAGCCTAATGGTAAGGCATGTGGACTAGCTAGTAGCGGTCTCATGTTCGAACCCTGGGGGACGCATCCTGGAGGTACGGGGGCTTCGACCCCGGGCTGCATGCTTTAGCAGTTGGGCTTCGGCCCATATTGCCAGGGATTAGTCTGGGTCCAATGTGGTCTGGGATACCCTCTCAAAAAAAAAAAAAAAAAAAAAAAAACAAAGGGACATGTTATTGGGGTTTAGCTTTTCATGAAACATCATGATACATCCATTATTCAAAATGCCTAAACATGATTTTCTATTAAAAGAAACGTTGTGGAAATTAATATAAATAACCGTTTTATCCAACAGTTTATCTCCTAACCAACTTTCTTCCATATTCACCAAAAAATCCATACCTCCGCAAGTGCCCTTATCGCAACTTGCGGAGGGGCATTTTTCTTAAAAAACTCAATTCAAGTGCCACTCAAGTTTCAAACTTGTGGATGAGGCATTTCGCTTGCGGAGGTGCCACTCCTCTCAAGTTTTCATTTTCGGAAAATGAGTCATGGATAAACAAGCCACGTTATTTTATTAATGGACATGTGGATCATAGTTTCGACCCATTAACTCTCGGATCAGTGTTGCATCACTAACATATCTATAACAGATAATCCATTCTATATTTATATTTGACTTATTTAGATAGTTGACGGAATAGATAACTACCCAACAAGTTGTTTACGATGCCCATCCATCATTTGCAGCTGTCTTCTCGTCATCGATGGTTCGATATCAAGATCATATCCATTTTGTTTGTTGCAACTAATTGATTGATTCGAGTGAACCCCATCCATCACCCACTTGGTTTTACCAAGTTTCATGCTTTATGTACAACCATTAATCCACACCCACTTGACATAATGGTCCCGGTCCCGGTCCCTTAATTTAAAACGTACGTTTTAATTAATAATTTTGGTTCGTTGTTGAGGTACGTAACAAGTGGCATTTTAGTTGTTTCCGAATTCAGGTTCATGAATTTGCCCAATTATTTGTTTTTGTAATTTAGCAACAAGTGGTATTTGTAATGATCGTAAAAACACAAACTTGACAACATTTAGTATTGTGGGGGCTATTTTTTTGAAAGCAATGTTTGTTTCCATTTTCATTGCGTGTATCTTTCCAATTACGAAAACGCTAAATACATAACTATTATTTGTTAAATGCACATCTATTTATTAATATAATTTTTATACATATTGACGTCAAAACATATTTTTAACATTTTCAATGTATAATTTGTACCGATTCTTCTATAAATAGATGTGTGGACAGCGACACCCGAAGGAAATATCGTTGGTTTAATGATTTATTTTTTCAGCCATTTGACGGTGTTTGCATTTTACTTGATATTTAAGCTAACGATAGAGAAATTCTAATATGACAACAATATGTTTTCGAATAAAATGTTTTTAAGCATAGTATTTGTAATAACAACAATAAAATGGGTTTGAATCCAGGTGTTGTCAAAGCCCTTCTAGTCATGGAAGTTCACCTACGATGACTTCAGACTATTCATGGTTATCTGGGGGATTAGTTGATATGCGTAAACTAACTCGGAAACCCACAGGTAACCGAAAAATAACGAAACTTCACGGTGTTACTCAATTTTTAATTGTTAATTAGATTACAACAAAGCCATGTCTACATGTGGTTAAAAAATTCATTTACTTTAAAAAATAAGAATTGCACTTAATTTTATTTTATTTTAAAGAAAATATATCAACTTTAAAAAAAAAAATATACCAACTTTACCTATTAAATCAGTTTTCAGCCTACATGAATGTAAAAGACGAAATTGGAGACAATAAAATTACGATATGACTTGTTAATCAACGTAATCAATTTCTCAGTATAATTGACAACTTGACATGTATGCATGTTATCAAATGTTACAACATCAATATTTGGTCAAAATGAAAACAAAATAAGAAGAACTGAAACTTTGTTAAATCCATCGAGACAAAAATATTTCGTTACATTAAATATAAATTAATTAAATGTTGTTGCATTTTGCCATTTTCAAAAAGATTACGAAGTCGACTTTTCATGACCAGATGTTACATAATGTGATTTACATTTTGTTTTGAAAAAATATAATACGTTCTAATCATGTTGTATGAAAAATAATTTTTCATCAATGCAGGTTTATATGGTGTTGATTTCATATATTACATGCACACATTGTATTTTCCTATAATATATCACGTCTAATATTATTGTTCATTAAGGATTGGGTTCCGGTGGGAAGTTGAGTTAACGTTGAGAAGTGTGAGAAATGGTTATCAACCGTTGGATGAGAAATGAACGCACATTAGAATGAGATGCACCGAGATGCACCAGATCAATTCCATTCTAAGCCACAATTCATGGGAGGACTTGAGATAAAACAGAGACTATAACAGTTCTGATCCATTTTTCACGTTTTTCACTGTTAATTCAACTTCTCACACGATCCTTCGCATGTTCATTAATATGTCATGTATGTTAGTTTTGCGTTAAAACATTTTTATTTAGGGAAATTGCATTTAAAAAGGAAGATTTACATTATTATTATTATTATTTTAAACATATATATATATATATATATATATATATATATATATATATCAAGGTTCTAAATGGCGTAAGGCGTGGCATGGCGGCGAGGCCAAGCCTCAAGCCTTAGGAGCCACGGCGAAGCCATGGTGTTTTCAAGGCGTGACTTATGACGTCAAATTTCTAATTCATTTCTAATATTATATTTAAAAACGTATGTTTTGTGCTGAGTCAATAGTAATAAGCAAATTAAATTAAATTATATATTAAAAAATTGCAAATAAGACATGAAAAACGTAAAGAAAAATATAATATTTCATTACGATAATTATGCATTAGGCCATGGCGTGCCATGACATTAACGTGGTGTGACACACAAGCCTTGGTGTCATGGCGCGTCGTGGCGGCTGTGTGACAAGTTTTTTAGAACATTGATATATATATATATATATAGATATAGATATATACACACACACACGGTTGAAAATATATATTATTTGAAAACTCCTTGTTTAAGAGATGCAATTTTAAAAAGTAAACTTGGGAATTGGGATCACGTGAGACCAGTCTATTTTCGTGAGACCATATTTTTTCACTTGAAACTTAATAGTAAGACATTGTGGAGGTAAAAACCTTCACAGCAAAACACTATGAAGGTTCAGATTTTTTTTACCTTCACAGTGTTTTGCTGTGAAGTTTCAAATGTAAAATTATGGTCTAACGGGTTTCACGTGAACCCAACCCTTAAAAAATATTTGAAGATCTATAGACATTTAAAAAAAATTATTGGAGCAAAACGTGTATTTCCCGGACACGCAAACCGGCCCACACAGGCTGCCAATTCCCAATGTGAGGGGCATACCTGACTCACTCAGCGGCAAGGCGATTGCGAGGGGGCCTGGGATCGAACCCGAGACCAACGGCCTATTGGAGCAAACATCTCCTCGCCGCTTAAAAAATTATGTTTCACAAAATACATTTTCTTAAATAATAAATCATCAAATTAACAGTTTTTAAATTATTAAACAAGAATTTTGAAAATATAATTCTCAAAATAATAATTAAATGAAACTACACAATTTCTACATAACACACCTTATTTCTCATGATGTTAAGTTTCATATGCATCTTTACAAAGAAAATGTCCAAGAAAAAGTATGTTTGCTTTCTTTCTTCCCCCATTTGCCTTTTTATTTATGTCTTGTTTGTTTGTCATTCCAGAAAATGCCAAAATTTTGAATTTTAATTTTGTTTTTTGGCAATTAAAAACTCATCATACAACCAACAAGTGTTGTATAGTCTTTTGGTGTATGATTTATATCATCATTAATATTATTTTGCACAAGATGTTGAATTTTAAACTTGAGACCATTCTGCTTACATACACATCATCAATTGTTTGTTAGTCGTGCACGACTCATGCTTGTCTGATCTTTTGAAAAATAAAAGGTCGCCATAGGGAAAATAAATATCTAAGTGAAGAGACATGTAGAAAGCGACTCATTTTCGTGCCAGCCAAGGACACAAGAGAAATATTATAATATCATACCAATCAGATTTTTTTTTAACATTACTGTGAAACTTTTTATTTCTTGTGTCTATTCCATGCAAATAAGATCGTTTATATGCCATTTTCCTTTGATACAAACAAAGACTTTTGGTCCAACAAAAACTAACATGTGTTATATGTCTCTACGTTTTGTGTAGGGTCACTATTTTTATGTTGAATCTGAAGACACAAATAACACAAGTTTCCCACTTCTACCCAATATGGCTCAAGATGCATAATCAAATACAAAAAATTCAAGTGTCTATATTGGATCACTGTGTATATATATATATAGGGGTTGTTTTATTTGCAACCCATAAAAAGGTTGCAAACCTTGCAACCCACATCTTAACCGTCGGATTCATGATCGGCGGTTACAATAGATATGGGGCCCAAGGAAAACCTCAAAAAAATGAAAAAATGAAGAACACTCTGGTAGTCATTCATCTGAACGGTATACACTTGTGCATACAAGTAATTTATAACATGCACACGTGCATATGCACAAGTGCATAATATGCACAAGTGCATAAAAACCAAAAAACTAATTAATTACTTGTATGCACAAATGGATATCGTCCAGATGGAAGGCTACCAGAGTGTTCTTCAGTTTTTCGTTTTTTTGAGGTTTTCCCCTGAACCTGACCCTATATATATATAGGGAGAGGTTCATTTGAGAAATGGTAAATATATGAGAAATAGAGAAGTAATCTTAGTCATTCATCTGGTCAACATTTGCGGCTTTGACCGCGAAGCACCGGATAATTCCTTGTGTGGTCTATAGAAGGTAGAGGGGTAATTTCGTAAAATACACGGGATGAATTCATATATGAATCTGTTAATTAGTTCAACTGATTCATATATGAATCTTTGTGATTCATACAGATTCATATATGAATCTTTGTGATTAATACAGATTCATATATGAATCACAAAGGTTCATATATGAATCTGTTAGTTAGTTCAACTGATTCATATATGAATCAGTTAAAATAGTTCAGTTGTGAATTGCACTGGTTCATATATGAACATATAGTTCATATGTGAATTATACATGTTCATATGTGAACACAACCCGTGTGTTTTGTAAAATTTACGAAATTGTCCTTCTATTTTTGGGATAGCCGCAACTTTTGACCGGTCAAAGCCGCAATATTTGACTAGTCAAATTCGATCTTGACCATATGAATGGCTAGAATTACTTCTCTATTTCTTATATATTTACCATTTCTCAAATGAACCAAACACTATAACTATATATATATATATATATATATAGGGAGAGGTTCATTTGAGAAATGGTAAATATATGGGAAATAGAGAAGTAATCTTAGTCATTCATCAGGTCAACATTTGCGGCTTTGACCGCGAAGCACCGGATAATTCCTTGTGTGGTCTATAGAAGGTAGAGGGGTAATTTCGTAAAATACACGGGATGGGTTCATATATGAATCTGTATGAATCACAAAGATTCATATATGAATCTGTTAATTAGTTCAACTGATTCATACATGAATCTTTGTGATTCACAAAGGTTCATACATGAATCACAAAGGTTCATATATGAATTTGTTAGTTAGTTCAACTGATTCATATATGAATCAGTTAAAAGAGTTCAGTTGTGAATTGCACTGGTTCATATATGAACATATAGTTCATATGTGAATTATACATGTTCATATATGAACACAGCCCGTGTGTTTTGTAAAATTTACGAAATTGTCCTTCTATTTTTGGGATAGCCGCAACTTTTGACCAGTCAAAGCCGCAACTTTTGACCGGTCAAAGCCGCAATATTTGACTAGTCAAATCCGATCTTGACCATATGAATGGCTAGGATTACTTCTCTATTTCTCATATATTTACCATTTCTCAAATGAACCAAACACTATATATATATATATATATATATATATATATATAGGAAAGTCAGGATAAACATTAACAATATGATTGAAATATATATAAATATATCAATATAAGTCACTGTTTTTATGTTGAATCTGAAGACACAAATAACACAAGTTTCCCACTTCTACCCAATATGGATCAAGATGCATAATCAAATACAAAAATTTCAAGTGTATATATTGGATCACTGTCAATATATATAGAGAGAGAGGGCCCTTCTTTTGTTAACCCTCCATTTAGTGTTAACTTTTTTAGACCAATAGAAAATTAAGATAATTTCTTTGTTTTAGTAGTAGGAGGTCGAATTGTGTAAGGGTAGTTTAGGGTTTTTAATATTTTAATTATTTTAGGTATATTTAGTTTCCTAATATCACGTCTAGGTTTTTTAATGTTTTAATTATTTTATGTATATTTAGGTGCCGTTTGTTTTTTAAGAGGTCTAAAGTCTAAAGTCTTATTTTAGTTATGATTAATAAGAGGTGGTGTATAAAAATGTCTGAACGATTCAGACTTAAGAGCCATTAAGAGGTTTTAAAAAAAAAAAAAAAACCCTTAGTTTCCTAATATCATGTCTGGATATTTTTGGTAGTTGTTAGTATAATTGTTTTTTAAGATTAATGTTAACCTTCATCTTCTTCTCTCTTAATCGTATCTTATGTGACATAGTTTTAGTCTTACTCAAACCAACAGTCTTATGCTAGTGTTTTGCATATACAATATTCACCTTAATGATGTTCATATATGCAACTTTTTGGTGTTTCATATATGCACATGAAATGAACAAGTTCATATGATCAGATGTGTATATATGAACATGTTAGATTTATACATATGTGCATATACGAGCATGTTAGATTTATACATATGTGCATATATGAACATGTTAGATATGCATATGTTCATATATGATCATGTTAGGGTTATGCATTTGTTCATGTATGATCATATTAACCTTACACATATGTGCATGTATGAACATGTTTCAAACTGTATCAAAACCCGATTATGAACAAATGAACACATGTATCATAATCAGAAACATTTTTTCAATTTTTTGAAACCTTCCTATTTCTTCGAGACGTGAAATAGGAAACCTTCCTATTTCTTCAAGACGTGAAATATGGGTGTGATATAGTTTTCTTTTTTCAATTTTTTGATTTTACTACTTTACCCTTCTTCATATATGAAATCCTCCTTGTTCACCTATTTTATTTAAAAAACTGATTTAATATGAGTTTTTGATTAACAAGATGAACGGTCCTGATGGGTTAACAAGGTTATACTAAAACCTTGAAGAATACCCTATATATATATATTATATATATATATATATATTATATATATATAGTAATGTCAGGATAAACATTAACAATATGCTTGAAATATAAATAAATATATCAATATAAGTCCACATAAAGTTATAAAATATTAGTTCTTATTAAAATTGATAAAAAAAAAAGAGCAATTTTCCTAGAAGTTCTTGATATTTCAAAGATATTATAGGAAGGAAAATTAAGCCGTCTTTTTCACAACAAACTCTTGGAAAATGAAAGAAGAGAAAAACAACGCCCTATCGTTTGATAAAATCCAATTTTATGATGTGTCTATTGAATGAATGTGCTTAAGTTCTATGATATGTAGGAAGTAGGGGTGTACGCGGGTTGGGTTGGGCGGTTTTTGACATTTTTACAACCCAACCCAATTACGGCGGTTTGAAAATTCTCAACCCAACCCAACCCATTTAAAAGTATAACCCAACCCAACCCAACCCTTGCGGGTTGGCGGGTTATAAATATTCATAAAGTTGACGATTGAAAGACTATAAATAAATGCTAAAATTGTAGCCAAAAAAGTTATTAGTTATTACAAATGTTCGAGGATCTACATCCCCATTTCTTAGACGTGTTTGATTCATTTCCATTGCTCGTATACATAGGAAATATGATATAAAAATACAAAGTTAAAGCCTATAAAAAGAACATATGATATTTCTCTACGCAATAAAAATCAAACTTTAAAAACATCAATGCAATGAAAACAAAATTACATGGTTCCAACTTCTATTTTAAAACATACTCCTTATATTCATTTATGTTTATACTTCTAATTTGAAATATATTGTTCGAAACATACTTCATATGTTTATTTATGCAATGAAAACAACAACGCCGGTCTAGTTGTTTCTAGTTGTTTAAGTGTACTCGTGCATTCGTGCTTATTGATACATATCGATCGACCTAGTTGAATTAATTCGGGCCTTGACGTAGTTGGATTAATTTTGGGATTTGGGCTGTAAATTTGACTAATATTTGTATATATAATTTGGGTTTTTAATTTGACTAATATATGTATATATTTTTTGGGTTGTGAATTATTATGGTTGTAAATATTATATATATATATATATATATATATATATATATAAATTTATCGAAATAATATATATTAGCGGCGGGTTGGCGGGTTGGGTTAGGTTGAGTTATGCTAACCCAATTTCAACCCTCTTAAATAGCGGGTTGGCGGTTTGGTGGGTTGGGTTTAATTGGGTTGTTAGCGGGTTGGGTTGGACGGGTTTCACGGGTTGAGGATTTCTTGTACACCCCTAGTAGAAAGTGGCCCATTTTGGAGATGACAAAAATAGCCTGTGGAAAAAACAACCAATTTTTTAAATATTATATGTTAAATGATACTCATGTCGACCTTTATCAGATATAATTTAATTTTGAACCATTCAAAATAAAATCAGAGTGATTTAATAAAAGTTGTCATCTGAAAAGTAACTTGAGCAAACAATTTGGGTTACGACGTACTGGTTAAGCTTAGAGGATGTAGTGGAAAATCTCATCTATCCTAGGTTCAAATCCAGACGCTGCCAAAGCCTTGTGGCCATGGAGATTTACTTGCGATGACTCCAAGCCATTTGTGGTCGCCAGGAAGAATAGTCGGTGCGCGTAACCTGACCCCGAAACCCTCGATTACCCAAAAAAAGAAAATGGTAACTTGAGCATGGACCAAACATTATCGATTTAGATTCATTTGATCTAAAAACCCACCAATTTACTTTGGAAATTAAGACATGAAACAATTTATTTCAGGATGGATTAAATGCATCTTTATATATTGCTAAATGTACATCTACCTACTAATTTCCTTATCACACAACATTAATATTGTTTTTTACATTCCAAGTGTATAATTTGATATGATTCTGAAACAAACGGGTGCATATAACATTATCCTTTATCTATACGGATGTGTGTCATCATCATGCTCTCACGGTTCAGAAATATCAATGAAACCCGTCTTTCAAAGATGATTACCGACAATCTTAATCAACCCCACATGAAACCCGTCTTTCAAAGACACCAACGTGAGGAGCACTTTTGGCTCACTCAACGGCTGAACCTAGCGAAGGGCCAAGGATAAAACTCGGGACTTGTCTTGTATTTGAGCAAAGTGGTCTCATCCCTTTACCAACTATTGAACACTTGTTCAAGTTTCATATTGACAATTGCAAGTTTTTCTAACTGTTATTTTCGTGATTTTATAAAATTAGTTGTCGTATTATATAAATTAATCTGAATATTTACAGTTATAAAAGAATTTAACATTTTTAAAAAGCTTGTAGAGAAGAATTATTAATATTATAAAACCTACTGTATGTAAACCGTAATTGATTCACGCATCACTATGTATCAGGCTATAAATTTAGGCTATGTTTGAAAAACTAGCTGATAAAAAAATCACGTTTGCCAAAAACTAGCTGACAAATGTAAAATGACTAAAAATGATATGTTTAAAAATTATTCAAATTTAACATTATATAATTAAACAAATAATGTTTAACATTACTCCATTCTAAGGGTATATTTGGAAGAAAAAAAATGAAAAGCTCCTCAAGTTGGTAAAACGCTAATAAGAGTGTTTATCAATAAATTAATTTATGTCCATCTAAATGTGTCTCAGAAAAATAAGCTACTTTTTGATTTTAAACCAAACAATGCTATTAAAAATAATTAATGAGGATTCTTGTTTTTGACGATAGATTTGTCCGTTAGGATACCCCCTTGTTTGGTAACACGTATCTAGATATTATTATTAATTTATTATTATATTTCTTACTTTCTAAAACTGTATTTATCCCTTACTATTCACATTAAATAATAAAAGCACAATGATCAAAAAACATATTCCTTAATTATTTAAAAGGCTATTTTTCCAATAAATAAATTGAAAGTAAATACCATGTGGTGCTTAAAACTTAATAATTTATCATATCCTTGATTCGTCACAGTAGGTGAATTCTTCAACAATACATTTATTTTTAAATTTAAATCGCCATATTTTATAGGGAATTTAATTAAAATGTCTGTATTTCACCAAAATCCCCAAAAACTTTTAATTTTTGCCGAAATATCTAATTATCCCGGGATTTTTACCCATCGTGGGGTTAGCACTGGATTGGTTTTAGAGGGGTTAACCCCATGATTTTGTTTAATTTCACGGGGTTGTATAAAAAAATTTGGATGGAGGCCGGGATATTAGGATGGATTGTTTAATTTCGCCGGGAAATCTTTGATTTTAATATATATATTTACATTTTATAACCCTATAATTATTTATTTTGTTTACTTTATATCTTTTACTTTTCTATTTTTCATTTTACACTCTCATCATATTAACACATATAACTCTATATTAACTAAAATACGTTAAAAAAATATGTTTTCATTTTAACAAGTTACACAATTATTATAGTCTCTTCGATACTTTCAAAATGAACCAAATATTGAATATTTTTAGATTTAATTATTTTATTATATATCATATATACTACATAAATAATATTTTTGAATATCTTTAAATCACTACCAAAAATCATGTAAAACTATCAAATAAGGTGTGACTCTCATTAAGCATATTAAGCTGCTAACAAACATGTCTTAAATCGGGTCAATCATTTCTGTTGTAGCAATTTGGGTATAAAAAACGAACAAACATATTCATACGTTTCAATAGTAGCAAATGAAAAATATCTTTATTAGTAAAATGGTAAAAAGAAAAATAACATAATTTATGAATAACTTCACAAAGAAAACAACAAAAGAAACAAAAAAAAAGTCAACAAACAGTTAAGTCCATTGAGCAATGGGAGTTCGACACTTGACAAAATAAAATTCAAAAAAATGGTCCTTAAACTTATCCATTGAAAAAAAGTCTCAATATTATGATAACTAATATTTAGGTTTATTAATACTTAATTAGTATAATTTTTATGTAGTATATATAACATATAATAATATAATTAAATTAAAAAATATACAATATTGGGTTCATTTCGAAGGTATCGAAAAGACGATTATAATGGTATAACTTGTTAAAAGTAAAACGTATTTTTTAATGTATTTTAGTTAATATACGATTTTATTTGTTAATATGATGAAAGTGTAAAATGAAAAATAAAAAAAATAAAAGTATAAAATAACAAACTAATTAATTATAAAGGTATAAAAAATATATATATATATATATATATATATATTAAAATCAAAGATTTCCCTGCGAAATTAAACAATCCATCCCCAATATCTCGTCCTCCATCCAAATTTTTTTTATACAATCCCACGAAATTAAACAAAATCACGGGGTTAACCCCTCTAAAACCAATTCAGTTAGCCCTGCGATGGATAAAAATCTCGGGGTAAAATCCTGGGGTAATTGGGTATTTCGGCAAAAATTAGGAGATTTTGGACATTTTGATAAGATATAATTGAAATACAGACAAGGGTTGTGGTGTGGTGGTAAAGGCTTGGAGAGTTCATAGCGCTCAACCCGGGTTCGAGACCCACTAGCAGCACTTGTGGCCACTGAGGATAAACTCAGGGCTACACGCTTTAGCAGCTGGGCCAAAGGCCCTAATTGTCTGGGATTAGTCTGGGCCATAGGCCCAGGATACCCTTTCCAAAAAAAGTCTTACGTATTCGAATACGTAACTCTTTATGTCTTTATATTGAATGAATATGTATAATTTGTAATTCAAAAGCAAACAATTATGGCTTTTAATATATAGAGATGTATATTCATTAAATAAATTATTTTACTTTACAAGATTCATTTATTTATTTTATCACTTATTTTTAATACATAACTAATGATTAAAAACATTTAAAATAATTATATTATTATCATAAAAGAAATTTTAAATGAGAACAATAACTATTTAAAAAAAATAACAAAAAAACAACATATAACTAATCATATGTGATTTTACATTAATCCGAGAAAAAATGAACATGATCTAAAGTCGAGTGATTCATATAGGAATTTCACATATCCGAGAGAAAATGAACATGATCTAAAGTCGAGTGATTCATATAGGAATTTGTATGTAATTAGCTATTCTCCTGTTTCTTAAATAAATGACGTGTTCGTATGAACTCAACTCTAAAATCATAATAGTACAAATTTAAAAAGTTGCAACTTGCAAGTGAAATAAATAAACAATGTTTTTTTTCATTTTAATTCGGAATTATGCTGACATGGAAAATAGATTTATTAGATTTTTATAATAAAAAATAGAAGAAATACATGGAAACTGTTTCTCTAATCTCTCATATGTACAAACTACACAACTCGCTATTTTCTTTTTCTTTTTCCTAAAAAAGATGGCGGTTGGATAATACTAAACGGCACAGTGCTAACAACCGTTTGTCTCTCCCAGATTTAGTAAACACCGTTAAAACCTCTTAGTTTAGACTTTAGATGACCATACATCCTGACGAAAAGCCAACAGTTGGATAAGGTGATAACGGAGGCACCTCGAATATCCCCTTTCCGTTACCGTCACCCTCACCACAATCCCAAACCGCCGTCCAGTTTGACGGCGTTAACGGCCCAACAGCAGCTTCACTCATTTTAACGCCAGACGACTCCGCCGTCTCCGTTTCTTTCTTCAATTCTTTCCCACTTTCTCTCTCCTCCACGTCAGCCTCCCGCACCGCCCTTTTACGGCCGTTACTTTTCACCATCGGCTGCTCCGCCGCTTCTTTCAAATTCCCGACTTCCAGCGGGAAATTCAATATCGCCTTGCTGCCGCGAAGCTTAAACGCCGCCCTGTCGTACGCCTTCGCCGCCTCCACGGCGGTGTCGAACGTCCCAAGCCAAACCCTAGTTCCTTTCCTATTCGGATCACGTATCTCCGCCGCGAACTTCCCCCACGGACGCTGCCGGACTCCTCTGTAATGCTTCTTCTCCTCAAAACCCGCCACCGCTACCTCCGCCGCTTTCTCGATCACCGGCGGCGGAAACGGAATCGATATGTTCAGACACGGCTTTTTCCGTTCATTAAAACAACTACCATTACCATTACTACTCTGTTTCCATGAATTAAAGCTGAGCATCGATTCAGGTATAACATTAAATTCAAACTGTTCATCAGAAACAGAGTTGCTGATAGTTTCAAAAACAGGGGATGAAGAAGAAGAAGAGGGGGAATTATTGGATGAAATTTGGTGGAAAAGGAAATCGGAGTTATGGGTGTTGTTGGAATCGTTATCGGAAATAGCGGAGTAAGTTTGAAGGAAAGATAGATCGTCGATAAGAAGGTGTTGACGGATGAGGTCTAGAGCTGAAGATTCATCAGGTGACGCCATTGTTGAACTGAAGTGAAGAGGTTAAAGAGAAATTTAGAAAAATGGAATGAAAGAGAGAAATGGTTGAGTGGAAAAGGTGGAGTGAAGGGAGTATATATATAATGGAATAATTGGATAGAATTTAAAAAGAAATGAAAGAGGATAGAGACAGCCAAATTGAGGAGGAGGGAGAGAGGGAGGTTCGACGATGAAGAGAGGAAGCATCGGTGAGTTTGTGACCATGACGCAAAATCAAAAGACTTGCTTTATAATTTTTTATTCTTTTACCTTTTTGGTCCCTAAACTTTACAAGTTACAGTTATAGCCGTAAATGAACCCAACGTTCAATGAACCGTTTCTGAAATGTTTTGTGGTTTATTTAAATAAACGAACATGAACATTTTTTTTTTCGTTTAATTAAATGAACGAACATGAACAATTGTCTACTTCGTTCATTTATGTTCGTGAACGTTCGTTCATTTATGTTTTTTTACATATATAAATATATTTATATATTATGACATTAATATGTAAAATCATTAATTAAATTAATTTTTAAGATTTCCTTTCTTTATAACTCCTAAGTTTACCCAATTTTTCATTTTGTAATATTATTATTTGCGAATAAAATAATGAATAGCGGTGGTTGTTTTTTTGTTCATTTACCAGTTAGTTTATCAGTTATAAGCTAGCTTATCATATAGTTTTCAAACATAGCCTTAGGGGTTGTTTACCAAATTTTCCATTAAGTCCTGTATGGATAAATGTGTATGTCTGGATAAATTTGTCCGTCTGGATAAATTGATGTTGTTGTTTACTTTTTTATCTGAATTAACAGTCTGAATAACATAAATGACCAATTTACCCCTGAATATGAATTTTATGTTGTTTTATAAATTGTTGTTTATTTTTTAAGCCATATATTCATAAATTCATTGGTATAATTCAAAAATCAAACAAAAATTCATTAAGTACTTAAACTTCCAAGTTCAAACATAATGTAGACAAGTTCAAACAAAAAGTAGCAAGTATGAAACAAGTATGAAATCGACATTGTAGAAATCATGGTTACAAAAATCTACATTGCAGAAATGTCGAGAAGCTATTGAGAAAAACAAGTATGGAACAAAAATCGACTGAAAAAACAAGTAAGGAACAACAATCGACTGAAGAAAACAAGTATGGAACAACAATCGACTTAAGATATAAGTATAGAACAATAATCGACTGAAGAAACAAGTATGGAACAACAATCGACTTAAGATATAAGTATAGAACAATAATCGACTGAAGAAACAAGTATGGAACAACAATCGAGTATGGAGAAGAAACAAGTATCGAACAATCAGTAAAATCATTACCTTTGGAGAAATCGACCAAAGGAAATTATTGTCTAGGGTTGAAATCGAACCAACAGTGAATTGAAATAGTGTAATCGAACCAGCAATGAACTCGAAGCAGTAAAATCGAACGAGCGGTGAAGGTGAAATAGAAATCGAACAAGTAGTAAACGTGAAATCGAGCACCTAGGTTTTTATTGCGTGATTTAAGAGTAGGAAGGTAGGCATGTCTTTATTTTTAAAGGGTATAAATGTCAAAGATGTATCTTAATGGGAACAACACATCTTTCCCCTACTTAGTGATTAAGCCGGAAATGTCTGCGCGAATAAACCGGTTTTGTCATTAAGCCCCAAGTAAACACTCCAAACGTCTGCGCGAATAAGCCGGTTTTTTCATTAAGCTCATTAAGCCCCAAGTAAACACCCCCTTAGATTATCTCTTAGTACCAAATACAGTTGATTGGATGTCCGATACCGTCGGGGAGGTGTGCGTGCGTGTGTGCATGTGTTCGGGGTTGTCGTTCGTTGGTTCGATGCCGCTATGTCTTTCAAAAAAAATACAGTTGATTGGTATATGTATATAAAATTTTGTATAGCAATTATAATTAATTGGTATACACAGTAGTAGAGAAAGAAAAAACTTGGTACATTATATATAAATATGATATATGAACATCTTATTTAATCTTTAAATAAAATATACTTAAATAAGCGGTATTTATTTGTAAGATTACATTTAAAATAATATTTAGAAGTCATGACCAAAACTAACCTAATTGTTCTATAAAAAATCTATGCAAATATTAGTTCTCAAGAGTAAACGTTATGAAGGTTGGGGAGTGAATGTGTAATAAGTTTATAGTTGGAGGTATGAAAAGAAAATTGTTTGTAGGGTCATGCAGTAAATGAAGATGACTGCGCGGGTGATGGCTGTGTTGTCGTCTATTTAAATCTCCACCTTTTTACTTCCTTCCGGGTTCCTTCCGTACGCCCCCATAAATCTCCTTTTACAATACACTTTTATCAACTTGTACATAGTGCAATACAAGTTGTACATCGTTTTTACTATGTTAGTATGATACCATCCAGGAAGTTACTTTATATTTGTGGCTACATCGTAACATACAACAGTAAAAAGAAGGATAGTAAATAGAAATTACCCTACGCCAAAAAGAAAAAGAGAAAATTATGGTTGTATGGATATCCAATGACACCCTCTTAAATCCGTCAATGATACCTTCTCCTCCCCCCTCTTTCCCAAAACAAAAATCAAGAAAAGTTCACCTATGAATACAATGATGGTTTGACCGTGATTCCGTGAGCGGACGACTAATCACTAATGACCATCAAACGTCAATTGGAAAAGTGTTTATCGGGCCATTTACTATATCGGATGAGTATGACAACGACCGATAATCATACATGTTAAGTGAAAGTTGTGACTTTTACCCGGTTAAAGTTTACCGGCTAATAGACGTTTACCAACCATTTTACATTGTCATATTAATAACCGTGAATCTTACACTGTAAATAAGTGAGGGTACTTCCCTTACCTTGTTACATATTTAACGTTGGTAAATGGATCCTGTTTGGGTAAAAAATAACCAAGGTCCTTTGTCGTACGTCTTTAGATTATAAACAGTCCATTAGCCCATAGTCGCACGACCAGAGAAATAATTGACGTCCTTCCTTTGAGTGACTTCGACCAGACTATCAAGACCCGTCCACGATGGCTGTCGTACGACATTATTTCAGGTACTAATTTGCAACATAGTTTATATTATATTTAATGCATGATTTCAGGGACGTTTATGATGAGAGATCATAACGGAAGACGTTACCAATAACAACGGATATAACGGATGCTATCATCAATATCAAATGGTTACTTTATTAAAGATATGCATTCAAGACTTGCTAACGGACAATTGGAGTATAAATATGAAGATTGAATTTCACATTCGGACATCTGATTCTCAGACTTTACAAGCTCACGAATTACGTTCTTAAGCTCATTCAATCTCTCCTGAAGTTGATAAAGCCTTTGTTGATTGTCGTACGACGCACGATCAAAGTCTAATTATACACGACGCACGACCGACTTTACTTTATTGTACTGTTTTACATTACATTTCACTTGTAACACTTGTTAACGAGGACGACGTCCCTGATTGACGTCCATAGTGCACGACGACTCATACTCGTCCGCGGTTTTTACCCATTTTAGAGGTTTTCCGCGTCATCAATTCCCTTGTCTAATTTATTTCACTTTAATTACTGTCGTGCGATTATTAAAGTTACTTTCTTTGGTTGGATCAAACTCCACATTTACCTTAAATTTTCCTTGGGAGATTTTTTGGCATAAACAGATCCTTAAACAATAACACGTCTTGAACTATATAAAAGCTTTGTTAAGAAACAAATACTTAAATAGGTTCTAAGAATCAACTCGTTGAACAAATCTAAGGGGCCGTTTACCAAACGTTTACTCGGGTAAGTGCTTACCAAGTCACATTACCTTACCGGATGGATATGACAAGGACCAAAAATCTTACCCGATAAGAGCCAAGGCAAGGACCGGGAGTCTTACCTGGTAAGAAATGGCGAAAAATCTTACCACAGTTAGCGTTTACCAGAAAATTTGTTGCATACTATACCGTTTTGATGGACTATAGTATTGAACTTTACTGGTAAGTGCTTATCCAAGTAAGCGTTTAGTAAACGACCACTAATTGTGTAATGATGACTGTAGAACGAACTAGACGAACCTCAACCTCCTACTTAATGAAGATTAACATAAACTGATTGGATCGGATTGGATCAGATTTTTGAATATTTTCTGAATTTATAAGATATGAAGTATTAAATATATATTGACCAAACATAAGTCAAGAAAGATCGGCCATTAAGTGTTGGTTCAGGTCACGTGATGGTGAGTTTGTGTCACGTTGACCATAAACCATATGTAGCTCTCTTTCCTAAGTGTGGAATTCATCTTGTGACTTGTCCTTTTCAACCCTGAACTCTTGGTGTTTTCCTTTTCCTGAGCACATTAAATACTAATTTGTGACAATATGAGAAATTTTATTAGATTATTATCTAAAAGAGTCAGAAGGAAAAAGGTCGAATATATATATATATATAAAATAAATTGTTTAAATCTAGTCGATGTGAAATTTTAATACCACCTCTCAAACAAAGCTTAGATAGACACATATTGTTCTAGAGTGTTGAGAGATGGGTAGAAGGGTGATGGGGACAGACGAGTAGCAATTTTTCCAGAGTCTTGACTCCCTATAGGGGTAGACCTTCACTCTGATGACATATGAGAATGCGGGACCCATTATATTACTTTACAAAAGAGTAAGTTGATGTTTGGTTCAGAGCCTCTGACCTCCTAAGAGGCCAGGGGTTCAAACCTCAACAAAGGTGAGGAAGGTGTGTGAGTTTATTTGTTGCATTTGTCGTATATAAATATTATATACTTCAAAATTTTTGTTAACTAGACACATCTATGGTATAAAAATGTGTAAGAAAAAAATGTACGTCTAACAGTGGAAAACCATCAAGTATGTTTCGGAATTATCTTAATTTATATATTTATACAGACATTGATACAATTATTTTTGTCTTGGAGTGCTCCAAAGGGAGGCCACTTTGGCCAACGAGCCTAGAGGGTTATGATTCCTTGATAAGATGTTTTGTTAAATCTAATGATTAGCTTAAAATTGCAAACGAAAATCACATGTGTAAGAATTTTAGTTAATTAGACACATCTATGGTGTAAAAACGTGTAAGAAAAAATGTACGTCTAATAGAGGAAAACCATTGAGTATGTTTCAAAATTATCTTAATTTATATAGTTCTATAGATATTGATACAATTATTTTTGTCTTGAGTGCTCCGAAAGGAGGACACTTGGCCAACGATCCTAGAGGGTTATGATTTCTAGATAAGATGTTCTGTTAAAAGGGGTAAAGAAATACCTCTGACATAAAATCAATATTTTGTCTTAGAAAAAAAAAACCATAAGCATGAAAAATATAAATATTGTGAAATGATAAAGACTTTTTGTTGTTTTCTACGCTATAAACTAGCTAGTAGATCTATTTAAAAATGTATTGAATGAAGTGCTAGAGCACTTTCAATCGATTTATAATGTCTACACGATAAAATAGCAACAGAAAAAATCTGAAAAAAATAAATAAATTCAATTACGAGAAATTCTTATTACATACCAAACTTGTTTATAAAATGACAATTTTCAATATGCACGCACACAATATATGAAATAAATATTTAAAAATAAAAAGTTAGTAAAATACAACAATGGTAAAAGACATTGTTTGTTATGTTGATATGCGGGCAAATTGTCATTTTCTGTGTCACACCATGTCTTCGTATCCATCCCATCATGATCATCTCACTAATGATTATTTTGCCCTAAGCTTATTTTCGTTGAAAATTGATGAAATTTTTACACCATTAAAATCATCTTTCATATTATGGGAGCGTATGTGTGTATATATAATAGAGTCGTGCTCAATATGAACAATGACCAAATAAGATAATACGAAAACGATCAAATCGTATATAGTTTCATCCTAAACTCATGTGTAAAATCAAATTTGATTAGGTACGATATTAGCTGTGACCTACATCGTGGCCCAAGTCGCTCACTCGCTTTTGCATTGAATGTGTTTCACAATCGCTTTTATTTTTGTTTTAATTTATGGTATAATGACATTTTATTTTATTTGTTAAATATATTAAATTAAAAATTAGATTGCTTCAGCTCTACTTTTTCCCTATTTACCCTTCTCCTTAAAACCCTTCAGCCCCCTCAACAAAAGAAAGCATGAACTCCATTGATTCTTCCTTTCAAGGCTTCCAGCACCTCTAGCACGTCACTGGTTTCCAGCCATTGACGATTTCTCTCTATATCGATTCCTCCGGTTCACGCTTCCGATCTCATCCACGTTCTCATATTCTTCAAATATCGATTTCTCTCTATAATCTATTCCTCCATTTCATGTCTCCAATCGCATCCACGCTCTCATCGTCTTCAAACGACAATTTCTCTCTATTGTTTCTCTCTGCAATAAAGACAAAACCCTATATCAATTTCTCTCTATGGTTTCCTTTTTCGATCTTTCTTCTTCTAGCCTACGGTTCTCCCTATGGTGAGGTAAATCCAGGGATGGGGATGGCTTTGATGATGATCACTTTGGCTAAGTAGGGCATGGCAGTGTTCTTTTTCTACATGGTGTTCCTTTTTCGCTTTGGTGAATAAGTTTTTGGCTCTGTTTTGGGTTTTTATTTTTATTTTTGTGGGTAACCGTGAGTTTCGTGTCAGCTTACGCGCACCGACTAATCCCCGGGTGACCACAAATGGCCTAGAGTCATCACAAATGAACCTCCATGGCCACAAGGGCTTTGGCAACAATTGGATTTGAACCCTGGTAGATGAGATTTTCCACTACATCCTCCAAAGGTTTTACCAGTGTGCCACAACCCAAGTGGTTACTCTGTTTTGGTTTTTGTTGATTCCCTTTTGTGTTCTTTTGTTCTATATCTGGCATTGGATCTTAATTTTTGAAGAAATGAACTGATGTTCTTTGAATCTATCGATTTAGGTTTTTGGGTACAAATTTTGGTTGTCTGTACAATTTTTGAATAAATGATCAGAGGAAATGATCATTTATGAAATTCAGACTATTTATTCAGCGTAATAACTGAACAACAATTTATCTTATACCGTATAGATAACTTTATAAATACAGACATATTTATCCATACAAATCTTAATGGAAAATGAACCGAACAACCCCTTAGTTGACAAAAACATTAGGTGACTCTCTCCAAGTACAAGACATGCCCCCCTCCCCATAGGCGCCTCAACCTCTGAGTGATTCTAAAATGTAACATCACATTGATGTCCTTAGAGAAAGACGTATAAGGCTAGAGGTAGTCAACGTTTGTCCAAATATCTACAAAGTAGATTAACATTTATTTCGTAGTTTTATTACATTTTTTATGTATCCAAGTTATATAAATTTTGTTATTATTTTTTAATGATTTAAAACCCAATAACAACCGAATAAAAATATACCATAAGTTTGTTCAAAAAAAAAAAAAATATACCATAAGTATTTTATTTTGATATAAAAAAGTATTAAAAATGAAAATTTTAACATTTACACTACTTTTACATTATTTTTCATATCAAAATAATGTAAAAATACAATGGATTTGAAAATGAAATTACGATTTATTTTAGTACACACGAATGAATTATGAAAGTTTGGGATACATGAATTATAGTCAAAGTTAAGGACCAAGTCAAACTTCCATGTTCAAAAGTTTGACGTTTGACTATTTTTTCAGTCTTTGAATCTCTTTCCAATTTTTTTACGAAACTAAAAAATCGGTGTTGTATACGTATATTACAAGTGAAATTAATTAAAGTAGTGATTTGAGAAAATCGGGTTTACTTATTAGCCATTATCTCCCTCAATTTATTAAAATAGCCACTACCTTCGTGAAATGAGTTCGTATATACGAACATCTCCATAGAACTCATAAACTTGATCCATCTTCATAATAGATGTTCGTATATACGAACATAATTTAAAAACTCAAAAAAAAGTATCACTTCATAAAACGGTTCGTGGAAAATTCAAAGAGTTAAAAAAATTACGTTTTTGGCCGCTGTTCGTGAAATGGTTCATATATACGAACCTGGAAATTACGTTTTTGGCTCCTGATCGTGATCTCCCCATATACGAACACATTTTGTGGAAAAAATAAGCAAGTTACAATTTTGGCCTCTCATATTTGGAAAATAATTCAAGTTAATTAACACATTTTATGGGAAAAGTTAAGGAAATTATAATTTTGGCCTCTCATCTTTGAAAGATAATTCAAGTAATTTACGTTTTTGGCCCCACTTCCTGGAACATGTTGTGGGAAAAGTTAAGCAAGTTACAATTTTGGCCCTTCATCTTTGGAAGACAATTCAAGTAATTTATGTTTTTGGCCCCACTTCGTGGTAGGGGTGTTTGTGGTCCGGTTTGGGCGGTTTAACCCCTCAAACCACAAACCAAACCACAAATGGCGGTTTAGAAAATTTTCAAACCGAGCGGTTTGGTAGCAAATGATCAAACCGGTTAAACCGGACCACAAAAAGACGGTCTGGTCTGACCGGTTTAGGCGGTTTAGGCCTCTTTTGGGCTTTAAACCAAATTAACATAAACTTTATATCCAAAATAAATTTTCTACCAATATAACATTATTAAAAAAATAGCATTTCGGATTATAAAAAACATTTATATATTAAATTAAAAACAACATTGAACAAGTTGGAAAAAAGTTAAACAAGTTCAACAATAATGGTTGAATTTTAGACAAATATTGAGAAAGTCGAAGGACAATTTGGATTTTAGATTTGAATTTTTTATTTTTAACGAATCTTAGAACTTTGTTAATTAAAATAACACAATCAATGGAGAAAATGAAAACTAAAGACATCTATACTATATTATAAAGATGACATAAAAAACTCTTAAAAACAAGTCTTAAAGCTTAATGTACAGCTATTTAATGCTAATTACTTAAAAAACAACCATTAAAGTTGTATGTACTACACTTAATGCTATTTATTAATTTTCAATCATTATCTCTAACCATTTTAACTCTCCTAAAATCATTTCCCACTTTAACTCCCCTAAAATAACTCTCAGCATAATTAAATATAGAATAAAAATCAAATTTTAAATATAAAAATATAAAATATAATTAAAAAAATCTAACAGAATATTTTATAAAAAAAATTATATTATTAAACCAAAATAAATTACATTATATTATTAAGTCTAAATTAAACAAATTTATATAAAAAAATCATTATCAATCTCTCACAATCAACCAAAATCGTAATGTAAATCGACAAAAAAATAGAAAATAAAATGAAACGTTAAAATCGTGATGTATCTAGCGGCATTGCGCGAGTACACTTCTAGTAATTATTTGACGAACTTTTTTTAATTGAGCCGTAAAAATTGAGCGTACAACATGAAAAAAACTAAATACGATTGATATATGTGTATTTTTGGCGGTCGGTTTGGTCCAGACTGCTCAAAAAAAGGGTCAAACCGCAGACCAGACCGAACCAAGCGGTTTGGCTATTTCTTAGACCAGACCGGACCGCTAGACCGCTCAAACCGCCAAAAACGGTCCGATTTGACTTGGTTCGACCGGTTTGAACGGTCCAACGGTTTTTTTGAACACCCCTACTTCGTGGAACATGTTCGTGAACATCCAAAAACGTAAATTACTTGAATTATCTTCCAAAGATGAGGGGCCAAAATTGTAACTTGCTTAACTTTTCCCATAAAATGTGTTTCACGAAGTGGGGCCAAAAACGTAAATTACTAAATTATCTTCCAAAGATGAGGGGCCAAAATTGTAACTTACTTATTTTTTCCATAAAACGTGTTCGTATATGGGGAAATCAAGATCAGGGGCCAATCGGCCCAGTATGGTCTCTCGGCTCAGTATGGTCCAGTACGGTCTCTTGGCTCCCGCCGAGGAGCGGCTTCGTAATATGCAACGTGGACACGACGTTTTTTGAATCGTATTCTACCGCGGGTTTATGGGTTGTCCTCCGTAATTGTAATGAAGAATTCATCGCTGCCAAGGCATCTCCGATTAGCTCTCTTCCCTCCATTCGAGAGTGTGAGGCGTTGGCCATCCGCGTGGCTCTCCTTTGGGTTTCCAGTCGGGAAGATAACAAGGTTATTTTTGAATCGGATGCTAAGGTGGTAATTTACGCCATTTATGCCGAAACAATTGACAACTTGGAGTTCGGGGACATTTTCAAAGACATTAGACGCATCCTCAACACCAAGGACCATTTCTCCGTCCATGCTATAAGCCGACAAGCTAACGAGATGGCTCACTTGACAACGAGACACTCTTGTACTCTTACTTGTCATAGTATTTTTCATAACATGCCTTCTTTTTTAAATGTTTGTATCGACAACGATTGTTGTAACCGTTCTATCAATGAAATGAATGAAACTCGACCAGGTGATGACATTGTCGAAGCTCGATAGGGTTTTCATTCCTTTAAATTCAAAAAAAAATGTTTAAAAATGATAGAACTAAAAATAAATGAAACAACAAATCTAAATTGAAATTAAAGGATTGAATAGAATGAAAAAAAATTAAAAACTAAAAAATTATATATAACGGCGCTGGTGGCGTCGTAGGACTAAAGGAGAAAGAGCCAAAGAGGCCAAGAAAACCTAATAAAAAAAAAATCTTACAAAAAATAATGTATTTTTTAAAATAGCCTCCTCAACATTGTTGATCTTTAGAAACAACCTTCTTGATTTCATTTCTTCATAAATGTCCTTGTTAAATTTCTTTTTACCATATTTGGTTTAACTTTAAGATAAATTTCTTGAATTGTTCCATGATCAAACGCTCCATAATTGATAATCCATCGTCATCCATGTCTATGCTTTCAGTATCAAATACTTGTCAAATTCCAAACAAAACCACAAAAATACCTCCCCAACAATGAATTAACGAAAACTAAATAAAACTACGTGCAAACGACTAAACACGGCGCAAAATGCATTTTAAATTAAAATGAATGCATGTACAAAATGCAAATAACAAGTGTTATAATGTACCAATGGTTGGAGAAGAGTAGTGTTATTCTTATGAATATTGTTTTATCAGTTTACCATTTTATTATCTATGAATATTACATTAAATTGGTTTATTCTTTTTAATATATTGTGTTCAACTTTTCTAACCATCATAATTAAGTTGGTTGTTTAAAGCCGCAACTAGCCAAGTCCAACCCAATGGGATGACTTACGCTATGAAACAATTTTGATATATCAATTTATTCGGTTTTGATCACATCGTACACACCTTAATTCTTAATCGAATATTGTTCTAAACAAACAAAAAGGGAAGTCGAAACAGATATAAAAGTTGGTAGTACCTTTTGTTGTAGGTTTGTCAAAATGAAAGAATTTTCTTTGTGAACGGTCGATATCTTCATAGTCTTATTTTAGCATTGGGTCGACATCCATATATTTAATAAAGGAAAAGGAGCTTTGAAATTGTTGGCAACTATTTGAAAAAGAGAGTCATATGTAACATGTATTGTTTTACAAAATGCAAATCTTACGACATCTTTTATATTTTTGTTACTTAAATTTGAACGGGTCAAGGTACCGATATTACATCAACAACCTTGATTCCTTGACGGCATGTCTAACTACTAAGCCCCATCCTAAGAATGTCCTTCTAGATGTATGTATCTTTCTCATTTCCCGTTGTCTTTGCTTGGCTAGTGTGCTTCGAAAGCAGTTGTAACAACCCGAACTTTAATTACATCAAAATGTAATTATACATACCAAAAACGATGGCCCCAAGCCTACAATTCAAACAAGGTTTGCAAATACAACCTATTACACAACTGAGTCTATAAGGAAACTACTACAAGGAGCCTTCTAGCTCCTGGAAATAGCTCACATCTTCTCCTTACCCTTACCGGTACCTGCTACCTTGCGATAACCTGAAACAGGATTATAGTTTTGAAAGAGCGAGGGTTAGACCGATGGTCTAGTGAGTCCCCTCCAAGCGCTACTGCAACAGTTCAAATATTATTTAAAACATTTAAACAAAACCTTACGCCTCACGAGCGTAACTCAAACATTTAAACAAAGCCTTACGCCTCACGAGCGTAACTCAAACATTTAAACAAAACCTTACGCCTCACGAGCGTAACTCAAACTACTGACCAACACTGCCGTCAAAGACGGTATGTCTGTCTCGTACTGCCTTATTTTGGGGACACACCCCAATGGCATAAACGGGCCACACTCCCCGGTACGATCAGGCGGGCCACACTCCTCGACTTAGGTCAAAACTTCCGAATTAAATGTATGCATACATATAATCATCAACAATATATAAAACGAGTTTATATAAACATAGCATGAGCATGCCAACATGATTAAATCAACCTTTTCAATAAACCTTCACAAACTTTTGATAATAAAGGCGTGCAGTTCAGAAACTCACATTTATCAAATAACTTTCGTAATCGTAAACGGATTTAGTTTGAAAGACTCACCTCAGATCCTTCTCGCTTAAAGCCCGCTTTCTAACGATTAACACCACCTACGACAACACCGATAAATCGGTAAGCTAACTCGTAGACAACCCACTCTCTCACTGACTAAAACATAAAACACGACACACTGTGTCACCCCGGTCAAGACCTCCCCGGTCGAGACCACCCCGGGCGACACACCCCGGGCGACACACCGGTCTCCCCGGGTCCGGTCGACACCACACCGGTCAGAACCTGTCTCCCCGGTTCGGTCTGGTCGATATTCAAAACTCGTCTAGGGTGATTCAAATCTCGAACAGAACCATAATAACTCTCAAATCTCGAATGAAACGGCTAAAAGCTTGACAACAAGAGCATTTACCGACTAACTTACTGCAGAATGGAGTATTAGACTAGAATCATACCTTGATTTAAAGATAACCGAACGATCCTTCGAGACCTAATCTCCCCTTCTCCCTGCTCTCGTCTCCTTCAGCCGCCCTCAACCAAACTCAGGAATGAAAAGTGAGAAATATCTTAGGGTTAAAACATATCTATATATAACCCAAATTTCATTTAACTCCCTTGAACTTTGGGTCTCGCTTAACTTTTCACCCAACTATCAAAATTATCGAAAATTTTGGATCCGGATATTACAATATCCTCCCCTCAAGAGAATTCCGTCCCCGGAATTCCATCGTTGAACAGATGGGGATACTGAGATCTCATGTCCTCCTCCACTTCCCACGTTGACTCTTGTCCTTTGTGAAATCTCCACTGGATTTTCACCAATCGGATTTCCTTGGTCCTTAACTTTATAACCCAACGGTCAAAGGCCCCCTCGGAACTTATGATCACGGAAAACTTTCCTTTGCTTGCATACCTCGCAAAGGTATCACTGTTGCATCTCCAACAAGTGCTCTCAAGAGAGGCGAGAAACATGACACGAATTATCCCAATTCTCATCGAACACTTTCGGTTATACACTACCTCTCCAACTCCTTCCATAGCTTCTACGGACTCCAAAAAGTAAACCAACACTAGCTTTCTCTCGAACGTATCATTCCATTCTATGGGAACAACTGTTGCATCAAGTTGCGCCCTTTCAAATTTTAAGATTCACAAGACTCGCGTTCTTTCACCCACTCCAACTTAACTTCCCTCAAATGTTCCAAGCATTCTATTCCAAAACCAAGGCCATAACATCCCAAGTCAACTCCTGCGTCAACATGCATATAGTCAACCTTTGTTATCACTCCACTTCCATAATAAAAGAAAGTTCCACATTACCTTACCCTCATAGCCCACTAATTCCAACTGAACGAATCATAATGACTCCCACTTCAACTCTCGTCGCATCCAACAATTGTACGGTCGCAATTAAAATAAATTCAAACTTTACCCGTTCTAACATAGAGTGATCATGCTCCCACCATCACTCCAATTTAACACTGGAAGACAGGTTCACTTGGAACCTTTCCTACACAATTACCAAGTTGACTCACTCCGAGCACTACCTCCAACCGCTTCTTCCCTTTCTTCTCGAAAACATGAACATGCTTCTAGTGATAGGCTCACTAGTTAGCCCCAAATCCTTGGCCCAACCGCCCGCTTTAGCTTTATCCACTCTTGAACCATAGCATACACTGTAACAACCCCCTTTCACATGCCCTTTCTAGGGTTTATAAACTCACTTAACAGAAAATTTGAAAACATAAACTTCCAAATGCTGATCCACTTGCCAAACTTCTTACTCTCAGGTCAACAATTCCAACTCGTCAAAACACAAACTACATTACTACACTTCACCAAACGGTTACCGACAATCCACACGTGTAACACCCTAAAACTTAGCGGAAATAAAATTCGAAAATTTAGCAAAAGACTAAGCCTGCGAAATAGATAAAAATCATTCCAAGATGCAATAACATCCCAAAGGGAGTATAGGGTAGCCATACACATGGTCAACAATGAAGCATAAGAATCATAAACGAGATCCTAATACCGACATCCGCATTAGCTACCCTTCTTGGGCACAATTCACTCCTAACCGAGTGAACACTCAACACTCCAAAGTAACCTTTACTCCCAAGGTTACGGTTGCCTCCCAACCTTAAGTGACAATTAGTACCTCCAGGAAATTAGCTACATCAACTTTCCATCTACCAATTTCTTTCAAACTGCACGGTTCCGAACTCAAAGCCAACGGTCGACGCTAATCTTCCCAAAATCCTCAGATTTCGCTGATCCACTCCTAAAATCGATAAAGATAAACTTACAAGGCGCACCAATGCATCTTTCAGGCAATCGGTTAACACAGATTCTACTATCACTCAACTCCGTACCGACCCCAAATCTGGAAATAGAAAATTATTTAAATTTTCTAAATACTTCAAAAATTACTTCGTCTACAACCATAATAAAATGATTAACCTCAATACGTACAACCAATCTATACATTCGGACTATAAAGGACGGGCGCTACTAAAACCCATGCGTAGTCACTAACTCCAACCTGTGGAAGACTTCACCAACAACTTACTCTAGCTCAAGGCTAAGGCCCGACTCCTCAAAGCACTGCTAGAACCGAACCCCCAATAGGAAATGATACACATGCAGATAAGTAAAAAAAAGGTTAAACTTAACGCCTAGAGTGCTCAAGAGTTTTACATAAGTAAAAACATTTAAATTGATGAACTTCTCTTTAAATCAGAACCCTTCAAATAATGAACTTTAAAACATGGAAACAACCCCTTTTCAAAGTTATGCACTTTCAAAGATGGATCCTTCATTTCAACGATGCTTTATAAATTGATACAACTTGTACTAACTCGAAGTATGAAACATTAGTAACACCATGCATACCGTACGTCTGAAATCATGGACGTTAGGTCCAATACTCAGGCGACCAAACGAAAGAAAACTAAATACCCATACGCAGGAAAACACACTTCATTGAAACCTTAATATACGTGGGGAGAACCCAATATTAAAGCCATCATTTACCGTCGACTCCACATAACCAAAGTTGGTAAAAATATGACATTAGTGTTTAAAATACCTCGGGTATATGACGGAGAGACCCGTACACAAAGAGAATAGAAGGACACACAAGTAGGCCGCCCATACAACTTCCTCGCATGACCTCTAAACGTTTCCATCTTGGGTGGCGAGAACAAATGAATGGGGCCACCCGTGATGTTATTAGATTTCACCTCGCATCCCGATCTTAGTTCCCATGCCATACCAGACATCACAACCTCAAACCGTTGTTGCCTCTAGCCATACTCTGTCGAGTTCCACCTCAAGGGCTTACGGACACAGGTGTTTACCCAATCTAGACGAGTTCCAACTCAGTGGCTCGTGCCACCTATTGTCTACTCGCTAGCAAACCCGAGCGGTCACTAAGTGTAACCCAAAACCTCAGGCCTTACTAAACAGACAGACTTACGTGCCAATGAAACCATTACAACATCGTCTAAACATTACATGACTCCAATTGAATGACCAAAGCACCCAAAAACATGTAACTCACCAAAAACACGAATAAACTTTATCATACTAAAATCTTTCATTGCGGTTATAAATCTGGACAAATGTCCACACGACTCATTTAGTCAAAACCCGAGCCAAAGGCCCAACACTTCACGTAAATTTCCAACGAAAGCCTCGTAAACCTTAAAACACATTTAACCGACATTTAACGTTTCCCCAAATAATGAAATGTCTTTAAACAATGTTTATGAAAACACACACCACAAGGACATGATTTCTCAAAACTCAACACGTATTGAGACCAAAGATTTTCCAAAGGTTTATGAATGCAAATATACTAAGATGCATATGTCATGAAATAAACTTTGCTTGCACAAAATCATTGAATAGGCATAAATCATAATATAGATTTTACGCGTACAAAATCACTCAGAATACGTAAATCACGCTATTCACTTGTTGACATATTCAAGCTCTACATGAGCAAATTTATGATGTTAAAACAATCCAAATTACCGAATACGAAGACTTATCAAAATACTCACACCTTGAGAAATACCAAGTAAAACATACACAACAATTTACACTATAAACGTAAAAATAGGTTCTTGCACTTCAACACGTGCAACAATTGTTTGTACAACTCCAAAGGGAAAATCACGATTTTATCTTTAAAATTCCCCTTTATAACCAAGAGACGTTTCAGCAAAAGAATTTTCAACTCATCCCATATGCAACAATTTATTCCCCAAAGGGCGGTAAGATAACGGGGATGCAAATAAAATTTCAAATCGAGTTTAAAGCTTCCCGTTGCAAAGATAAATACATTTGACCAAAATAGAAACTACAACGACCAAAATACCGCTAATTCAATAAAATGCCTTGCGGAAATTTTTAACAGTAAGAGTTAATGATGGAAATACGATCAGAACGAAAGTCCTGTTTTAAAATAACATAAATCGTTTATGCAATCACTCACCCTACGTGATACTTCAATCCAATGCACAAAGTACACGACAGTTGACATTGGTTAACAAAACCCAGAAATTAACGCACACAATGATGCATATGCACATGTTCCTGAAATTATTTACGCGACACAAAAGTCGTAAGATGAGACACCATAATCCAACTGGATTTTCATAACACTCATTAACGCAAAAATCAAGTGGTGTCCAAATTTCCATTTTTCAACACAAGGTAAGGCAACCATTTTGACAAGATTTTTGATGAGACACGACACCCAAAGAACTCATAACTTTGCACGCAATGAAATTAAACTCACGCATCTCAAAATATACGCACGCGACAAAAGAATCCGTAAAACAAAACTCCAAGAAATTCAACAAAACTCACACAGCTAAAAAAAAATCCAAGAAACTTCGACTCAAAAGCATGGGAATAACTCTTCCTTTAAAACCATTGACATACGTGGAAGAGATCCAATGTCAAGGTCAAAATTCCACAGCTACTTGCCCATTAACTCAAAAAGCGTTAAAACATATATATTACGACATCCAAAAATAACATTTAAACACAAGACGTGAATAAAGAGAGTTTTGATAACAATTTGTAATCAGGTGCAACAAAACAATTTTAAGCATGCTTATGCTCAGAGTTTAAAATATGCTGAGTGCTAAATGTTTTGCCAAAACGTTATAAGGTAATTTACTTTATGGTTGGCGATCATGAAAAGCAATTTATGCAACCTTACTTTAGAAATAAGTTTAATGCATGAATTCGGTCGGCACTCACATCTTAATACTACGCTTCCCAACATCCCGACATACTATAATCAACCGGATGCCTCAGGCATCATAGGGCAACCATCCCATTAATTAACTTACAAATCTCCTCGAAATAGAATCGATCTAACAAGATATAGTTCTACCCAATCTCACAATCATTGCCTATCAACTCAGTCTAAGTCTAGACATCTTACATTCATGCCTAGTTCGCTTAAACTAGAGCTCTGATACCAACTTGTAAAACCCTAAAACTTAGCGGAAATAAAATTCGAAAATTTAGCAAAAGACTAAGCCTGCGAAATAGATAAAAATCATTCCAAGATGCAATAACATCCCAAAGGGAGTATAGGGTAGCCATACACATGGTCAACAATGAAGCATAAGACGACAACCTACTAATCTACAAATGATTAACTAGATTAGGGACGGGTGTCGCTATCCTTCCAAAATGTGAACTTCAAAAATCACCGTACGATGGTCACTAGATATCCTCAAAAAGACCACTCACGACCCCAAGGTCGTTCCCTCAGTCCCGGTGTGCCCCACTGCTAAGATAACCACCTGCCAACATGACAACCAAGAGCAAGTGTTAGGCTAAAGCCTAGTGAGAGCTAGCCAAATAAAAAGGGAGTACAAAACCCAAATCGATGCCACGCGGTGAGTATATCCATGAGCTAAGTCAAGGAACCAAATAAACCATTAGTGATTAAACATGGTACAAAACACCAAATCACATAACGAGCTCAACCCCTCTAGATCTGTTGCTCAAAAACATCAAGTCACATAACAAGCTCAACCCCTCTAGATCTATTGCTCAAAACATCAAGTCAACCCCTCTGGATCTATTCTTGAGAGTTCCCAAAACAAGGGGAACTCAAGCACATAGTGGAATTACACCTTACTGCACCATGAGACGCTGCCCGACCGTATAATCCCACACCTTACTTATCATGGCAACCCGATGCCTATTCCGTGCTAAAACGTGAACCAAATGCCCCAAAATGGGGACATAGGAACACCGTGCCTATGGATCCATTGCATTAAGACTCAAAGCCAAAGCATGTCATTTCATAACAATACTCATATTAAATCAAGTATATAGGCAATTCATATGAACAATGGTTCAATTCAATAAATCTTGATTCTTGTAAATGATGTTGTAAATGATGTTGTAAATGATGGGATTTTAGAAAACATTACCCAACAACAATATGCCACATTAAAATCGTGATTTCCCACAGTTAATCAAATACATTTATCACATAGCTTTCGTAATACAGACGGATTTAGTTTAAAGACTCACCTCAGATTTCTTCCTGTTTACAGTCCGCTTTCTACGATTGCTACCTACGACAACACCGATGAATCGGTAAGCCAAACAAATATAGACAACTCACTGACTTACAATTCTTGAATACAAAACACAGCACACTGCTGCCAGACAAGTACCGGTCGAATACCCCTATCGGTCGAATACCCACCGGTCGAATACAACCTATCGGTCGAATACACATCGGTCCTCAGCAGTCCGATCGTCTTGTTCACCAAGAACACGCCGGAGATACTAAACCCAGATCCAAGCAAAAACACTCAAATCTCGAAATGGAACGGTTAAAAACCTTAACAACGAGATTCTACACGGCTAAAAACACTTAGATCAAAGCATTAAGCTAGAATCGTACCTTGATTTGCCGAATCGATCGATCACTTCGTCTCCTGCTTTTCTCTCTCTCTCTCTCTCTCTGATCAAAATATCATAACTGAGAAATTTTGAAAATATCTAAAGCTGATTTATATTTATATAACCCAAGTTACATTTGACCCCTAAAGTTCAACTTTTTACCCAACTCCAAAATTCCGGGTGTTACAACACGCGAGACATTAACCACTCTCTCTCAAACATTACTCACTGATCGAAGACACCTCACGGATTTTCCCTGTCTCCTACAACCCATCATGAACTAAATTGTTCGACATTCACATCAATATGTCACTGAAATAAGATGAGCTTGTCCAACACCTCTCTACGACCCAGGAACCCAAGATTCCTCCATGAAGTTGCCACCAACTATCCCTCGAACCCATAAACTTCATATTAGCAAAATCACCAACGCAACCAACATCTATGCATCTCTGCCACATACTTGATACTTTCGAAAAGCTCATCGAGAATCACTGAACAAGGGTTTTCGCCAATGCTCATCCTATAACACTAACACAAGTCTAAAACTTAACCTCAAAGAAGCTCTTTACCACCATAATAACTTGAACGGCCATTTTGGCATAAAAAATAACACCATCTCATCTAACCATTCATCTCCCTACCACATCATCACCATAACACCAAAATCTCCGCAACACTTGGTACACATACCAGATACCCTCCTCATCATGCCGATCGTAACACCAATATTTGAGATAAAGTCGTTTCACGACTTTGTCCTGCTCAAATCTGGATCGCCTGCAAACTCTTGAACATTTAAACCACTCAACACGATTTCGCTTCTGATCGGCTTATCGCGATCTGCCATATACAAAGTCGGGTAGTCGGTAAGATTAAGCATACTCTCTCATGGGTTAACTTGCTCGAAGTGCAACCACCTGATTGCTTCCTATACCTTACTCCCACATGAACCATCAGAACCTCATGGGAATTTACCTGACCAACTAACAATCTTCCATTTTGAAAAGTCCCCTCGAGGTGGTCCTATACCATTCCAGATACACACCGTCCCCGAACGACCTCTAGTTTCCTTAAGAAACTCAGAAAAAACATGACCGTAGCCACTTCCCCATTTTTAGCGTCTCGGCAAAGGCCTCAACAATTTGTCGCTGACTTCAACATCACAGTCGACATAGTGATACTTCAACAATGTTTTCGACTAACAAGGATTCCCAAAGAAACCTACCTACTCCTTCCAACGCATCATAACTATCTCGGTGTCCCACCGACTTCCCACGTTAAAGGCACATGACTTACTTGATAGAATCTGATTACCAGATCAACTCAAAACTCCGGCTCGATGTCAATAACTTTTCATCCAAAAACCACAACGTTACGTAACAACACGCTACTAACAGGCGTACCTTAACGACTCCGAATTCCACCCCAAACAACACCACTCGCTGACTACACCATCTCAGGTTAGGAGTGCATGCTACCACAAAACGAATCATTTCTAACACTCAAGGGCTAAGAATTTTGTCACTCTCCGCATTTCCCTAGAAGGAATAGCAGGATCATGAATCGACCGACAACGGCCTGTACGTCACACTCTCATCCTCCACCCCTTTCCTCATCCTTAACTTCAATGCTTCCTTACGACCTAACGAGTTCATAGCCTTCATGCATGACAACATATTAGTTTGAAATCATTTGACACATTTGAAAATATTTTCAATGAAACTTTACTCAAGCGATTTCAAGAAGTTGTAACAAAATTACTTATGCTGAGTGGGTTAGTCGACTTCCGCCCTTACTGGCATGACTAAGTCCATACCAGTCTTCCTTATAACATCACACGGTCAAAAGATGTTATATTTTCCACAAAAGATGTTATATTTTCCACAAAAGATGACTCCTTTATAAAAGAAATGCAATAACTCCCAAATTACTAAGTTCAAAATTTAGCACACCGTGTATTAAACTTGCCCTTTTTCTAAAACCCACACACGTTTACACACGCTAACTCATTTTCGAAACAAATGACTCAAAGGTGCACACACACCAATAAACCTAACATGAAAGACTCAAGCAACTTATTTGAAAACACCATGCATGATACTCCCACTTCATTGAAGGTTATTCGCTCTCGTAAGGTCGACCGCTTACACTCACACCAATTTACCATCGACCCTTACTCCCGACCAACCAGTCAGGTCCCTCACAATTGCATCCATCTTCAGCACTAACGATTCCCAACATCCTGGTATGTTCCACTATTAGTAACCAACGCGACCATTGATTCGCAATTCCTGCGTCCTTACTTTGGTCCAACTAGGCTTACCAACAATAACTCATTTCCATTCTGTCTTCATTCCATATTAGTCAACACGGATACCGCCTCTCAGCCACCCTCGCCAACTTTCAGTTAACTACTATTCAAAAGTCTCAAATCTATTATTAGATTCTTGGGGTGAACTTTCCTGATGTCCATTGATCGACATCACAAACTACCAAACCGACGACTCCCTTGGAGTGACCAGCTCACCTCCAATCGTCAATCCTCCCTTTTCAGACCCAAGAAGTTCTTCCTCCAGTTGAAACATCTACATCCCACACAATACTCATCCCATAAGGTATTAACCTTAAACCCATGAACGTGCTCGCACAACATGCCAGACTAACGCTTATCATTTCAATGTTAGAACTCACTACCCAAAACTAAACTCAACGACTAACCCAACAATAGTACTCGAGTATACTCATGCACCTGTAGATTCATAATGGCATTGGCCAGATGAAATTCTGAATTTACCTTACATGAGAGTCCTCACTATTGTCGTCCCGATTCTCAATGACCGATGACTCCTTAAAGGCTTCCTACATCTCAGTTGTGTCCCTCTATTTCACAGTTTAAGTTTAGGCCCATTCGGTCACCTAAATCCCTTAAACTATGGCTCTGATACCAACTGTAACAACTCGAACTTTAATTACATCAAAATGTAATTATACATACCAAAAACGATGGCCCCAAGCCTACAATTCAAACAAGGTTTGCAAATACAACCTATTACACAATTGAGTCTATAAGGAAACTACTACAAGGAGCCTTCTAGCTCCTGGAAATAGCTCACATCTTCTCCTTACCCTTACCGGTACCTGCTACCTTGCGATAACCTGAAACAGGATTATAGTTTTGAAAGAGCGAGGGTTAGACCGATGGTCTAGTGAGTCCCCTCCAAGCGCTACTGCAACAGTTCAAATATTATTTAAAACATTTAAACAAAGCCTTACGCCTCACGAGCGTAACTCAAAACATTTAAACAAAGCCTTACGCCTCACGAGCGTAACTCAAACATTTAAACAAAACCTTACGCCTCACGAGCGTAACTCAAACATTTAAATAAAGTCTTACGCCTCACGAGCGTAACTCAAATATTTAAACAAAACCTTACGCCTCACGAGCGTAACTCAAACTACTCACCAACACTGTCGTCAAAGACGGTATGTCTGTCTCGTACTGCCTTATTTTGGGGACACACCCCAATGGCATAAACGGGCCACACTCCCCGGTACGATCAGGCGGGCCACACTCCTCGACTTAGGTCAAAACTTCCGAATTAAATGTATGCATACATATAATCATCAACAATATATAAAACGAGTTTATATAAACATAGCATGAGCATGCCAACATGATTAAATCAACCTTTTCAATAAACCTTCACAAACTTTTGATAATAAAGGCGTGCAGTTCAGAAACTCACATTTATCAAATAACTTTCGTAATCGTAAACGGATTTAGTTTGAAAGACTCACCTCAGATCCTTCTCGCTTAAAGCCCGCTTTCTAACGATTAACACCACCTACGACAACACCGATAAATCGGTAAGCTAACTCGTAGACAACCCACTCTCTCACTGACTAAAACATAAAACATGACACATTGTGTCACCCCGGTCAAGACCTCCCCGGTCGAGACCACCTCGGGCGACACACCGGTCTTCCCAGATCCGTTCGACACCGGTCTCCCCGGTCCGGTCGACACCGGTCTCCCCGGTCCGGTCCGGTCGATATTCAAAACTCGTCCAGGGCGATTCAAATCTCGAACAGAACCATAATAACTCTCAAATCTCGAATGAAACGACTAAAAGCTTGACAACAAGATCATTTACCGACTAACTTACTGCAGAAGGGAGTATTAGACTAGAATCATACCTTGATTTGAAGATAACCGAACGATCCTTCGAGACCTAGTCTCCCCTTCTCCCTGCTCTCGTCTCCTTCAGCCGCTCTTAACCAAACTCAGGAATGAAAAGTGAGAAATATATTAGGGTTAAAACATATCTATATATAACCCAAATTTCATTTAACCCCTTTGAACTTTGGGTCTCGCTTAACTTTTCACCCAACTATCAAAATTATCGAAAATTTTGGATCCGGATATTACAGCAGTCATGTAAGAATAAATGTAGGGTTGTTCCTAGAAAATTTGTGTATTAACGAACGAACGGTAAACAAATGCAATTTTTTGTATTCTTGTTCATTCGTAAAGAAAATTTGTGTGTTAATGTTTGTTCATTAAGATGCTAAACGAACGAACGTAAAAGAGAATGAAAGTTTTTGTGATCATATTCGTTCATTAAGAAAACTTGTTTGTTCATGTTTGTTCGTTAAGATGTTAAATAAAAATCAACTTGAGTTGTTGAAATGTTGGGCTTTCATCGGTTCATGATGCACATTCAGTATCCATCACTACCAGGCCTTGATATGTTTGTATAGTTAAAACCCAGTTGTCAAATTCCCAAATTATTAAACCAAAAACTAGTAATAGATGACAACTTGATGCCCCCTCGGGCTTTGATGCCCTGTGCGGTGGCATGGGCTGCACATGGCTAGGGTCGGCCCTGAATAAAGGACTGCTATCATAATTGCTAAATACAAAAATAAAATTGGTTTTTAATACTTAATTAATTTATCACACAATATGTGTAATTATTCGATATACCAATAATATCTATAAGGGTTTGGTTTCGGTGAGAAGTTGAGTTAACGGTGAGAAGCGTGAGAAGTGGTTATCGACCATCGGATGAGAATTGGACACACATTAGGATGAGATGCACCGATATGCACCAGATCAATTCCTTTCTAAGCCGCAATTCATGGGAGGGCTTGAGATTAAAAGAGATCAACGGTTCAGATTCACTTCTCACGTTTTTCACCGTTAACTCAACTTCTCACATGATCATTCGCCATATCTATAAATATGATTTCTTTTTGTTGATTCTAGATAAGTTTAGTAGCAAAATTAATGGCCCACATAGATTTATCCTTAAAAATCTCTAATTCATTATTTAAGTTAGTGACCAATTTACATGGTTTATAAAATATGTACGTAATGCAGATATGTATAACTAGGATTGAGGCCAAAGATTGGGACCGAATAGCCCCGTTAGGGCCTAGTGGTTAAGACTATTTTTTGGTTTAGGATCCGTTATGAAAACTGAAAAGACCCGGTTAATGTCCGATCAAAAAATCGAATACATTGACAATTCATAAATTATGTTTATATATATATATATATTATATACACACACAAACATATATTGCATACCACACGTACACATTGAACATGTATATGTACACATAGGTACATATTATATACACATAACACGCAATACATATATTGATATTTATACATACAAACACACACATTAAGTTTTTAGAACCGGCCGAATAAGGATTGTGCCTAAAAGTACTTGTTAGGATCAACAATCCAAATTTAGTTACGGTTCTTAGGCTCGAAACCATTTATGAATTGTGGCTTTTAGGTTAAGACTGGTTCAACTGATAATGACAAAAAATGTTAAAATTTTTAGAAAGAAATACGAATTGAAAAAAAAAATAACAATATAGATGTCAAATTAAAAGAATACAATTTTTTCCCTATAAGTTGTTTAGCTCAAGTTATTATATTTGACCTATTTTCTATTAAAAAAAGTAAGAACGACAAACGTTTTTTTAAGAAACAGTTATAATCCCTTTTTCAATATGATGACTTCGGTCATCTCATCTCTAAGCTATGATTGGTTGTGAAATTTGGGTTTAGGCTTAACTATACTTAAAGCCTAATTTAAGGGTGTAAGGACCATTTGTGTATTAACCTAATTAATGTAAACCTTGGGTTTTATTTTGGTAAAAAGGGGTATCTTGAGGGGCTAAGGGGTAATATTGTAATCAGATACCAAATAGGGTAAATCCCTTCTTTCTCTCCACTTTGGTCTTGGGGGCGATTTGAGGAGACGGGTTTTGGGATCTCGGTGAAGAGAGCATTGAATTATTGAGGAAATCGGTCTCAAAGGTTAGTCTTCATCTATAAAATGCTAATTAATCGTTTTCCTTCATCTTTTATTTAGTTTTAGGGTGTGATTTGAAGCTGTTTGATGTTGAGCTCTTAAGGTTTTAAATGTTTGAAGTTGGGATTGAATCAGATTAAGTGAAGTAGTCTTGGGATATGTTTATTGATATTAAGTTTGAATTGCTACACTGTTTAGCTTTAGATGGAGGAGATTAATTAAGTCTGGGTTGAGAATAGTTGCCTTCGATCGATCTGAGTTGAGGGATTCGAGACTCGCACTTACAGCCGGGGATCGGATGATCCCGGGCGAGTTCGACTGGGGAGGCCGGTGGGCACCGGGGACCGGGGGTGACCGGTTGGCACCGGGGACCGGGGTGTGACCCGGTTGGCACCGGGATCCAGGGGGCGTGACCGGGGGAGTCCCGGGGCCTGGGGTATACCGAGAGGCTTTGAGAATTTTGGGGGGGGGGGTTGTGTCTGTGTCTCTTTTCGATATTGTCCAGTTATTAATTGTTTCTTTCCATTATTTAATTACAGGGAAACAGTCTTTAGCTAAGTGAGCAACTTTGCAAACTGGTGAGTTTCTGACTTACCAACCTCTCAACTTTTTGAAATGTCTTTAAACTAAAATTGGGGTATATGAGAACATGTTGTTAACTAATGTTTTATGTAAAATGTTCTCGTAAGTTTAACTGCTTACTTTGCAATATATATGAATTTATGTGTTATATGTATAATTCGGGGAATATTGAAATTACGGTGATCACGAAAATCTCACGATTCCAATGTGCGTGGAATTCGTTTCCTGCACATGTGGACGGGGAGTCTGCTTGGGCCCCGATGTGAGTGGGGAGTCTGCTTAGGCCCCGATACGAGAGGGGGGGTCTGCTTGGGCCCCGATCGTGGTTGTGCACATGGTGATGGGAAACTGGAACACAACTGATCATTGTGTATTCCGTTTTGGAACGCAGCAAGGAAGTTAATTTTTGTTAAAATGGTTGTATTTATTTATACTTCTTGGATTCTTATTTACCATAACTTGTTGCAACTATTATTGTTTATTCAATCTTAACGCTTGTCAGGAATTCACTAGACCTTACGGTCTAACCCTTGTTTTCAATCTTAAAAACCCATTTTTCAGGAAGAAATGCGTGTAGTGTTTCTGGAAAAGGGAAAGAGAAGGTTTAGAGTTGTTATTGGGCTAGAGTGAAGATTTAGTTTAGTTCATTTATCGTTAAACTTAGAAACTCTCGGTTGTAGTTAAGACTTTCGTTGTTTAAATTCTCGTTTTGCGGATGTAAACCTTTGATATTGGATTTATGTTATGTTTTGGTTTGAAACCCTGGTTGTTACAAAAGGCTCTTAGGTTGGTTTTTCATTAAATCCTATATAGATAAAGTTGTATGTTTTGATTAATTTGTCTGTATAAATTAGAAATATTTTTGTTTGGAATATATTTTTTTTCATATATGGAAAGAGCGTGTTTTTTAATTGGGAATGATAGGTTTGGGAAAAAATTAGTTTTCTGCATAAAGATTCGTCCTAAAATCTTAATGAATAAATCAATTTTTATATGATTAATTCACTACCACGATCAAGTATATAGTTGACCGAAGAAGTAGAATCTTATTAAGCTACTAAGAAACGGTCCCATCTCTATGTGCATGAATACGTCACGTATAAAGATAAATTTTTTTTTGTTATTTTAATGCAATACAAGTAAAAAAAATGTATATTTTCTATTAAAAAATAAGTGTGCATATTTTTATTTGTCTCGAAATAAGTAGTTGTTTCTCGTTATACATTTGAATAAGTAATGAAGAAAATTTCTCACCTTATTACTATTAAGAGTAAATTTGTCATCTAGTTAATTGAAAAAATGTAACACTTACATATTTGGGAAAAGTTCATAAAAACCCAACAAACTATTTCATTTTGAATTGTTAAGTCCTAAACTAATTTTTTGAATGAAAAAACATTAAACTTTCTTATTTTGAATGAGCAAGTCCCTGAACTATTTTTTGAATGAAAAAACCATTAAACTTTCTCATTTTGAATGAAAAAACCATTAAATTTTCCAATTTTGAATGATTAAGTCCCTGCATATTTTTTTCAATAAATTAAATCATCGAACTTTTAAAAATTGGTTACTTACATCATTTTAACCAAAAAAAACTACATGGAACCGATTATCTTTTGATTCTTCCTCTTTTGATAAATAAAAAATAGATAAAAAAAAAGGGAGATCGATGCCAGGAGCAACAACGTGTTAGGTGATATGGAGAACGGACAATGTAAGGGTAATGGAGAGAGGCGAGGCGGAGCGATACGATTGTCTATGAGGGGTTTTAATGGCGTATAATTTGAGAACGGTAAAACTGATTTTGATTTGTTTTTACTTTAAAACATTCATCGTTAGTTCCAGACATCTTTAAAAAAAGGTAACCAAATTTTAGAAGTTCGATGGTTTATTTATTCAAAAAAAATGTTGAGGGATTTAATCATTCAAAATTAGAAAGTTTAATGGTTTTTTCGTTCAAAAAAATAGTTGAGAGACTTAATCATTCAAAATGAGAAAGTTTAATGGTTTTTTCATTCAAAAAAATAGTTCAGGGACTTAACCATTCAAAATATTATAGTTTATTGGGTTTTTTTGAACTTTTTCCTACATATTTTTAAAAAGTTGTTAATTTTATCGTAAGCATTTATTTTGGGACCAAGAAAGTAGAGTAATACATGCCTTATTAAAAATTTCAAAACACCCCAATTTCATATTTTATATGAATATAAAATTAAGTTTTTAAACATTTTAAATAAATAAATATCTACATTTATTAAAATCAAACATTTTTTTATTCTATACATAATAAAAGTACAGACCATAATACAAACGAATCACTTTAACCTATAAATCTGGTTATTATAATAAAATCATACGAACTTAATATTTAAACAATAAAATTTTGTTGCATTTTTTTTTTGTATTTTCCTCAATAATAAATTATTTAAAATCTTATTTTAAACCCTCTTGATTCATAATTCAAAAGTGGTCGAAAATGTGGACATTCATCATTATTCTTTTGGGCCACTAGCACATAGTCAATATATAATATTGACAACGTTTTCGAGTCTTCTAAATCGTCGATTTGTTGAATTAATACTAGAGAGTTTAACTAAACATACATTGAAATTTCAATGTATAAAAGAATATTGTAAAAACTTGTTGATTAAAAGTAATATTATCTATTGAAACAACTGCTGGGTGTTTGGGATTGCTTATTTGAGGTGTTTTTTATCTTATTGCGATTTGACACCGGAGATGAGCACTTTTGAGTGTTTGGATGAGGAAAAATTAAAATAGTTTATAGCGGTGCTAAACCGCTAAAAAACACTTTTTGATAAGTCATTTGGTTTTAAATTATCAACTTATTTGAAAAGTGTTTATGACTTTTTGGTTATTTTATATGTATAAGCAATCCCAAACACCTTTAAATAACAACTTATTAGTTTATTACGTTTTGGTACCGCTAATCCAAACACTTTTTTAAAAACTCCGGTTTAACACCGCATAAGTTGATTAACACTTTTTAAAATAAACATAAGTTATTTTAAATAAGCAATCCCAAACACCCCCTAAATACGTGTTTTTGATTCTTTAATTATGTTAAGAAAATATTATACTTTTCTGAAAAGTGTGCATGTTAGGAAAGAAAAACATTATTGTTTTTATAGTGAATTATGGAATTGATCCCTATGTTTTGATGTATTTTTATTAGGATTTATATGGTATGTTTATTTTGATTTTAGTTCTTGTGATATTCAATTTGTCTTTTTGCCTTCTTTTATATATATATATATAGGGTCCTCTTTATTTGGTAATCACGACATTGGTGTTAAGGGTGGCAAAAAGTGACCCAACCCGCCAACCCAACCCGAACCCAACCCAATAGTAGCAGGTTGGGTTGAGAATTTCAACCCATTTAAGTTAAATGGGTCAACCCGCCTAACCCATTTATTAATTGGGTCTGGGTTGGGTTGAAATTTTCAACCTGATTTCGACCCATTCATAACCTGTTTCTAACCCATTTACAACATGTTACTAACCTATTTATAACTTGTTACTAACCCATTTATAATATTATCTAATAATTTTTTTTAGTTATTAATAAATATAATATATATAATATAAATTTTCTTTTGAAAGGAACCTAAATAGGAAATAAGGAAATAGGCGCCGCTTAGTTTCTTCCTCTCCCATAGTTTCTTCCTCTCCCTCTCGGCTCCTCATACGCCGGCCGTCCTCTCCTCTCCCATTGTTAACGGAGACTCCTCATACGTCGGAGTCTATAGTCCTCTCCCTCTGTAAACTATTCGACGGTTCGGTTCTACACTTCCACGAGGACCACGACGAGTTCCATAATCCCGATTCCAGACTTCGATTGTTCCAACTTCCACGAGACCACGACGACTCCAGTCCACTACGAGTTCCCGACCTCAGTTCCATTGTTTCTGCTTCAGTTCCACTTCAGTTCCATTCTTCACGACTTCAGTTCCACTCCAGTTCACAATTTGATCAATGAATAAGTTTATGTTTATAATGTTACTGTTTAATTGTTTATAATATGTCCATATATGTTTTTAACCTTTTATTTGATCAATGAGTAAGTTTCTGTTTATAATGTTACTGTTTAATTGTTTATAATTTGTCCATTTATGTTTCTAACCTTTTATTTGATCAATGAGTAAGTTTATGTTTATAATGTTACTGTTTAATTGTTTATAATTTGTCCATTTATGTTTTTAACTTTTTATTTGATCAATGAGTAAGTTTCTGTTTATAATGTTACTGTTTAATTGTTTATAATCTGTCCATTTATGTTTTTAACTTTTTATTTGATCAATGAGTAAGTTTCTGTTTATAATGTTACTGTTTAATTGTTTATAATCTGACCATTTATAATGTTTCTTTTTTATTCCATTTCAGTGAGTAACACAGTTGAAAATTCAGAAGGAGATGATCTACAATCTCCTCCACCTCCATCAAAGAACAACGACAAGAAATCGATCAACCAATTAAAGCCGAACAAAGATGGTGTGGATGTCAAACGTCACAGAAAACTTACATCTGAGTTTTGGAATAGCTTTGAGTTTATGGACCCTGATGAAAATGGTGAGTTATATTGTAAATGTAAACAATGTGGTCAAGTTTATAATGTTGAAACTAGGATGGGTACAGGGAATTTGAAACGCCATCTTAAAAAATGCAAAAAAAGTCGATTTAAGGATGTTGGGCATATGGTGTTGGAATATGGTAGTGACGGTTCAGGTTCGTTAACTAGTAGGCTCCCAGATTTTGACCCTAATGTTTTTCGTGAGCTATTAGCTAGTGCGGTTGTGAAACATGAATTGCCATTTCAATTTGCTGAATATGATGGAATTAGGAAATGTTTCAATTATTTACATCCTGGGGTGAAAGTTGTTTCAAGGAATACCGTAAAAAATGATATTATGAAGATGTATAGGATGGAAAAGTTGAAAATAAGAGATACTTTAAGTTGTATTCCTGGTAGGATTTGCTTGACCTCTGATTGTTGGGCATCAATAACCACTGATGGATATATGGCCTTGACCGCCCATTTCATTGACATTTCTTGGAACTTGCAAAAAGTGATTCTAAATTTTAGTTTCTTGGCTCCACCTCACACTGGTCTTGCTTTAAGTGATCACGTATTTAGTCTTTTGAAGGATTGGGGGATTCAAAAGAAAGTATTTTCAATTACTCTAGATAATGCTTCTTCTAATGATGCAATGGTTGACTTTTTGAAGTATGAACTTGATTTGGTTTCTCAATGTGCATATTTTCATGTTAGATGTTGTGCACACATTATGAACCTAATTGTGCAGGATGGGTTGAAAGAGGTTGATGATGCTATTATAAAGGTTAGAGATAGTGTCAAGTACTTTAGAGGTTCTCAAGCTAGGAGGCAAAGGTTTTTAAGTAGTGTTGCACATGTAGAGCTACAATCTTCAAGGGGTTTGCAACAAGATGTTCCCACTCGATGGAACTCGACTTACATTATGTTGGAGTCGGTTTTTTACTATAAGAAATCTTTTATTTATTTGCAAAAAACCGATGCTAATTATTTGCATTGTCCAACAAATTCTACGAGGTAACTTGTGTTTTTTCTGGGTCTAAGTATACTACTACCAATCTGTATTTTGCTAATGTTTTGACAGTTAGAGTGTTGTTACACACAGAAAAAGACAACCATGATATGTTTATGCAAAAAATAGCTACTCGGATGTATGTGAATTTGAGAAATATTGGGCCGATTTTAGCACAGTTATGGCGTTTGCGGCTGTTTTGGATCCACGGTATAAATTTCAGCTTGTTGAGTGGGGTTATGAGAAACCTTATGGGGAGGGGTACAAATCCGAGTTGGCAATAATAAAGAAGAAATTGTTTTCATTGTTTAAAGAGTATGTGGATGAGTCAAATTTGAATAAATCCAAAGTTGGTCAACCTAAGAATGGCTCGTTGGACTCTCAAGAAGAATCTCAAGATGTGCTAGATGCAGCTTCTGCTTCACTTTTGATGGTATGTTATATATTTACTGTTTTTTTATACATATTCTATTTATCTCCTAATTGTTTGTTGTCTATCAGGACTTTGATGACTTTTCAACCAAGGTGACTTCTCAAGCCATTAAATCTGAGCTTGAATGTTATTTAGAGGAGAAGCTCACGCCTCGCGTGAAGAATATAAACATTTTGGACTATTGGAGAACTCATGAGATTCGGTATCCAACTCTTGCTCGGATGGCTAGGGACATCTTAGCTATCCCAATATCAACCGTGGCATCTGAATCTGCTTTTAGCATTGGCGGTAGGGTTATTGATGCTTATAGAAGTTCTTTGAAGTCTTCTACGGTTGAGGCTATTATTTGTCTAAGAGATTGGGTTTATGGAGAAGGTTTGTTCTAACTTATTATTTGTATATTTCGTATTATCATATAAAACTATTTATTTGGTATAACTAAGTTGGTTAATTTATTTATTTCTATAGCACAAATGGAATCACAACTTGAGGCGTTATGTGGAGCAATCATGACGGAGAAGATGGAAGATCGAGAGGAAAATAATACCGAGAATGAAGTTGGAGCCGATGAAAGTGCAAGTCGAGTTACTTAGAAACTTCTTTGGAACTATGATTTATTTAACTTTGTGGTTGTGGGAAACTTTGAACTATTTATTTTACTTTTTGGTTGTGTTTTATTAAACTTCGAACAATTTGTTTGAATTTGTCGTAGAATGGAGTAGTTTAAGCATTTTTATTTCATTTAGAATTTTAAATTTATACGGGTCAACCCAGGTTCAACCCATTTATTTAACAGGTTGGGTTGAGATAATCATAAACAGGTCAACCCGCTACCAACCCATCAACCCAACAGGTTGGGTTGGGTTGAAAATCTAAACCCATTTAATTAAACAGGTTGGGTTGGGTTGAGATTTTCAACCCAATTAATAAATGGGTTGAACCCGAACCCAACCCAACCCAACCTATTTACACCCTTAGACTGTTAACCATGCTAACCAATCTGGACCGTTGGTTATTTAGATCAATGGTTCACAATTAATTAGAATTTTAATTTTAGAAATATTAAACTAAAAGGCTAGAAAATTACGGTGCATAAGAGCATAGGGTTAAAAATGTAAAAATGCAAATAGTCTTCCAAAATCATAGAGTGAATTGTGGATTTGGTCCATATGGTTTTGTGATTTCTTTGACCATGATCCTCATTCTATGTTTATTGTGGATATGATCCTTGTGGTATGCAATATATTGTGGCTAGGGTCCCTAACACTAACATCATTAACTTTGAAGGGTTAAAGGCAATATGTGCTTTACACATTATGGGTATAATAATCATTTTATTTTTCACTTTCAATTTATTCTATACACATTTAAAACAAACAATACTAAATTGTGGATTTGGTCCCTATGTATCATTCATCATCTTTAAAACACATTTATCATCTTTCTTAATTTTTTTTTTCATCCAATCTTCATTGTCAAAGTACAAGAAAAACTAATTTGTTAAAGTACAAAAAAAAAATTACTTGCATTTAAAAATAACAATTGTTTGAATTCAACACTACATCCTAAAAAAGACAACCTATCAAAATAATAATTGTTTGAAACCAATATTACATCCCCAAAAGGACAACCAATCAAAATGACAATTGTTTTATATCAACATTTATGTAGTAGTTGTTGGCAACAGTTTTATTTATTTTTTTGATGACATCTAAGTGACTTGAGTATGAAGTACATTAATTTTTCTCATAAAATACATAGACCATTTGGAAATGTGATATAATCATCTTCATTTTGGAGATCCAAACTTCATTATATAGTGCATTAGATATTAAAATGCTAATTGATAGGGTATGGATCCCCAACAAGTTTCAAGTGACTTGGTGTGTAATTCAAGTATGACTATTTAGAGCATCTCAAACCACAACACCAAATTTAACACAAAAATACCAAATTTGGTGGGTCCATCAACATAAAAAAAAACCCAACTCCAATCACACTCTAAAAAAACATCAAATGTATATTAAATGTATATATAATTTACTTAATATAAATATGTTAATTTTAAAAACAAATTATTAATGTTAAAATGTTAATTTTGGTATAAATAAATTTTGATAGGCGATTTAACGGCTGGTTGGAGATGCTCTTATGACACTATTGTCTTCCCTTCAACCTCCTATGTCATAATATATTTGTGTTTACAGATGTCAATTGACATGCATATAAGTCTTTTCCCACATCATGGTTTCCAAATGGTCTATGCATTTTATGAAAATGATTAATGTACTTTCTACTCAAGTCACTTAGATGTCGTCAAGAAAATAAACAAAATTGTTGCCAACAATTACTACATAAATGTTGATATAAATAATTGTCATTTTGATGTGTTGTCTTTTTGGGGATGTAATATTGGTTTCAAACAATTGTTATTTTGATAGGTTGTCTTTTTATAGGATGCAGTGTCGGGTTCAAACAATTGTTATTTTTAAATACAAGTAATTTTTTTTTTGCACTTTAATAAGTTAGTTTTTCTTGTACTTTGACAATGAAGATTGGATGAAAAAAAATTAAGAGAGATGATAAATGTGTTTTAAAGATGATGAATTGATGAGTGATGCATAGGGACCAAATCCATAATTTAGTATTGTTTGTTTTAAAGGTGTATAAAATAAATTGAAAGGGAAAAGTAAAATGACTATTATACCCATAGTGTGCAAGGCACATGATGCCTTTAACCCTTTAAAGTTAATGATGTTAGTGTTTAGGGACCCTAGCCACAATATATTGCATATCACAGGGACTATATCCACAATAAACATAGAATGAGAACCATGATCAAAGAAATCATAAAACCACAGGGACCAAATCCACAATTCACTCAAAATCATATTAACACGTTACCAAAAAAAGAGGCGCAAAAGAAGGGATTTTTTAAACTAATAATTCTTGTTTTTAAACCAAAAAAAAAGAAAGAAAAAGAGGTCCACACAGTTTAAAGTGTTTGCTATTTATGTGAATATGTGGATTTTTTAAACTAATAATTCATAATGTACATTTTCAAAACAAACATATATGCATGATTTTTGTGTTGTGCATATGGGCATTGTCTACACTAATAAGTGTTGATGTGCATATGTACAATTTTAAATATGCATATCAAAATGATTAGATTATTTGCTCTTTCAGTGCATATGTGCATTGTTCACGTTAATAAGTTTTGATGTACACTATGAGCCTTTTGTATATGAATACGGAAAATGGTTTAAGATATGCACATATGCATATGTGCAAACTTAATAGCATAAAATCCGGAAAATGCATATGTGCTCACTTGGACATTTGTTCATTGTCAAGTAAATATGTGCATTTTTTTAAACTAATAATTCTTAATGTACATTTTCAAAAATACATATGTGCATGATTTATGTGTTGTACATATGTGCATTGTCTACACTAATAAGTCTTGATGTGCATATATGCAATTTGAATATGCATATCAAAATGATTAAATTATTTGCTCTTTCAGTGCATATGTGCATTGTTCACATTAATAAGTTTTTATGTACACTATGAGCCTTTTATATATGTATATGAAAAATGGTTTACGATATACACATATGCATATGTGCAAGCTTAATAACATAAAATCTGGAACAATATTAAAGTTACGTTTAAAAATATTAGATTTAACGCTTTATAACATAAAATCCATATATATCGCTCATTGTGATATAATGAAAAATATATGTAAAGGATATATTAAGATTTAAGATAATCTTGAATAATTTAAAATTTCAAACTTTTATATTTAATATGGTATATCATTACCATAACAAACATTGCTATAATTATGGTACACATTAAATAGGCGATAATGATTACTTAATTTGAATATTCTGATTTTATATAAATTTCTATATTACCCTTGTAAGTTTAAAATAAACAAAATCATTATCTAATCTCGAGGAGCATTCTGATTGGCCGAAAATGGGTTAGTATGGTTAGCACTAATAGATTGGTTATCAAATGAATGACCCTCTCTCTCTCTATATATATATATATATGTGTGTGTGTGTGTGTGTGTGTGTGTGTGTGTGTGTGTAAAAATATTGTTTTTAAAAAAAGAAGAAGACAAAAAGACTAAAAATGACCCCTGATTTAACATATTTATTTTAATGGCGTTAGCTAGAGGGATGATGACCAGTACTATTGAATACCACGTAGTTCTAAGAACATCTATGGTCATGAACCTCTTTACAGGTTCATAAGTTTCTCACGTCATGTAACAACCCACATTGAAGAACAAGCGAAAACAACATAAAGTAAATTTCTCGCCAAAACGGCCCCTAAGTAACAACTCAAACAATCAATGTTTGTGGAAAACAACCTATTACACAACTGAGAATAAAGATAAATAACTAAGTCTGAAAATCTAAGAGCATCAAACGTCTAATACTCGTCTCCCAGCTCACTACTTTTCGTTTCCCTTACTCGAGCCTGTCGCCTCACGTTTTCCTGAAAAGGTGTTTAGTTTTTGAAAAAACGAGGGTTAGACCGAAAGTTCTAGTGAATTCCTTCTAACAACGAGCATTTACGCCCCAACAATGTATAAAAGATATGGTCGCATATATATATATATATATATATATATATATATATATATATATATATATATATAAACAATTCACAACTTTACAAGTTACACATAAACAACAAGTTTTAATGGAAAACACTGAAGTCAAACACACTTGTGTCAACGTGTCAGATTCGTACTGCCTTTAACATACTCCCCTGGTATGAGTACTGGCAGGTCACACCTCCCGACTTGTGCCATAACATACTCACGTTCAAATGTATGCATACATAACAAGTACCAATCATATCAATGTTAAAACATGCGATTTAATAAACATCCTCATGTAAAGAAACATATTTGTTAACAATGATTTGGGTAGAAAGACTCACCTATCGCTCTTGCTTAACTCCCCTTTCTTACGCCTCGGTCCTTAAATAGAACTTATGATTAAAGAAGTTCAAGGTGATAAGTTACTCATTAACCCATAACTTTACTGGTTAAGGTTTTCCCACCCGGGGCCTCCCTCCACCGGGTTTCGGCCTCCCCTACCGGGTTACACCTGGTCTCCCGGTTTACCGGGTTTCCCCCGCCTCCCGGGGTCACACTCGGTTACCGACTCCCGGTCCCCACCGTGTTTCCCCCGCCTCCCAAGGTTCCCTCCAGGTCCCCCGCCTCCCGGGGTCATTCTCGGGTCCCCTCTATCCGGCCTCTCGGGACCCCATCTCCCGGGGTTCCCTTCCCGGGTTCACTCCTTACTCAGTCTCCCCGGGTTTCTCCCTCCCGGGACCCCGTTTCTCGGGTTTTGGCCTGACCAGGATATACCCATAATCGCTCTAGGCGATTTCTAGTTACGTGGGGTTTTGTGCGAATCGAAGGGAAACCCTCCTTGAACTGAAACTCATTCTAAATCTTCAAATCAAAGGCTAAATGATTAATTCCTCCTAACACCATCCCCACCAAGAGTAATTAAATCTATTAAAATGAAATCAGGCAAATGTTTACCCCTCTTTTGATTCTAAAACTCACCAAGCACGAATCCAACCAAATAAATCAAAATGAGATATAGGACTAAGATTACCTTCTTGGGGATTAGGAGTTGAGTCTTTCTTCCGATTTGCTCTTTCTTGATTTCTTCCAATCTTGAATGATACGAAGCTTTCTTCTTGATATCCTTAGCCTCCAAGTTTGAGGAATGATTAAGGCTATGTTTGGCAAACTAGCTGATAAACTAGCTTATGATTGATAAACTAGCTGATAGCTGATAAGATAGCTGATGAAAAAGTCACGTTTGGCAAAAACTAGCTTATGAGCATGTAAAATTACCAAAAATGACATATAGAAAAAAAATAATCAATTAACACATTTAATAGTATTATTAAAACAAATTTATAGTAATATAATATATTAATTAATACAAATAAGATAGTAAATAATATAATGCGTTAATTAAAAGAATTTGAAATTTATTATTATATATATTATAAAATTTGAATTTTTAACCAAATTAAAAAAATCTATATTAACTTATGATTTTAAGTAACTGTTACATATAATATGAAAAAAATAATTAGATAATAATTACAAAAATAATAATAATTGATAACTAAAATATATTGATCATATTAAAAAGTTTTGATATAATTATTAGTAATTCTAAATAATTAAAAATTAAATCAATGTATAATTAAATTTATGTTATAAATTTTAGATAATATTAATTAATATTTATTAATTAATAATAATAAATTTTAATAAATTATTATTTATAATTAATATATAATAATGAATATTAATAAATGTATAATTGAAATAATCACAAAAAGCTCCTAATAAGCTAACTTATTTTTGCCAAACAATGTCTAAGAGGATAAGGATATAGAACATCTTCAATAGGTTCTCTATTTTGGAGAAAATGAAGATTTTGAGGTAATGTTTTGCTCCATCAGCTTCACCAAAACTATCTCCAAAATAGAGAAAGTAGGAGAGAGAAATATTTTTTATCCAAATATGAAGATCACCCCAAAAATGATTATTAAGTCAATAGATCAACATAAAACTTTGAAAATAAATATGTAAAGAGAGAAATAATATTTTAATACATGAATGAAATATTTGAATATTATAATCAATGTTTCATTCTCCAAATTAGAGAATTTGTTAGAGATGAAACTAATTTTTTTAGAGATTTTGACTTTTGGTTCTTCATTTTGAAGAAACTGTTGGAGATGTTCTTAAGGTTTTAATATCTTTTACCATTATTTACAACTTAGCCCTTGAACTTTGGGCTTCCGACAAAATCTCACCTACACTCCATTCTTTACAATTTTGATCTCGGTTATTACTAGTCAATCCTAGACCATCAATCCTAGACCGGTCTTAGTTTATATAATTAAAACTAGAATAGTAAAAATTACTCATTATAATGTAAAAGACAATGACTAAAACTTATAATAATAAAATTACAATAACAAAAAAAAGTTGATGTTTTAAACCGAGAGTTTAACAAGTTCATATAGTAATTGAAAATATTAGGAGCTATATTAAAAAAGTGGAAGAATAAAGAGGTATAAAATGAAAATGAAATAATTCAAATTAAAGTCGGCAATTTTTAAATAATGTTTGAATTCAATTAATTTTTAATAATTAAAAATATGAGTTGAGTTTATTTATTAATTAATTAATTAAACTATTTAAAGAAAAAAGTAATCAAATTAATTAAAACAAATAGAAACATTAAAAAAAAAGTTGAGCTAGACATGGAGATAAATGAAATTGAAAAGAGCGTAACCTACAAAGACTACAATTTACCTTTAACATTGTAAGCTATAAAATATGTTGAATGACTAAGGTGTCGTTTGTTTTTTTAAGAGCTCTAAAGTCTGAAGTCTTATTTTAGTTATGATTAATAAGAGGTGGTGTGTAAAAATGTCTGAATGATTCAGACTTAAAAGTCATTAAAAGTTTTTTTTTTTTTTTTAAAACAAACAACTCCTAAATAAATTATAAACATCTGAAAATATATGTTATTGATCTGATGAATCAAAGATATTGGTTAACATCATTGTGGAAAATAAAATTGAAATCATTATTTGTTTGAAAAATTGAATTATGATAATGAGAAGGAGAAGGACAATTTGGGCACGGTTGTTGGGAGTGTTTTACTTAACAAATCATTTTGAGATGCTTCCATCTAATTTCCTAAAAGTTAACGTTGTTTGTGGATTAATTTCGAAAACGACAAATAAATAAATTATTAAATATTGAAATCAAGTTGACAAAATCCATTTGATTAATGTCCCCAAATCTTTATTTTGAAATTAGTGACCATTTTCTTATTACTTAATTGGCTACACGACAAAACCATCAAAAGGCTGCAAAAGTTATCATGGAATCTTGGATGTTGTTTTAGCTTCATATTTAATAACGATGTAAAGTGAAACAAAATCGATGTTTTAAATCTTGGATCGTTATACAAGAAATCTGATAATCATTAAAAATATAAAATAAGATTTAATTATTAAAATGATGATAGTAAATTAATATTTGGGTTAAATATGACTGATGAAGAAAGACGTTCAAGAAATAAAAGAATTAAGGCCGCATCTCCTAAAAAAGAATAAATTGATGATCGGAATTTGGATGCAATCATGCAGATGCATCTATTAGATTTATTTTTGGCAAAAGGTTACCACGATTATTATGAATAAACATTGGAATAAAACTATTCGATTGTACAGATAAGTTTTCCTACTTTTTTTAGTGTTATTTTTTGTCGTGTTTGTTTGCATTGTGAACCTAATTCATGTGAAACATAACATATTTATGAAACAAATACATGTTAATCAATATATTAAATATCATATTTGGATGGAAAAAATAAGGTTAAACAAAGCCTTAAGGTAGAAGTTATCATGGATCTCACAAATTTTGGAGTTCTCAAGTGATTAAGCCGCCTCCATGGGCGGATCCACATGGACAATTGTGGTATTACATGCAACCACATATTTTGTTCCATTGAGTGTAAATTTTTTAAACATCTGTAACATCACATGCTAACCGTACCAGATATTGTCCGTTTTGTCCACACATCTGGACTCACGGTTTTAAAACGCGTTTGGTAGAAGAGGTATCAAGTTCCTTATAAGGCAACTTATGTTTCCCTCCTCACCCAATGTGGGATCTTACAATTTTATTATTGGTGAAACCATAGATTTACTTGTGTACAACTATAATTATTGAAGGTTTAAGGATTTGTGTGAAATTTTATAAGAAAAACATGAAAAGTTCTTGAAAGTGGGAACAATTTATTAATGTTTGAGGTTAATTTTTGTTTATAAAACCATATTTTTTAATTATATTATATTCTATTTTATGATAGTCAGTTGGTACAACCACTTTGAAATTTTATGGATCCGCCTTTGACCGCCTCTATATATATGTGTGTGTGTATATATATATAGAGAGAGAGATCTAGAGAGATGAGTTTAAACAAGAATAGTGAGCAAGTAAGAAAATGCGAGAACGACTGAATCACATGTGATTCGTGCGACCTTGAGCGCGACATGGACTCTTGAAGTCGCGAGCCAAGTCGTCCACAACTTTTGCAATCACTTGTGATTTCTGTGTGAAGTCGAATGTCAATTATGTGTAAAATCACATGTGATTTCATTCTTATGTTATTTTTATTTTGACTATGTTCTCGTTTGATACTCTATATGTTTATACGAGAAGTTTCAAATACAAATCATGTAATTATTACAATATTTACAAACAAATCTCCATCATACATGTTGATAATCAACGATACAGAATAAATTGGTCCCAAAATTTACTTCTCATCCATATTTCTCTCTATATAATATATTATATATATAAAAAGCAAATCAAGTGAAAACCATTCAAATATTTAAAAAAAAACATGAAAAATCAATCTCAAACATTTCAATTAATTTTTAAGTTATTATTCAAAGTGATTCACACGTTCTTTTTTTCTTTTTTTATGTATTTGTATGTAGATATTTTTCATAGATAAAACATATTTCTATTATATGTGTATATGGCACACGTGTGCGTGAGGTGGAATCCGTTTGCAACCCAAAAATAAGAGAAATTTTATTTAAAAAATGATAGTTGGATTAAATATTTCAAAAATAAAAGGAACTCCATAATTGGTTGACGATTGCAATGACGGGTCCATAATTTTTTTTTCATACGGTGACACCATATAATACATACAAAAAATAATTACAAAAAAACAGTTTTTATCGACGTGTCTTCATTTTTTTACCGACATTCAATATTACCCGATGTGTTTTTAGCCTAATTCTACTATTTCGAGGAATTTTTAAAACTGTTTGCTTGATTTCAAGGGATTTTTAAGTTTTCTTTATCGATTTCGAGATATTTTTTCGGTTTTTTTGGTTGATTTCGATAGTTTCTTTTGGTTTTTTGGTTGATTTTGAGGTACGGTTGCACCTTCTTGAAGTTTCCAAAATAATACGGTAGCATCTTCTAAAACGATACGGTTGCACCTTTCACGAACCTAAAATATTTTACCCTTCGTCGGATAAATAATACGGTGACAAGTGCCACCGTATTCAACCCATTGGCGGATGCACATGGAAGGTGTAGGGGCACAGGCCCCAACAAACTCAAGAATCACCACTAATTAATATATAAGTTTTAAGTTTAATTATTGTTTTTAACTAAAATTTATTAATAGGCCCCAATAAATTAAAGATAAGACATCAAATTTAATTTAAGTTCTCATTTACAATTTTTACTTGATCAATTAAACTCTAATTCCTTTGACTAGTCTCAATCCATTGAAAATCATTTTATACCTCTTATTTTATTTGCTATAATACTAATGATTTGATTAATCACTATATTTTATTTTTACTAGTAATAGTAGAAAAAAATAATCAAAAACCGAATTTAATAAATTATACTTATTGGATTAAACTGAATCGTTTAAGCCGAAAATCGAATAAACCAAAATAGTATTGGTTCGAAAAGGTTATTCGGTTCCATTTTTTTTTTGACACCCTTAAAAGTACCCCCAATAATAAAAGTTTATGGATCCGCCACTGATTCAACCTACTAGATCCGTCCCTGTTAACGATTGTGACATGGATATAATAAAATGAAATATGGACGTAAATTGTTACTTTTACTCATGTTATACTTATAAAATGAGTTTTTTATATACACGTATTTAAAAACATTTTTGTAAATAATTATTAGTAAAGGGTATTTGTCTGGTCAAATCAAATAAATGTGAATAGAATTAGTGGCGGACCTAGAAATTTTCTTGAACGAGTGCACTTTATGGGTGGATCAAAGTGTTGTAAAGTTGTGGGTTCTGTTAGTCCCAAAAATGTAATGGCAAAAAGTAACAGATGTTGTAGAAAGGGGGGTGAAGACATTATACAAAAATTTCACTTAATTGTAATTCTTTTTATATCAATAATTACACATAGAAAAACAAGATTGTTACGAAAAAGAACAAATTAAAATCTATTCTAACAATCTTTCACGAATAACAAAAAACTTAACACAACTATGAAACACTAAGAACAAAGATATGAAGTTATTGAGAGATCGAGTATGTCGATTTTGCTTGAGTGCAATGAGTCTCTTCAAAAGCGTAACCTTGCATTGAGGGATCTTCACCTTTAAATACTACTGTGTGCATTAAATGTTTGGGACACTTGTCACTTTGAGATTGAATGTGAGAGATGTCATTCAAAAAGACAAAGTGTCTTTTTTTGTCACAACACGGAGCATAGTTGACCTTCAAACATTGGTGTTGGACAGTTCCTGAAAAAGGTGTAAAAGACAAACATCATTTTTCTGGATCTTCAGATAACGTCTCCATTACTTCATGATTTGGTGATGATCTTCTTGGCAAAAAGACAAAGGAGGATCCTCCGAAAATGAGGATCTTATTGATTTGTCATGAGGAAATCGACAGGTAGGAATAGCTTAGTAGAAGATTAAAAACTCATCTTTGATCCACATCTAAAGCTTCAACTCTTTTTGATTTCCGCTAGTCTTTGACTTCACCGAACTTTAAAAGCATCACTAAGCTATTACAAAGAACCTAAAAATATCTAAGTACAAAAGATGTTTTTTAAATATTACAAGTGAGATCGGGAGGTCATCTTCAAATCCTTGAAGACGTAACAGTCATCTTCAAATCTTTGAAGACCCAATAGTCAATTTTCAAATCCTTGAAGACTCAATAGTCATCTTCAAATCTTTGAAAACCCAACAGTCATCTTTAAATCTTTGATGACCCAACAATCTCCACATGTTCAAAGATTATAAAGGAGATCGGGAGATCATCTTCAAATCTTTGGTGACCCAACATGTTCGATCGGAGGGAAAAGTTGACACGTTTTGAACTGAGGGAAAGTCAATTATATCGATTTCGAGAATAATACATTTTCTCAAATTGAATCGTCCTTGACTTTTTTTAGCAAAACACAATACTACGTCTTATGTCCAACGTGTTTTTAGCTGAATTTCACCATTATGGGGAACCTTTTTGCTTTTTTGGTTGATTTCGTAAAATTTTACAATTTTCAGTATTTGATATTGATTATCACTGTTTCTTTTATAGGTGTTCAATTCGTTTCCTTATGCATCTAGAACTCCTAGTATTAAATAACATGTTTTCCAAATCAAAATTATATTTGCATCTTATTTTGTTTCCTTATGAATCTAGAATTTCGAGTAACAATAATCACATCAATACTAAAAGCAAATTAAAAAATATAAACAAACCAAGAAGAAAATTTACTTAAAAAATAGAGTAAAGCTCACTTTAGCCCCTCACGTTTGACAGTATCGCTACAGATTTCATCCCTACTTTTAATGGCATCTTCACACCGCCTCAACCCTTCCACACCCCACCATCGGCTACTGCCTGCCACCCCTCCTTCACCGTCGTTCCTCTGTTCCATCTCCAAACCCCATTTCCATCTTCCATCTCCTCTGCTCTTTTGGAGATCGAAAACAGAGAGATCGAGAGACAACGAAGATAGACAGATTGAGAATAGAGATTGAGAGACAAAGAAGAGAGGAAGACCGAGACAAAGAGATCGAGAGACAGAGACCAAAATCATCGACTTCACTCAAGGCCATCGATTTCCACTTTGAATGGTTATGAACATAAGCATATCTGGAGGTTTTCGGTGGGTGGGGTAGGTCATGAACTGAAGCTGATTTGGTTTAGTTTGATTGGTCGGAGATGTCATGGCCGAAGGTTTTAATAGAATATATATATATATGTGTGTGTGTGTGTGTGTGTGTGTATGATGTCATGACCGGAAGGTGACCGGTGAAGATGAGGAAGGTGATCGGTGGCCATAAGGTAGCCATAAAAAGTTTGCAAATGATTCTCTCTCTCTCTCTCTCTCTCTCTCTATATATATATATATATATATATAAGGTCCCTAAAGTTTGTTGATTTTTGTAAAAACAAGAAAATTAAGAAAATAGGTCAAATGACTACAATACCCCTCATTAAACTGGACTTAACAGAAAAGCTAACGGCCGTTAAGATAAGAGATGAAATATGTTGGGAATTGACAAACGTGAGGGATAAATATGAGAAAATGAAGTTAAGGAATGAAAACCGTTGATATCGACAAACGTTAGGGACGAAAAGTGAACTTTACTCTAAAAATATAAACAAACCAAGAAAAAAAACTTACTTTTATGGGGAAAATTAATGATCAAAGATAATTTACAAAATACGAGTGAAAACAAATTTGAAAATGAGGATGAAATTATTATGAGTATTCAATGTTATTGTTTTTGTAAAAGTTAATTTAGAATTTAAAAAGATAAAAAAAAGTTATTGGCTAATCAAATATTTGCCACAGGTGTGAATTGATCCCCACGCCTCTTATCTATAGATAACATTAACATAAAGACCTTATCCGGTTTGATTTGCGAGATTGGAATGGACTTGGAGGGATTTAGATTTCAAATCCATTTCAATCTTGTGTTTTGTTTGTAGGAAAGGATTTTATTGACCGGATTTAAAATCCCTTGACCACTTTAAAATCCCTCAAATGATGGATTTGAAAATCCTTTGGAATGGACATGGATTTGAAATCCAAATCCAAATGGATTTCATTCACGCATCATTTGTCATCTTTTTATGCTTTGATATAAATTTAAAAATTATTAAATTCAAATACATAATTATGATGGATATATGGATGCAGGTATGAGGAGAATAATTTAAAATTTTGGGAGGAAGAAGACGAATTTAATGTTCATAGGGGATGAGAAGGGCAAAACGGTCATCACAAATAAAAATAATCGATAAAAAAGTAATTTACCAATAAAAATAAATTCTTTATAAAACAAACAAATAATAACAAAAAAAATTTCAATTCAAATCCAAATCCTAATCTTACAAATCAAACAAGATTTATAAATGAATGAATTTCAAATCTATTCCAAATCCTACAAACCAAACACATGAAGGGATTTTAAATACCCCCAAATCCAAATCCCTCCAAATTTAAATCCCTCCTTGAAATCCAATCAATTCCCGCAAACCAAACGTTAGTGTTTCCATGTTGGTTTCAAAATATATTCTAGAACACCCTCAAAAAATTAAGCAGGTGCACCATCAATACGTCTAATTTTTCCCCTTATGATGATCAAGAGAGCGGATGTCCGAGACTCCGCTCGGTCCATAGTAGGTCGGCCCATGAATAGAACCGATCTAATTTAACTATACATTAGGTAAATAAATTTTAAATTATAACAACAGATGAAGAGGTTGTCAATTTTGTTTATGCTCATTCATTTAAAATCATGACTTGATCGATCGGTCAAACGGGATAAATTGTATCCATCCATGTGAAATTTAAAGCTCTTGACCTTCTCTCAAAGCTTATCCTTCCCCTTCCAATCGATGCTAAAAAAAACTTTAAAAAGAATGCTTCTAGTATTATTTTTAGTTCATGATAATGAGAACCCATTAAAATGGACGCAAACAAGTATAAATTTTGCATTTGGCATTCGCAATGGAGGAAACATTGTTTTTGTAAAATCTAACATCAGTTAGGGAGGGGAATTACGGTTGTTTTATAAGAGGCTACATACCTTTTCTACCAAACATTTTTTAAAATTGTAAATCTAGATGTAAATATAACGAACAATATTTAATACAGTTAATCAACAATGTTACAGTTTTCCTTACTCTTCTCATGAGGGAAGCTAATATTATTTCTTTTGTAGTCTTGCAATGAATTGGTGGTATTTAGCAAGCAAAATTGATCTCTATACCCATGGCTACTATGTTGACAATGATAATAATAAATCATTTTCTTGACAATAATGTACCATCTTCCATAAGGGGAAAGATGTCAATTATATAATAAGGGGTAAAATGGCAAATCATGTCATTCAGGGAATTTATTTAACACAATAAACAAACCAGTTTGATTACCGCATGAGCCACACCTTATGGAATTAGTCGAGGTGTACGTATGCGGAGCCAGAGAACCATGGTTACCAAAAACAAAAAACAAATAAGACGTAAATCCAATTACCATTGAACAACCGGTTCATAAAAATCTAACTGATGATTAGATTGGATCTCTTATGTATCAATTAGATATTACTATTGGTTATTTATTTGTATTATATTATATTCATTCAATATTTTGAACCGATCATCCAACCATTTTAATAATTATCCAAAAAAATTATTTAAAAGCACCTCATATATAGAAATCCATATAAATTGAACAAGGAACGAAATATATAACCATAACTTGTAAGAAAAAAACGACCACCGTTTATACCATAATACAAAATATCACATAAAATAAACTATTCATTTTTGATATTTGGTTGGTAATTATATTTAATCTGTTCGATTTTATTGGATTTTGAATTAGGATCCAACAAACAACCGGTCCAAATGGGTGGCTTTTGTCTCAAGATAGTGGGTAGATTAGAGTGGCGAGATAGTAGGTGGTTTTTGTCTCGAGATTGGCTTAGATCTCCTAGAGGGCGTTCTCTAAGTGAGTTGGAGGAGTTAAAAGGCTTGATTCAGAATCTAACACCTCCTAGCAATTAGGGTAGCAAATAGGTGTGGCTCTTGGGTGAAAATGGGAGTTTCTCGATCAAAAGACCCAAGAAGATGGTATATAAGAACTCTCTTAGGACCTTAAGTCATGTTGTGGAAACAAAATGGAGCAAATTGGTCGCAAGGAAAGTTTGTATATTCATATGGCGATTAATACATGGTAGAATTCCGGTTCGATTGGTGCTCGGGGATCTTGGTATCGATATCCACTCCTCCTTATGTCCTAGATGTGGGGTGGAGATCGAAACAATTTATCGTTGTTTCGTTTGTTGCTTGAAGATTTCATACGTGTGGGTAAAAATGTTTAGATGGTGTGGCTTGTCTCCTAATATCAACTCTATCGCACACGTTTTCTCAACATAAGATCTCGCTTGTTTTTCTAACTTTTCAAAAAGCCTATGGCAGGTGGTTCTTTGGGCTTCCTTGGACTTGATTTTAGGTTATCATAACAAAATGGTGTTCTCTAATTGGCTACCTCCTTAGAAGCTTTCGATATCCAACTTCATTCCTATCGTTGGTTAGCAAATCGTGCTAAACATTTTACTAGTATTTCTTGGATAGATTGGTTTGTAGGCCTCTTGGTTACTCTGAAAATCTGTCAGTCTCTCGTTGTGGCTTAGGGGTTGTTTGTTTACCTCTTAATTGTTCCATTAAGAGGCAACCTCTGAATCGTTAAGAGGTGAATCTTGTTTGGCAGAAAAAATGGTTGTCTCTTAATGGTTCCAAAACCCTCTGAATCATTTTGTATCATGGGTCTCTCTTAACCATTAAGCGCCCTGATTTCATTCTGAACAATTATCAAATAACCATATTTTATATTGCACTATATCATAAGAGTCTCTTAATCATTTTGACCCCTTAATAATTCTGCACCAAACCATTCAGCAACCGTTAAACAACCCCTTAGTCTTTCATTTGGTTTTTTTTACCGCCTCTTGTTTCGGCTCGTTGGATTGTATTTAGGTGTTGTTACGTTTTTTTTTGTTTGTTTATGCGCCTTGTAGAAATGTTCTGGACTTGTCTCTCTTGTTCTATTTTGCTTTAGCAAAATCGTTTGTCTTTCAAAAAAAATTAAAAAAAAACAACCATCAGTCCAATATCGATATTTTAACTTTATTCTATTCCAATATGATTAGAATTAAATATCAAATTCTAGTTGATTTAATTGTATCGCCTTTTCCACATACTTATTATTTAGTGACACTAATTTCTATTCCATTTCGCATAATTGTTATGTGGAAAAACGTTATGATCGACCCAAATATTTTTAGTAAAGTACATGTAAATTTCGCAACGATGTGATAAATTATAGGGAAATTGGCCGAAATGGACCAATCATCGAAAGGGATTGGGATCCTAGCACATCCTCTCCGGGTTTTACCAAAATGTCCAACATTACGCACCAGGAGCCCTTGGACGCACAAGGCGCCCTAGGGCGCACAGTGCGCCTACGCATTGTACGTCCAAGGGCTCTTTTATTTATAATACTGCAGCCGACACTTATCATCCCCACCACCATAAAATAATTGAAGAACAAACCACCATTTCTGCCGGTGTCGTTTTCCAGCCCCACCACCGACCATTTCTCCTTTGTTTAATCGATTGGGACCACAAATGGCTGAGGTACGACTTCTCCTCTAACTCTTATACTATTTATGAATCGGTTTTTTGTTTTTTTTTGTTGTATATTTTTTGTTGATACGTGTTTGTTGTATATTGGTTAGATGATAAGTGTTTGTTGTATAATATTTGTTGATAAGTGTTTGTTGTATATTGGAGAGATGATAAGTGTTTGTTGTATATTTTTTGTTGATAATTTGTTGTATATTGAAGAGATGATTAGTGTTGTAATAAATTTATTAGACACTTGTACTTTTATATTTGTAACAAGTATTTAATAATTTTATAAATAAAATGTACTATAAACCCATCTTTTTAAAAGACATTCATATTAATAAAACTTTTTTTTCTATAACGTTATATAAAATAGTTAATAAGACATTTTATATAAAAAAAAAATCCTAAAAACATGATTTACAAAAATATGTAGATTTAGGTCCCTTAACTTTAGAAACTGACACTGTAGGTCCCTTAATTTAGAAATTGACGCATTTGGTCCCTTAACTTTAGAAATTGACACTTTTGGTCCCTGAATTTAGAAATTGACACTTTGGTCCCTTAACCTTAGAAGTTGACACTTTTGGTCCCTTAGCTTTAGAAATAGACACTTTTGGTCCCTTAACTTTAGAAATTGACGCTTTTGATCCCTGAATTTAGAAATTGACACTTTTGGTCCCTGAATTTAGAAATTGACACTTTTGGTCCCTTAACCTTAGAAGTTGACACTTTTGGTCCTTTAGCTTTAGAAATAGACACCTTTGGTCCCTTAACTTTAGAAATTGACGTTTTTGGCCTTTAACTTTAGAAATTGACGCATTTGGTCCCTGAACTTAGAAATTGACACTTTTGGTCCCTGAATTTAGAAATTGACACTTTTGGTCCCTTAACTTTAGAAATTGACGCTTTTTGGCCTTTAACTTTAGAAATCGACGCTTTTTGGCCTTTAACTTTAGAAATTGACGCATTTGGTCCCTGAACTTTAGAAATTTACGCTTTTGGTCCCTTAACCTTAGTATTATATCATTACTATGCAGGCAAGACAGTTCTACTCTGCAAAGTTGAACCTGAAGAGTAAGATCACGATGGTCGACCTGATTCGCCAGAGATTGAACCAAACAAGATTAGAACTATTCAGGCAGACGTGTTTCGGTCATTGGTTGCAGTTGACCGATACATCTGCCGACCCTATATTGGTGCATACATTTTTGCAGACCCAGGTATTCCCGGCCAATGCCCGGGATGATGAGATGTTTTTCGATGTTGGTGGTCACGTTCTTCGGTTCGGCCGTGAGGAGTTCTGTCTCATCACATCACTTCGTTTCGGAGCGGACCCGAAGATGCGTAAGAATAGGTCTACTGGTTTTGTTAGACGGGTGTTCCCACAAGGCACGCTAACTGTGCGACACATCCAGGATTTATTCAATCTTATCGGCACTGATGACGAGGTGCGGGCGCATATCGATGACGATTATGCCGTCTGTATTTGTCTCATGATGATGGTTGAGCTGTTCTTTCTCGGTCGTCAGTTATCCCATCGTCTTCACGATTATCTAATTCGCGCCATTGATGATTTGGGCGCCTTTAATGAGTTTCCCTGGGGTTCCTATATCTGGGAAACGACCTACAAGCAGATGAATGCAGCAATCAAGAGACGACCGGAGAAGGGATATAGGATGTCGTTAACTGGGTTTTTATTTGCATTCAAGGTTAGTAAGTTTATATCAAATTAATACTTTTACAATCTACATGGATTCCCTATTTCTACAAAATCTTTACTACTATGTTGGTATTCTAATTTACAGATATGGATCTGTGAGACCTTCCCCATGGCCAGCATATATTACATAATGACCACCAGGCAGCCACGTGAGGTACGTTGGGATAGGTCTGCGATCGGTATTGTTACCCAGAATGCCTATGCCCTCCTGGATGTATCGACGGTAAGTTACATTGACTACAGCGAATAAAAATTGTATTAGATGAGGCCCTCGTGTGGATTTCTAACATGATTATTTTACAAAATATTAGCCCGAGCGGGCCCCACGTGAGAGGATGGTTCCTACGCCGTGGGAGGCGAGCCAGGAATGGTTTATCCAGAGCCATCGCTGGTTTCGTAGTACGGCGGGGCGTCGACCGTCGAAGAGGTCGAGAGTTACTCAGGCTGTTGACGATGGTGAGAAGTCATTCTAAGTTATCCGATATTTTGTAATTTTTTTATAAAGGGAAGTCGTTCTAGATTATTTTATATTTATAATTATGTTGTTAATTGTTTGTATAGACGTAGGTTCCGAGTCTGAGGGAGACGACTACCCTGATCATGACATGGGTCACCCGTCCCATGCAGGCGTAAGCCGGGCAGATGAGGCCACCTCTTACCAGGAGCCACCCCTTCATACTGGGCATAGTCCATCCTTCCACCATGATTATAGTCCAGCAGGCCACTATCAGCATAGTCCGCATGTTGACCCCTATGCTGACCGGTGGTCTGAGTTTACGAGGTTGAAGGATGATTTCTTTGACTATCGGACGTCTCATCGCACAGAGCACGAAGATCTTGAGAGACGCCTTGCCGAGAAATAGGAAGTTGAGCACGCAGAGCATCAAGCTATTGAGAGACTCCTTGCGGAGAAACTGCAATCTGAGCGCGCAGAGCGTGAAGCTCTTGAGAGACGCCTTGTTGAGGTGGAGAGGCTTTCTGGTCAGTTTAGGTCTATGCAGGTAAGTGTTTTACTTAATTTATTCGACATGGTTTTAATTGTTATCTTTTGGAACTTTATGTGGTTTATTATGCTTGATGACAGATTCCAGCCCAGCAACAGGGTGGACAACCCTCCCAGCCCGCCGACCCGCAGCACGGGTTCGGATCTTCGATCTTCGGAGGCCCGTCCCAATATACGGATAATGTTAGTCACTTCAATCTTTATATGGTATCATTATTTGTTTTCAATAACACATAAAAACAACGACTTAGATTAATGTGCAGAGTTCAGCATCCTTCGTTGATGACCTATTCGGACCTTCGTCGTACGTTACACCTATGGCGTACACGGGGTTGGCCGGTCAGTCCACTGGCGGATCGCCGTTTTTTTCCCAGGGCCAGTATTCGCAGCCTGTAAGTTTGGAGATTCGTTTGTTACATTTGATATTTATTTGTTAGAACAAACTTGTGAGGACCCAATTTATTTTGCAGGGCACATTCGGGTCGTTGCTCCATGGGCCTGGACCGACTACCGGCGAACAGGGATTTTCGGGGCTTGTTGGGGCGTTGTTTCAGGATACGCCAAAGGCAGGTACAGCCGTCGGCATATCGACCTCGACGTACGTCCGGCCTCAGGTTGTACCGCCGACGGATGTTACCCAAAGGCCGAGGCGGGAGAAAACTCTTGGGAAACAATTGCTCCCTCCTTACACCCCTTTGCCTCCTACTACAGACCCACCTCAGCAGCGCCGCGTATCGAAGAACCCTGTTGGTCGTAAGACCGCTGTCGCTGCCGCTGCCGCTGGGACGCTGTAACGCATTCCTGGGAAATGGGCCCTTGACCATTTCTCCGGTCCAACCTGGTCCATAAGCAGAGCTCCAAGAGGTAAAGCAGCTCGTAGACCCGTCATATTCAGTTCAAACTCCTCCACCGTATATGCTTTACACGTCCTCCAAAATAACTTCTTCCTGTATCTGACCCTGTTGTCCCTGGTTTTTACGTTCATCATTAGATGGCGACAACAAAGTGCATGATGGGCGCCCGGGTACACTGTATTAATTTCTTGGTGAATTGAAGCAGCCCTGTCGGATACAAAAACCAACCCCTCGGGTTCCCCGATACAACGCTTCAGAATGGTTAAGAACCAAGTCCACACATCTCCACTCTCAGACCTACCAACTCCGAAAGTGATGGGCACAATCTGGTTATTTGCGTCCATAGCAACGGCTAAGAACATTGTGCCCAAGTAAGTACCCTTCAAATGAGCCGCATCGATGATAATGACCGGACGCAAGTGTGTGGTAAACGATCGAATCTAGATATTTAAGGCATTTTCATATTATAACATTATTAAATACATCAGTGATGCGAAAGTTACTAAAATAACAACGTACCGCGCAACCGAGGGCAGCAAAACACATCTCAAAACGTCCTCGAGCATCTGTCCTTATTGAGGTAACGGTACCAGAATTCCGGAGCTCCAGATTATAGAGAAAGCAGGGGAGTCGGGTAAACGATTCTTCAGGGGTACCACGCACCATCGTCAGTGCATAAGCTTTTGCGCGCCAGGCTTGCCAGTAAGAAATATCTATTTTCAAATCCGATCTTACGTCGTTGACAATGTCGGATCCACGGTATGTCCTGCTGATATCCTTCACTTTAGGGTAAATAAAATTACCCAAGAATCTACTGTTTGCTTGATGGTGGTTGGGATGCAGTTGCGTCCTCGAGCAAGTGTGTATGTCATCCAATATACGAACTTGAAACATATTGGTATTTTCGACAATGGTAGCATAGATACGCCAAGAACATCCGGCTTGCCTACATCTGGCATCGTATCTGGTTTTATTTGAACGGTGAACTCCAAACTCAAAACCCTCTTCAAGAAACTTCAAACCGAGAGCGAGTGTAAGATCGTCTTTCACGGGGAATATTTGACCCAATCTTACTCTTCCACTGCGATTATAACGTGGGGGTAGGTTGGGTGTGATGACTGGGGCCACTGATGGAAGTGGAGGGGGCATACCAAAGAAATCATTTATCCCACCGTATGATTTAATATGACTACTTTCTGGTTCGTCGTCGTCTCCATCAGTACCAAAATCAGATAAACCCAAGTGGAAAACATGAGACTCCTCATCATGTCTATAAACTTCGTCGTCATCATCTTCTTCCTGTTCTTCTTCTTCTCCTTCTTCTTGTTGTGTTTTCAGGAACAACATCTGGGGTATCATCAGATTCATCCACACCGCCTCCGGTGTTCGAAGTACCACCGAGATCGCTTCCACCGGACATCGATGAATCGACAATCACACAGAGTGTTGGCGGATTATTTTCACCGTCAAATTGTTGAATAAAAGACAAAACATTGTCAGAGTTGCATAACTCATAAAAGTTACCATCATACTTATACGATATTTTGATCCTACCAAGAGCAGGATCGATAAGAAATTTTCTTTGAATACAACTAACCAACCTCGGACGCGTAATGTTCGATGCCACCTTCACGCGGGTTATTGGTTGATCGGTAACATACTCCCACCCGTTATAATTCTGTTGCCATGAACCACCGGCTAGGAGATGTAACTTCACTTTATCCTCTCTGGAACTCATAGTTTTAAAAAATACACAGAGAAAAGGAAGATACACAAACAAATCGATTGTGGATGAAAATTGTGATTTACAACTTCATTGGTTGTTGTTCTTATAACAATAATTTAGGGAATCAAATTTGAACCACCGTAGGGAAATAACTCATCTGCTAAATTTGATTTGATATCACAACTTTTTGAAAAATACAGTACACATCAACTTGAAAAAGCAGCTTAAAAACGTGAAAAACTAGCAAACCAACAAAAATCTAATAAGAAACCCTAATTGGGGACGATTACAGCTTGACACGTGCCCTTGGACGCACAAGGCGCCCTAGGGCGCACGGTGCGCAGACGCACAATGCGTAGGCGCACCGTGCGCCCTAGGGCGCCTTGTGCGTCCAAGGGCTCCTGGTGCGTCAAGTTGGACATTTTGGTAAAGCCCGGAGAGGAGGTGCTAGGAGCCCAATCCCTTTCGGTGATTGGTCCATTTCGGCCAATTTCCCTAAATTATACTCCTATATTAATGAAAAATAAAATAAAACAAAATAGTTTGTAAAAAAGGAAATTGATGCGTCAAGCCATGACGTCAGCAACATAATGGTTCGTACATTCACCACGTGATATACATTAATCTTTCTTTTTTCAAGTTGGTTGTTTCAACTTGTCCACTTGCCCACCACGCTCACTAATTTTCACTAAACCCCCTCCAACTTATCCATATTTACACTATCACCCCTCCACAGTCCACGACATTCATCGCTATATATAAACCCATCACCCTCTACCTCTTTCCCAGAATTTTTCTTTCAACTCTTCAAAAAATCATCAAAACCCATCTCAAAACCATGATGCAAATTCCTTCATACGCCGTAGACTCTTTTCCGATCACCAATTCCGGCGAAGTTCCTGCCTTTTGCCGGAGCTTGAGCTTCAGCAGCCTCATCCCATGCTTGACGGAAAATTGGGGCGATTTGCCGTTAAAAGTCGATGATTCAGAGGATATGGTGATTTACGGCATTTTACGTGATGCATATAGTGTCGGATGGACGCCGTTTAATTTTTCCGGCAAAGAGATTAAAGCCGAGCCGAATGAAATAGAGACGGAGCCGGCTACCTGCAAGCCTCCGTTAGCCGTGGCGCCGGCGAAGATAGAACAAGTGGTTTCTACGTCGCTTGCGGCGTCGCCGTCGCCGAAGGGGAAGCACTACAGGGGTGTGAGGCAGCGGCCGTGGGGGAAGTTCGCGGCGGAGATAAGGGACCCGGCTAAAAGCGGCGCGAGGGTGTGGCTTGGGACGTACGAGACGGCTGAGGAAGCCGCAACGGCGTATGATATAGCTGCATACAGGATGCGTGGCTCCAAGGCTTTGTTGAACTTCCCACACAGAATCGGCTTGAATGAACCGGAGCCAGTGAGGGTTACATCTAAAAGGAGATCTCCTGAGCCGTCGTCTTCGTTTTCATCGGCTTCCGTAAGTGGCTCGCCTAAGAGAAGAAATACGAAAGTGTCAATGGCTGAACAAGTGGAGCTGGAAGTGCAAAGCCGATCATCAAATGCGATTGAAGCCGTTATTGGTTAGGTAGAAATTGAAGCCAGCCGATTGTTGTTCGACTTGCCAAATTGCAAATTGTGTGGGCCCTTAGGTAAAGTAGAAGATACGCACGAGTCCGACCCGGATGTCCGAAATACCCAAAAGGCCCTCTTTCCAGTAAGGTTTATGTAAATGTGAGGTCATAAATGGAAATTTGCTAGAATGTGACAAGAAATACCCAAAAGGGCCCTGTTCCCACAAAGGTTTATGTAAAGAGATGTGAGGTTATAAATGGAAATTTGCTACATTGCAACAGGTTTCCTGGTATATTTTCAATGTGTGACATTTTGCCTGGACAATGAGTCTTCTTTTAATTATAAATAATCCTTAAAAACATGTTAAAATGAACGTGTTTTTAATGTGCTTATTTTATTTTTTAAATAAACAAATATAAAAATTAATTTAGTATAAACTAAATCAAATCATTATCATCAAGAGTAAATTAAAATTATTAGTACTAGCAGTGTACCCGTGCAATGCATCGGGGTGAGCAATTGTAAATGGAAATAAAAATTTAATGTAATAGTTTAACAAAAAAAAAGAGATATATATGGAATAAATAATATATTTATAATTTATGTAGCATTAGTAGTGATAAACACATAACTTGAGTTTTTTCAATCATGAATCATTAAAAAATTATATTAAAGTAATCGTTAAATGTATATTTGAATTTTAAAAACATGTATTAATCAGTAATATCTAACGAATGATAATATTTTTTCAAAATACTGAAATATAGAATAGGTAAAAATAACAAATATAATGTTGGATAGTATTATTTTGTATCTAAACGTATATATATGTTCATTATTAGTTAATTTTATAGAATTCAAAAGGCTTTAAAAACTTGTATACATGAAGAAAATACATGTACTATCATAATTAAAGAAATATGTTAATTTGAGCAAGTAAATAACGTTTTTTCTTTTGGAGAAACCCCAAATGGAAGGGAAAAAATTTGAATATGGAAGGTAGTGAAAAAGTAAAGTTTGAATTTTTTTCAAATGAGTTGTACCTTATGCATACTAAGTTGTGATTAAGAGATTTTTGAAATGTATGCATAAAATGGTAGTATCTTATGTTTTATAAGTAGTAATTAAGAGTTTTTTATTCCATCTTTATAATATAGTATAGATTTGTCTAAATATAAAATAAAGTCTTAATAAAAAAGATTTGAATAAATCAAAAACTGGATCATTTAATGGTTTATCACAATCCAGTCCACAGAGAAGCACCTTGATATTTATCTACCTTGATATTAGATAAATTGAAAGCTACATGTTTCTTATATATATATATTGTTATTTTATGAGGATAAGATAATATCAGTTTGTAAGCCAATAAAACATATAGTATTTAATTGTCTTTTGTTAAAAAATAATTTAAAGCATGATGAAGGCCACAAGTAGCAAATATTAAAACAACCATTTTTAAAAAAAAATATATTCTTAACTTTTATAGAATGGATTATACAGCTTTTCAAGATAATATTGTTATATGCCTATTTAAAGACAAATTAATTAATCATCAAATGTATTATTTTCTTTGTTGGTGATGCATTTTATTTTACTCAATGATAATGAAGATTTATAATAAAAATTCTATCATTTCAGAATTGAAATAATTTTCACACAAAAATCATATCCGAACAATTTGATGATGTTTTCTTTTGACAAATTTGCATGTATATAACTCGAAGTTGGTACAAAACTAATACCAACTGAAAAAACTTGGTTCCAATTAAATTGATACCAAGTACAATTGATTGGTATACATATAAGAGGGACAAAAAACTTTATATCGTACCAAGTCCACTTTTATATGTTACTAAAAAGTTTAAAATACTTTTTTTAAAAGCAATGTAATTAAATAGTTAAAATAGCCTTTAAAAACTTATACATTAAAATAATATTATCAATATTTGTAATAACTATTAAGAGCCAAACAATTAAACTTTAAATTAAGTCTTGCAAACCAAAAAATACATATAAATTTTTTAAAAACTATAAAAGAATGATGAGAACAAAATTTAAGAACTTAAAAAAAATTGACAAAAAAGGTACATAAAAAGAATAAAATTGTGGAGCTTACATTTCACACAAGATTGTTTTCATTTTCAACAAATTGACCCCTATTTTTTTAAGTCAATCTTTCTAATTATATTTTTCTAAACAACGATAGTATTTGACATATCTCATATAACTAATCCACATGATTCATATAAAACGATTCTTTTTGTATTGAATCAAACAAATTTACATATTTTTTATTTGTTAATAATGTAAGTATGAGTCAACTTGTATCCATCTCGAGTCTTCGACTAATCTCTGAATCTCTATGGAACCTTAAAGAAACAAACACGAAAATCTTCGGTAGCTTTGAAGGACTCAAACTGGTAGGCTATGAAGAAGATCCTCAAGACCCAAATCTTTATTGTTAGTGAGTTAACCCGGGGTGTTTGATTCATCTTTCAGGAATGAGAATGCAAATGAAAATGAGAATATAGAAGAATGGGAATAGTAATGAGCACTGCATTGATGTTGTTTGGTTAAACAAATATGATCAATGAAAAATTGTTTTATATAATATTTTTAATAAAAATATATTTGTCCAACTTGAAAATAGAAAAAATATGTTCAATTCAATATCGAGAGATGGGCTAAGCAAGAAAAAAATTTCATCCTCCAATTTGGTCAGGTATAAAAATTAATGAGTCTGAGATAATGGACTCGTTATATTATATCAAACTAAACCACATTTATCATTATTAATCTCATTCCTTACCCCTCAATACCCCCAACCAAACATCTCATAAATCTTCCAACCAACAAATATAATATTTATGGGTTGTTTGGTTGGTTTTCCATTAAGTTCCATATGGATAAAGATGTATGAGTAGATTAATCTGTCTGTATAGATGAAATTTTTTTATTTAGGAGAGTTTTTTCATATATAGAATGAACATGTTTTTTAATTGGAAGGAGCAAGTTTGGAGGAGAAAAAAAAAACGTTTTTTGCATAAATCTTTTCCTCGAAGCATACTGAATAAGGGGGTGTTCGGTTGTGGCTTAATGGACTGTATAGCTTATATGGCTTATTCGCTCAGCCATAAATAGTTGTTCGGTTGTGGCTTATTCGGTCAACCGATGACTTAATTGGTCAGCTAAAAATTATTACTCCTCTACACTCAGCCATTTAATATCCTTTCTTTTCCTCAAATACCCTTGCCATAAAAGAAACCCATCTTAACCCATCGCCTCACTTAACTCATCGCCTCCCTCTTCCACACCACCGTCGGTCGTCGCCTCCCTCTCCCTCTTCCCCACCACTGCCGGTCGTCTCCTCCTTCTTCCATGTAACACCCGCTATTTTGGGGTTGGGTGAAAAGTTGACTTTTACCCGAAGTTCAAGGGGGTAAAATGTAACTTGGGTTATATAAATATAAACCAAAGTTTTAGATATTTTAAATATCACAAATTTCAGTTTTGAGAATCAGAGAGAGAGAGGAGAGAAGCAGGAAGAAAGTGGTCGTTCGGTTTTTCTCCAAATCAAGGTACGAATCTAGCTTAATGCTTTGATCTGAATACTTTTAGCCGCGTAGAATCTCGTTGTAAAGGTTTTAAACCGTTCCATTTCGAGATCGGTGTATTTCTCATTTTGGATCTGGGTCTCTGCGTCGATCTGTTCTTGATGAACAAGACGACCGGATGAACAAGACGATGGTCGTTCGACCGGACCGTCGTTCGACCGGACCGTCGTTCGACCGGTGTTGGGTTCGACCGGTGTGGGGTTCGACCGGATTTGGTACTCGACCGGATCAGTGTTTTGGCAGTGTGTTGTGTTCGTATTCCTGAGTTGTAAGTCAGCTTGTTGTCTGTATCTTTGGGCTTACCGATTTAACGGTGTTGTCGTAGGTAGTGATCGTAAGAAGCAGTCTTTAAGCAGGAAGACATCTGAGGTGAGTCCTTTAAGCTAAATCAGTCTGTATTACAAATGCTATGTGATAAATGTGGAAAATCTTGTTTAAAATGGTTTATTGTTGTTTGAAAATGCTTTCTAAAAACCCCATCATTTCAGGAATCAAAAGTTATGAAACCGAATCATTGTTCATATGAATTACCTGTATAGTTGATTTAATATGAGAATACTCTGAAATGACATGCTTTGACTTTGAGTCTTAGTGCAATGGATCCATAGGCACTGTGTTCCTATGTCCCCGGTTTTGGGCATTTGGTTCACGTTTTAGCACGGGATAGGCATCGGGTTGCCATGATAAGTAGGGTGTGGGCCTATACGGTCGGGCAGCGTCTCATGGTGCAGTAAGGTGTAATCCCATTAAGTGCTTGGGTTTCCCCTGTTTTGGGAACCCTCAAGAATAGATCCAGAGGGGTTGACTTGGTGATTTGAGCAACAGATCTAGAGGGGTTGAGCTCGTTATATGATTTTATGTTTTGAGCAACAGATCTAGAGGGGTTGAGCTCGTTATGTGATTTGGTGTTACTTATACCATGTTTAATCACTAATGGTTTATTGGATTTCTTGACTTAGCTCGTGGCTATACTCACCACGTGACACCATTTGGGTTTAGTACTCTCTTTTAAATTTGGCTTGTTCTCACTAGGCTTTAGCCTAATTCTTGCTCTTGATTGTCATGTTGGCAGGTTATCATAGCAGTGGGGCTCGTCGGGACTGAGGGAGCGACCTTGGGGTCGTGAGAGATTCTTTTGAAGATTTATTTTGGAAGTATAGCGACACCCGTCCTTAATCTAGTTTATATTATAGATTATTAGGTTGTCGTTTTATACTTCGTATATCTACCACATTAATGTCTACAACTATACCCCGTTGGGATGATTTTGTATATTGGAATTGTAGCGCCTTATTCCGCAAGCTTAGTCTATTTGTCGAATTTTTATTTCCGCAAATTTCCAGGTTGTTACATTCCACACCACCATCGGTCGTCGACTCTCTCTGCCCCACCACCGCCTGCCTCACTGCTCACTCCAACGTCTTCTTCCATATGTGAATCTCGAAATTAGTTTTCTGGTGTTGGGTTTGGATATAAATCCTGAGGAGGGGGATGGTAGATAGAGGAACGGGAAGGTCGGGAAATCATAACATCTCGCCTTCTTCCATCGTCCCTCTTTCTCTGGTTAACCTAGAGTTAATTTGTTTTTTTTTAAACTAAACTTTGATCTCTGTTAATTGTCTTCAATTTAGAATAAAGTATTTGGTTTTGGTTTTTTGCTGCTAAGATAATTATGCACCAGTGGTGGAAGGTTAAAAAGATGAAGAATAAGATGCAGAGAATGGTGAATTTGCAATAAGGTTAAGTATGCACCAGTGGTGGATTGGAATTTAAGAAGTTTGTCAATTATCTTGATGGGTGATATTTGGTGGAACAAAATAAATAAGACAAAAATCTTATTGCAAAAGATTTTCAAGTTGTTTTTATTTAATAGATGCTTAAATTGATTTTTTTATAATTATAAGTTATTTATTCAACATTTTTAGTTTTTCAGACAAAAATAAAGATCGGGGGTAAAATGGTCATTTCTGATATTCAGACTGTTTATTCAACACAACAACCGAACAACAACTTATCTATTAACATACAGACAACTTTATCAATACAGACAACTATACCCATTCAGGTCTTAACAAAAAACGAACCGAATAGCACCTATGTCATTTTCTATATCATTAAACCATTACCAGACAATTATGTACAACTAACCGAATAAGTTGTAAGGGGTTGTTCGTTTGTGACTTAATGGGCTGAATAATGGATATGGCTTATTCACTCAGCCATATCCAGGTGTTCGGTAATGGCTTATTCGGTCAACCCATGGTTGAATTGGTCAGCTGAAAAATGTAACTCATTTGTTCTCAGCCATTTATTTTCCATGTATACCCTTCTCCCAACTACCCCCATTAGACCATTTTCCCAACTATTTACATTAAAGAAACCCTAATATTAAACCGTAGCCGCTCGTCTCTTCCATTGTTGCTCTCCTCAAGACTACATCGATCTACTAGTATCTTTCTCTCCATCGATTTCATCTATTTCTCTACTGGCTCATTAAACTGTTGAAAAAACTTAAATCAGAAAAGTTTTTATTGGTGTTGCGCAATTCACCAAACACAATGTACAAGTGTTTGATGCATGAGATTTTTTTTTGCATGGGAAATATGGAAGACAACTTGGATGACAACTTGCAACCATATGCCATACATACATACATACATGGTACATGAGAAGACATGAAAGGATTGTTACTAGTGTACCTTATGTCTTCTTTCATAAGCATTGTCAACCTATATCCCATTTACTCCTTCCTCCATTTTTTTGTCTTATTTTCATCTTCATCCTTATAAATATGGATGTATGTTAGACGTAGAAGGCATGCAAAATAAGCCTCTAGTCATCTTTGATTTAGGGGAGTGATCAAATGGAAACCACTCTAATTTTGAAAACCGTGAAAACCCTCGATTTCATTGGTTAAGTTAATGAAATTGTTTAATTTGATGAAATTGTTTAATTTGTTTTAAGGAAACTTTGGGTAGTTGATTCGTTGATCCAAGGATCTCGTAAACACGTTGTATTTTATCCCGGTTGGTAATATAAAAATCTCTCTCCCTGTGGATGTACACTATCACACTGATAGTGGAACCACGTTAAATCTTGTTGTCTCGATTTATTTGTTGTTTCATTATATTTTATCGTATATTCGATAACTGCTATATTTACGTTTATGGATCGGTATGAATCAATAGATCGAAATATACAATATTTAGATCTTGTTATTCCGCATTTGTTGTAACGGGTCAGTTGCACGTGATTTATTGTTATCATTTTTTGGACCGTAAATCACCTTAAATACGATATTGTAACTGTCACCGACCCTTACATAAACTACTAAAAAACAAATCTTAATAGATTTTCACCTAAAACCTTTTAAATCAAGATATTAAAAGTCGATAGTTTGAAACCATTTATAGGGTTATCATCATAGTCAATGATTCTATTTCTTTCATTTCAAATCATAATTCAACCATCATCATCCTCTTCTTTTACATACAATTTTTCTCCTTAACGTTGGACTTTTTGGATATGTAATTTTCTAAAATATATCTCTTGATAAAAACTGATATATGTATATGTTCTTTACTTTAACTCGTATTTATTTTTTCTTATATCATATTTAATTAAATATTCATATTTTTCACACATATTTTGATGTAAACAGCTATGAATTTGTTTATAATAATTTAAAAACACGAAAATCTTCTAGAAATACGCTTTAAACACTACATCATGTGAATGGTCTTTTGTAAATCTCGTTATCGTAATGGTGACCACCAATGAAATCTGAAAAGAATAATGATATGTTAAAATAATAGTTTTGGAGTTTTTTTTTTTTTTTAACTTAACAGTTATGTTAAAATAAAAATAAAAAACACAAAACGAAAAAGTCAGAATCATCAAATTTGAAGAAATGTCTAAAATATAGAATTGAAGAAAGATATATATTAGAAAAACTAGTACGTCACCCGCGCGTTGCGAAAAAATATTTTAAAAAAAAATACTTGTCCGAGTTAAGATAAAATGTAATTAATTTTTCGGTTAATAATTTATAAGGTCCAAATTAAAATGAAGGATGTATTTCCATAAGTGGTACATTCTAATATATTGATAATCGTTTGTTGTTATGAAAAAGTTTAAGATATATCGGTTATAATATTTTATGTTATGTTTTTTAGAACTCAAACCACATGTCAAACAACCATATCAATTTTGTTGTTACGAAAGGTTCGACTAAAATTAGTTAATCTTATGAGTTGCAACAATTTGACATGCTCTCCTTTTGTCAATATAAAATCACACGTTTCATAAAAAAATAATCTTATTATCTATATAGGATTACAAACCTCACCAAATTTCATATTTATATAAAACATTCATTCCTCATTTATTATAGTCACCTAAAAACATACATTCTAACGTTCTCTCATCCATGTGGGATGACTAAAACAACATCAAAATGCAAGATTTGGGAATACACGAATATTACAATACTAACTCAAATATCTTTGGTTATTTCTTTTGTACATATAAAAAAGAAAGATAAAGATATAACAAAGATTTATGTAAAGTTTTGTAAAAAATTTCTATTGAGGGGTTAGTTAGAGCATCTCCAAGAGCATTGTTAAATTTTTTCTAAAATAGAGAATGGAAAGTCAAAATCTCTAAAAATATTTTCTTCCAACTCCAACAGTTTCTCTATTTTAGAGAATCAATCATTATTTATATTATTATAATATTCCCTAATTTATCATCCCAATACACTTTTTAAAAAAAATTAAATAAAATTTTAAAACTTCAATCTTATTGGTTGGATTGAATAAAATAATATTTTCTCTCTCTAATTTAGAGATTATAGAGAATTCTCTATATTTAGAGATTTTTTGTTCTTTTTCTATTTTAGCAAACCATATAGCAAAGCTGTTGGAGAGAAATAGCAAAGAAAAAACAATTTTTTTCTATTTTAGCAATGCTGTTGGAGATGCTCTTAAAAGATATTTTTAGCCAAGTAAACATTTTAATCATCAAAGTCATCCCTCCTCTTTTTCTTATAACCAACTTAATTCTCAAATATAATATTTCTTAATCAATGTGGGATAACTAAAGCAATACCACAATTAGGCATGGAAATTGGCCCCGACTCGTCGGGGAACCCGGTCCACCCGCCCCGATCGGGGATGGGGATTCCCCGCTAAACCGGGGATGTGGACGGGGACGGGGATCGCACTCCCCGCCCCGCCCCGTCCCCGTTTTATATTTTAATTAATATTTGATATATTATTTATTTAAATTAAATCGGTAATTCATAATTTCCTATTTCCTAACTAGGTTTATAATATAAAATTGTTATTTTTTGGATGTTAGTATGTATTTTGGATGTCAATCAAAATACAATTATCCGATATGGTTTTGAATCTTACTCGATATCTTTTGGTACGTTTGAAGTTAAGTTTTTTTCCCCGAATTCGGTTGAATTTCTTTTGGTTTTAAGTTATTAATTATTATATGATGTTGTGATTTTTATACTAAATTAAATTTCTTTCGATTTTAGGTTTATTAGAAATATGTGATATTTAAATATATGCGGTGTCTAATATATTTGATTTAAATAGCTTACATAAACGGAAAAAGAAAATCCCCGTTTCCCCGTTGGGGATGGGGATGTGATCATATTCCCCAATGGGGACGGGGATGGAGACGGGGATGAAGATGAGGGATTGGGGACGGGGATGGGGATTGAGGTCCCCGCCCCATTTCCATGCCTAACCACAATGCAATATTTGAGAATATTCAATTCTCACAATGTCACCTCAAATACTCTTGGTTGTTCCTTTTATATATATATAAAGATGAAGATTGAGAGATTTTGATATAATGAATTGTTTTATCATGTATTTTAAATAATATATCAATGCAATTTTCAAAAAAATGTTTTATACTTTTATACTTGTTCATTCTTATACTATACTCACCTCCTTTCAAAGATATTTTATCCTCATTTATTTTACACCCTTATTTGTTCCAATATTTTAACTTTTATCAATGTGGGACAACTTAAACTCAACCACAATCCATCATTTGAGAACACTCAATTCTCACAATACCATCTCAAATACCCTTGGTTGTTCGTTTTGTATATGTACATATAAAAATATAAAATTGTTCAGTCTGATATCCACCTCATTCCATTTTATTCTCTTCTAAAATATCACCCTACCCTTTTAGATATATATATATATATATATATATATATATATATATATATATATATATATATATATATATATATATAGAGAGAGAGAGAGAGAGAGAGAGAGAGAGAGATTTTAAACTTTTAGGTTGGCCAAAATGAGCCAACCTGTTAGCTTCGAGGGTCGGCCAAAATAAGCCAACAACGTAAGCTTAGAAGATCGGCTAGAATGAGCCAACCCCATAAGTTGCCACAAAGGCATCTCAACCTCCATGTATACATCCACAATTCATTGTCAATCTTTTGTTTCTCCACCAATGTCGGATACTAAAAACTCAAAAACAATTCATGAAATGGGGAAAACTTCATCCTTTCAAAAAAAAATTGTCAGTTTTCCTTTTAGATATATGTAGCTATAAATTTTAAACTTTTGGGTTGACCAAAATGAGCCAACCTATTAAATAGTCAACCAAAATTAGCTAAGAACATGAGTTTAAATGATCAACCAAAATGAGTTAACCTCATGAGTTGCCACAAAGGCATCTCAACGACTCAACCTCCATTTATATATCCACAATTCATTTTCAATCTTTTGTCTTTCCATCAATGTGGGATACATAAGAATCAACCACAGTTCAAGAAATGGTGAATTCTCAATTCTTAGGATGTCATCTCATATTTTGTGGGTTTTCCCTTTAGATATATATAGATATAGATTAAGATAAATAGAAATGAAAACCTTTCATGGTGCCACCTCATCACTCTTAGGTTTTTCTTTTATATATATAAAGATTTGTAACCTTACTAAATATATATATATATATATATATATATATATATATATATATATATATATATATATATATATATATATATATACTCATTTAACAAAACTTTTGATATGTAAAATCGTTAAACTTTGTCAAAATCATTTTAAAATAAATGAAAATGATTAATATGAACTTAACTCAACCATTAAACTTGGGTTTAGCTATATTTAGCTAAACACCATTTAACATTATTTCAACATTAATTTATCTCTTATATACACATCTTCATCTTTCAATTTTCTATCTTTCAACTAATGTGGGACAACCTTAACAACATAATGTTTCATCTCTTTACCAATGCCAACATTTTTAAGTAAAAAAAATTCAAAATTATGAGAATTTAGATAAATAGAAATGAAGACCTCTCATGGTGTCACCTCATCACTTTTAGGTTTTTCTTTTATATATATAATAATAATAATAAAGATATATACGAATATGTTTTTTTTAATATGAATAAAATATTATATTAATAAATAAGAGTGTTGTTAATTTCATATTTAAAGATATTTAAAAACATACATAAAATATTTTATTAATGAATAAGAGTATTATTATTTAATATTTACAAATATTAAAAAATAAAAGAGAAAATGAAAAGTTGCTCATTTATTAGCATTTTTTATTAAAAAATAATTCAAAAACATGAGAAAAAAGATAATAGTGAATCAAGGCTTCTCAAAAAGCCACATCATCTCTCCATGGTTTTGCTTTAATATATATATAGATAGATTAATTGTTTTAGTCATTTTTTTATGGTTGTTTCATCTCCTACCACTTTTTCCCTATTTTTTACTGAAATAGTTGCCGACCTAGCTCAAAAATACCAAAAAAATTCAAATTTTATTGATTTTCTTTAAAAAAAAATTATTTTGACCCAAGTCCGCAACATGCAAAAAAAAAAAAAAAAAAAAAAAAAAAAAAAAAAAAAAAAAACCGATCAGATTCGTTTTTGGTTTTAAGGTAGGTCCGCAATTACAAACTTATTTTAGGTGCTATTTTTGTAATTTTAAGGAGAATGTGGCTATAAGGTTAAACCATCATAAAAAAAATGCCTAAAATAATTAATTTTCTATATATTATTCTAACTTGTTTCCATTAATGAGGTTTGATATGTTATAATTTTTTAAAAACTTTTTTAAAGTTGTATTGAAATATGATAAATTTATAAAATATTTTTAATAAAATAACTAATGTTGAAATGATAAAATATAGTAGTTGTTGAATTAAATGTATTTTTTATCTTGTAGTATTATATTTTAAAAAAGTTATAGTATAACAGTAGAAAATGCTCTAGTTTTTTTACTATAAATTATTATTTTCATTTGTTAACATTACAATACTATACTTAAAATCTGACACCATCATAATGATGAATAATTTGTTAATTTTAGGGCTATTTATCATACATGTATCGGGTAAACGTTTATCGACAAGAGTAATCACTCTTACTTAACTTATCGGATAACATTCTCGACAATCAAAATAAATTGCTAGTAAATGTCTTTTATCCAGTAAACATTTACCAAGTAAATCTTTACCCATACTAAACGGTTAAGATTCCCAGTCTTTGTTATGCTTTTTATCAAGTAAAATTTTTGGCCATTGCCAAGCTTACCTAATAAAATAAGTGACATCCAAAAATGCCTAGCTGAAACGTGTTTGGTAACAGAGATATCATATCACCATCCACATGTACTATTTTGGTAATTGGATCAGAATCCCAGCACAGGCCCAAAGTTGTTCTCACAGGCTGTGGCCCAAGTACAAAGATCCGGGTCCGTTGTCATTCTAGATAAACGTAGGTGATCATATCATATTTCCACCCGTGGTTGTGAACCAGCAAAGTCGAATAGTAGGTTATTTAAGCTCCATTAGAAATTATGTCTCAAGTAGGAGCGTAAATGAGTAGAGCTTTTAACGAGCTACTCAAGCTCGAGTCGATCTCGAACACAAAATAAAACTTGTTTAACTTATTGTGCCGAGCTTTATAACACCAATGTTCGACTCGGCTCGTTCAAAAACTCTATTCAACTTTTCGAGTCGAGTCGAGCCATTCAAGCATACCCTTTTTTCGAGCCAAGCATGCTCAAATATTTATTAAGCTTACAATAAAAATATAAAAACTATCGAGCTCATGCCGATAAACGAGTTAATCGATCGCGAGTTTGAACCCATAAACGAGCATCGAGCTCGAGCTCGATAACTCAAAAGATATTCGAGCTCCAGCTCGAGCCCTACCTTGAAAAGTTAATCAAGCTTGAGTCGAGCTCGAGCTAGGTATTAATTTTTTAAGCCCGGCTCGATTAGCCTACTACTCGACTCGGTTCGACTCGCCTCATTTACACCCCTACTCTCAAACATGAGCTTGATTTGAGCTCAGACAACCTTTTCAAAATAAGGCTCGAGCTCGAATACTTTTTCAGATAGTCAAGGTCAAGCTCGATGTCATTTAAGACTTTTGCTTGACTCGACTCATAAAATTTAATCGAATTTTCAAACGAACCAAGTAAAACATGAGTAACATAAAACTCGACTCATATTTTGTATTTAAAATCAACTTAAGCTCAAAGGTTCTTATAACATAAAACTCGACCCGTTTAACCCTTCCAAGGTTCTTATAAACATAATCGGACAAAAACCACGTGTCTCCATCCGACGCAAGCAACCGTCAAATGCCAGCTCTTGTACACGTGACACCACCCTTCACATACGTGCCACTACTCCACCACCTCCTCCCTTCTTTATAAACCCACACACACACTCAAATAAAAACAATCACAAAAATCGATCATCATCATCATTAGTATCATTTGCAAATGGCTCAAGTCTACCACCACGAACACGAACGAGGAATGCAGCAGCAGCAGCAGCCGCCCTACTACTATAACGAACCACTGTCGCACCAGGTGATGAAAGGTGCGGCCTCAGCCTTAGCCGGTGGTTCCCTCCTCGTGCTCTCCGGTCTAACTCTTGCAGCGACGGTAATCGGACTGACGGTTGTTACTCCACTACTGGTGATATTTAGTCCGGTGCTCGTGCCAGCGATGGTGACCGTGTTTCTTCTGGTAACTGGGTTTTTGACGTCGGGAGGATTGGGTGTTGCGGCGACCATGGTGTTATCGTGGATATACGCGTACGTGACAGGTGGACGGCCAACGGGGTCGGACAGAATGGACCAAGCAACGGATAAGATGGGGTGGAAAGGTCGGGAGATAAGGGAGAGGGGTGAGCATGGGGGTGGTGGTCTTTACCAGACTTAAAACAAGCAATAAGATGTGTGAAGAAGCTTCATTACTCGAATGAATCGTGTCTACTTTGAGTTTCTTTTTGTTTTGATATATTTTATGTTGAAAATAAGGAGTGTTTATGTATACATATGTATGTGTATGTATGTATATGTGGATGTAATAATAATGATGGTAGTAATAATGATAAAAATGAAAGTGAATAAAGAACTCCGTTGTAAAAGTTGCAAGAAATGAATTTAGTAGTACATAACAATGAGAACAAAAGAATAGTGCATAATAAAATACAACATGAAGTTGATCAGTTTTTGTTGGGGTTATGGGTTCTTCTGTATTGGTGTTCGTATTTGTCTAGCATGAGGTGACATTTGTTCATAGTTTTAGGGTCAAGAAGACCATGATTCCATAGCTTAACCATGAATAACCTCCAACACCTGCAACATTTTATCAACATTCTTATTAACACTTGCAAACTCTAATAATCACTACTTATGATAACGTGAGGTAGGCAGAATTCTGGAAGGGATGAATGAATTATCGAAGGTTTTAGGGTTTCAAATAGATGAAAGAATTATCGAAGGTGGGCTGGTCTCGTGTAGTTTTAGCAGTTTGGTTAGCTATGCCCAAAGTGAAATCAAAGATAAAAAAAAGAGAGGATACCAGTGCAATTGTGGCGTACGGACGAGGTCTTTTCCATGCAAGTTCGAAAATGCTTCACACGCCCATGTAATATGTGCATCCGCCAGCACCCTGACACCATCATATATATAAACAAAGTTTTCAAGCATAATATTAGTACCAAATTATCAACATATATTGCATTACATTCGGTATAAGGCCATAAACAAGCATATTAGGTAGTAATTATTTGAGAATCTGGTTATTTGTGAAAAGTGTAAGATACAACTATGTCCACTATTTTTGTAATCTATTTGCCTTCACAAATGCATGCATGAAAATGGGATTTAAAAAGGTGATGCATGAAGGTGGATTCCATAAGTCAGACTTTAAAATAGAAAGTCAAGAAGAGAAGTCCACACAGTTAGGCATGGAAATGGCCCCCGCCCCGATCGGGGACGGGGATTCCCCGCTAAGCCGGGGATGGGGACGGGGATGGGGATCCCCGTTTGTCTCAAACTGGGGATGGGGACGGGTATCGTACTCCCCGCCCTTCCCCGTACCCGTTATATATTAACTAATAAATTAAATATATTATTTATTTCAACTAAATCGGTAATTCTTAATTTTGTATTTTCTAACTAGGTTTAGAATCTAAAATTGTCATTTTGTGGATGTTAGTATGTAATCTTTTGGATGTCAAGTCAATATACAATTAGTCGATGTGTTTTGGATATTACTCGATATGTTTTGAACGTGTGACGTTAAGGTTTTTTTTTTTAATTAAACTGGATTTATATTGGTTTTAGCTAATTAAAGTATCATATGATGTGATTTTTTGTATAAAATTAAATTCCTTTTGATTTTAGGTTTTTGGAAATTTGTGAAATTTAAATACGTGTTGCGTCTCACATATTTGATTTAAAATAGTTTATATAAACCGAAAAAAAATCCCCGTTTCCCCGTTGGGGATGAGGATAGGGATGTGATCATATTCCCCGACGGAGACGGGGATAGAGATGAGGATCGGGGACGGGGATTGAGGTTCCCGCCCCATCCCCACCCCATTTCCATGCCTACACACAGTGTCTAAGCGGCTCCTCTTGTGACCTCACCCGCATGCAACAGGCCTTTGACACTGTTGTTTGCAAACCAAATCTGAAGCCGGGCTACTTCTATGCGGCTTTACCCGCCGGAAAGTCGGCCCAAGGTGCTCTAGTGGTTTTAAAGCAGTTTACAGCCACGATCCATTAATAGAGCGATCTCCAATTCAATCGGTGACTTCTCCCAACAACATAGATTAGTTCAATAGCTTTTAATATGTAATTTCTTCATCGATTTCTCCGTTTCCAAGCATCGTAAACATCGATCAAGTATAGTGGACTTCTCGGTGGTCTACTCCGTCCATGTTTTTTCCTGTTTGGGGTTTTCCACGTATATCCGGTGTCATTTTCTATCTCTTATTTATTTCCGTCAAGTTATGTTTATTATTTGTGGTTGATTATTGTTCCATTGAGAGATTCGAGTTTATTGTTTCCGCATTACAAACTACGCTTGAGTTCATTTTGGGTCTTGTCGATTTCGACTAAGTTTCTACTCGGTTTCAATCTCGGTTTTTCTGTGTTGGATCGAGTTTGGTGCGGTCGATAACAAATTTAAAAAGTATTCACAATATGAATTACCATGTCAAGATTTAATGTTTGAGACATAAAACTTTCATGCCTTAGATCAATGAGTATAACAGTATGAATTACCATGTTCGGGTTTAATGTTTGAAATAGATAACACGTTGGTTTGGATCAAGTAATCACAATGTGAATTACCATGTATGGGGTCAACATGTGTGGTTGTAAATGGATCTCACAGTTCTCACAAAATTATAGAGTTTTCCCGAGAAGGCGAGAAGTGTTTAATCATATATATGATATCACACTTCTCGTCTTCTCGCAAAATGTTTAACTTCTTGCATGATCCTTCCTATATATATATGTGTGTGTGTGTGTGTGTACGGAGAACAGATAAGTGGAGTTGAATTACCGTTGCTTTCTCACAAAAGAGTTCCAGAGATGCATCATTTGCTTCTCATCTTGGGTAACATCCACAAAGTCATCAAGCATCTGAAAAATATGAAAAAGTGAACGTTGTTATTTAATTGGATCAGGTTGTTAAAAGTTGTGTAACGAAAGCAATCCCTTTACCCTCAAACCAGTTTTAACAACATAAAAAAGAGGTCTAATCATCAAAAAATTGGTTTTCCTTGTAAAAATTAGAATAGAATTCACATGGTGACTGTTGAGGTGCTCATTAACATATCCCAGAAGTTGATATCAGTATTTAAGCTCACACCAAATAGAAGAACATACCCTTCGGTCCTCAAGATCAGCAACATCGTCGTCGACTTCATCTTCACTATCTTGCTCTGCAAACACTTGCTCCAATGCCATTGGCTAATAGTTGTTGGTTTAAAAAATTAGATTAACTGGATGGTGAATGGGAAAGTTATGTTTTGTCAATAAGGAAACACATGATCCATTCCTACAGGATGCACAGTGGAGAACTTCACAAACATGAAATTTGAAATGTCAAGTGACAATACAGATCAAACAAGGAAGACAAGCAGATTGATTTTTGGTTCTCCCATTGATTGATCTCGTCATTTTGCCACCAAGTTCTCCTTATTGCTCCTCACCAACAATAGTAAAATCACTAACTTAGATATTTACCCACAAAACAGCATTTCATAACAAATAAAAAAAATGATACATGATAACCTGTGCTCTATGAGAATGGAAGAATTGCCGCTTCTGCAACAACACTTGGCTGTAAAAAGAAAAGAAGAGAATGATAAGCGAGATGATTACATATTTAAAACATATCATTTCACTATGCATCACAATTTCATAGTAACCATTCCAATGAGGTGATTCACAAAGTCTTAACCAGGTAAAAACCAACACACAAGCCGACCGGCTGCAAAGCGGGATACCAAGATAATCTATGATCAAGCTTGTGACACTTCTAAGGCAAAAGAAATGTCTAGAGAACTACCACAATTACATTGGAAGCTTCTACCAAAGAGGCAACCTGCCTGCCAGAAATAATTTATAGCCTATTGCAAAAGCAGACAGTCTAAGTATAGAACCACAGAACAATTCTAGGCAAAAACTCCTGTACCCTCCACTACTGGTCTAGAAAACAGAAGATCAAAAGACATACTTTCTAGGATCGGATCTTTCAACTGATAACTTCCTTGACTTTGCAAATTGTAGCAGCGCAGGAGGTGCAAGGTTGCTTGCAGGTACTGATTGGGCAGATTCTGGTCCAGCAAATGAGATACCATTGGCACTTGACAGACCTGTTGCATTAGGACTATAAATATCAAGTGCCACACACTCAGAAACACCTGAAATTTAAAAAAGAAAAAACACACAATTAACAGGGCCTTTTCACCTCAATAAGGAATTATATTCAAATAGTATTTGTTTAACTTCATCCCAATTTCATAACCAAATAACCAGAAACAAATTATACACTAAGCAAAAGAGCATTCTGAAATTATAACAAGACATGACTTATAACGTAGCAATCAACATTTTATTGTATGGGCCGTTGAGATCCCAACCAAAATTAATCATATGGGTCCCCTCATAGGCCCTATACTGTTTTTCTGTTAATTTCTTTCATCCTCTAGATGACTTTTAACATCCAGCATGACAAATTTCCTGTTATAGGCTATTGTAATTTCTGCAAGTAAAAACAACAAAAAAGGGGAAATTTAACTGCTTAGTGCTTATAAGAAGTGGTAAATTGGACTTCGAAGATCAGCAGAACTCTTTAAAATAGCTTGCTGGTTCATAAACCTATGGATGGGCTACAGGGAAGCAAACACATTTTCTACATGGTAAATGTCATTAACCATGAGCACCACCAAACGACATCTTATGTCTCACCTTGAACAGCAAAAACATACCACTTATGAAAATCTTACCATTGAAGTATGCAAGTATATTTGAAAGATATTCCATGTTCAGAGAAAAGTGTGTTATCAGCACCAAAAAAATAGATAGAAGCCTAACAAATGAATTCATATGATCTATCTTGCCTCTTAAGTCACTGGTAGTTGCAGGCATATCTGGATCCAACACAAGCGGAAGCGGATGAACATCAAGTGCATTTGGAGTTAGGTTCTCTGGTTCCCTGCGTCTCAAGGGCTTATGACTGTGGGAAGTGTGTTACATCCATATAAGTTAGCATTCACTTTATTGAAAAGCAGAAACCCAATAAAACTATGTCCTTGAATTGTAGCAGGAAAGAGGAGCTTACGACTTACCAAAAGAAAAGCGACTGTTCTCTAGGATCAACAATGTTGGCTAAAATCTGAAGAGCATGTATTTCCAGGAAAAAAGAGTGTTACATAAGAGAAATACAACCGTTGCAATTAATCAGCATTCTAAAAATCCCTGTAGGTGCCAAGGTCATCCTACCACTTAGATTGTATATGCAACTAATGGTTAGAATTAAGCATTTCAAAAATCAACCGGGAATTAGTAGCCTCTTCTCAACTTGTGTTTGCCAATTGATTTTTCTCAACTAGAAGGTAATTTTTCCATTTCATTCCAAGTAATTTGCATGAAAGAGCAAATAAATCAACTATTTAAAGAAAGTAATTTTATCAAAATAATATAGCACCGAACTTCCAGTTTTCACATGTTAGCATAATCTAAAGAATTTATATTTTACATAATAAAATGAACCACTTATGGTCTTGAGCATTTGCACTAAGAGGTTGTTGAATCATTTAGATCCACTTAGGGGCTGTTTGGTTGGTTTTCCATTAAGTTCTGTATGAATAAAGTTGTTTGTGTGGATTAATTTGTCTGTATAGATTTAGAAGGTTTTTATTTGAGAAAGTTTTTTCATAGATGGAATGAACGTGTTTTTTAATGAGAATGACTGGATTGGAAAAAACTTGGCTTTCTGTATAAAGCTCCCCCTTGAAATCTTACTGAATAAGCCACTTTCTATATCATTAAGCCACTACCAAACAGTCATCTATAGTTGACTGAATAAGCTGTGAGTGTCATTAAGCTCATTAAGCTGCAAACAAACAGGCCCTTAATGCCTTCTAGAACATGGCATTTAGTTTATTTCAAATAGAAGTGCATCACAAAGAATAAATAATTAAGGATGATAAGTGTGTGCACACTGTAGACTTTGGACACAACAGAAAGGAACAACTAATCAAGGGCATACGAAGTTATGAACCACCCACCTAAACCCTAAAGTTCCTTCTTGGAAGATGTAAAGGGTTGCTAGAGCAAAGAATTATCCCAACACTTCACAGGCAGGTGCAACATCACAAGAGGATTCTACGAATTTTATATTCCTGCAGGTGTTTATGATGTCTAAAAAGCCTAAAATGGAAATACCTAGGTTCATGTCAATTCAAGTGCATCGTTTATGCATTGCCCAATAATGATAACCAACAAATTCATGCCTAAAATGATGTCTAATAAGCTACGTTACAGTGGCAAAGTATACTGACCTCAGAATTGCATGTATCAGGCTTCGCAGATACAATTACAACTTGATAATCTTCATTTACCTATGCATCATCAATAACATTATCAGAGTAAATACTTCAGCTTAATGCAGAAACCAAAAACGGTGACAGATTCATGAAATTTACCAACCCAAAACTCATAGCGAAACAGATCATGCGACGAAACCAAGTGAAATCTCAAACCCTGAAAGACATCAAGAGAACCATATCATGATCATCCCATGCTAAAAATAGAAATAGAAGTATATTAAATTTTATGATATACAACAAAGTCGCAACAGAACCATGTTTACCTTATAACTTGCACATTTCATCAAGCAGAATGGACATGAATAATCTTCTGTAACTGCAAAATGTGGAACAGGTGTTCAAATCTCAGAGCATCAAACCAATCAGGAGATGTTGGGTCTTCACCAAGATATGGAGACTTTTTTCAATGTAGGCTACATAAAGTAGTATTTACTAACTGATGTTAAATAATGATCACAGCCTTATGTGATCAGAAACCTTCCAATAAAGACCAAAAAGTTCCTCTACGCATGCTTACATGCAAATCTTTGTAACTCGCATATTGCAACGAATATAGTGCAATAGGACATGTTATTTCATATGATGCAAATGAGTGAAGAAAATTGGATTGCAAAGGCATCAAACATAAAATGCAGTGTCAACACACAAATGAAAAACAGCAATGTTAGTTTAAAATCATGCACTTGTACTACACAATGATGCAAGAGCTGGTCTGACCAGGGTCTTAAGTTGGAACCCTGATGTTTAATTGCAGAGGAGCCACAGAAATTATATTCAGCAAATTCAGGTGGCAAAAAATGTATTACAGCCACAAACAACAAAGTTGGAGTCAAGAAATGTGAGCTACCTTCGCTTCTCTGCAGCATATTGTTGTAGTATTTGTAGTTGAAAATGACATTTCCCGTTCTCAGCCTGACAACAAAGCAGGCCAAATTGCAGTTCCAATTCCAAAAGCAACAAAGGCGATAAAAGGAAAAAGAAATAACAGCAACGACAGTGCAAAACAAAAACAACTATGTGGCACCAAACAGGTTTGGGATACTGATCTAAGCAGTCTAAAAAAAGGATCCCTTTTAGACTGCAAAGTGCTGTGTAAAAGGGACTAAGGAACAACATTTTGAGAAACCCTTAATCCCTCCCTCAGTCAAATAGTTCTGAATATTCTATAAGCATAAGAATCTGTTATGAAGCAAGTTAAAAGCCATTTAATCAGATCAATCACAATAGAAAGAGAGATATTGTTGGGATACATATGGAGCAAGCAGATGCATCACGGAGGTGAAGATAAACCAAGAGCAAGACAACCACAACATGAGTACATAAGAGAAAGTAGAGGATGTAATTAGAAGATATACATGTAACACTAAAATGACAACTACCTTATAACATGAGGCAGCGAATTAGTAGGAATATTGTTGTATGAGTACAAGTCATAAGGAGATATATCTTTTGCTCCAAGTTCTTCTGCGAAAATCATGACCGGTACTTGCTGCAATATACTCTTTGGTAACCATAAAATGACATCATGCCCAGTAGGAACACATTGATTAAAGAAGTAAAAAATTCATGCCACACAACATAAAAGTTAAGATGAGACATACCACAGCTTCAGAATTGTATGGAAACTGAAAAGATAGACATTTCTCCTCGTCTAAACAACTCAACTGCAAATTCAAGCCATTGCCCCTCAATGAAATTAAGAACATATATATAAATAATAGGGCAAGAAGACCAACCCAACCCCCCCTCAACAGTTAGTTGAGTTTGTTTGGTAAACATATATTTGTACTATGTGTCCAACATAAACTGGGTATTGTCATAAAACAAAGATGCATAACTGAAAACGTGGACTAAGGTAGTCATTAGAATGCAATGCATTTACTTGTCATGTGCAATTTACAAATAAAATGCAATAAAAGTTTAATAGTATTTCACTTTAACCACTCTTCACCAAATATATTTGAAAGCTTACCTTCATAAAACAGGATTGCATGCTAACAGTTGACATCAGCTCAACTCTCTCTCCTAAACTTAAGTTTGGAGATTTTTCCCATGACAGATGAAGGAAATCCATCGGAATCTTCCCCAATAAGCAGTAACCCCCGATATTTGCTGTCAGGCATGAACAAAATGTAGATGAGAACACAGATACACGAAATAGAAAATTGTAGATGAATCATGCCTATGTGTGCATGCTCTGGGTGTATTATGTATGACACCATGAAACCAGCCAGACCAGACAACTAAAACAGTGTCGACTGAAAGATGGGGCAAGATATTTCACACTACATAGTATGGTAGACAACCATTCAGGCAGATTATCGACTGAAACCACATGATACAATCCTTAGATTTGTTTGTCGTCTGTCAGACCATCACTCTCATAATTCCCACAATCCTAAAATCTTCAAAAAATAATTAATTGAAACAAAATAGAAACCGGACCACCAGGACTAAATCTCTTTGAAAGGGGAGGGAAAGAAACTCAATATCGCTATAAGAAAATCATTCATCTCGTTTTATTCTGTCTTCCAATAGGTTGTGACGCCCCATAGCCCAAAGTAGCAAGCTGACCCAATAACCATAAAATCAACTTAATGTGGTGGTGGAAGATATTGGTAGGCCACAACCTTAACTAATAAGGAGCTCACAAATCTAACTTTCTATCCAAATGGGACGGGATGTTACATCTGTGCAGAAAAATCATTATGAAAAAGTTGCAATGAAATTTTTCATGAACATATGTATATTCTGGTCATCGATAAGGAACAGCAAGTCCTGTTGCAACTTTGTCAGTACCTGCACGCTCGAGAATCGCAATGGCATCTGGTAAAGGAAGGAATGATAGAAGAAGGAATACAAAAACAACATTTGCATGATTTGGGAGGATATCATTTATAATAAGTTCAATAATGTAAGAGCCAATAATCATGGCATGTCACTGGATATCACATAACAAAGTAGATTATTGGTCGAGGCTCTTAACTTCAACCGCTTTATACAGTGATAACAGCCGAAACTCATACAAGAATGCCTACAACAGCAACAGCTGTTATGCTTTCAAGTGCAGTAATGCTACTAATGCTTACAAGAAACATAAATAAATAAGGATAAGAATAAAATAAGAAGAATTCATCTTAACCCAATACATCCATAAAGCATAAAGAAGAACACATGCTTTCTAAAAGTAACTAGAAGATCAATTATAGCTTATGTAAAGCATATCTTACATGCAGGAGAAAACATATGGTCCTTGGTCAGATCAATCTCTTTAGGATTTGTGATATCAGCTGCAAAAATTCATAGACGTTAACAACTGCAACAGACAAATCACAATATTCATCTGATTACAACCAAACTAGCAAACATGTCATACCACAGCTCACCAACAACATAGCAAGAGATCCAGATTTGACCTCTGTTGATAGCTTATTAATCTCGGGCAGAATAAATTTTGCTCGAGCTGAACTCCCTGACTGAGCTCCACTAAAAGCAGTCAACTTGCAGGCCCGTTTGAAGCGATAAACACTAGAACGCTGTGTCTAGAAATCAGACCAAGAAATAGTCCACATGGCATCGGAGAAACCGGTAGAACACAAGGTTTCAAAGAAAAGAAACAGTGAATAAAAGAATTAACCCAAAAAGAAAAACTCATACATCTACCTCGCCGTTCAGAGTAGAAACTGGTCTCGCCAACAATATGTACAACGGGAAAAGACTCTGAGTTTGCAGTCCACCAATAGCTCCGCTTATGGATATTGATACTTGTACCCTGGAATCAACAGAAGCAAGACAATATCTTTATATTCATAGGCCAGTAGACCATAGATCAACCAAGAATGTATGTCAACCTTATTACTGAAATATCTTTGAAAAATCAAAAGTGTGCATTTGATTTCACAGCCGAATGAAAGAACATGAACTATACAATATTTCTCAGAATGACTCCACCACTTCCACTCAGGTACAAAATGGAAGTATGCAATCATGGAGCTAGCTCTTTATTGATCTCTAGTTGGGGTATTAGAACATGCTTTTAGATCAATACAGAGTTACTACAATTAGTTTAAGTAATTTAAGCAGGATGCACAAATAGCATTAAATGGTGGAGGCTTGTGGCTTGCCTAATGCCTACTTAATTTTATCATGGAGCTAAAAAAACACCACTAAAAAAACACTACAACTATTGAATTAAATGTCCTGGGAGCCAAAAACTCTATGGAAAAGAAAAGATAATGTATATCAACGATAACCAGATGATTTGCCAGAGCCCAGAGGTACCATTCTCTTTTCATTTGAGTTAAAGGCAAAATCAGTTACGAGTACAAAAGGCTGTGAAATTGTGATGTCATATATCTTGCCTTCTTTTGTGCTTCTCTTGTAATTTGTAGTGCAGACATCTTTGGAGAAATGATGGCTGCATAAAAATTATACCATCAGTTAGAATCTGAGCATACAGATACCTTACAAAAATTACACTTTCTACGTGCCATAATCATGGGTTCCTGTAGAAAAGGGGGATGGTGCCAAGTTCTGATAACGTTCTCCAACTAAAACTCCCTAGCTAGGCATATATTTTGGCAACAACATTTTAATGATAACGTGATCAACTATAAGCATGGTACTAGAGATTGAAAACTAGCAAATATTAAGTATTTAAGTTTACAATGTACATCGATCAATCGTGCCCTAAAAGCTATACAGATAAAAGAAATGCAGAGCATACAAAACAAGCAACTTACATTTATAATAGCACGGCGTTGAAGAATGTTATATAGTTCTACAGGCTTGCAGTAAACTGAAAGGCTTTCTTCGGCTGCAATTTGCTCTTCCTCAGACAAATGCACACGGGGTTCTTGGCGGCACATCTGATCTGAGTCTCTGGAGTAACTGCAAACACAAACATAAATCCTGTTACATGAGTCCATCCATATACCAAGCAATATAATGCAACCTTTATGATGCACACAAGAAAGAAAAAACATACAACTCAGTTTGCTAACAAAAAGTTATACCATCTCTTTCCCATATAAAATAGCTTCATTTGATGTTTGTGTGTCAAATTGGAGATTTGTAACTTCAAATTAAAAAACAAAAAAATTATATTAATGAAAAAATTGATAACTGCATTAAACAATACAGGGGGGTATCGGGATAGGAATATTTTGGAGATTAAAAAAACTAAAATAGAAGTCTCCTTTTTGGAGAATGAGGGTGTATACCCATTCCACAATTGCCTAAAAGGATGATAATGTGGCCATTAGATACAAAACAAAATGGACAACAAACAAAGAATAATAAAACATGCGAACTATAATGACATCCATGCATTAGAGATCATACTCTATTTTAAAATGTTCAATCGTCTAGATAGATTGCCTGAAATGTAAGATAACGTACTTGGCTTCACGAGAAACTAAAGGTATGCCTGGCATTCTTGTTAGACAATGCCAAATCGCAAACTCATTGCTCTGCACCTCTCTAGGGTCACTTTTGGCCCCTGCAGACCTGCATTTAGTAAACGTGAACTAATCCAGTTTACAGAGTGTGGATGAAGGGTAAAGTGAGAATAACACGTCATTCCATAATTCTCACTGCCTGTAATTTATGGTAATTACTTTAAGCATTGTGATTCTTCCAAAGGAGCACCTAAATCTATGTTCCCACAGATCCAGATTGTCTTAAACAAGTTCTTTGCAGTCTATCCCTTGGTTGGTCTACATTTACGGTACCTCAAAACAGTCTTCTTTCATGTTTTTCCTGACAGAACTTAGTCAGATTTTTTGGTTTAATTTTCATGATGTTGTTTGCTTTCAATACAAAAAAAATTCATCCAGGACGCAAAGATTCAAATATTAGCAGTCTATAACAACTGATGCAATTCTATAACAGACATGGTCTGCAACCTCCTATGGCTAGTAACAAACATATACCGATGATGACCCTAAATTTTGCCATTATGAAAGGGATGAGATCGGGAGAGAACCCTGAAGGGAAAAAAAGATAACCGAAGAACCCATCCAAACCATTAGAGTGAGATGATCCAACCGTAATGGTTAGGGAGTTGTTTACAACCAACTTTTAAAAAAAATACCACCCCCCATTTTTTAATTAGAAAATCGGTAAAAATATAACAAAAATGTGAGCAAAACAAAATACACCAAAATAACAATCACTTTATTATCTATAATTTGACATCCATTTTGATATATTTTTTGATCCATTTTTTCATGGTTCTTCGGTTCTATTTTTTTTTCAAGGTTCTCTTTGGATTTTTACCCTATGAAACTCAAGTAATTAATGTGCCTCCTGCAAATTATGGTAAAAACTGCTAATGAAAGCATAAACCAGTGATTTATATTTGTATTTGTGCCATTTTATCCCCTTTCTTGGTACCCAGCCTTCTACTCGTTAGTCTCTCACAATACTTCACGACTTAATTATCAATGAAGCAAAAGACAATGCAACAGATTCAACACAAATTATTAAAGAATTCCATAACCGTTAATCAATTTAACTGTTTATCTGGAATCGAACTCTATCGGCCCACCAAATACCTCGGTGGTTCGAATCCCCTCCCTTTTGCCAATTCAAAAAAAAAACAGGAAAATAACGACCGCGTTCTCTGAAATCTCAACGTAAAATTAGGGCATATAATTCAAGTTTTATTCTCTCCAGCAGGAATTAATCAATGAATCAAAATGCTTATAACTGATTAGATTATAAACCCTAGTTTAAGATCGAAAGACGGACCGATTATTACCTGAGAGTTTATGAGCCCAATTACTGTTGTGGAGATATGAGCGCAGAGAAAGGGCGTTCCCCAGAGTTTGATGATCAGCTGGTGACTTCCGTGACGGTGATTATGTCACCAGCTCCGCATTAGGCGTTCGTCGTTACAGCGTTACAGAACTGGGAAATTGTTTATGCTATTTAAAATCTCATTCTCCATTGGGCCTATCTAATGGGCCTTTCATCAGCCCAAAATAAATACAAGTTAAATTCTCGTAATCGATCCAATCAACATATTAACAGTTTTGTTTCAATAAATAAATTATTAGAAAATTCTATTCAAATATTTATTTAATAAATCTTTTCGGGTGTTTTAATAGATTTACATATTAATTTTCTTTTAATCTTTTTATTTTTAGGATTTTTATTTAAATTGAACTCTGAATAATTTAATATTACCTTACATCAATTGGTGCATGTAAGTTTCACATCAAGAAAAATACGTGGGAGATGTTAATAATTAAATGTTTAGTATATTCTTATGTAGAGAAAAGGATTTAGAAAAAACCTTGTAAAAAAAAATCTAGGGATCATGAAAAAAGGGATGACAAATCTATATCAAAATGGATGTCAAATTAAAGATAATCAAATGATTTTTTTTTTTTTAATTTGTTTTGCTTCAACTTTTTTTTGTTTTTCGCTTATTTTCGATTTAATAATTATGGGAAAATATTTGTATTTTTTTTAAAAAATGTGGTTACACCTTTTTAATCACATTCGTTGGATCATCTCAATTCAACGGTCTGTATGGTTTATTCAGTTCTTTCTTTTTTCAGAGTTCTTTTCCTATCGCATCCCTATGAACGCAAGGAGAGCTAATCCTATGAGAAGCAAAAAAATGTTACAAGATACCAATTTTAACGTATTATCCAAGGAAACTTTCAAAACAAAATTTTCGAAGGATCATCCTTAGGAACTCCACATGTGATACATATGGCATGACACATTTTGGTCTTCGATTCCCAGATGGAAAGTTTTTTAATCTTAAATTCTTAATGATTGAAAATCACAGACATGCATATAGATTATTTTAGACAGTAGCAACATTTGATTATAAAAGAGAAAGATGTATATTTTTTTAAGAAAATTGTTATTACTCAATTGGTAATTTGTTTATATTCCATGAAAAGGGTTCGGATTTGATTCTTGCATATCTGTCTTTGTCAAAACTTATTTTTTAAAGCAAAAGCAATAAGAAAAAAATTCAATCAAAACCTAAAAAACAAGTATTTTGACATAGGAAGATTCAAACCCTAATCTTTATTGGAATCAATACTTTAATCATGTTTCATAAACCAAGTAAAGTTAGCATAAATTTATGTCATAAATGTAGTTTTAAAACATATAGGAGTACTACTTAAAAAAAACATATAAGACACACAACGAAACATAATGGTGATACCTTTCAAAAATGTATTTTTTTTTTAAATTAGAAAGAAGCCAGAAATTGTGGTCTATATCATTGTATAGCAAGTAGGTCTGCAATAAATTTGGAACCAAGTATCTCCAACAACTATGCTAAAATAGAGAAAAATGAGATTTTAGCAACTTTTTTGTTCCAACAGCTATATTATACCATATACTAAAATAGAGAAAAATATATATAGAAGGTAAAATTCTCCAAATTTGGAGAAATCTTTAAAGCTTCATATTTAAGAGAGAATTAATATTTAACTGTTTCTCACTAATAGGAGACATTGAAGTTGTGTGCTTAGGAGAAATAAATAATATTTTATTAAATGTATTGAATATTTTAATAATATAGTTAATGACATAATTGTTAAAATATAGTAGCTGTTGGAGTAGGATGTAATTCTTTTTTTACAAATTTTAACTTTTCATATTCAATTTTGAAAAAATTATAGCATAACTATTAGACCATCCACATCCCTGCAATTCATTTACACTTTCAATTGTGCCACATCAGCTTTTGTAATTAACACCCACAACCCTGCAATTCATTTACACTTTCAATTGTGCCACATCAGCTTTTATAATTACCTTTTTAATTCTTTGTTTTAATTTAATGTAAATATAAAATTTAATATTTAAATTTATTTTACTATATTTTATTTAAAAATAACATATATATATATACATAGATTATCTTTTAAAAAAGAATAAATTAGTTAATTAAAAAATAAATTAGTATTATTAATTTATAAAATTCATTACTTTGTATAATAGTTAGTTTATGTAAATAATTAAAAAAAAGGGAATAAGAAATATGGGTTAGTGGCCAGGTGGCTTGCAAAGGGAATTGCAAGTTTTGCAATTCATTTTCCTATGTGGCACTCTGATTTCTGACAACTCAGCTTTGCAATTGGAATTGCAATCCCTTAGTGGATGGCCTTAGAAGGGTGTTGCTTTGTGCACCCTAGTCTACATGACTATGGTGCAATAATGTTAAAATTTAGCATTGATTTCCTAACTATTTCACCTCAACCATTAATTTTTAATTTTTTTAATAATAGTTACAATTTTGGTCCCTGAACTCATTTTATTGATTTACTTTATATCTTTTAGTTTTATATTTTACATTTTATATTTTTATTATATTAACACATATAAGCATATATTAACTAATATACGTTAAAAATTAATTTTTAATTTTAACAAGTTACACCATTATAATCGTCTTCTCAATACCTTCGAAATGAGTCTAATATTGAATATTTTTTTATTTAATTGTTATAAAGAGAAAAATACAAATTGTACAAAGTCCAAAATTAATTTTTAAAAACTAATCTGCTATATTGACAAAAGTTTTTTGAGTTGGTTTTAGTTGCTTATAGAATTCTAGACGTGACATATATATGTGTATGTTTTGATTTTATAAATTTATAAAATTTGTAACTTTTGATTTTATAAATTTGTAACTTTTGATTTCTTATAACTTTGTAAAATGTATTTTCCTTTTTGTAACAATTACATTTTATTATAACTTTGTAAAATGTATTTTTTCTTTTAAGGACCAATTCTGTAACAAACGCCAAACGTTAGGGACCAAATCTGTAATTTTATGACGGATACTTCAAAATTTTCCACCGAACAAGTATAATATATAATTTTATTATTATTTTCATGTGTGTAATTAGTTGGTGTATCTAGTAACTTTTTAACATAGATTTTTTTTCTCTCAATTTTTAGGTGTTTGGATCTCGTGAAGAATTAATGACTTGGATGCAAAATGTGACACGCTCTCAAGGTTTCGTAATCGTCATCAAACGATCTAGGCCAAGTCTTATTGGATACATCTCTAAAATTGTACTTGGTTGTGATCGTGGTGGTGTATCTAGAAGTAAAGATGCTGAAACCAAAAAAATTAATTGTCCATTCGAATTAGTGGGAAAGTATTTGAAGGCGCATGCTGTATGGACGTTGCGGGTTGTATGTGATTATCACAATCATAAACCGGCAATGTATATGGAGGGTCATTCTTATGCAATGCGATTGTCTGATGATGAGTCTCATTTGGTGCAATAGTTGACAAGGTTGAATGTGAAACCACGAGATATTTTGTCAATGCTAAAAGAACGAAACGAAGATAACGTGGGCGTTGACTTGTCTGAAATTGACTATTAATGGATCTTTCTGCCCTCGTGTTATCATCACCGATAGAGATCTGGCGTTGATGAAAGCGTGCGAACAAGTATTTCCACAAAGTAATCATTTACTTTGTAGGTGGCATATATTCAATGATATAATGAAACATTGTCGGCCTCGTATCAGATCACAGAAGACTTGGGGTTCTTTTCAATCAAAATGGAAAATTTTAGTTGAATCTCCAGCATACACTGCATACATGCAAAATTATGCAAACCTCCAGGAATTATTGTTCGAATGTCCAGGTATCATTCATATATATTTTGAAGTCATGATTTGTTTAGCAAAAACCATTCATTCTATCCTACTCATTTGATTTTCATTTTTCTTCGCCTTGTAGATGTTTTTCTCTATCTTCGTAGTGTTTGGCTAGACAAATATGCAGACAGATTTGTGTCATTGTGGACCGATAAACATATCAATTTTGAAAATTCAACAACAAATAGAGTGGAGAGCCAACACGCCAAGTTGAAAAAATATCTAGATTCAGGGAAATGTGATCTAGACAAATTCATACATGTCATTGAAAAAGTTGTAAAGTCACAAGACACTTCTATCAAAGAAAGTCTTGAAAGATGCACAATCATTCACAACCCAAAATTCAACAAATCGTTGTTCCAGCAACTACAGAGTTTTGTTTCAGAGTATGCTATGGATAAAATTGTAGAAGAGCTTCATCGATCAAATGGAATTTTCTTAACTCCGGAGAACTGTGGTTGTCAACTGCGTACGTGTTTTGGGTTACCGTGTGCGCACGAACTTGCGATATACGTCGGTGCAGGTATGTTTAATCTACAAGATTGAATTGATATTTATATATATCTACATTTAATTGAAATTGATATTCATGCCATTATTACTGTTTAATGATATTCTATTATTTTGACTGCAGATATGCCCATTCCATTAGATTCGGTTGATGCATTATGGAAAAAGCTTGATTTGTCGCCTTCTATATCTGTGGAATATGGTGATCTTAATTGTGATCATGATATGCAAAGGTTTAAAGAAACATTCATCAATCAACCGGATCATGGCAAATCCAGTTTTTTAAGAAAGTTGAGGGGGATAACGGATCCATCAAAAATCTTGATCGGTGAACCTTCGGTCAAGAAGAACACTCGTGGACGCCCAAAATTTCACACGTAAACAACAATCATTACGTGATGGTCCAGTTAGTAGGAGAGTACCCAATGCCTCCCATTTCAGCATTATGGACCCGGGACTCATTTCGAAGGTATTGACAAGACGATTATAATGGTGTAACTTGTTAAAATTAAAAATTATTTTTTTAACGTATATTAGTTAATACACGCTTATATGTGTTAATATAATAAAAATGTAAAATGTAAAATATAAAACCAAAAGGTATAAAGTAAATAAATAAAATGAGTTCAGAGACTAAAATTGTAAATATCATTTAAAAAAATAAAAGTATCGCTTTGTGTGTTTGGTTCGGAAAACAACGAAATAATTATTGGGTTTTTCCTAGACTAGGGTGTGATTGGAAATTAGACTAGGGTGTATTTAGTCTAACCCTTATTAGAAATGGGGTGTTGCTTTATGCACCATAGTTTACATGGCTAAGGTGCAATTAAGATTAAAAATGTACATTGTTTTCCTAACCCTCCTCACAAACATGTTTTTTTATTTTTTTTAATGATATTTACAATTTTGGTCCATAAACTCATTTTATTGATTTAATTTATACCTTTTGGTTTTATATTTTACATTTTTATTATATTAACACATATAAGCGTATATTAACTAATATACGTTAAAAAAATAATTTTTAATTTTAACAAGTTACACCATTATAATCGTCTTGTCAATACCTTCGAAATGAGTACAATATTGAATATTTTTTGATTTAATTGTTATAAGAATTCTAGACGTGGCATATATATCTGTGTGTTTTGATTTTATAAATTTATAAAATTTGTAATTTTTGATTTTATTTTATTTTATAAATTTGTAACTTTTGATTTTCTTATAACTTTGTAAAATGTATTTTTCTTTTTGTAACAATTACATTTTATTATAACTTGGTAAAATGTATTTTTCTTTTAGGGACCAATTCTGTAACAAACGCCAAACGTTAGGGACCAAATTTGTAATTTACTCTCTCTTTCTCTATATATATGTGTGTGTGTATGTGTGTGTGTGATTAGAGACTTTCAATATATCGTTCACTTCTCATTCTTCATGTCGGCCTCGTATCAGATCGTAGAAGACTTGGGGTTCTTTTCAAGCAAAATGGAAAAATTTAGTTGAATCTCCAACATACATGCAAAATTATGCAAACCTCCAGGCATTATTGTTCGAATGTCCAGGTATCATTCATATATATTTTGAAGTCATGATTTGTGTAGCAAAACCCATTCATTCTATCACACTCATTTGATTTTCATTTTTCTTCGCCTTGTAGAAATAGAGTGGAGAGCCAACACGTCAAGTTGAAAAAACATCTAGATTCAGGGAAATGTGATCTAGACAAATTCATACATGTCATTGAAAAAGTTGTAAAGTCACAAGACACTGCTATCAAAGAAAGTCTTGAAAGATGCACAATCATTCGCAAGCCAAAATTCAACAAATCATTGTTCCAGCAACTACAGAGTTTTGTTTCAGAGTATGCTATGGATAAAATTGTAGAAGAGCTTCATCGATCAAAGGGAATTGTCTTAACCATCGGGTCCTTACAATTTCACACGTAAACAACAATCATTATGTGATGGTCCAGTTAGAAGGAGAGTACCCAATGCCTCCCATTCAGCATTATGGACCCGTAACAAAATCCGTCAGCAGCTGGATAACAAACCATATATATGTCACGTCTAGAATTCTATAAGCAACTCAAACCAACTCAAAAAACTTTTGTAAATATAGCGGATTAGTTTTTAAAAATTAATTTTGGACTTTGTAAAATGTATTTTTCTTCTTATAACAATTAAATCAAAAAATATTCAATATTAGACTCATTTTGAAGTTATTGACAAGACGATTATAATGGTGTAACTTGTTAAAAATAAAAATTACTTTTTTAACGTATATTAATTAATATACGCTTATATGTGTTAATATAATAAAAATGTAAAATATAAAACCAAAAGGTATAAAGTAAATCAATAAAAAGAGTTCTGGGACCAAAATTGTAACTTTAATTAAAAAACAAACAAAAAAGGAACGTTGTGAGGAGGGTGTAAATGATTGGATCGGAAACAATTGGATGAAAAATAGACTAGGGTGTAAAGTGAAAATAGACTAAGTTGTTGTTAAAATGACCCTTAGAAATGACTAATACTTTCAACCTATTATTAGAGACCATAAAGTTTCGTTGCTACCTATATATACAAACTACAAAGTGCATGAGGCATATTATCCTCCAAAACGTACTATCATTTATATATTCATCACAATTCACAATTAATTAACAAATTGTACGTTAAAATACACTTGAAATCACTATGAAACAGAAAAACAAATTAAACACGACAATGCAATAAAATTACCCAACACCAATCAAAAAATGTCGTAATAAACCTTCTTCAACGCTTATTATAAGCATGAATTATAATAAGGACACCTTTGGTTTGCAGAATTTGATTGGATTTGGAAGGACAAAGACTTGGAATTGAATTTCATTCCAATCCGAGGTTTAGGGGTTGTTTGTTTACCTCTTAATGATTCCATTAAGAGGCAAACTCTTATTGGTTCCATTAAAAGGCAACATTTGAACCGTTAAGAGGTGAATCTTGTTTGACAGAAAAAAGGTTGTCTTTTAATGAATCATGGGTCTCCCTTAACCATTAAGCACCCTGATTTCATTCTGAACAATTACCAAACAACCATATTTCACATTACAATATATCATAAGAGTCTCTTAATCATTCTGCACCAAATCATTCAACAACTGTCAAACAACCCCTTAGTCTGAATGATTTCCTGGATTGAAAATCCCACAAACATAAAATTTTAAAATTGATATTTCACTGGATTTCATAAGATTTATATCTGATAATGTTTTAAAATATTTTTGTAATAATCAATTAATAAAAAGTAATTTAATTATTTATAACTTGTTTTTATAATTATTTACAAAGAGATGAAAAACAACTTATTTCCAAATCATACATCTAAATCAAACATCCAAATCCTTAAAAAAATCCAAATCCTTACATGAAATCAAAATTTTTAACCAAACGTTCCCTAAAAAAATAAAGGGAAAATTGCATCAAAATGGAACCAACTTTACCCTTATTTATATTTTGGGGAACTAACTTTCAAAATCCTTATTTAAGGGTCTAAGTTAAAGTTTACATTTATTTAGGGGTCTGGTTAACCGGTTAAACAGGTAATAGGTAACTTTATATGAGTTGGCAAGCTATAAAATTAAAAAAATATTATGTGGAAATTCTTATTGCCATATCATCATTTAATTTATAAAAAAAACAAAAAGAGATATACTCTAATCAGATTCAAAAAAGAAATCCCAAAAGTCATTCCTTTCCAGAGGCGGTCGTCTTCTCTCCTCCGAAGCTCCGACGTCGCCTCTCCATCTCCATCTCCGATCGTCGCTCTCCTGCTTCCATCTCCGTTTCTCGTCACCTTCCTCCAATCGTTCCTCCAATCGTTGCACTGGATACCGCTAAAAACTCGGAACCTTTTTTTGGGGATAAAACTTATAGCAATCTCCGGAGGTATGAATTCTTTTGCAAAATCTTCTCCCTTTTTCAAGAAGAAATTGTGGTTTTGTTTGAATAAGAAAAACTTTTGATGCTTCAATTTTTTTTAAAAATAAATCTTGTGGCTTGTGGGTATTCTGTTGGCCAATTGACAAAGGTCTCTTTTTTTTTTGCTTTTTGATATCATGATTTCCACCATTTGCTTAACAACTGGTTTATGTTTGTGGTCTCTCCATTATAGGGCAACTTATTTTCAAATGTTCCAGTCAAATTTTGTTTCTTTGTGTTGTTGCAAACTTGATTTGCATTTCCATACTCAACAATCATTATGTCTTTATTTTCATCAACCCATTAGCTTACTGATGTTATAACTGTAATAAGAACAATTACATGATCTTTTGTTCAGTAAGTTCTAAGATTTTTCATGCTTGATTCCTTGGAAAAGAAGGTACTCTGCATTTTTTTTTTTTGAAAAACAAATATATTACCAAGAAGTGTGGCTATTAACTTCATTTATGCAACCACTATATATTGGTATTTCATATGATTCCTTTTTTTATGCATATGATTTTTTAAAGCAATATGAAGATCAATTTAGCTATAAATCATGCCGGCATGTTCCAAACAAACCCATTCTATAATGGAGGTAAAATTGCATATTTGAAAGATTTTGATGTTAGTAATGTAGATATTAAGAGTCTAAGACAATGTGTTGAAGATCTTACTTTATCTCAAGTAAGCCGAATGTACTATAGGGTTCCCAACACTGATTTGGAAAGTGGATTGAAACCTCCTGATACTGATGTTGATGTTAGAAGGTTTTTAGTCATGGTATGTTGTCGAGACAATTGAAAATTTTTGTAGATCATTTTGATATTGATATTAGCGAGTTCTTGAATAGTAATGATGAGGACACCGTTGAAGTGGATCATGTTTCCGATAGCGATGATGAGATTAGGTTTTCTGACGTTGATGATGACGATGTTGCTAGTGTAGATCATTTATCAGAAGGGGATGTTGAGATTAGAAAGGTTAGAATGAGAAAAATCAATAGGGAAGTGGAAGATGTAAATGTTGAAAATACCATATACTCTTGTAACGAATACGTTCGGGCCACTGAAGATGATAACATGGAAGGAGAAAATGATGTACGACCACTACCATATCAACATGATGCTTTTTTGACGGAATTATGCGATGAGTATGAAAGGGACAGATTTGTTGAAGATGTCTTTGATTCTGAAAATGAAAATGAGATAGTTGATGAAGACGAGGCCAAAACCAATGAACTTCCAATTCATAATCCAAATGTTCCTTGGAACTTAATGAAGCCTCATGTTTTGGGTTGCATCTAAGTTAGGGACACCACATGAATTTGAAGGAATTATGCAAGAAATCAAAAGATTGTCTCCCCATGCTTATAATCATTTGATGGAAAGACAACCATCGACATGGTCAAGGGCTTTCTTCTCGACCGAATCGTCATGTGATACTGTTGAAAACGGAGCAAGTGAGTGTTTCAACTCTTTGATTGTCTCGTCTAGGAGAAAACCTATAATAACAATGCTTGAGGAGATTAGAGCTTTGGTGATGGAAAGAGTGGTTAAAATGAGCAACAAAGCATGCAATTGGAATGATGAGATTTGTCCAAATATAAGAAAGAAAGTTGAGAAAAATAAAGAATTAATGCAGTACGTATGTTTGTAGTTATTGTGTTTTCTGCATATAAGGTGGTTTATTTCATAAATATTACATTATGGTTTGCTAATACTTTTTGTAGGTTTTGGCGCGTTGCTCCGAATGGTGGGAATCTCTTTGAAGTAAGACAAGGACTAGATGGCTATGTTGTGGACATTCAATCCAGAACATGCACATACCGAAGTTGGCAAGTTTCTGGAATTCCTTGCCCGCATGCTGTTGCAACAATATACTTTATTCATGAAGACCCAATTAAGTTTGTATCTCCATTATTTTCTACGATAAATTTCAATAACACATACAATCACAGGATCAACCCTTTGAATGGGATCAAACTTTGGCCAAGGACAAATTTTGCCAAAACGTTGCCCCCAAAATCCAGACGCATGCCCGGTAAACCTACAATAGCTAGAAAGAGGGATGCAAGTGAAGGACGTAGTCAAAGTAGGAGAAATGCATACGGCCATGAAGTTGTAGCTAAATCAGAAAGAAAGACGACTTGCAGAAATTGTTTGGAGGTAGGACACAATTCTAGGAGCTGTAAAAATCAAAAGAAAGATGCACCAATTCGGCCAAAGAATCCAATTAGTAGACCGAGAAAAAACAAAACACAAGAGGAAGGATGCAACGGATTCGCGGGATAATATGATAGGGGTAAGTACAATAATTGAGATTTACATTGTGTTTGAATATATATATATATATATATATATATATATATCATATGATTTAACAAAAACATGTCTATTTTGCAGAGTTCACAGGTTAGTTTTGAGGCGGATATATCAACTATTGATGATGTTGAAGTTCAACCAATTTCATAATTTGAAGTCAATGATTAAGTTCTAACATATAGTTGAGGAAGCAGTAACATATTTAAGGTTTTTAACCAATTTTGTTGCCATTTTTTGTAGCAATGTCATCTTATTGACCTTAATTTAGTTTTGAGGATTTGAATGTTGGATTTAAACTTTGCAATTAATATGGCTTGGGTTGAATATAATTATTTATCTTTGATACAAGAGATTAATTTTAATTGGTGAATCAATTTCTATTTATTTTTTTGTCCAAAAAGTGAGATATTAGTTTTATACAACACTAATTTTAAACAATGTGATATCTTTTAAATAAAATAAATTATCGACGATGAATATGATTTTTGGTTTATCTACGTTGATTAGATAAAAATAATAAATTTTTAATTTTAAAAACTGATGTGGAATTTTATTAATATAACTTTATTATTTTAGATTTAATTTTATACATTTAATGATGATGTGGAATCTTAGTTGGCAAGATGTTTGGGCCATGTCATCATTTGCAGGTCAACCAGTTAACTAGACCCCTAAATAAATGGAAACGTTGACTTAGACCCTTAAATGAGGATTTTGAAAGTTAGTTCCCTAAAACAGAAATAAGGGTAAAGTTTGTTTCATTTTGGTGCAATTTTTCCAAAAATAAAGAAAAGATCTGATTACAAGTGAAATAAGAAAAGAAGCCTTAAACAACAAATGAATGAATCGATAATAAAAGGTTTAAAAAATGGTATAATTTTTTCAGCAACTAGTTTCCTAAACTTGTATCGAGCTTGTGACCGCCTTTGTGCGTGGATATAATCATGTCTGAATGTGAATTTTCTAACCGAGTCGTAGCAGAGCTATCGGCATGCCGTTTGGTTGACATTCCTCCTTTAATTTTTGCAGCAATTATCTCATTTTTTATCGGCATATTAATGTCTGCAAATCAAAATCATAAACATGATCGTTAGCAAACGCATCAAGCATGATTAACGTGACTCGAATTACGATTAAAAAAATCACACATCGACATTGAAGATAAACCAAAGGTTGAGATCGATCAAAACTTCAGTATACGAGACCAAAGAAAAAAAAAACTGCAAATTACATGTAATAATCGTAAATCAGTGAATTAGAAGCAATTCTATGAAATTGTTTTGGAGATACGAATAAACGTAATTAGATCCGAATGAAACTCACCTGGATTTGAGAATAACCAGAGAACGAGAGCACATAAGAGGAGAACGAGAGGGATAAGATGCACAACTTTTTCTGAGAATCGAACGCGTCCAAATCTATCCTTCTTAGACGTGGTGGAAAACGGCGAAGGTTCGTGTTGCGGCAATTCGTCGGCTTCCAAAGCTAATGCTCTGAGCGCCGGTGACACCGCCTTTGACGTCGGTGAATGATTGTAGATACTGTAGTAAGTATCATCGGAAACTCTGCTGGTGCTTACCGATCTGAACATTTTGTCTTTTGCTTTGGAATATTGTGAATGGTGTTCCTTGATTTATGAAAAATCGAAAATGGAAAGGAACCGGACTTATGGAAAGATCAAAAAATGCGGCTTGAATTCCGGAGAATCAGTTGTGTTAGAAAAGCTTGAGATTTGACTGTTGCATGGTTCTCAAAGATAGCATTGGGAAACGAGTCTAGTGTATATATATCTTGTCTTATTCATTTATTTATTTTAGAGTAAACTACTATTTTCGTCCATATGGTTTGTTCTTTATAATTATTTTCGTCATTCATCTTTAAAAATTGCTCTTTTGATCATTGTGGTTTGCAACCCCTTTCGTTTTTAGTCCCAAAAAATATTAGTTTTAGGGACAAAAAGAGAAATAAATTGCAAATCACAATGACCAAAAAAACAACTTTTAAAGTCATTGACGAAAATGGTTATAAACAACAAACCATAAGGACAAAAATCGTAGTTTACTCTTTTTTTTTTATCACTTTTAGTATGTAAATCGCATTAAAGTTATGATTTTAGAGTAAACAAGAAATTGGTTCCTGTGGTTTGTTTTAAAGAAACAACTTTCGTCCTTACAGTATTGAAATTACAAGATAGTCATCATAGTTTATAAACATGTCTAGTTTTGTTCTTTTCTTCTAACAGTTGTTAAAGATTTCCATTAAATAAGAGACATTTTCATTTTTTAAATCGATTTTTTGTCCATTACCAAATTAACATCAATTTTATGATTTTGATCTATGTTGTTTTTAATCGGGTAAATAACAAAAAAAAAACATCTCATTTAACATAATTTTTTAACCGTTGTTAGTGGGAGAGACCAAATTCAGATGTTTTGGCAAACCATAATGACCATCTTGTAATTTCAAAAATGCAGGGACGAAAAGTGTTTTTTTGACAAACCATTAGGGGTGCTCAAAAACCCAATTAACCCGACCAACCCGACCTAACCCAACGCGAAATAACTTAAATCGAAGCAACCCGGTGTCTAATCGAGTTGTAAAATCTTCAAACCGTAGATATTGGGTTGATATCGGGTTACTTTTATTTGAACCCAACCCAATCCGATGAACCCGATCCTTTTATTTTGTGAATTTAATATGATTATTAATTCTCTATTAATATGTAAATTAGACAATTACACTATTGCATACCCTCTTCATTTACATATATTTTCAATCTATTATTCATCTCTATATAACTCCTTTGTATATATGTTTAATAAATGTAAAAACACACACACACACACATATATATATATATATATGGGTTGTATCAATTGGAAACCAAGTTTCATTGGAAACTTTGGAAACCATAGTTTTGTTGTTAACTTTGTAAACTAATCTAAACCCTTCATCTTAATATTGAATGATTGAGATTAAAAGTAAATTTCTAATTAATAAAAAAGGTTTTATTTCTTAAATGGACAATTGAACAAGGGTGTTTAAGGGTAATTTGGGGAATTAAATTTACCATTGTTTTAAATGCTATTAAACGCCTCATTAATGTTCCATTGAAAACAATTGTAACCGAAGTGAACAATGGGGAATTAAATCTCCCATTATTTGAAATGCACATGATGAACATTCATGAATACCTACAAATATGTTTATTGTTGAACACACCTTTAAAACAGTTACACATCTAAATCAAAACGGTTAAATCTCTCATTGTTTCAAATGGGGAATTAAATCTCCCATTGTTTCAAATGCACATGATGAACATTCATAAACACCTACAAATATGTTCATTGTTGAACACACCTTCAAAACAGTTATGTTACATTTGAATCAATAGAGTTATATTTCTTCTTTTTCTTAGTTGAACATACATCTGTGTTCATCAATGTTCACATATGTTAAAGAACAAGGACATCTGCTAGGTGTGTTCATCCAGATAAAGAACAAGAACATCTGTGTTCATCAATGTTCACATCCAGATAAAGAACAAGGACATCTGTGTTCATCAATGTTCACATTCAGATAAAGAACAAGGACATCTGCTAGTTGTGTCCATCCAGATAAAGAACAAGGACATATGAAGTCGAAGTAAAAATATTCATATGATTTTAAAAGTTTATGGAAAATGAAAAAAATTATGAAATTGTAACCTACGCTATAATCTGGATGCTTTTTTTCTTGTAACCCCCAAGAAAATAAATGAATTATTGGTAAATTACAAAATGACCTTTCTACCCTTTTGCATTAAATATATAAACAATGAAAACAACAACCAAATATGCATTTCTATTGGTTGAACAAGGTTCATAAAGTTAACAACAATTGGTTGGTTAACAAATGATCTTTGCTCTCTCTCTCTCTCTCTCTCTCTCTCTCTCTCTATATATATATATATATATGCGCAAACTAAAAAATTAACTAAATGTGATATATTTAAGATTTAAGAAGTATGAATAAGTTGTACCAAATGGTTGATGATGGCACGACCAACCTCAAGGCCAAGAAATAAAGCATCGGGGTTGAAGACGTCTAAAACGATTGTTGTTGATTGACATATTATCATTTGGTTTAGACATTTTTATATGTAATATCGTAATATTTTTGATGAACTTACATACTCTCATGAATTATTTGTTATTCGATTGTATTTCAAAAAAATGTTTCGTTTATGTTTATATTTCTAAATTTGATTTTATCTTGTTTAAACACAACCCGACCAACCCGAACGGTTTGGGCTGGGTTGGGTTATATTTTTGATTGAGTTGAGTTGGGTTGTAAAATTTTCAAACCGCCTATATTGGGTTGAGTTGTTAAAAGCCTTCAACCCGATCAACCCAACCCGTGAGCACCCCTACAAACCATAAGGATCATATTCGTAGTTTATTCATGTTTTTAATTAGAAGTGAACATTTGCGGATTTGGGTCAGGCCGAGATCATTCCCAACATTTTTTTTGTAAACTTAAGTCCGCTTTTGAGGGCCTGAGAACTTCCCTATAACGGCGGGCAAACAAACGTATTTTTTCACATTTGAAAAACAAAACTTATATAAAATGATAAATTATGTTAAAATTATTATATTCATATTCTAACATAAAATAAGACGTAAAAGCTACTAATGTATATAACACAAGAAAAAGATAGTTTCACAATATATGGAATATGGAGATTCTCTCCTATGATTGATCAACTTTCAAAAGGTCTGGATTTTTCAATAACAAAATAGCTAACCGCCTAATATTTCAAGATCAATATTCGAAACTATATGACATATCACATGTGATATATATATTTGATAGACATTGATACTTAGTTAGAGGACGTCCCACTTTTCTAATGGATCGGGGGTAGTGAGTCATGCTGTCTGTGAACAACTCTAATTTAATGTGTGATAAATTAGGAGATAAGTATTTGATCCAATATGGATCAAAATGACATCAATTTTTTAATGAATCAAAGGAAAAGGAACATGAATAGCATGTTTTTTTAAGGCAACAATGTTTATCAAGTAGAAAAGGTTAAAAAGAATAAAATTCAAAATCACCATAACTATATAAGAGGCCAAGTGAAACAAAAAAAATTAAAATGGATAAATATAAAATGTTTACATTACAAAACCTTAAGAAGTTGTATCAAACCCGATACAAAAACAATGGTATGAGATACGTATCTTTTAGTAGTTCGAATTCCATCATCGAGAATCACATAAAATTATTCATATACAAAGGTTTTTCCACAAAATGTTGGTTAGCTTAGCACAATTAAAAATGTTCAAGGAACTCCAAATATATAAAATGCACCGATTACATTAGTCAAAGAATAAAGATAGACAATATTTTATTAAAATATACAGCAAAATAATATGATTGTAATAAAACACATCATTCATTTTTTGATCAACAAAAATAAATTCTTTTAAATTAAATATCTAACAATTAATACAACTTTCAATCAATATATTTTTTTCTAATGAAATTTATGTAAATATTAAAAAATAAAATTCAAGCTTCGATTAGTTAATCGTCAATACTTAACTAAGATTTATTTGGTTTGTTGTACATTGAACTACAAGCTGAACCAATAATTCATAATTGGTTCAAAATTTTATGAACCATCCAAAACAAAAAAATATAAACAGACAAGGTTATTAAAGTTTTTTCTTATTGTCTTTCTTTCTTTAAAAAACTTTATGGGATCAGTTGATACATACCGTTTCAAATACATATTTAAAAAAAAAAAAAAAAAAAACTTTGGAGATTGACGGTATGTTCCTTCACATGTCCCGAGTTTACAATATCCCGATTGTAATTAGCTAGCTGGTAGCTAATAAGCTAGCTTTTCAAAACGCTACTATGAGTAACTTTTCAATAAGCTAACTTATGGTCATCCAAACATGTACCAGGAAAAAAAAACTAGCTTATAAGCTAGTTTTTTTTTTTGCCAAACATAGCCTTATATTCATTGATTTTTCAATGGATAATGGAATCAAAATTTGTACAAATTCGAATCACGTGATGGAATGGTGACCAAGCATACATTTCACAGGGGTATCTTTTTCTGAAACAAAACTGATAAAATTTCCTGCAGCATAAAGCTTTCTATACACCCCTCTCTTGTCGTGGAAAATAGGCCTTTTTTAAGTCAGTAAACATATACTGGTTTGGAAATGAAAAATGAATAACAAAACGTTTGTATGTACATGGAATTATTTCCTATCACATCAAACCATACCCAAAAATCAATCATAGACCAGCATTTCCGCTAGTCTTGTATTTCTGGCTGCGTGTTTTAGTTTCTCCAGTGCAACAAGCCCAACCTGCCTAACTCGTTCCCTTGACAAACCCTTCCTGAAAATAGTAATGTGTATTGGATCAAATGGGGTAATGCAATTAGATCTATACGTAGTGTTTTGGGACCAAAAATAATATGGGATTAGTAAAGGTCATGTTGAGGATTTGCAAACCAAACAAACCCGGTAAATCCGGAGGCAGGGTCAGTGGACCCGGTAGAATCTATGCAAACATTTCCTCTACTCTAACCGGGTCCGGTGATTAAAGGGTCGTTTCCCAAAATGCTTACCGGGAAGGATATTACCCTCACTTACCTTATCGTATAACATTTTAGACCATCAAAATTGATTGTTGGTAAGGGTCTTAAACTCGGTAAGCGCTTACCGGGTAAGACTCTAGGTCCTTGTTATGGCTCTTACCGGGTAAGATTTTAGGTAGTTTCCATGCTCAATAGGTAAGAACTCTAAGGTAAGTGATACCGGTAAGCGCTTACCCGGGTAAGTGTTTAGTAAACGGCCCCTAGATGGCCTTCTGACAAGTTTCTTATAAATCCACGACCTTCTAAAATGTTTGAAAATGCCACTACTTAACAGAGGAATGTTACTTCCATGTAAGAATGGCACGAAACTTGTAAGAAGGTTATGTTGTGAAATAAAATTCTCATTTAAGGTCAATGGACTAAATAGCCCACCCTAATGGTTCTCAACTTTTCGTGAAGACCCTCCTCGGCTTGTAAAACAAATAATAGAAGTTGAGATTTGTTACTGAATTAAACGATAGAGTAGTGGATGTGTTATACCTCCTACTGATATCCTCCCATGTAAGATACTCGTTGTCTAGACCATAGTAAAGATAGATGATCTCTCGCTCCCGTTCCCCTAGAGTCATGGTAATCAGTTTTCTTACTTCATCCTGCAAAATAAGAAGCAAGTCACTAATCATAGTATTATTGGTCCTATTGGAGAAATGTTCTTTAGTTGTTTAAACTGCGGCAACAAAGGCATTACTTTCCACTTTATGTGGGAAGACAAGATCACCTTTAATTGGAGGCATGGTAGGAATATGTTCATTATCTGGTTACTGGGACTTTTCTATAGAAATCCACATTCGGCAAGTACTGTTTACTGAATAGCATGGTAGGAACATGTTCATTATTTGGTTATTGGGACTTTTGTACAGAAATCCACATTCGGCAAGTGTTTAGTGAAGAGCATGCTTTGGGTCATTTTTGGCAACCATAAGCTAGCTTATTTTATAAACTTACTTAAAAAGCCCCGTTTGATAAGTCATAAACTAGCTTTATGAAAAGCTATTTCTGGGTGGTTGTTTTTATCACTTTTTTCAGTTGTCTCTGATATTTTAGAATTTAGTAATTTTTCAACATCTCATTTTACATTGTCATCTATAAGCTGGTTTTTATCAAAGATGACTAGTTTATCGGCTAGCTTATTAACCAACAACTAACTTATCAACTAGTTTGCCAAATATAGCCTTGGCGACAACAAGAAGCTGAAAATCAGCTAGATCCGCACACAACATGATACGGTACACAAGAGTGCATTCACTAATGCAATGCTTTTTTGGGGATAGGTGTATAAGATTGAATGCATGATAAAAGAAACAAACATATATAACAAAGGGATCATAAGCATGGGTTTTTTGTAAACATGTTAAAGTACCTTGAGAGCCCCTTCATCTACTCCATGCCATGGGTTGTTCTGCGGGGAATCATCTGCAATGTACTGCAGCAATTACAGAAGAGAGGTCAAAAAATAAAAAAAGGGGTGGCAGTGATTTAAATACGATCAACTAAAACTTACACTGTGAAGTGTATCTCCAGGAAGACCATTTAAAGAAGGGAAAGCTTCCTTATCAAGAGAGAACACTTTATAGACTGCCTACATGCAGAGTCATTTAATATTAAGAACATGGCAGAATGATAGAAATTAATGCGGATACAAGTTTGTCAAATACTTTTAGTACCTCAGTGGCATTTGTAACTTTCTTTCTGGACATCTTCAGGCTTTCCGCAATTTTCTATAGGATCAGAGTGGAAAAAGAGCAATAGAACATAAGAAGATACGGATAGAAATAACAGAGAAAACAGAAAAGGCCCAAAGATAGAGCTATAAAGAAGTTCATAAGGAATCAATTTCAGTAATTGAGATAAATACACCAATTGAGCATTGCTTTCAAGTAATTGTAGTGTTTAACTTACATCAATTGATGGGGTTATTCCCTTCCGCTCTAGTTTGGACTTGGCATTTCGAATTGCACCCAGTCTTTCATGCAAGTGAGTAGGCAATCTAAGGGTCTTAGAATTTTCAAAGAAAGTTCTCGTGACACCCTGACATGAAAAAGATATAAAGTGAGCAAATACAGCTTTATCATGTAACTTCTTAAATATGCTTTCCATAGCAAATGCATGAAGAAATACTGTTGTTACAGGAACAAATAACCCGGATATTAGAATTAAGGCCGTTACAGTTTCCTTATGCTACACCAATCAGTGTCTACAGTCTTTTTCTAAGATGAAAAAGAGGTGCACCCATAAATTGGTTGTGCATAAATCATCACTGGTTTTTGGAAACAGCTGATTGATCTGTCATTCACCATGCTTAACTCTATATGCAAAGTTGCAAACTACAACACATGTAGGTAAGCAATGGAGAGAGTAAACTGTGACTTGCATGGAAGTCATGAATGAAGCAATTGACTCTTGATGCAACAACATAGAATTATGCAATTTTATGAGTCAGTAAGCAAGAAGATATAGTGGCCAATAGCAAAGGTAAGTTTCTGTTCAAGCCCACTACTCATTAGCGGATGATGAGACACCAAGAACTTGACACACAGTATCATATTATCATTATACAGGAACTGATCATATAAGAAATGCATTTGTAATCCTCACCTGCCGTATCCACCAATAGACATAGGTAGAGATCTTGTGCCCCCTACATGAATCGTATTTCTCTATCCCTCTGAGTAATCCAATTAGACCTCCCTACATGAATACAAGGTCAAATATGAATAAGAGAAGTTCATAGCTATAGATGCTGATATTACTAACATCTCTATAGACTAAATGATGCATCCTGCAGTGGAGATCAGCAATGAGTTCAGTCACCTGAATTAAGTCAGACATGTCGGCTCCCATGTGTTTGTATTTTTGTGCAACAGACATCACCAGACGGACATTGCTCAGTGCCAGCTTCTCTCTTGCCAAAGTGCACTCGGTCTGTTTAGTTTGCAAGTCAAGTTGGGAAATCTGTAGGAAAGTCGCAAGTTGCTTCTCTGAAGGTTCGGATCCCAATCTCTCCTTCAGTCTGAAAATTCACATCCAGTAAGTTGGTAAGACTAGGTGGTTGATATATTAGTTCTTAGTCTCAGTGACGGAAATTCCTAGCAATAGAGATTGGAGCCTCTTTTACAGGATTCAATGTACATAACTGAACACTCAATCTCTTGTAGAAAACACACATAAATTAACTCTAAATGCAAGAGATCAGAACTGTGGGTCACATATGCAGGAGAACACAACTATGATTCATATGATCATATATCTTTCAAGTGAAAAATCATTCAAAGGTTACTGGTTTTAATGAGAAAATTTGTTTCATAGGCTTTGGGGAGTGCAGATAGACCATAAACACACATTTATGATCCCTAAGGAAGTCCATTACCTTGACTTCTCCTCCTCTAAGTGTAGACCAATTTTGATCTTTTCTGATAGAGCAACCACCTCTGAGTGAGTGAGCAACGCTTCATTTCTTACACCTTTTAAATAGCCTCTTTGACAATTTTGAAGGAGTTCTGGACTGATTATGGATCTCGACTGCCTACTCCCACCAACTTGATTTACAGAACAATTTCTACTTGGTGTTTTATTCTGAGCATCTATTCGACGCCTTCGAGCAGATATCCCTGAACCAGTGACATGTACCTTTCTGCTGTTTCTTTCTGTGGGATTAGCGGTAGTGGTCCTCTCTGTTGAAAGGGTCCACTGCTTTTCCAGTAAAGATTTGTGTAATAAGAGCAAAGCTTCAACTGAAAGCTCATGCTCAGAGACTTCCTCATCTAAATGGTCAAACTTCTGAACCCATTGGTCTGTACTCGGAAGATCTAAAGCCGTGTCTACATGTTCCTTCAGAGCTCTGATGGAATGAGTATCCCGGCTGTATATAAAACCATGGCCATAGTTGGGTGACCTTTTTGAAGAGATTAAATTCGTAGCCGGTACAAATATGAACCCAAGATTGCCACTGCAGGACAGCTTCTCACTGACATCAGAGTAATAAGGTGATGAACCCAATAACCCTTTTACTGCTCTTAATCCAACAACTGCAGTTGTAGACATCATATATGTGGCGTTAGTCAACTTACAAGAAATAGTATCACATCCTTTGAGAAAGTCGTTTTGCAGCAACCATGACTAAGCAAAGAATTGCTGAACAGGCCTTCAGGTTTCCTGGGGATCACTTAAAATTCCTGCCAATTACAAAAAGAGAAGAAGAAATATAAATAAGTGTTACTGAAGATTGAAGAAAAAGCTTTTCACTAAATAGTGGGGCTTTTCACTATACCCTTTTGTGGACAGTGATGAATGACAGGTAAAACAGCAATACATGTTTAAAGAAAGTTAAAAAAAAAATCAGAAATTAGTGACAAATAGGTTCGCCTTGTGGTCGTTGCATGGCTGCGTAAGAGCTTTAACTGGCAATGATATGATACAATCAATCTAACTCAAAGAAACTGCTAACTTTTATGAAATGTTTTGGAACTCCAATTCCATGCCATATAATTGGAATTGGAACAAGAGCTCCAATTCACTAATCCCAAACAATATCTAGCCTTAATCTTCATGTTAGTGGGGACTACCCAACCACGTCCAGGTTATTTACCGAACTATGCAGGACCGATTTACACCTCCCAAGCTACCCATCACCTGAACATCAAATAATAATTGGTTCGGGCATCTACTCTGATTCAACTAAAAAATCTTTAAATAGCAGGCCCAAAGGAAAGAATATAACTTCTTTCCTACAGGACCGAGCTCTTTGCTCACTTGAGGTGGATCAAGGGGTAAATCGCTCTTAGAATTCACCTGTGCAGGTCTTAGGGATTCATCACAGCTTTAGAGAATGGAAAAAGTCAACATATCATGTGCATAAACCCAATAAAAGTCTATTATCCAAGCTCAAGGTCAGTGCTAATTAAAACATGAGTTTGATCATAATTCAATTTTAAGCCATCAAATTTATTCTCCCACCCTAACCTAGCTGCACCTTCAACCATAGTTGCATTTTATTACATCACTGGTAGTTCACTTGAGATGCAACAGTAATGACATCAACCATAAATTACTAAGACATTCTTTCATACTCTAATCTCAAGCCTGAGATGCGAATAATGTACCCAAAGCAATCAGACCTCATATCCCGAAATCATCCTCCACTATCAACATAAGCTTCATCAAGTTGCTATCAAAAGTCCACATGGTGTGTTATAGATTCAGATAAAACTTGATTAATAATCAATCAACATATTTCAACTCACATCAACACAAATTTACTGGAAGTCTGGAAGAGTTCATCTCCATTACATTTTCGCCGTTTTTATTGCAAAATTTTAATTATCTTGACAGAAATATCCCTAACCGCATAAAAAATAAGCTATCATTCCAACTTCCGGAACTTTTAACAGTTCTGATATGTGAACACTTCCAATATCAAATTATCATACTTCAGCACCACAAAAATTCGCAACATTAAACAAAATCACATACTATTTTATGGTTTTCTCATCACAACTACAAATAGATTTCATCTTAAACAGTCTCGAATTACACATTGTAATGGATTATACATCACAAATTATGACATGAGATCACAGGAAGTTCATCGGCATTACCTTAACCGGCGTAGGTGGTGAGGGAGATCTAGGAGCGAGATGGAGAGCGTGGTTGATGTGTGGTGTGGTGTGGTGATGTTAACCTCAACAGTTTTTGAATTTTTATAAAAAAAAAACATTTATATTTTATTATATAGATGTATATTAAAAATATATATTATCGGATAGAAGTTGTTGGAGTTGGGTCGGACCCACATATAACAGAGGGGGATAGAATTCGTGGATCTCTGGATCACGTATCCAATCTATTTGGGCATAGATGGACTTATGGATATGTGACACGTCACATCTTTTGTAATGTGTTTCTTTTCTCGCTTCTCAGCCACATACTGTGATTGTCTATTTGGAACGACGTGTGTTTGCCATGTTACTCTTTTAAATTTGGGAAATGTGATAGATTGAGGTTCATAGGTAAAACGAAATTCACAGGTAATTTTTATCGAGTGAATGAGGTAGTTTTTATCAAAGTTCATATGTAAAACAAACATTTTTGTTTAATGTTCATAATTTTGTTTTATGTATGAAATTTGATAGTTTCAATTTTTTTTTTATCAAAGTTCATAGGGAAAATCAAAAAGTTAATTGTTGAGATAACGATCTTTGTTTAAAATACATAAGTGAAACAATGATTTTTGTTTAAAATCCATTACGGTTTTGTTTTAAAATGGTAAGTGAATGAAATAATTAAAAAATGGTATAATCAAGTGAATGGTATAATTAAAAAAAATGTGATATAAATATTAAAAAAAAATACCACGGTTAGTATAGTTTGTAGTAATTAGACATTTAACCAAAAAAACCTACCTCTTATATATATATATATATAGAGAGAGAGAGAGTCTCATTCATTTGTTAACCAAACCATTGGTATTAACCATGTTAATCAACTAACAACTAATCAAAATTCAGCAAAAGTTTATGTCAATGTTAATGTTTATTAAATATGGAAGGGGAAATATAAGTATTTCTTTTGATTAAAATATGACTTAAATAGTTTTCATGTTTTGCTCAAACATTAAAGTTGGTAGTTATCTTAATTTATTTTAAATTTATATTTTAAAATTTTAAATTGGTAGTTATCTCAATTTATTTTAATTAAAATATTTTAAAATATAAAATTGGTAGTTATTTCTATTTTAACCAACTTGTGTATGAATATTTCAAAATCTTTGTTATGAAACACCCGCCGCATTGCACGAACATATAACTATATATATAGGGGGTCTTTCATGGGAGACTCTAGTATTTTGTGGTAACCATGAGATCCAATCTCATTCATCCATTTAATTAATCAATGGTCTAAAATAATTAATATAAATAGTAATTAAAAACGGATTTAATGCAACTAAATTAGGAAAAAAGGGTAAAATTGTCAAAAAAACATTAAATTCAGTGTGATCTAATTTAGGCATGTTCCGATAATTTTGGGTGTGATCTAAGTTAGCGCTTACCTGATTTAATGCAACTAAATTAGGAAAAATGGGTGTGATACACTGTGATCATCTTGCAAAACCTTATATCCTTCATGATAGAATGATGGGATTATTGTTGCTAATTTCGTAGGTGGTGATATACTGTGATCAGTGTCTCATGGTACATATGAGATTCATATGTTAGATTATCAAATATATGTCAAATCACAATGTAACACATATATCAGATATATGTCAAATCACAATGTAACACATACATCAGATATATGCCAAATCACGTGGCACATGAGATTCAAATGATGTTATATTATCACAATGTAACACAATGTCGCATGGTCCATATGGATATTATCCCAAAATCAATTTGTTGAGATAATAAAGGAAACGTAATATTTGATTGATGAGACTTTGATTTTTTCAGTTACAAAAAAAATGTTATATTAATTAATTTATCAAATTACTAATATATCCTCCCCTTTTAATTAATTAAAAAATAAATAAATTAAAATGATTGGATGAGATTGGATCACATGGTTAACACAATAAATTAACAAACACTCACATGCTCACAACAATCACTCGTGCATAACGTGCACTTGTGCATGAGATAGAAACGGGAATAAAAATACACTTGTTCATAACATCACAAGATTAACAAACACTCACATGCTCACAACATGCACTTGTGCATGACATGGAAACGGGTATAAAAATACACTTGTTAATAACATCACGCATAAATTCAACATCCTTATTTTGTAGAAAGAGAAAATTGGCCACAATTTATCAAGAACGACTACTCATCCAAACGACTGATCAAACGTGAAAGTTATTTCATACAACCCTATTCATGATTCATTGTTCGCACCAAAATAATTTACACATGAAAACCAATTCATGATACATAATTCTGGAATATATTATTATAATATACATTAAACGAAAACTAAATTTACAACCGTATCAACAGCAGGGTTTCGTGATAAAACCTAAAAAAAACCACCTTCGTCGACAACATCATCGGGTACAAAACAATCTTCCACATGAAAAACTTCGTCGACAACCTCAATCGATTTTTTCTCGGTCGGCAAGGTAATCAATGGAGGTTCTTCATGAGACCATCTTCCAACAATTTTCTTTATGAAATCTTCTGCAAACTCCGATAGGTTGTAACTGCCACCGGGGATTAAGGATTCACTGGAGAATTGAAAAGAGGAAGTGATGATCACAATATAAATTTTGGAAAAGAATAACTTCCTAAAATAAATTTTGGAAAAGAACTGGATCTACTCATCGATCTCCGAGAAACCAGAAACCATCGGAATCGTCCGCCATTAATTCTACAAAGCAAAAGCTCTTCAAAAACATTGTTACAGAAGACGAATCGTCTTTCGTTTCTGAAACAACCGTCTGTACACCTTCTCCAACCGATACAAAGGTAAGTAAATGTCGATTATCATATCAATTATGGAAATGATAAATGTAATCCATAATTATTCAGATAACCGCTATAATTAAGGAAGTGATAAATGTAATCAATAATTAAATAAAATTAAAAAAAAAACATTTGTATAAATGACATAAAACCCCTACGAATCCTTTAAAAAATAATACAATATAAAATAAATCTATTTGAGATTGACGGCTAGGATAGGGGTTGCAAAGGTTGCAACTTTTTTAAGAGTTGCAAAATATCTCTCCCATATATATATATATATATATATATATATATATATATGTGGAAGGATATTTTGCAACTCTTAAAAAAGTTGCAACCCTTGCAACCCACATCTTAACCGTTCGATCCATGATCGACGGTTATTTTATTTTTATTGATTTATTTTTTGATTAAAACTATTGGGCCCCATATCTATTGTAACCGCCGATCATGAATCCGACGGTTAAGATGTGGGTTGCAAGGTTTGCAACCTTTTTAAGGGTTGCAAATTAAACAACCCCTCATATATATATATATATATATATATATATATATATATATATTGGAAGAATATTTTGCAACTCTTACAACCCACATCTTAACCGTTGGATTCATGATCGACGGTTATTTTATTTTTATTTTTCTATTTTTTTAATTAAAAATATTGGGTCCCATATCATTGTAACCGCCGATCATGAATCCGACGGTTAAGATGTGGGTTGCAAGGTTTACAACCTTTTTAAGAGTTGCAAATTAAACAACCCATATATATATATATATATATATATATATATAAGGTTGGGTTCACGTGAGACCAACATTTTTTCGTGAAACCCGTGAGACCAAGTTTTTACACTTGAAACTTCACAGAAAAATACTGTGAAGGTAAAAAAAATCCGAACCTTCACAGCAAAAACACTGTGAAGGTTACCTTCACGGCATTTTGCTGTGAAGTTTCAAGTGTAAAAACTTGGTCTCACGGGTCTCACGAAAACATGTTGGTCTCACGTGATCCCAAGTCTATATATATGTATATATATGGTGCGTTTCTTTTGCAACCCAAACAATTTGTACAAACTATGCAAACCACTATATTATGAAACAATACATATATTTATGGATAATGATTATGATTCATTAATAATGATTGTGATGTATATGGAAAATTTAAGTTTATTCATTATAATCATGATTTTAAATTAGGAAATGTTAAGTTTATTCATTATAATCATTATTTTAAATTAGGAAACATAATAAAACCATATATTCATTACACTTGATGAACGGCTAAGATTGGTTTGCATAGTTTATACAAATTGTTTGGGTTGCAAAAGAAACGTTATGTTTCTTATATATATATACTAGGTATATACCCGCACGATGCAGCTGAATGTAAGTAAAAAACGAAAAATTAATGCTACTCCTTATAGACATGTCATCAACGATCAATCATGACCTAAGAATCACAACTTATGAAACCCTAAACCCATAAAGATATTCAGTAATTAGTTTATATTACAATTATTGACCAAAAAATTATAATGATAATATTTATAATAAGAACGAAAACGTATTTTACGATTATGTATTTTTAATGTGCTAACGGTGGAAAAAAATAAAACGTATGGATAGAAAACAAATTAATTCGTAAATATTCATGATATTTAATAGTACGGTTAAATTAAAAAATATTCAATATTGAGCTCGTTTTGAAGGTATTGACGAGACGATTATAATGATATAATTTGTAAAAAAAGAAACGTATTTTTTCATTGCATTTTTGTTCATATACGATTATTTGTGTTAATATGATAATAGTGTAAAATGAAAAATGAAAAAAAAACAAGGGGTATAAAGTAAATTAAATAAGTAAGTGTAAGGATGATAAATGTAACATTGTACAAGAAACCACTTAATATAGTAGAGATAAGATAGTTAATAAACTCTTTGGGGGTGTTTGGGATTGCTTATTTAAAGTGTTTTTTTTAGCTTATTGCAGTTTGGTATATGAGATAAGCACTTTCTAGTGTTTGAATGGAGAAAAAATGAAAGTGTTTATAGCAGTGTCAAACAGGAGATAAACTTTTTTTAATAAGTCATTTTGTTTTAACTTATTAGTTTATTTGAAAAGTGTGTATGACTTTTTAGGTTATTTTATATGTATAAGCAATCCCAAACACACATTTAAACAACAACTTATTAGCTTATTACGTTTTGTTACCACAACAAGCTAATTCAAACACTTTTTTAAAAACTTCGGTTTGACACCGCATAAGTTGACAAGCAATTTTCAAAATAAGCATAAGTTGTTTTAGTTTGCAAGATTTTCAATATAATACATATGCGATGATCTTTTATATTTTATTTAATTATTTATTACTCGCTCATTCAATCATCTTATTGTAGACGTATTTATTTCATCCGTCCCAAAATAAATGGCCATGGTGAAAAAGCCACAAAGTTAGAAATATGTAATTATTACACTTTTAAACAACTAAATGATACATTTACCCTTGATGATAAAGAGAAAAACTTTCTTTATCTCATACTTAAGAGTAGAATGAGAAAATAGAAACATAATTTTTAAAGTGAATATTTATATTAAAACAAATTACAATAAAAATATGATAATTTATTTCAGGATGATGAGAGTAATAAAAAAACAAATAATACCCATATATATAGAGTTAATTGCAAGTTGAAGTTGAATCACAAAACTTGCATGAATACAAATAGGATAAGCACAACTAATACATAACAAGTCTTTATAACATTATTTTGTTTTTGAATTTGATGTTTAAGTTCCCCCAAAACTCCAGTACAAGATAAACACCACAGTGGCTTTCAAAAATACAACTACCCATGCATCAAATACATGTCATTTTAATGGTACAACTCTATAGGTTGTTTTAAAAGTTTATAATTTTTTTATATACAATAAATGTAATAAACTCATATACTCTTATTATTTTTGGTGATGTTTGAATCCCAACTTCCAAAAAAGTCCAAAGCCATATAGCGCCATACCAAATTAAAGCTTAAAGGCCTTTTACTTTTCAACTATATAGTTCATAGTTTGAGTGTTACCTCTCATATATTGATGATAAACTAAAAATCCAAAAAATATTTAGAACTAAAATCTTGAACCGAAAAAAGAAATCTTGATTCCGAAAAACAATCAAAACTCAATGAAGTATGTATATATCATCTTTCAAGAATCTTATACGATCTAGCAAACAACTCTACAAACTCTAAATTTTTGATCTGTTTATATGTAATGTCTTTGTAACGTCTAAATGTGGAATGAACCGACAGCTCATGACAACATTTACAACAAAAGATCGTTCCTTTTCTAACATAGCGATCTTTACCCTATAGTATTAACAATATATTCGTTGCTAGATGAACCGCAAAAAACACATTGCTCTGCTAAAATCCTTCTAAGAATGCTCCCATCGTCGATACGAAACACTCGACTTTGCTTATTCCAAAGATGAACGGTATAACTTTGGTTCCGAATTTGCTCAAACTTCCCCTTCAAGTATCTCGAATCGGACTCGTTTTTCGCCCCACGAAACAGGATCCGAACCTTGTCCCAATTAACGGGATAAAATGCCATAGGGGGTAAAACGGTAAAATTGAAACCAGCCCTCCCTTCCGCCATGGTGTTCTTGAACAAGTAAGAAAAATCAGGAGAAATTGCGGTGACTCGAAACCCGTTGTCGAAAAAAGGTTTGAGAATCTATCGTCCTTTGAAGGAATCCAACAAGTTTGATACAATCAAAAGACACCCATTGAAGAAATCTCCTCTGCTGCAAATTGTTTATCTTCTCCTTTATAAGTAACAACAATCATTGGCTTGTCCGCAGGGCCAGGAATGACCTTGAACGGCCATAGCTTCATATCACTTTGTACGGAAGCATCATTAAACCTTCTGCCAATCAATCGCTTAGCATCTGCCATTAAACCCAAGCTTCGTGTCAGTATGCAATCAAGCATTAACAAACAAGCGTAGATACCATATCTCACATAAGCAAGCCGCAATGTCAATTACAAAAACCCAATTAAAATTCAAACTTAAAAAAGAAAGTCTTTTCAGGAAAGCAGTAAACAAATACAATAACTGCAACATTCAAGTAGTATGGATTTCTAGGGTAAATCGTTCTGTTACGAGTTCCAAATATAATAACTGCAACACTAATTCCCATTCGATTGTATGGATGGATCTCTAATCATTCTGTATTTTTTTTCAATCATAAACTATAGGATTACATCAAAACGTTACAATAACATTGCACAACAAGACATATACTACGAAGATTAGAAGAAAAAACAAAATTTAAACAGTGAGCTAAGCTTCAAACCTGTATAATGAAATAATGTTACCGTATCCAAAGAGCGATCCTAAAAAACTAATAGTGTATAATAGATCATTCATCATCTAGCACCAAAAAACTTCGAATATATGATGTCGAAAACTGAAAATTTATCCAATGGAAATACATACAACAACAAACACAAAGGCCAACAATGTACACAAAATCAACACGTAAAAACTACAAAACAGAGTAAAGCATGAAAAAGCTTACCAAAAACGGTATTGACGGGATTCATCGCCCCGACTCGAGATTGGTGGCCGCCTCTCAATGTCCTCTACTGCATGATTCAAACCGAAAGATTTAGTAATTAGTAAACTAAACAAACACCCATCAAACCGTAAGATTTTACACCGAAAATCATTCAAATCATTACCAATCGGTTAGATATCGAATCCCAGAGCTGGATATCCGAATTGTTTAGCCCGACAGAGATGTGTCGACCATCGGGTGCCCATTTGACGATGGTCACCGGGCCGGCTTCATCGTCTACAGTCACGAGCTCCGAAGTATTACCTTCGAAAGCATCCCATAAGTACATTGTGTTTCCTTGAAACCACTTCTTCAGTAGTTGCATTGCCATACTTCTCCATATCATCTCCTTCACTTTAGACTTCAGTTTCTCTCTATTAACGCATCCGATATGAAAGTGTAAATACAAGATGTAAGAAAAAGATTATATCAGTGCTACATAATTTTGACCAATTTAACTTCCATATGTTTCAAAGTCAAACTCATCAAAATTCTATTAATCATCCATCATCTATAATCCAAATGCTAGATAGATTGCCCACAAATGCTTTTGCTCTCTTTCGGTATACAAACACATGTTCATAGAGAAAAAGAACTTCCTGAAATCCGACTTCACTGAAATCATACAGCTATGTACTTTTTACTGCTACAAAAGCAAGTGCTCAGAGAGTAAAAAACATATGAGATCCTAATTTAATGCAAGTCAAGATAATGATTGGTTTACATCACACAAAAGATCAAGTGATTCCAGTAAGATTTTGGTGTGCCTTGATATAGAGTGAGTAAATGGAAGCTTTAATAAAGAGGATTCAGTTTTATTTAATAATGCAAATACCCACCTAAGAAAAAGAAATGAATATACATATAACTAAATATGATCAAATAAGATGTAGACGTGCATTTTAACCTTATTTATTTATGGGTTGACTTGAGCATCTCCTGCTTCTTTGTTTCTCCTTTCTCGTCTATTGCTCCTATTGATAGCTCTCTTTGATTGCCAATAATAGAAGAAATGCCCTCAAAATTCCATATGAAAAAAATAAATAAAAATTTACAAAATCCGCTCCAACAAAAACTCATATATAGAAAAAGATGAAATTTAATTAGTATTACTCAAGCATCATAAATTTTGAAAGCTACACACATTTTTAGAGCTAACATTTAGGGTGAAAAGAATCAAGTCCCACAAACAACATGTTTCAAAAGATGCATGCCTAATTCCATCTCTATAGATGCTTGGTCAATATTAACATGCATGCCCAATGTTAAAATGTTAAGCAGCTAATGCATCTTTTATGTAAAATATAAGTAGTTAGTTAATAGCCTTGGAAGATTTCTGCAACTGCAATTAGGCAGTCATATGTCATTAAGTAAGCATAGTGGCATCTAAAAATCCAAGTTAATTGATAAAGAAATCATGTAGTCTGTTACTAACATGGGATGAAAAACCTGAGCCACAAACCACCAAATACAAACCTTGAAGTACACCTGGCATAATTAGGATTCCGTAACATTGTAGAGCAATAAATCCAGTTATCAATCTATTGCTTGACCTAAAGAAAGAAAAATATCAAGAAAGAATGTGATATTAACATACCTTCAAAGCATATTAAACAATAAGAAAATATTGACGAAAAAGAACACAATAGTAATAAAATAAAAACAGATTGAGTTGAAGGGGTATAATCATTATATCTTTGATCCTAGAAGCTTATAATCAACCATTCAATGCATAAAGTGGCACCTAAATCTTTATGAATTTGGTTTAAATATGAAGCAAAAGCATTGCATCAACAAGCTCTTATTAGTTTAAACGAACGGAATAACATTAAGCAAACACGTACGACAATTGAATTTGATCATATTAAGGGTTTGTTCCACAACTCCAAGAGCTGCAAAAACTCCGGTTGTATCATCCTCCGGTTTCCCCATTTCATTGTTGGATCCTATAAAACAATGAACAAACCGATTGAAATTGGGCAGACGCATAGTAAATCTATAACATAAAGGACACACCAGATGTTTAATAAGCAATCAAAGATTATCTTGAGGTGTTAAAATGGCAAACATAAAAACCATTGAATAATGACATATTAGAAGCCCTAATTGAAAAATATTATCAATCACTTGGTACAGACAAAATTAAAAAGTCTGTTAGAAGCACAAATTGGATAGTACCTTTAAGGTGTGAGCGGGGAAAACTTAGCGATGGAGAAATCGGGACGATAAATAGAGAAGATCAAGTTTGGAGATTAAAATAACTCACATAGTCTTGTGAAATCTGGTAGAATCCCTCGAGGTGTGAGCAAGACGACTGAGACAGACAAGGTCTTCTAGAATTTCAAATAGCACCCAACTAAAACCTCTAAACTTCTAGTTCCTGTGTGAATTGAGGAGATTTTAAATATTAACACATTCTCAAGAAATCGAACAACGTACCAATCAAATGCTTCTTTAAGCTTCTTCAACTTTAATTCCTTCATTGCCTGCAAAACGGGCAAATTAGCCAATCGATGTTAGTGAAGTAAAAGGGAAAGATGTTAGAACCACCATTAATGGTGTCATCCCAACAGCTTTCAAAAACGCATTTAAATTTGACAAAACAATCATAAACTCTAAAAAACAAGTCAGCAATTTAACAATTACCTCAAATTCGACTCCGATTCTGCACCTTCAAAAGCAAAACACAGTCAGTCTCGAGAAGGTGAAATCGAAAACCCAAACCCTAAATTCGACTCTGATTCTGCACCTTCAAAGCAAAACACAGTCAGTCTCAAGATTGCAATGTTAATCGGAAGAAGAATCTCAAAGAGAAATTAGGCTGGAGGTGTGAGATGGGGAGAGAGATACGCAGAGAGAAGATATACATAATCAAAATCGAACAACATACCTGGAAAACCGATTGTGTATTTGTGGAGAGGATCGAGAGGACAAGAGTAGAATGAGATGTGATTGCAGGATCTGGGGAGTTGGAAGCCATGGAGGTTGAAGACGTGAGGAGAAGAAGCGAGATGAGGGGGCAGAGGAGACGTGTCTTTGTACAAGAAACGGTCTTGTACAAGAAACCGCTCTTGTACAAGAAACCGTATTAGACTTTTCATTATATAGTGTATATATATATACTAGGCATATACCCGCGCACGATGTGGCGCGAAAAATCGTGAAATCGAAGGAACAATTGACAAATGTATGTATCTGCTCGCGAAACATCTCGAAATCAAAATGACAACAACGTTTCATTTTAAGTTTGTATTTCTTCGTTCTTATCGATATTTTAGTATATGATTCACATATAAGTGCACCAAACGAAGAACGAAATGAAAACTAATGTATTTAGTCTATGATTCATAGACTAAAGTATCGATAAGAACGAAGAATACAAACTTAAAATGAAAACGTTGTTGTCATTTTGATTTCGAGATGTTTTGCGAGCGGATACATACATTTGCCAATTGTTTCTTCGATTGCACGATTTTTCACGCCGCATCGTGTGCAGGTATATGTCTATATAATAGTATAGATAAAAATTCTAAAACGGTTATTGTACAATCTTTTGTACAATAACATTTACCACCTTACACTTACTTATTTAATTTACTTTATATCCCTTGTTTTTTCATTTTTCATTTTACACCATTATCATAATAACACAAATAATCGTATATGAACAAAAATGCAACGAAAAAAAAATACGTTCATTTTTCTACAAATTATACCATAATAATCGTCTCGTCAATACCTTCAAAACGAGCCCAATATTGAATGTTTTGTAATTTAACCGTACTATTAAATATCATGAATATCTACGAATTAATTTGTTTTCTATCCATACGTTTTATTTTTATTTTCCACCATTAGCACATTAAAAATACATAATCGTAAAAATACCTTTCATTCTTATTATAAATTATATCATTAAAAATTTTTTCGTCAATAATTGTAATATAAACTAATTATTGAATATCTTTATGGGTTTAGGGTTTAGTGTTTCATAAGTTATGATTCTTAGGTCATGGTTTATTGTTGATGACATGTCTATAAGAAAGTAGCATTAATTGTTCGTTATTTACTCACATTCCGCTGCATCACGCGGGTATATGCCTAGTATATAAATAATGTTACATATTTATGCTACCAATAAAAATATTCAATAATTAGTTTATATTAAAATTATTGACCAAAAAATTATAATATTATAATTTATAATACTAATGAAACATACTTTTAATATATTTTAGTTGATCTACAATTATGTATTTTTAATGCATTAACGGTGAAAAAAAATAAAACGTATGGATAGAAAACAAACTAATTCACAGATATTCATAGTTTTTAATAGTACGGTTAAATTAAAAAATATTCAATATTGGGCTCGTTTTGAAGGTATTGACGAGACGATTATAATGGTATAATTTGTAAAAAAAGAAACGTATTTTTTCATTGCATTTTTTTCTATATACGATTATTTGTGTTAACATGATAAGAGTGTAAAATGAAAAATGAAAAAACAAGGGATATAACGTAAATTAAATAATTAATTATAAGAGTGGTAAATGTAACATTTAATTTTAATGGATTTCTCACATCACATCTTATCTTATTTTTAATTCATAGTTACAGTTTTTGTCCCTGAACTTTTTTGATAGATTTACTTTATACCTTTTAGTTTTACATTTTATATTTTACATTTTAATTATATTAACACATATAAACATATATTAACTAAAATACGTTAAAAAATAATTTTTAATTTTAACAAGTTACACCATTATAATCGTCTCGTCGATACATTCGAAATGAGCCCAATATTGAATATTTTTTGATTTAATTATATTATTATATGTCATATATTATACCTTGGTTAATCGATTTTAAAAAAAAAAGAGAAAATGCATTACATCGAACGTAAGTTTTAACATCAAGATAATAAACATAATAAAAATATTGCGTACTTTTTTATTCCAACAGATTCCAACTTTGATAATTCATTTAAATCAATATATTCACGAGTACGAGTACGCTCTATATATTCTTCATTCACATCTAATCTACGTTTGTATGGGATAATCCACGATATTGCATCTGGAAGTGCATGACGTGTCCAATGGTGTATGAGTGTAGGCATTGGGTAATCTCCTTTTAATACCCAGTTAGTTCACCCATTAACTCTGTACGGATAGTGTCCCATGCATCTTCATGACCACCGAAACAAGTAGATATGACTTGAAATTCACAATTTCCATCGCCTAATACATTTTGTACTTGTGCGATGTATGGATGAAATAAACTCGGGATTTGATCAAGATATGGAGGTTTTTTTTTTTTGGGGGGGGGGGGGGGGGGGTTGTCGTTGGAAGTAGGAGTTATGCCTCGCTGATTCTTTATGACCAAAATCTTTGAAGTTGATAAATGTTAGCGCATTAGAATAACTGCGTCTACGAGGGTCATCAATAATATTTTTATTTATTTCAAATCAATTACTTTACTTTATTTCAAATAATATATTATATATATGTCGAATGATTCTGTTTTCATTGACCGACATGTGATATCCCAAAATAATCGAAATTTGTGATATCCACAATTAATCACATGTGATATTCACAAAATACAACGTAATTATATATGTTAATGTGATATGTTAAAACGTATTTTTTAACATATAATAAAATAATTAAATCAAAAAATATTCAATATTGGACTCATTTCGAAGGTATCGAAGAGACGACTATAATGGTGCAACTTGTTAAAATTAAATATTATTTTTTTAACGTATTTTAGTTAATATATGCTTATATGTGTTAATATAATGAAAATGTAAAATGTAAACTAAAAGGTATAAAGTAAATCTATCAAAATAGTTAAGGGACCAAAACTGTAACTATATATATATCAATAACTACTTTTCAAGAACCGTTTTTTCAAGAACAGTTTAAGCCCTTTTATATATAGTAGATATATATATATATATATATATATATATATATATATATATATATATATAGGGGTTGTTTAATTTGCAACCCTTAAAAAGATTGCAAACTTTGCAACCCACATCTTAACCGTCGGATTCATGATCGGCGGTTACAATAGATATGGAGCCCAATATTTTTAATTAAAAAAAAATAAAAATAAAAATAAAATAACCGTCGATCATGGATTCAACGGTTAAGATGTGGGTTGCAAGGGTTGCAACCTTTTTAAGGGTTGCAACCTTTTTAAGGGTTGCAAAATATCCTTCCACTATATATATATATATATATATATATACTAGTGTTGGGCTCGTGCATTGCACGGAAGGATAAATTTTTTGTTGGAATATTGAACCGAGTTAAAATGAAACGTAATTTCTCTGTTAACGGTTAATAAAATACAATGTGAAAAACGAATGTATTTTCATAAGTGGTTAACTTGCATATATTCTTAATCGTTTGTTGTTATGAGTTTGTGCAATAATATTGGTAATAGTTTTGTATTATATTATTTAAAACTCAAACGACATGTCTCACAACATATTTATCTGACTATTGACTTCAAGACCTCATAGTATTATTCGATAAAAATAAAGATATGTATATATATCTTATTTCCCTACTTCGAAAAATATGATTGTGAGTTTTGAAAAATATAAACAAATCCTCAGTAAATAAAATAAAATATAAAAAAATAGTTTTTCAAATAAACAAAAATATAGTTGAATATCTTTTTTGATTTTATATTAGCAAAAAAAATACGGAAGAAAAAAGAGTTTATATTACATCTCATTATGTAAAAAATTTTATAAAGTAAAATATGGAAAAATATTTTATAAAATAAAATATGGAAAAATCATTATGAGATGTATATATAAAAAATACGGAAGAAAAAAGATTTTATATTACATCTCATTAATATAGATTTAAATGTAAAATCTACATTTAAAATAGATTATATGCTAATATAAAATCTATTTTATAAAATTTTCCACAAAAAAAAATAGTTATATTAATAAATGAGTATCCATTCCACAAATAGATGATTATGTGAGATACTGTGTTTGGAAAGGTTGTACCAAAGCATTAAGAAATTGTAAATTAAGTAATTGGTTTTAATTAGTTGTAACTTGTGCTTAAAATGTTGTAATTAAGAGTTTTTTATGTCGTTTTTATAATATAGTATATATATATATAGGGTCCCTTTATATATATCTATACATATAATAAATAAGGCTATGTTTGGCAAAAAAAAAAGCTAGCTGATAAGCTAGCTTTTTTTCCTGGTACATGTTTGGATGACCATAAGCTAGCTTATTGAAAAGCTACTCATAGTAGCGTTTTGAAAAATTAGTTTATCAGCTATCAGTTAGCTTATAAGTTAGTTTGCCAAACAATGCCTAAGTAACTAGAATGACACATGTCGCCTTATGGTGAGTCCATTTTTTCATTTTCCCGCCTAAACATGTATTTGGACGCATTTTACATTATAAGTTCATTTAGCACATCCACATTAATTTCTCCTTAAATCTTTTCTTAATTCAATTTTTTTAATTTATACCTTACATTTACCATCCTTATAATTAGGTATGTAGTTTATTCTTAATCCCTTACTTTTTTTTTATTTTTCATTTTAGACTTTTATCATATAAACATAAATAACAGATAAATCGACCTTGTGGATTCTCTATTTCGACTAAGGTTTCATGGCGGTTTCTGCAACACCAACAACACTTTCATGGCGTCCCGTTGATGACAACAATATCAACGATCTCTTCACTCACCGTTCGTCAATCTCCACTACGCGGTTGTTCCGGCGACTTTCAAACATCGCATGTCCGTCGTCTCTCAGTAAGTTTCTCTCAACATCCACTTTCCACCACCGTAGATGCAAAATCGATCTCAAGTTTCTCAAATTCGTAACATATGAACGATTAATTTGGTTGTTTTGGGGGTTATGATGTCAGAATTCCGGTCGTCGTCCTCCTCTTCGTCGCCTTCTTCGTTGTATCGGGGAGTTGCCTTCTCTGAGTAAGCTCTCTCCTAACTCTCACCTTCGAATTGTGTGTGTGTGTGTGTTTTGACTTTTTTGTACTTAATTGGACGTAGGTATGCTCTTTGGTCCTTAATAATTAGGAATCAGATTGAAACCCAAGAAAACTTTTCGTCTTATGGAATTTGTTAAGTTGCTACTGTTGAACTTAAAGTGTGTTTCTCTCGATTTCTGATTTTGTATTTGAAGCAAGGGTTCCTAATTTGTTTGATTTAGCATAGTGTTCTGTTACTTGTAGCTAATTTATGTTTTGAATTAGTGAATGAAAGTAATAAATTCATAGTGTTGGAATAGGATGGCTTGCTGTGGGTAGAGACATATAGTGGTTTATCGAATTCAATCATTTTTAGCCATTGCTTAAAATTTGATCCACAGACAAACATAGGTTAATGGTTAAGCGAATAAGTCACTAAACTCATAGGTGATTAAGAAAAAAAAAATGAACAGGACCTTTCTGGGAATGACAATATTTATCTTCTTCTCTTCTTAAACTATTTTATGTCCAATGGTGATCGGTCGTTTAATTCGAGATTATTTTCTCGTTAATCACCCATCTTTAATGTGCTAAAATGGTAAAACCAAACTACATTAATGTGTTTTTGTGTTTGATAGGTTCGGAAAAGTGTGTAGGAAAAAAGGGATAAAAATGGCGATTTTGACAGATTTGCGCAATAGTGGCGTTTTGAGCATATCTCACTCGTCCGAGCTCGGATTTGAGTGATTAAAGATGATTTGGAAACCTAACACACAGATCTACAATGTTTGTGTTTTGAGTTTTTGGCAATTCAGAGTGGATCTGGATCGAAACAGGCGCCGAAGTTGAGTGAACAAAGCTGGACCGGAAACGAAAGATAAAAGAAAAATGATGCAAAGTTAAACCAAAAACGCATCTCCGGTGGAGTGGTAGGTGTTCGAGTTTGTGTAGCCATGGTCATGGGTTCGAGTCCCACATGCAGCGCTGTTTATTATTATTTATATAGAGAGATCAGGCTTCGGCCTAAACCACATCAGGCCCAACTCGTGAATAATCAGCCCAGCTCGTAATTCAGGAAATTAGGGCATAAGTGTGATATATATATTTGAGAATAATCAAAGATGGGGGAACATCGAGAGGCAGCAGCCTATAGCTGTTGTCTTTGTATTTTTTTTATAAAGTTTTTAAGATGCAAAGGATGGAATTCATGGGATTGAAGATTGTGGTTCGTTAGTTGATGATGATTTGAAGATTCGAGTAGGTGATTTTATTGGAGATACAAAAGAGGTTTGAGGTTTCTTTCAAGTAATCTTTTTTGCATTTATTAATTTTAGTTTGATTTTAGAAAAAGGTTTGAGTTGTTTCCTATTGATATTGTTGGTTAATGAAAACGTTGGATTTGATTTCTTAGATAAAGTTTGTGGCTTTTTATTTAAATATTGGTTATTGAGGTGATATTGATTTTTTAGTTTTTAATAATGTTTCTACGAATTCTTCATTGCGAACGATATGTGACATGTATTGTTAGCTTTGAAGGATTTCGTTTTCGCGTTATTTCGTTAGTCATGAAGTTTAATTTTATTCGATTAATAGTTTAATTCAACTTTCAATCCAAACCTTTTGAATTAGTGTTATTTGTAACAATTAGATTTTTGTTTTTAGTTAGATTATTTTTTAGCTTAATTGATAAATTGGGTAGCCAATATTTGTGACACGCGTGCATTCGGTTTTAACACGAATTATTAATTTAACCACTGACTCCCTGGGAAGAACGATACCCTACTTACCCTATCACTAGGTTTGAGTTAGGTTTATAAATTTAAACCTTGTTGTGCGTTTAACGACGCGTGCAACAAGTTTTTGGCGCTGTTGCCGGGGAGTTGTGCGCTTAGGTTAATTGGTTTGTGTTAGTTTTATCTGTTTGCATTATCTTTTGATTAGATTGATACTCGATACCTTCTAATAGTGTTTTACAGTTTGGTTGCTTGATCTCCCGCATGTCAGGTAAATCTTATCGTTTTTTTTATTTTATTTTTTTTATTTTAGTGTGCTTTCTTTTATTTGCTTAGTGTTAGTCTTTTCCTTATTAAAAAAAAAGAGGCAAAAAAAAAAAAAAAAAAAAAACTTTGGCGTGTTTAGTTTTTTTAGTTTAGGCTTTATTTTAAGCGTCATTTTTTTTTATTATTATTGTTGATTGCATGAGTTGCCATCACCTTAGATCTAAGTTTTGATTTGAAAATATGTCGTTTGATAATATGTTAAATGCGGAGATAGATGAGTTGAGGCAAGAGTTTAGGGATGATATCGGTGAGCTTTCAAAGAAACTAGACGTGCTTTTAGGTAGGTTGATTGGGGGAGATAGTGATAACGAGATGCATCAGATCCAAAATTCATGCAATTATTGTGGGGATCCCTTACACTCTATAGATAATTGTTCTGAATTTTATTATGAGAGGGTTAATAGTCAAAATTTATGCATTTATTGTGGTGAACCAGGGCATTCAATAATTGAGTGTACAAGCTTTCATGATGGTTGTGTCAATAAAGCCCAAGGGTTCACAAGTTATAATGAAGACATGTCTTCTGATTCTTATAACCCTGGATGGCAAGAACGACCAGACTTCTCTTGGGAATGTCAATATGAAAGTTACTCAAGTCAGTCTAGTTTTCCAAGTCAAAATTATTCTGGCAATTACCACCAAAACGATCAGTTTCAAAACGATAATTTTTGTGGTACTTATGACAACAATTATCAAAATTCATCATTGCTCGAAGAACAATTGGAAAACATGATAGCGATGATGAAAGAACAAATGCATTATACGGATAGTGTTGCCCTTAATTTGAATAATATGACCCAATCAGTTGTTGCCCTTGAAGCAAGCGTTAGTCAATTGGCAGAACAAATAAGTGAAATAGATGATGGTATTCAACTGAGCCTGTCTAGGGAAAATCTGAGTGACGATTTTGTTGATGAAATACCTTGGCCGAATGAACCTCACTTAGACATTGAACACAATCAAAAGAATTGTGAGGAAAAAGAGAGGATAGTAGAGGTCTTATTAGAGCATGAACTAGAATTGGTGGATCTAGACGAGACTCAGACTTTGTTAGTTGAACCGATCACCTCCGATCAACTACCAGGTGCTTATGAAGAGGAAGTTTCACCAAGTTTGGCACAAGAGCCTTCAAAAACTCCACTCGACCAACCTCCATCCCTTGAGCTAAACACATCACTTGATTGCATTCTTAGGCCCATCTTGAAAGATCTTCCAGTGGTAGAGAGAAGGTTGACTGAGGATTCTGTGGGAATCGATTCATCCAAATGCACACGCCAAGCTCTTGTTGAATCCAATGCAAAACCTTTGAGAGAGTTGAACCCAAGTTGGAGAGAGGTGAGCATTCATGAAGCTATCAAATGGTTGGCTATATCCTATTTGCATTCAATTAGAGAGCCACCACATAAGATGAATCTGATTTGGAGAGAGGTAAGCATACAAGAAGTGATCAAATGGTTAGATGGCAGGTTCATGCATCATAGTATTGGAAGACCTTGGGTACATGAAAGATCCCCAAAAGCATCACAGTGCAGGTACATAACTCACAGATTGGTAACAAGATTAACACCTGCTTGTGTTTTGTACATTTCTTTTCTTTATGTATTTTATTTTTATCGCATTAGTTAGTCAGGTCGTAGTTAAATGAACTTTGTGGGTGTGTTCACTGCAAACCCTCACAATACTTCACTCGTCTACTAGGGGGACCTAGGGGTTTAAAAGGCGTGTTGCACGTGCTAAGTGCAATCGTGTTTCCCTACGAAAACGAGGATTTTTGTTTAAGTTCTTTTTAGGTATTTTTATTTTTTTCTTGTTTATCTTTGGCGGCCTCTTCCTCTAAGTTTGAAGCATCTCTTGATTTCCACTTCCCAACATTAAGGACAATGCACATTTCTAAGTTGGGGAGGGGGAAATTTTGGAAATTTTCTGATTGATTGATGATTGAATCTCTATTGTGCTTTAACGAAGTTGGTCCGAGCTTTTGTGTTGTAACAGGAAAGTGCTGATAAATCACCGAAGGCTGACATTCCCATACAAGTCGAAGCTTTCATGGATTGATAAACATGCACCAGTCATGCGTTGGAACAACATCCAGGGGAGTTTTCTGTTCCTCTCATCTTTATTCGTGTTCTTTAGCATAAATGCATACATTAGGGACAATGCATGATAAAGTGTGGGGTGTTAAAAAACTTAAAGAATTGATTTGTTCTTGGGCAGTAATTCTTTTACATACATGAGCACAATGAAAAGTTCTTGTTAGACTCTAAGGAACATATAACACTATTGAAATGGTCGATTGGTCCCTAAGACTACTTGGTGTGTCTTGCTATTTGAAACTAGCTTTGATTGATTGGGTGAGCATATCTAACCTGTGAGACATTTGAGCCTTATGACTAAAACATCAAAATTAGTCTCGTTTCATTTCATGTGTGTATTACACCTCATGTGTATTGGTCTCTCTAGAACTTGCATCTATAATTAAAAGATTGGAGAGAGATGTAGTTTCTTGAGTTTTAGAATTTGATAAAACAGGTCCTTCAAGTAATTAAAAATTTTATAAAGTAACAAAAACATGAAAATACCTCTAAGTTAACAGAGATTTTAAACGGCTGTTAACATGAGAGACCTGATCCATAACAAAAATGAAACCACAATGACCATCTCTGTAATTATATCATTTGAGGGACCCAATCCATAATTTTCTCAAACCACAGGGACGAAATTTGTAATTTACTCTATATTATAATTTAATTTGCATTATTTTGCCTCCGTTTAAATGAATATACGTGTATTTTAGAAGAATTATACTATTGTAAGTTTATTGTTGTTGTTTATGATCGTTTTAGAGTTACAAACGTCCTTCAGTATTTCTGTAATTATATCATTTGAGGGACCTAATCCATAATTTTCTCAAACCACAGGGACGAAATTTGTAATTTACTCTATATTATAATTTAATTTGCATTATTTTGCCTCCGTTTAAATGAATATACGTGTATTTTAGAAGAATTATACTATTGTAAGTTTATTGTTGTTGTTTATGATCGTTTTAGAGTTACAAACGTCCTTCAGTATTTATTTGAAATTAGATTAGTTTCATATAGACGATTGTCTATCTATATTGGTTTGTTTATATCTATTTTAACATCTATATGAAAATTAATTATAACTTTGTATGTATTTTTACAACTTAATTTTAAAACTTATTTTATATATATCAAGTATTTATGCAATTCAACTGCATCAACCCTCATCTCTTATCTACCATCGACCCTCTCCGTTGAAAGGGGATGCGTATATCCTAATCATGCCATGCTTAGGACGAGATCGAAAGTGAGCCCAAGCTTGTGTTTGAACTCGTCTTTAGCTATTATGGTTTCTAAGTGACTTCAATACTATTTGGCAATGTTCTAAATGGCGTGGGGCGTGGCGTGACGGCGAGGCCAAACCTGAAGCCTTATGAGCCACGGTGAAGCCATGACGTTCTTCAAGACGTGACTTATGACATCAAATTTCGAATTCATATATAATATTATATATAAAAATATATGTTTTGTATTGTTACTCAATGAATCAGTAGTAATAAACAAGTTAAATTAGGTTATATATTAAAAACGTAAAGAAAAATCAAACATCACATTACAAAAATTGCACATTAGACCATGGTGTGCCACGAGCTTAACATGGTGTGATACTCAAGCGTTGTGCCATGGCGCACCAAGGCGATTGTGCGACGAGTTTTTTAGAACAGTGTCATTTAGAAGGTTGCATATGTCCTATGTGGTATTGTCGTAGTTCGGTCCATTATATGATAGAATATAAGTTAAAGTCAACATTCGACATGTGTGTCCAAGACGCTTATAAATGCGTAAAATGTGTATGGTGTCAATTCGAGGGAGTTCCTACATAGTACACGATCAAGTGAGTTCATGTATGTTGTATTATAAAACATTTGGGTTAAACACTTAAAAACCATTTTTTATGCACAAAATATAATTAATAGATGCACATCATTTAAAGTTTGAGATTACAAATAATAAATAGTGCATGAGAACAAATTCAAAAGCTTTATATTTATGTTTATCAGTTAATTTGATATCTATAACTTTCAATTCCAAATCATTTCATGAAATCTCGATCCCTCAAAATCATTCAATCAAACTAAACGTTCATTTAGGTTCCATTTGGTTTGTAGAAGTGGATAGGATTTGGAAATTGGAATTCAATTCAATTTCAATCTCATGTTTAATTTGAATAATTGTTTGGTTTGAAATCCCGCTGTTTCATTGAAATCCTACAAATATGAAATCCAAAAATCCCATGGAGTTGTTGATATTATGTTGGACTTCATAGGATTTGTCTGTAATAATGTTTAAAATAAACCACAAGGGCTGTGGTGTGGTGGAAAGGCTTGGGGAGTTCATAGCGCTCAACCCGGGTTCGAGTTCCACTCGCAGCACTTGTGGCCACTGAAGATAAACTCAGAGCTGCACGCTTTAGCAGCTGGGCCAAAGACCCTAATTGCCATGGATTAGTCTGGGCCATAGGCCCAGGATACCCTTTCCAAAAAAAATAATGTTTAAAATATGTTAAAAATATTTGTTTTATAATAACCAATTAATAAAAAATTAATTTAATGTTTTTATAATTTATTTTTATGAATTATTTATAAAAGATGAAATTCTAACATTCCAAGTCCTATAAAACCAAAACACACCAAAAAATTCAAATACTTTCAAATCCAAATCCTGCAAAACAATTTCATCAAACCAAACAACCCTTATCTATACTATATTATAAAACACGAATAAAAAACTCTTAAAAACAATTTCTAATGCATAATTACTTAAAATCTCTTAAAAACAATCATTAAAGGTTTGTATACTACATTTAATGTTATTTATTAACTTTCAGTCGTTATCTCTAACAACTTTAACTCCCTAAAATCACTCCCCTACATAATTAAATAAAGGATAAAAATCAAATTTAAATATAAAAAAATCTAAAATGTAATTAAGAAAATCTAACCGAATATTTAATGTTTATTTTAAAAAAACATCATATTATTATATCTCAAATAAATTACATTATTATTAAACTATCGAAAAAACTTTTAAAAACAAGTTTTTATGCATTAAGTACTGTTTATTGATACACATTATTTAAATGATGCATGAGTACAAATTTCTAAAGTTATATGTTTGAATTCATACCTAACTAATAAACATAATCAAAAGAGGATAAACATCTCAATTTAAATATAAATAATTTAAAATATATAAGATAATGATTGAATTATAACAAAATACTTAATTTTTTTAATATAAAAAACATTATATTATTAAGCCTAAAATAAACAAACTTATAAAAAAAAATCATTATCACTATCTCATAATTATCCAAAATCGTACTGTAAATCGACAAAAAATAAAAAAAAACATTAAAATCATGATATATTTCTCTGCATTGCGCGAGTACGATTCTAGTAAACATCTAAAAAATGAAACATATATTTCGAGTATATTTTAATACTTGAAACGAGATTAAATATAAAAAACTCAAATTCCCTATAGAAGTGTGTATATATATATATATATACTATATTATAAAGATGACATAAAAAACTCTTAATTACAACTTACTAAGCTTTATGTACTATCATTTAAAGCTATCTACTTAAAATCTCTTAAAAATAACTACTAAAGCCTAGTGTACTACCTGTAAAACTTTTAACCCTAATTAATAAATTTTATCTCTAATCCCTAAACCCTAAAATTATGAAATTTGAATTCTGATAAACATAATCAAAACAGGATAAACATCTCAATTTAAATATAAAAAAATTAAAATATATAAGATAATTAATGAATTTTAACAAACTACTTAAAAAAAATTATATTGTTAAGCCTAAATTAAACAAATTTATATACAAAAAACCATTATCACTCAATAAAAACCATTCAAAATCGTACTGTAAATCAATAAAAAACAAAAACTAAAAATAAACATTAAAATCGTGATGTATTAAGCATTATGTATTATTATTTAATGCTAATCTACTTAAAATCTCTTAAAAAATAATTAATGAAGCAATATGTACTACTTTTAAATGCTTTTAACCCTAATTAATAAATTTCATTCTTATCCCCCAAAATCCTTATCTCTAATCCCCAAATCCTAAAATTATGAAATTTGAATTATGATAAACATAATCAAAACAGGATAAACATCTCAATTTAAATATAAAAATTTTAAAATATATAAGATAATTAATTAATTTTAACAAACTACTTAATTTTTTTATATAAAAAACATTATATTGTTAAGCCTAAATTAAACAAATTTATATATAAAAAAAACCATTATCACTCAATAAAAACCATTCAAAATCGTACTATAAATCAATAAAAAAACAAAAAATAAAAATAAACATTAAAATCGTGATGTATCTCACTGCATTGCGCGAGTACGCTTCTAGTATATATATATATATATACACCCCAAGGGTCTTCAAATGGGCCATCAACCCTAGACCAAAATTCACAGGCGAAAAACATTAATTTTCTATAAATTAGGTAATCTATCGGGCCACCAATTGAATATATATATAACACAAATGTCACATTGCCTTTCCTTGCCATCCACCAAAAATGGCTAAGCAAATATTTATGTTGTTGGCTCTTTTAACCATGTGTTTTGTATTAAGATGTCGAGCCATAACGTACACAGTCGGTGACACTTCTGGTTGGGACATAAGCACCGATGTTGATTCATGGGCACAAGGCAAACATTTTGTTGTTGGTGACATTCTCTGTCAGTCTCTTTTTTTCGAAGCAATGTAACATTTATGTACTAATTTGGATTTTTTTTTGTATGACAACTCATGCATTTGTGCTTTTTACAGTGTTCCAATATTCTTCAAGTCATAGTGTGGGCGAGGTAAATCGAAATAGTTACCAAGGGTGCAACACGACCAATGTACTACAACCGAGTAGTAGTAATGGGAACACAACATTTGTTTTGACTAAGCCAGGAGACAGGTATTTCATATGTGGTAACAAACTACATTGCTATGCTGGAATGAAGTTGCACGTTGTCGTCGATGGAAAGGTGGCAGAAGGACCTGCACCAGAATCCCCGAAGCCAGAGGCGGGTGGTGATTCTACCACAACCACCACTACGACCACCACCACCCCATCTTCAAAACATAATAATCCTTCATCACTTGTTCCTAATTCAGCTATGTTCGTGTCTCTTGGATTTAAAATCCCAACTTTAATGGCTTTTGCATGTCTTATGTCTTGGACTGTTTAAGAATCTTGTGTTGTTACGATACTCTTTTATTTTGCATCTTTTGTATGTATGACGTTATATTAAGGTTTATGCTCTTTGTATTGTACATTCATCTTTTATCGTGTAATATAAAACAAACACTAAAGTATTATTATATAGTTGCCAGTTCTTTCTCACTTATATCATTGTTTTTTTTTTCTTTTTTTGTTATCAAGTCCCCTGTTTTCATGAAAAAACTGTCTTTACCTCTTGGAGTGGAGGTAAAATCTGCATATATCATATCGAGAGGCTGTAAGATTTTTTGTTAATGGTAACACAAAAATAATTATTATAATATAAAAAAATTAACTATAAAATGAAAATGAAAAATAATCATAAAATTAAATATAAGTTTTGAAAAATATCTATAATATATTATAAAACATTTATAAAAAACTCTTAAAAACAATTACTAAAGCTTAATGTATCCCTATTTAATGCTAATTATCTAAAATATCTTAAAAACAACAAATAAAGTTTTATGTATTACATTTAATGTTATTTATTAACTTTTAACCCTTATCTCTAACCACTTTAATGATGGGTGTCGAGCCCAACAAATAATAGATTTCTAATACCTCAAATTACAACATAAATTGTAATAGTGACAAGTATGGTCGATTCCATAGGGATTGAATGTGAACGTTATTAAATTTATACACTTTATGTAAAAGGGTGGGGTGGGGTGGGGTGGGGGGTGGATTATGAAATTTTAAACTAAACATATGAAATTAAAGCGAAAAACGAATAATTATAAATTATCAATGAGTTTAAATCATTGACCGGACCTTGTATCATAGGCTTCTTCATAAAATGCATTTTCTCATTTTATTCCAGAAAGGCTATGAGTATCGATATGCACCGACACTCTGTTTGTCCGTAAAATTAAACTAGCATGAGACCCCCGATAATCTAGTTTATAATTAGCTAATTAAGCCTAGTTACGAACATAGACTCAACTGCCAATTGCATTAGGCTTAGACAAATGCCATTCTTAACCAATGAACGGACGCCAACCATTTAGGCTAGATTAAACAAACCCACAACACTAAAATTAATCATACGCCCAATCAATTAACGTATTGTTTTATACTAAAATATAATTGAGAACAATTACGGATTCACATTTTTATCTAGCAATTCACAGTTAGATTAAACTATTCAAGGGTACCGACTAAAATAAATAACCCACAAATGATAATCGATTAAATCAAAGTTTGCATAAATGAAAATAAAATGATATGAAAATGTTCAACAAGTCTCAACATAATCCGAGCCAAATGATTATAAACTCATTGCTCGATTGAAAAAAATGATTAAAAACAAAAACAAATGTACACCCTACAATCTAAAATTACCTAATGGATTGAAGAAATACCAAAAGCTTCCCCAAAATCGTCTCTTACTCCTCCATTTTAATTTCCGTCTGATTCCCTCTCTTCTCCCCTAGACGGTTCCAATCGAAGTCGTGCCCACCGTTGAAAATCGAATGAGGGAACGATGAATCGAAAAAAAATGATCGTTGGACCTGCTGTTGGACTTCTTTTCTTCCTTTGGGCCAGAGAAGTGGGTTGTCCTTTGTTTTCATTTTTCTTTTGATAGTGGGTGGGCTGGATGAACTTGGGCTTTGGCCCATTTGTTTGTTTTTTCTTTGCTTCTTGGATCTGCTTCTTTTTGCTTGTGCATCCATCAAACCACAAGACCTACAAAAATAGATGCACACGACACAAATACAAACAACTAAAATCAAAGCCTTTTTTTTTCATTTTAATAATTACAATCAATTAAATATTATACTTAATTTAATAGAGATATTTTATGCATATAATCAATACCAATTTTAGGATAAATTTGACATAAAAAAGTATAAAATTGGTATTATTTTAACTTCCCTAAAATCACTCTCCACTTCAACTCCCTAAAATCACTCTCCACATAACTAAATCCAAGATAAAAATCAAATTTTAAATATAAAAAATATAAAATATAATTAAGAAAATCTAACAGAATATTTAATGTGTATTTTTTAAAAAGAATATTATATTATTAAAACTAAAATAAATTATATTATAATTAAACTATCGAAAAACTCTTAAAAACAAACTTTTATGCATTAAGTATTGTTTATTGATACACATTACTTAAAATTCAAGATTACAAGTCATGATGTATGATACAAATTTCTAAAATTATATGTTTGAATTCATAACTAACTGATAAACAAGTCAAAATATGATAATGATCTCAATTTAAATATAAAGAATTTAAAATATATAAGATAATTATTGAATTATAACAAAATATTTAATTTTTTTTATATAAAAAACAGTATATTATAATTATTAAGCCTAAATTAAACAAATTTATAAAGAAAACAATTATAATTATCTCAAAATCATCCAAAATTGTACCGTAAATCAATAAAAAAACAAAAATTAAAAAGAAACATTAAAATTGTAATATATCTCGCTCTATTACACGAGTATACTTCTAGTATCTCAGAAAACATATTTACGAATATATAGTATGAAAAATGTCTATTTAAAGATAAATCGTACCGTTTTAGTGTCCAAAGTTAATTTTATTTCTAATACAGGGACCAAAAGGCAAATTATTGTTTCCGACTTAAAATGTGTCTACAAACTTCAATCCCTGGCCAAAACCAGAGGAAAGCCGGAGAAAAGAGATGGCGGAAGAGGAGAACGGGGCGACGGCCGGCGGTGAGTTTTACCTGAGGTACTACGTAGGGCACAAGGGGAAGTTTGGACATGAGTTTTTGGAGTTCGAGTTCCGACCTGACGGAAAGCTCCGTTACGCCAACAACTCCAACTACAAGAACGACACCATGATCCGCAAAGAGGTCTTCCTTACCCCTTCCGTCCTCAAAGAGTGCCGTCGTATCGTCTCCGATTCCGAAGTTAGTGTTTCTTCACCTCTCTATTTCATTTCAGCCTGATTTGCATTTTGTTAGGGTTTTAACGTCCATTTAGGTTTTAATGTTTTTTTGATCTATCATCATTATCTGGATATCTGAGAGGTTGAGATTCAAATAAGATGGAAATAAGACATATACTAACTAGAATTTATGAATATGATACTGAATTTATGGATTTATGCATATCATACTGAAATTATTGGAGCGTTGCAAGGAAGATGGTAATGTATAGGTGTTTTTGTTGTAGATTATGAAGGAAGATGACAACAACTGGCCTGAACCAGATCGTGTAGGACGACAAGAGCTTGAGATAGTGATGGGCAATGAACACATCTCCTTTACTACTTCGAAGATTGGGTCACTGATGGATGTTCAGACAAGTAATGATCCTGAAGGCCTCCGCATCTTCTATTATCTCGTTCAGGTATGTAATAAATTTCTGTTGTTGATTTCAAGCGCAATTGTTTTTTGGTTCATGCTTCTCTTGTCGTTCTTATAGATATCTTAAAAGTTGACCTATATGGTGTATTTCTTGTGTTATATATGCGTCTGTGTATGTAGTATAGTATAGTGAAGAGGATTCTGGCTGAACATAAGTTGGTTCAGAAGAGTTATTGGTTTTCGAGTTCAAATGCTTTCAACACATCAAAACTAAGCAATTTTAGCTTGCAATTAACTTTTTGAAGCGTTTAATAGTTAAACAGTGCTATGTTCAAAAAGTTTGTTGTAAGATGGTTCTAACTTGATAGTTAAACTGTTGTGTGAATGCTACTTGATATTTGTCTTTGAAAACTCTTGGTACTTAGTAGTTAGTATGATCCAAAGTTTGGGGATTTCGTTAATCTGGTCTAAGAATGTTCTGAATTCTTAATTTCCAAGTGTTCCGTCTTCTGATTTGGATTTACCGGAGTCTTAAGTTGATATTTGTCTTTGAAAAATCTAAGTATGATCTGAAGTTTGGTATGTAAGACAGGGTTTTATTAGTCTGGTCTAAGAATGTTCAGGGTAGCGCAGTTGTGGTCTGTTTAGGAGTAAGTTCTGATGGAAACTTTAGAAATATGTTTAAAATATTTACGATCGATAGCAGGACGGATCTGTGGCTAATCTTTCTGCTGGTCCGCTTCATGCACAAGTTCCACATATGAAAGATGATAATTTTGCACAGATGTTTTTGCAGTTTAACATTCTCAAGCAACGTCAAAGGATTAATGCTATATAACTTCTAGTTGATTACTTACTATGAATCGTTAAATTTATTTCTTCAGTCTTAAAATTGGTTGTGTCCATGTCCCGTTTAATGCATGGAAAAAAATTGATAACATGAATCCTATCATGCCCAATTTCCTCTCAAATTTTTGTAATAGCTTTTAATCTTTTGGTCTAAACATTCAGTTTGTACTCGTTCCATTATGGTGGACATTAGCTGTACCTAGCTATCTCATTAATTAATTTATTTTGCAATTTCGAAAAACGGCAGGTGATTTACAAAGTTCGTGGGATATCCACAGAGCAGTTTTACTTCTCAGAGGATAGTATAGTTCACCATTGTTAGGTATAACGAAGTGAGGAGTGAGGATAAAATACTTTGCTTAACACATGAAGTCTAAAATGATGCTCTTTAGCCAATCAGCATCGTCCGTTCCTATCCAAAAGTAGAACAGTTGGTCATTAAATCTTTTATATCTACTTTGTGGTAATTATCTGAAATATACCTCGTCCCTTTTCACCCTTACTATGTTATATTCTGGTTAATTTCTAAAAGAAGGTTATTCTGTGTAAGAGTAATTATCCATCCTGAAGATACAAAAAGATAATGATTTTCATCCTTTTTGACCTCCTATGACGTTCTTATCGCTTTACCATTCTCTTTGAAAGTTGTACCAGGGTTGGTACGAAAAGGAAGAAGAAAATCGGAACAGTGTAAACTGAAACAACTTAAACAAGACATATGGAGATGTGGAAATGATGAAATCTTGTAGAACTATGGGTTTGGTTTTACATTCATCAATACCTTTCCCTTACGGAAAGAGCTGGGGGTCTTCATGGGAATAGAACATTTTTGCAAATACTTTTTTTAAGCTGTGGGTCTTTACGGAAACAATTGCCATCCTCGTTGGGGTAGAGGACAAGTCTACGTACATCCTACCCCCAAGACCTTAGTGGGACATACCGAGTGTGCATAGTTTGATTATTAATGCCTTGCCCTTACGGAACTAAATATACAAGTTATGGTTTTACATTTTATTGATCTATTGCTTTTGCACCCACCTCCCATTCGTCACATAGGTTTTCATTTACATATTGTATTGTGCTAATTATTTGGGTGATTGAGAGGTAGAAAGGGCCGAACCTTGGTAAAGTTTTTGTTATGTTCACTGGACTGGTGGTACTTTACTTGTGCTTCCATAAATTAGTGTGATGCAACTCGTTTTTCTTATTTTTGTGGCGAGATGACGAGTGTTTATTATTATCACATTGATTCGATCAGTTTCTGTGAAATTTTGTATACTTTGTAGATGAACTTAGATTGTTTCTAACTTAAATTTAATGGTGCAGGATCTAAAGTGTTTTGTGTTCTCACTGATCTCACTTCATTTCAAGATCAAGCCAATTTAAGAATATCTTAAGGTACAGCTTAGATTTTCGGATTATGCACTTACCCCAATTGCCTTTCATGTTCATGGATTTTTACTTTGTGTGGATCTTCGCCTGCTCTGGTATTGAAACCTTAGTAGTTCAGTTTGAGGCTTGCATATTATGAATTTACACCGGCTGTTATCGTTTTCTGTTGTTACAGTTGATTTTTGTTTGAAAATTCAAGTGTAGTAGGTTTCGTCAAAGATGTTTCTATTGTTTTTGAGGCAACCGCCGATTTATGGTGTTCAACTGTCAAGTAATATATAAAGTGATGGCATTTTCATGATCTTTGTAAAAACCAAGATTATGTCGTTTAGGGTGCATTTGGTATGTGGACAAGATTGGAGAGGACCGGACGGTCGAGAGGGAGATTGGCGTGTGATAGAATTGTGAAGGGTTTTAGGGTTTTAATTTGACATAGGTAATGTAATTTACCAATCTTGTCTATCTCCATTATCTTTTGTTTGACCTATTTTGGTGGAAAAGAGAAAAATGCATTTTTGACCCACTTAGGGCTTGTTTGTTAGCAACTTAATGAGTTTAATTTTACTTACAACTTATGCGGTCAGTTATAATGATATAGAAAATGGCTTTTTCAGTAAGCTTTTAGGGATACAGACAGATTAATCCAATCAATCTACACAAACTGTTATATCCTATATTGTCCCAGTCTAATGTCGCACCAAATGAGATGTCCTAAGAACCGGAATGTGTTGCAAGTGATGTAATATTATGGTCCCATCTACTGTATTTTTAATCTTTTATATTTGTTCAACAATTATTTTTTTGGTGCTTTTATGAATATTGTATCCTATCAAATTTTGACGAATGATACATGTTTTTGAATTATATGTAATTTTTTCGTACATTGTTTATTTAACTTTAGGGGCGGTTTACCAAAACGCTCTCTCGCAAGAATCACCACCCTCATTTACCTTAATGGGTAATATTCTCGGCCATCACAATGGATTGTTGGTAAGCTTCTTTATCCTGTAGTACTAACCTGATAAGAATATAAATATTCTCCTTAACTTACATGATAAGATTCTCGGTCACCAAGTAAGATTTTCGGTCCTTTTATCGGGTAAGATTCTCAGTTCTTGCCATGTTTACCCTGAAGGTAAACAACACCCGTAAGTGTTTACTCTGTAAGGTGAACGACACCTGGTAAGCTTTAGGTAAACGGCCCATTAAGCTTATATGTAGATTGTGCGGGTGAATGATTGGGGTGTGAATTTTGAGCAGATCTAAGGGGCAAAACTTTTAATCATGCAATGTAAAAGACTTGCTTTTGGACAAGCACGAGTGCACGACAACATAAAACAAAGAATAATTGTTGACTTTTTTTAAACTTAAAAGTCAACCCATATTTCTGTCCAGAGATCCTTAGCTGGAGTCGAGCGCACCGGTTATTTGCCATGTCCATTAAACGGCCAGTTGTGGATGATGATGTTGAGATTGGCAATCATCTTCGTTGATGGAACAATGATCTGCGCCTATGGTAGGGATTTGTGGAGCTGAGCGTAGAGGAGGAAATCCCATCATCATCATCATCTCTGTTTGGAGGTATGTACAGTAGTCATGGAAGGTGTTTGGTGTCACGTTTAATTGGAACCGCAAACCGAATAAGAAGTCGACTTCTAGCAGGTTAATCTCAGCCGTTGATATCCCTCCAACTTTAGCGTAGTATGCATTCTTATAACATCTGATCCAAAAAAACCAACAATTGTGAAAAACTTATATATCAAGATTGACGAAACTAAAATATTGTAATAATTGTGAACTAGATAAAATTGTTAGACTTTTATTATAATAACAAAAAAAATGTTTTATATAACTAATAAAAAGTAATTTTTTTTTTTTAAGTATATGATATTTATATATGCTAAATTAAACTCATATACATTAGTCACATTGAAATAAAAATTAAATGGATTTTTAAAGTATATAATGTTTATATATGGCAGATTAGACTTGCATATATTTCTATTAAATACTTTCTGAATTTGAATCGTAGTTCACAAGTTTGATAACTCGATTACGGTTTTTCTAATGTTTCTGAAAAACAATTAATATTTTGAGAAACAAAAAATACAACTTGCATTTTCCACAGGCTTAAATGCATGTCGATCATTTTTTGTTTTTTTGGAAGGTGTGTTAGGTTATGTCTAAACTAATCTTTTGACAAATTATGACTGCAAGACATAAGCCCTGATTAAATCATAGTAGCCACAATTGTTGTGTACTTTTGGATTCGAAACAGATGAGATATTCCATCACATCCCCTAGGGTCTTAACCAGTATGCCACAACCTTTGTGGTTAATGCATGTCGATCATCAAATATATATATATATATATATATATATATATATATATATATATATATATATAACAAATGAGAATTATAAAAAATTGAGAATTGTAAAAGCATGTTGTTTCACAATGTAAAATAATAAATATAAAAATAATCATATTACAAAACAACATTGTATTTTTATATACTAGTGAAACAACACATAAAAACTATTTTTATATGTAGTTAAACAAAAACTAGTTTCACGATTCTCAATTGTTTAGGATTTTATTTCATTAATATAAAAGAATTGGAAAAGAAAACTCACATATCATCCATGAATTTGATCGAAACAAGGACACTGGTAACAAGCAATCGATGGACATTCAAAGAGTTGATCGGCAAAAGCGGTTGTTCTTTCACGAACCGATCCAGATAAATATAAGCCACCACAAAGCACGAGGGACTACAATTGGCGTACTTGAAAATCCGCTCCAGGTACCTCCTGATACTTATATTCGGTTTGATCATCGCGTAAAACACAGATATCTTCTGAGTGTTCAAAGGACGTTCGAAATCGTTGGATTCAGCAACTCTTAGGAGGAGAGACGATAACAGGTTTATGAGGTTGGGCATAGTGAGATCCGCCATTGGTGATCCAGAAGGTTCAGAAACACACAGAACACCGTGGTACTGTGTGTGGTTATATACACAATGAAATGTGAAAGGGTTTTAGAGAATGCGTTGGGCGTGAGCTGTGTGGCTTTTTTGGAAGAATTCATGACTTGCATGTCCTCCTCAAGCTCTCCAGGTCAGACTTAGCTTGCTTTCTTTAATTTCCTTTCCTTTTTGCTTTTTAATTTTCTTAATAAAAACAAAGGAGATTATACTCCAACAATCACGCTCATTTTAAATATTATTTACCATAATTTATTTTATTATTTTCGAATTTTCTTTTTTAATTTTGAGTTTTATAAATAAAACATTTAATTTTTAGATTTTGCCACGATGGACAAAAGATTGAGGTTGGATTTGGGTATATATAGTCGTGGAGGAGCATCTTCTTCGAGATTATAATACTAATAATTACTATATTGGAGTTTGATGATTTTATTTATTCAATAAATGGAAGTGAAATCTGTCCAAAAATAAATATAATGATTTATTTCAATATTGTTATTGTTTGATATAATTTAAAAAAAATATGATTTTTTCATGATATTTAAATTTATCAATTGATTTTAATTAATTAAAATAGTCATTTCAGAAAATCGGGTTTATCTTCTAGTCATTCTCTCCCTTAGTTTATTAAAATAGCCGCTACGTTTGTGAAAGGAGTTCGTATATACGAACACCTCCTTAGAACTGATAAACTTGATACATCTTCGTAATATATGTTCGTATATACGAACATAATTTAAAAACCCATTAAAAAATCATAACTTCATGAAATGGTTTGTAGAAAATGCAAGGAGTTAAAAAAATTTACGTTTTTGGCCCCTGTTCGTGAAATTCCAATATATTACGAACCTGGAAGTTACATTTTTAGCCCTTGATCGTGAAATGGTTTGTATTATACGAATCTGGAAGTTACATTTTTGGCCCCTGAGCGTGATATCCCACTTACGAACACATTTTATTCAAAAAAATAAGGAAGTTACAATCATGACCCTTCATCTTTGGAACATAATTCAAAGATATTTACGTTTTTGGCCCCAATTCGTGGAATATGTTCATGATATACGAACATATTTTTTGAAAAATGAAATAGTTACAATTTTGGCCCTTCATCTTCGCATAATAAATTAAAATGTTACAGTTTTGGCCCCACTTCGTGATTCGTGATTTGTGTTCGTGAAACATTTAAAAATAAGAGTAAATTGCAAATTTGGTCCTTGTGGTTTATTGTTTTTCTCACATTTGGTCCCTACAATTTTTATTGCAAAAACTCCCAGTGGTATGCAAAAGTGCTTGGATTTGGTCCCTGTGACTAACGTCCGTTAGTTTGCAGGTGTTAAATCCCCTCATGTGTCTTGCATATGAGGGTATATGGGTCATTTTAATCTACAAGGACCAAAATTGCAATTTACTCCACAAGGACCAAAATTGCAATTTACTCTTTTATATTATACCATTTTCAAAAAACATAGTATTTATATTATATAATGAGTGAATTACATTTTTGGTCTCTCATGAATGCCTGGATTTCACTTTTCGTCCCTCCAGTTCTGAAAATACATTGGTGGTCCCTAAAAGCGAGATATGGTGCCCAAACTCGTCCCTGGCGCTAACGCCGTTAGTCTAGGCTCCGTTAGAGCAGCCATGTGCCCCTCATGTGAGGGGCATTTTGGTCTTTTTACCTTTTTTAATTTTATTTAAAATATATAATTAAATTAAGATTTTTATATTTTTATTTCCTTTTTAAAATAAAGCAAAACATGAATTTGGTCCTGAAAACCATTATTGGGAGATGTACCTCCCAAAACCACCTCCCAACTCTAATCTATGTTCTTCTTTCAAACCACCTCCTCCCTCTAGATCTCTCTTCTCCTTCTTTTCTTTTTTTCTTTCAATCCATATCTGGATTTTGGTTCATGATTTGTATATGAGATTTGTTAAGTGTTCTTGGTGTTCTTGGGATTGAATTTGGATTTAGGGTTTTTGATTTAAGGTTTGATTTATGTTTCTTCTTCCAAAACCACCTCCTCCCTCTAGATCTCTCTTCTCCTTCTTTTCTTTTTTCTTTCAATCCATATCTGGATTTTGGTTCATGATTTGTATATGAGATTTGTTAAGTGTTCTTGGGATTGAATTTGGATTTAGGGTTTTTGATTTAAGGTTTGATTTATGTTGGGTTGTTATTAAATTTATATCATCTTGCTGTAAAATGGGTTTGGTTTGTATGAATATTTTTGTTATTTGATTTGTATGAACTTGATTCAAATTTAAATTCAAGGTTTTAAGTTTTGAATGTTCATAGCGTTTTTGTGGTGGTGTTGGGTGGTGGTGGCGGCGGTGGCGGTGGGTGGTGGCAGGTAGGGATGGAAACGGGGCGGGTATTGGGCGGGTAATGCATCCCCCGTCCCCGACCCCGACCCCCGTTAAAACCCCCCGTCCCCGACCCCGCCCCGATTAATTCCCGACGGGTTCGGGGGGAAGGAATCCCCGACGGGTTTGGGGAACCCGACGGGTACCCGTTTAGTGAAAAAAATAAAAAAAAATGTATTTTAAAAATTATAATTATAATAAATCGTCACTATATTAATTACCGATATTAAGAATAAAAATGTATTTATCATTTAATAATAAACGTATACATATATACATATATATTTATTTATACACACACTATGTACATATATTAAATAAATTAAAAACTTTAATCGGGTACGGATTAGGGGCGGGTAATGCCATACCCGACCCCGCCCCGACCCCGCTTCGGGTATGAAAATAAATCCCCGTCCCCGCCCCGTTACCCGTTAAAGCGGGGAATCCCCGCCCCGTTAGGGTCGGGTACCCGCGGCTACCCGCCCCAACGGGTAAAATTTCCATCTCTAGTGGCAGGTGGAGTTTGGGAGGGGGGGTGATGACGGCAGGTGGTGATGGTGGTGTGGGTGAAGAAGAAACAGCTAAAAAGACCAAAAGGCCCCTCACGTGAGGGGCACATGGCTGCTCTAACGGAGCCTAGACTAACGGTGTTAGCGCCAGGGACGAGTTTGGGCACCATATCTTGCTTTTAGGGACCACCAATGTACTTTCAGAATTGGAGGGACGAAAAGTGAAATCCATGCATTCATAAGGGACCAAAAATGTAATTCACTCTTATATAATTAATAAATAATTATCACTTAATTAAAAAATAACTTATTTAATGAAACATCAAAATTTTATTTAGTTAATCATTTATATTTAAGTTTTATCGACCAAAATTATAATAAAATAATTTATATTTTCGCTTTTACTAAATTTCATTTTTAATAAAAAAATAATTTATTCAATAAAGATAAATTAAACACAGGCGTTTTTTGAATTTTAATATAAAACATAACATATATATTATAGAAAAATCTAGCGCATATTAAAACGATATATGAAATTATCTTTAAAAAATTTATTATAACTAAACTTATATCTTATTGAACTCGACTTTTTTTAGATTATTTTAAAAATAAATTACCTACGGTTATTAAAATTAGGGAAAAGTCTAAAAAAAACCAACGGACTTTAGTGTTTGGAGTGATTAAGTCACTGGACAATTTTTTGGAACAAATAAGTCCTTAGACAATTTAAAACACACTAAATAAATCATTGGACTTTTGAAAACCTGTCAAATACATTCTTATTACTTAAAAATATAACTTGCAACCTATATAACAGGTAAAACTACAAATTAAAAAAAAAAATGTCACTACTTTATCTGCCTACAAATAGGAAAATTAATTAAAATAGTCAATCTCATCAATCAAATTCATTTTTAAGCACTTTTCAAAGTGTCTTTTTAAAATAGTCAAAGTTTTAACATAATTTTTTCCCTTAAGAATTTTTTCTGACAAAAAAATGAAAAAAAAATAGAAAACATATTTATAATTTGTTATTTAATTTACTTTATATCTTCTACCTTTTTTTTCTTCATTTTAACCCTTTATTATATTAACACATAATCGTATATTAACTTAAATACATAAAAAATGCATTTATTTTTACAAATTACATCATTATAAGTTTCTCATCAATACGTTTAAAATAAGACTAATATTTAATTTTTTTATTTAATATCATATTATTAAATATCATTAATACGTACGAATTATATTTAATACTTACATTTTATATCGTTTGGAGTTATTTATTTAATAGTATAAGATTAATCTGTAACCTTAAAGGTATAAATTGTAAGTATTAAAAATAATTTGTATATATTTATGATATTGAATAATATAAGATTAAATTCAAAAACAATCTTGAGTTGATTTTGAACGTATTGACGAAACGATTATAATTGTGTAATTTTAATTTTTTATATATATTAGTTAATATATGATTATGCGTGTTAATATAATAAAATGAAAAATGAAAAAGTAATGAATATAAAATAAATTAAATAACTAATTGTAACTTTATAAGGATGCAAATTATAAATTTTTTCCAAAACTATAAGCAGAAAGTGAATCTTAACACATAGTTTTTTTACATAAATACGTTTTTTTTTCTTTTTGGGAAAAAAACACATTACGCATGAGAAAAAATATTTTGCGCAAACTTTGGCTATTTTAGGAAAAAGCTTTGAAAAGTGGTTAAAATTAAATTGGGTGATGAGATTGACTATTATAGTTAATTTTCTCATTTTTAATTTGTAGAAGGATAAAGTAGGTGACCTTTTTTTTAATTTGTAGTTTTACCTTCTATGTAAGTTGTAAGTTAATATTTTTAAGTAATAAGAAATGTATTCAACAGGTTACCTAAAGTCTAAGGATTTATTTAACAGGTTTCGAAATGTCCAAGGACTTACTTGTTCGAAAAAATTGTCCAATGACTTAATCAACTCCAAACACTAAAATCTATGGCTATTTTGATAAAATAAGGGAGATAATGGCTAGGAGAGAAACCCAATTTTCTGAAATGACTATTTTAAATATTGTTAATTTTTGAAACTTTTTTTTAATATCTAATTATTAGTTAAGAATAATTTATTTAAAAAAAAATGTTATGTGAAACACCGTTTCATTAAATATTGACAAAGTAAATAAAACCCAACTTACAAAGTGCAAAACTAGCTTCACGTTCACTAATGTTTATTTCCCTTCTTTTTATAGTATATATTAACTTATTTTATTTTATAATTGGTATTTTGTTTTCCAAATCTTGCAAGAGGATCGATTCTTCAAAAAATAAATCGAAATAATAATAAAAAATCAAATCTTTAAAAAAGTTATATTAAATATATTATTAAAATATTAACATTTAATAAAATATTATTTTCTCTCTTATGGACATTTAATTTCAAATATTTTTATTGATAAAAATAATAAAATATCAAATGTCACTAATTTCAAATATTCTTATAGACATTTAATTTCAAATATTTTTTATTGATAAAAATAATAAAATAATAAAATATTCATCTATCAGAAGATTTTGAAGGATCTATTTAAACAATAAAATCTTCAAAAAATTTGGATTTTTCATATTTTAGACAATTTCTTGAAGATACTCTTGTGATATATGAAATTAAATGCAATTGATTTTCATATTTTTTTAATTTATTTTTCTCGTTTTCAATATTAATAGTTTCTTTATTTACAAGTAGTATATTTATTTCTCAAAACCTTCTAAAAATCTTTGATAAATCCAATTAATTTTAACCGTTGGGTGATTCTAAATAAATTTTTAGAGTAAACTACACTTTTGGTCCCTGTGGTTTCCTAAAAGTAACACATTTCGTCCCTACAGTTTTAAAAATACAATTTTGCCATCGTGGTATGCAAAAACGACCGGATTTGATCCCTCTCTCTAACGGCTGTTAAAAATTTCCGTTAGCCGAGGGTTATTTTCGTCATTTCAGATTTTTATTTTTATTTTCTATTAAAACTTTAAAAAGAATTAATTTCATCCACTAAAATAATGACATGTGTCATCCACCTCATCCACCGGAAACTAAACACACCCTTTTCCCTTACTACTTTTCAGGCCATCTTCTCCGTGCAAATTTCCGACCATTTTTTCCCTGTCATCTTCTCAAGTCAAACCTAAATCAACACAGCAACATTAAAATGAAGCTCAAACACCAAAACCAAATCAAAATTAAAATAAAATCCAAACTCTAAGGAGATGAACCGAAACGGTTAGAACCATAACCGGTTTTAATAACCATAGAAAACATACAATTAAAACTATTGACTGTTAAAAAATCCCCAAATTGTCGTAACCAAGTGGAGGTAAAGGAGGGAGGGAGATAGAGATCTGTGGCTACCGTTGACATTTTGGCCGGCGAAATTATTGTCGTCGTCTCAGGTGGTGGTGGTGGTGGTGCAGCGGCGGTAGCAGGGGTTGTGGCAACGGCAGTAGCAACGAAGACGGGAGTAATACGGAGTTCGTCAGAGGTAAAGGAGGGAGGGAGATTGTGATATGTGGTTGGCATCGACGTTTTGGCCGACGACAACTTCACCGTCTTTTTCCTTATCTCAAGTTTAGGTCAAAACATGTATATATATATATATATTATACTATAGTACAATATTTAGAGTAAATTACATTTGTAGTCCCTATGTATATTATAGTAAGTTACACTTTTGGTCCCTGTATATTAGTTAGTAATTTATTTTTTAAGGAAAAATAAAGGAAAAGTACAAATTGACGAAAATACCCCTTGGCTAACGGAATTTTTTAACAGCCGTTAGAGGGAGGGACCAAATCCGGTCGTTTTTGCATACCACAATGGCGAAATTGTATTTTTGAAACTGTAAGGACGAAAGATGTTACTTTCAGAAAACCACAGGGACCAAAAGTGTAGTTTACTCAAATCTTTATTATCAGCATCAAAATCAATACAATTTAAAAAAAGTCAAATTTACCAACGATGAATGGAGAAATTATATATATATATATATATATGTATATATATATATATATGTAACCTTGGAACTTTGTCCTTAAATGTATCCATATTATATATGTGTCTGCTGGTGATGCATATGTATCTGCAGCTAGTGATGTATGCCAAAGGTAATTAAACATGCATGTCTTGATAAACTCCTTGATGATGAACCTGTGTTTTGAATACTTCTTTTGCTCTCCCACTATTATGAGTATCTTGATTCCTGGAATTGTCACCTCTAAGAACTTGATAAGGACTTGATGCCATCATGCCGCCCTTCTATTTTCCTTAAAATTGGAACACACTTCAAGTTCACAAAGTGTGTTTTCTGGTGTTTATAAATTGGGGCAAGAAAACAATATACATATACAAACCGATCTCAACCGTTCATCTAGTCTAATGAATATCTGGTTACATAAATATCTTGATTGTTTTCTAATCTAAAACGTTGATCATAATGAATGAATTCTAATCATTTTCCATAAATTGAATGATCTTTGTATGATCATTCAATGATCTTATTTTCGTAGGAACTTTCTTATTGCAACCTTGTCAGGTACCAAGGTCATGGAACGATTTAAATCCTCATGCAATTGGCTGTCCCGAAAGAAATTGTGTGCTCAACGAAATAGAAGGTAGATTCAGATGAGCATGGCCACCCCAAATACTTCAAAATGTTTCTATTTTAATTGACTGTACTTGATTCTCACTAATATTGTTCTGTGTTACTTGATTCTCACTAATATTTTTCTATGTTACTTGATTTGCTTTGACAACAATAATTTAAAATCTAGTCTTTTTAATGAGTTTGTTACAAGAAGAACCTGACGCGATCTGATCAGGAATACCCTGTATATATGAAAAAAGAAATGTTAAAAGCCCATATTGGTTTTCATTAAGGCAACAATACAAAGAAATCCAACTAACCAAATACCCGTTTGTAAATTTAGGGTCCGTTTGGTTTGTAGGAATGGAATGGATTGGATTTCATATAGGATTTGGATTTGGGAGGATTTGGAATCCTTTTGTGTGTTTGGTTTGTAGGATTGGAATGAATTTGAATTCCATTATTTATAAAAAAATTCATTAAAAATATATAAAAATAATTAAATTACCTTTTATTTACTTGATTATTAGAAAACAAGTGTTTTTAACATATTTTTAAACATGATTATATAAAATCCTACGAAATCCCTTGAAGTCATCCCCTTGGGATTTCAAAATCCTATGTTGGAAGGATTTCAAATAAATCCTAGGATTTCAATCCGGACAATCCTGCAAACCAAACATGCGATAGGAAGGGATTTGATTATTAGAAATTACCTTTTATTTACTTGATTATTAGAAAACAAGTGTTTTTTTTATATATTTTTAAACATGATTATATAAAATCCTACAAAATCCCTTGAAATCCTAGCCATCCCCTTGGGATTTCAAAATCCTATGTTGGAAGGATTTCAATCTGGACAATCTTGCAGACCAAATACGGGATTGGAATGGATTTGAAATCCAAATCCCTCCAATTCCAATCCATTCCGGCAAACCAAACGCGCCCTTAGTGGTTAGTTGGGTTTCTTTGTATTCTTGCCTTGATGAAAACTAACATGGGCCTTCAATAGTTTTTCCCCCATAGTATAGGGTAATCTTGATCAGATCGGGCCAGGTTTTCATTCTAATAAATTCATTAAGAAGAGTAGATTTTAAATGCTAAACATAACGGACCCTGAGTCGTATTTAACTCATTTTCATATTTGAGTTTCTTAATTTTTATAGAACTTGATAATTTTATTGCTTTTAAGTCTTTCCTTTTTTATTGATTCTAGAAGTTAATTGCTGCTGCTTTTGCTTATTTGGTCACTCCAAATGCTAGTGCAACATATTCCCTAGGCCATAGGACTATGTTTGAGTCCTCTTAGGATCTATCATCGCAGTTGATAGTTGGTGTTAACATTTCTATTTCAACATCTTCTCAGTCATTATGAATTTTTGAAAATGGGAAAATTGATTAAAGAATGCTATATATGGTTCCCATAACAGATACATGGTGCTTTAATTCATTGCAGGTACTGGAGCTCAAAATTGGCAGCAAAACACCTATGAGTTGCTTTACATGGGGTGATGGTTGTAAGTCCATTTGTTAATTTCATTTCACTAGATACATTGATCATCATCTTAAGCTATGCCAAACTTGTATCTCATATTTGAACTCTTAAATGTTTTTAACATGAAGTTTCCTATGTTGATGTGTTCTTAAAAGATGGTTTCATACATAAGGTATTGTTGGAGTCTCAATGGCATGGTGTTTGGGCCAATATCAATCCATGTCTCTTGGGCCGTATTGATGGGGTTTGTCATAAAATGGGTTTGAAGCTTCAATTGGGCCATTTTATAACTTGTTGGTTTTTTAACACTAGTTTGGGATTTGGAGTTGGGCCTCTATTATGTTTCTTTCCTAAACATTTTTTAGGCCGTCATTATGTAATTCTTGGGGTATTCCCCTCGTAATTTGTCCATTTTCTTTATTTTGAATAAAATTTTTCCGGGGGTTCCGTCCCCTTTTCCCAAAATTTTTTTAGAGAAAACAATTCAAATTCTTGGGCAATTGCCAATGAGTTGTATCAAAGATTGAGGTATGGGCTTTATCACCCTAACATGGTGCAACAAATTCCTTTCATTTCACTACTCAGTTGTTCCTCTATGCATTTATATTTATGTTAATCCATATTTGAGAGTTTCTCATAGGACTTGGTCATTTTATTGCATAAGTTGTTTCCTTCAACTACTTTCAAGGTATTTGATGTGGATGTGAGAATTTACAAAGTTGGTACAACCTTTGTTCATTAACAAGAGTACACCTTTGTTTTCTGGAGTACTAGAGATTCTGAAACTGCCGATTTCTTCTTGGCAGGGGTTGGTCCTCTAGCTATGCAGCAAGGACAAAAGTTAAGGGTATGTAAGAAGACGATTTGAATCCGCATGCAATTGCCACCTTCAAACAAATGGTACGCCCAACAAACTAGAAAGAAAGAATGAGGTATGAACTTGATCCTTCCATTTCGACATTGTAATGCTTCGTCTTTGCAATTTTGTTTCTATTGATTCCATATTTGAGAGTTTCTCATGGGACTTGGTCATTTTACAATCATGGTTAAGAAAAGTACATGTTAAGTTGACTTTGAGTAAATTTATATAGAGAGTGTGTCATCATGGGACTTAATGGCTCGTTAATTGATCGTTTTGATTTAAGTGGTATAATAGGTCTTAGAGGTTGTTTAAAAAAAACTCTTAATAGCTCTCAACTCTGAATCTGTTAGACTTTTATATATTCAGACTGTTTGTTTGTTTTCTTCCAGTTTTCAGAACATCTTAAGTCTTAAATACATCTGAAATAAAAAGTGGTGACCTAACTTTTTAAAACCTCTTATCGCCGCCTCATTTTATACGCTCTCCTTTCTCTCAAGACGTCTTCAGACCTTACAAAAATAAATAGTCTTATTGATTCAAGTTTCAGACTTCAGCACCATCTCTTATTAATCAAAGGTGAAATAAGATTTCAGACTTCAGATCTCTTAAAAAACAAACGCCACCTTAGTTTCCTCATAAAACATAGTACTGCCTATGCCAAACAGTAAATTAGTTGATTTTCAGGACATGCATGTGTACTAGAACACGGTTTTGACAGCAAGCATAGCCTTGACGACGTCCCAGTATGTGACCTTGGCTCAGGGGGGAACTGCTGTCACAACTAAATTATATACACAAAACAGGGATCGTAGTTCACGTTCATGATTGAGGACAAGGGTAAGTTACCATGAGGACAACTGAATTAGAATGCTACTATGCAGGTGTTGCTTTCCTTGTTACATTGATGATAGAATACAGGGATCAGGAGAGAGAATTCAGAAAACACTTGCACATCGAAGGCATAGCCAGGTGAGTTTCTTCCTCTATTTCTTGCTACTGTACTTTTACATAAACAAGTTGATGCACAAAAGGCACCACAAACATGAACTTTATGAAAAAAGAGAGCCAATAGGGTTGATGTTGGAACGCACAAAGCCAAATACACTCTATAGAAGAGTTAGTTGATATGGGGACAACAAGAGACCATGCCAAGAAAGAAAAAAGTTAAAATGTATCAACTACAAATCTACAATATTTTTTTAGGTGGAGACAAATGCAAACATAAAGCACATTTTAATTAAAGCTATAATAATCAGCAGTCATCTACAGACAAAAGCTTAAGAGAAATTCATAATTCATATCACCCATGAATTATTACAAAAAAAAATACATTTCAATTCACAACATCCTTACTTGATAACCCCAAAAGCCCAAAGGCCCCAAACCCTACATATCCCACTTGAAACCAAGGATGAAAACACAAACATAAATATGAAAATAATTATCAACAAGAACCCAAATCTAAGTTAAAAAGAAAATGGTTAAAATCTAAGTGTAGTAGATTCAGGAATGATCTCCAAAATGATTCAGGCGGCATGGTAGATGAAATCCTTGTGTTGCTTATATCCAAACTTTTTTATCTCTCTGCCGTTGCACCCCAAAGGAAATTGTGGCCGCCCTAAATCCCAAGAACTTAAATACATGTCCTGCACCAGGAAAGAGGGAATACAGTTTTTCTTAGGGTTAAGTTGTTGCCTATTCCATTCAATCCGACTAGTTTGGTAAAGTGATTGAGTACTGTCACAAACACTGGTCAACAAATTATAAAGGAAGATCTTAAGCAATGAATTTCTAACATCAAAGCTTTGGCTAAAAATGGGACTCATTTATTTGCTTCATATAACTTATTTTAATAGTTTTCTAACAGATTCAAGTAGCACGGCCTTCAATGTCATCAATCATCAGGAATACAAGGTGTTTACTTTATTAAGAAAACAATTGTCATTTCTTTAAAGTGAATCTTAAAAACATAATAATTACAATATCATAACATTCTTCATCACTTAGGAAACATATTACGACAATACTTAGAAATAACATCAGAAAACATACACCGTAGATCGCTCAAGAAACGGAAATATGCAATCCTCCATGTGGTGCTGGCTATCAATGGAGCCAAGACAATCCAGAAACCAGCAACAAATCCCAACACTATGCTAATAACCAAGCCCCAATCTGTTCCATTTGATCCTTCACCACCTTGTTGGTCTAGATCAGGTTCTTTGGCTCCACAACTCTTCATGAGCAGATTTCCAGAGTTGGTTGCCAAAGAAGCTGGAGTCATCGAAACCCTGGAGCTGTGTGCTTAATGGGACTCTTCCAGTGAAATTGTTGTACGACACATTGAAGCTACTCAAGAAACTCAAGTGCTCATAGGAAGTTCCCCAGAAAGTTGATTTTGCGATACATCATAAGATTCAAGGTCTTTCATGTCTCCAATCTTCTCTGGGATCCTTCCTGTCAATTGATTTCTTGATAAATTCAACGACTGTAATGCATGAAGCGCCATCAGCTCACTTGGGATTTGTCCAGAAAACTTGTTACTAGAAAGGTCCAGTATCATCACTAGTCTAAGAATAGTGCTATATGTGTCCTCTCGTCCCTTGGTTACCAAATAACCACTACCCAAAAGGTCTGTCCCAAAAATTGAAGGAAAAAATCCAACCATCTGAGGTCGTTTCTTTCCCCAAGAGGACATCGAATTTGTTGAAGCATATTGGAATATTTCCCGATAGATCGTTATGAGCGAGGACCAAGATCTGAATCATAGTAAGAGCACATAGCTCATGAGGAACATGTCCGTCAAATTTGTTTGAATTGAGGTTGAGAATTCTCAAACTTGAGAGTTCTCTTCCAAACCATGTTGGAATTCTTCCAACGAGTTCATTTCTAGCAAATTGAAGGATCTCCAAGTTCGTCAAGTTCCTTAGAGAATCAGACAATGTTCCAGAGAGCATATTGTTGCACATGTTCAACGATCCTAGCGAATATAAAGATCCCAAAGTTCTTGGAATCACACCAGATTGTTGATTGTTTGCAAGATTAAGAGACTCTAGTTTCCCCCCTCCATAGAGACACAAGAAATGACGTAATGATCCCACGAAGAAATTATGCGATAGATCCAGGATAAATGCCGATGAACTTTTTGAGAGTTATGGTAATTGCCCGCTGAAGTTGTTAGAACTCAAGTCAATAACTGAAAGTGGTGCAGGGGTACCAAACAACCTTCCTTGTATATTATTTTGTGACATGTTTAAAACGTGTAGATTTTGGATAGATCTCCAGAATGACTCAGGGATGGTTGAAGAAATCCTTGTGTTGCTGATATCCAACGTTTCTAAATCCCTTTGCAATTGCAACCACAATGGAATTTTGACGCAACGGGGAAAGTGCGGAACGGATCGACAAACGTCTGGATCCAAAGGATTAACGAGTCTACAAGCGTAGAACCCGGAAAATAAGAGAAAACTCTTAAACTAGAGATAAAGCTCTAAAACACTCAATTTTATTGATCAATAATAACTGATTAACAAAGAAAACAATAAACCCTATTTATAGCCAAAGATAACTATTCAAATTTAATCCTAATCATAAACTAACTATGAAAGTAATTAAATAATGAATAACAAGGAAACTAAATAATAATCCTAATAATAATCAAGACTAACAATAATTATCCTAATTTTAATCAACTAAAATAAGGAAATAAGTTTTCGAGAGTTGTCCCGAGACTTAAGTCTCGGTGAAACTCTCATTAGTCTCTAGAAGCGAGAGTTGTCTCCGGTGGTCACCGAGACTTGTCCTGAGAGTTAAGTCTCGGTGAAACTCTCAGTAGACTCTGGAACTTAGTGGGCACCAAGACTTGTCCCAAGACTTAAGTCTCGGTGAAACTCCCGATAGCTTCTGTTTGCCTCTTTTCCAATTCCAATTTCCTAGTATCTTTCGAGCTCGTTTTCTTCTTTTTCCAATTATTTTCGAAAATCCTTATTACCTCTCGAATTCTCCCTTTAACAAAATTGAGGCCCTAAATCCCAAGATCTCAATTTCAAAAGCCGCAGCTGGAAAGTGGGAATCCAGTTCTCAATGCATGGTCTCAATGCGTGGTCTTAAGGTTAAGTGTAATCTCCAACGACGACAAACGTCCAATTGAGTACGCAATTGAACCAGAAATGAGATTCTCACCCAGAGATAATGATTTCAGAAAAGACAATCTTCCTATTGAATCAGGTAAATGACCAGATAACTGGGAGTATCCAAGGGATAATGACTCCAAGCTAGGGGATTTGCACTCAAAAAAAAACTTTCAAGAAGAAATGTAAGACTAATATTTTCGAAGTTGTTACCCGCCATACTAACCCGTGTCAAGTTGCAAAGGTTACCCAATGATTTGGGAATTGCCTTGGTACGCTGGTTTTGTGATAGGTCAATGTTAAGAAGGGAAGTCAAGTTGTGAAGTGCAACTAGACCTGAACTCGAAACATCACAATAGCTAATATCTAACGAAATGAGATTACTACCTACGCTAGACAACCCTCTTAATACTAATAAAGAATTCATGAAATCGTTCCCAGAGAAGTGAAGCCACTTGAGAGCAGTCAAGTTATGGAAGCTATCAATGGTACCAGGAATAGGACCGTGGAAATTACACTCACTTAAATCCAATGAATCTAGACTCGTTATGCTAAAATCCATTGCGGTATGGAAGTGTTAATAAAATAGTTTTATGAAAGATCAAGCAAGGAAAGGGATGTTAGATTAAGGCTAGGAACATGGGGATGTATATCTGAGAGTTGACAATCAGACATATGCAGTTCGGTCAAAGAAGGGAGGGTGTTCATCACCTGAAGCCAATCGATTGCTTTGCTAAGGTCCACACCACTCATATCCAGGTGATGCACGAACGTAGACTTGACAACCACTGCATGTTCAACTTGCTAGTGTATTCAGATCCAAAAGTTTTATCATAAAAACTTCCAAGACAGAGATCTTGCAATTCCGAAAGATTCCCAAGTTGAGGAGGGATAGTTCCACCAAATTTGGAACTCAAGAGGTTAAGATATCTCAAGTTTCCGAAAGAACCTATAAAGCTAGGAACTTGTATCCCTGCAAAATCATTGCAGCTCAAGTCATGCTTGAATTGCTTTAGATTGAGCAACGATGAACTTAAATCCTCTCCTAGCATTTGCTCTGTGGCTTCTTCGTGTTCTTTGGTAGTTGTGTACTCAACACGACAATGGCCATCGACTCCACGAAGATGAATCTGATGAACATGACCTGTAAAATTGTCACAAACAATACCTGCCCATTTGCAACGTTCTTTCTCATCACCGACCCAAGAAGCAAATTGGTCTGCCCAATCGATGAGACCGTGCTTGAATTGGAGAAGTGCTTGTCTAGTTGTCTCTCAACATACATGCATTGCATACTACTTCATTCTTGTTATTAGTAGATAAACAGAAAGGAAGTAAGCACATGATATTTGTTTGTTAAAATTTGATGTTGACTTGTGTATAAAAAGGCAATCCATGTATTAAAATTGATTAATTCAAATGGTATTATACTTTGGTGGTTTCATAATCATAGAACAAGTCTTGGCCCTACGGTGTTCCTAGGCACACATCCTCACCCATGTAAGAATGGGTGTTGCTACACCACCTATATCTATATCTATATACTACCTTATAAAGCAGATTTCAAAATCTCTTAAAAACAACTTTTGTTGCACAATGTACTGCTGTTTAATACACAATCTCTTAAAATCTCTTAATTACAACTTTAATAGCCTAAGGTACAACTACATAATACATAAACTCTTTACTTCTCATCATAACCCGTAAAACTCATCTCGCTCATTACCCAAGACAACGTTTCAAACTCTTCTCTGCTTCCAAGACGACGCTTCGGAATGATTAGTGATCTCAAATATGCAGAGCTTCAGACGAACACACATTCAAACTCTTCTGTCGCTGCTCTCGCCGAACACACATCAGGTACACCATTAGGGTTAGCTCTCAATTGATTTTTGTTTTCTCTCATTCGATTTTGATTTTGCTTGGTTATTGTATTGAAATCGATATTAAAATCGAAATCGATTTTCATTTTTGATTCTGATAGCGCCTCCAACACCTCCCACCGACGATCTCTCCTCCGTCATAACAAACTTCAGGTTCTCATCGGCTTCCTTTATTTGATTTTCATCATGTTTGCTCAATCGAATTTGTGTTTGATTTTTTTTAAAGAATCGATTTTTGATTATGGACATCTCCAAATCGATTTCTCTCCCATCTCTTTGTTTTTCTTTCTTTCTTTTTCTCTCCACCTCCATTGGTCCAGTTCAAAAGGATACATTAAAAACAGAGAGGGTGGATGGTGTTGGTAAGACTAAGAAATGGCTTTTTACATATCTTATCTGCTATTTATTTGAATAGTTGTATGACACTGACTCTCCTTTCACTTTTAAAGACTCCAATAGCAAAAGTTGGATATACTGGAAAGGTTGTATTTTCTTTCACCTCTTCAAAGCTATTGGTTTTTGAATGAGCATTGTAGTTTGAACTTTAAAGTTTTGTAACGTTTAATTGCAGGTTGTTATAGGAATGCATGTGGCTGCATCTGAATTTTATGTCTAGATTAAAGTTTTGTTCTATTTCCTATTATTTATTTATTTTTCGATGTTTACCATCTTGTAGTTTTTTATACTTACAGAAATTGATGGATTGAATTGAATTTATTCTCATGTTACTTTTGTTGCTAAATTATAATGTTTTATTATCCGTGATGGTTTTGAATGTACCGTGGAACTGTTGTAGGATGGAAAAGGTCTCTACAATAAATTGAAAGCAGTTGAGGGAATGAAGTTGGAAAGAGGGTTTATTTCACCTTACTTCGATCTGGAATGTCATTCCAAATGTAACATCAAGAGTTAGTCCTCTCGCCATAAATCAAGTTATTTTGAGTTTGTTCCTGGAATCTTTTCTTACTTTAGATTAACTTTTATAGATTGTTGCTTATTGTAAGTTATTAAATTGCAATCTTTATGTGTTACTTTGTTCAATCTTGATTTGGTTTTCTTTTTTTCATGCTTTGTGAAAGATTTCAGGTTGGTTGTGTCCCAGGCCTCTTACCGGCTCAATGTAGTTATTGTTTGTTACTTTCAAGACTCTCTAATCTTATCTCCCGGTTTTTCCTTTTGCAGATATGTTCTTCAACTCTAATCATTCCTCTGAATTGTTATAATTTTGTTGGTTTTTATTTGTTTATAGTGGTTGATTACGTCAGAATGGATTATTTGCTTGAACTAATTGTGGTGATAGCTCTGGATTTTGTGGATTTATGATTCTTCATATGGTTTTGCATTAAATTTTGCAATTGAAATTGTTGGATATTTGAGTTGCATCTTCCATAAACCAGGTCTTCGATCTTTTCTGATTTGGAAATCAAGCATGTAACCCTAAATTTCTTAGCCTTTTTAAGGTTTCGGTGGTTGGGGCATAATTGATACTATTGGTGTAATTGATGAGGAGGAGCCTCGCCAAAAAGAACAGTGAAGTTTAAGAGGCTATAAGCTTTGTAAACAAAATAAAGGTAAAGTTTCTATTTTTATTTGTCAACATGAAAATTAGTATAAATCTTGTTGTATGTACATTTTAACGCCTCTGGTTTGCAGTAATGTTTCCAAAATGATGACCATGTCTACAAGTTGTTTTTGGACATCTTGAATATGTATCAGAAAGATCACAAGGGCATCAATGAAGTCTACCATGAGGTAACTTCTGTAAGCTTTCCTAGAAATGGTTAATGGATCATCTTTGGTTCATTGAAATACTAGAGTTCGTTAGTCACTTCGCGTTATTTATTCAAGTTGTTGCACACTTTGACGATCAACCTGATCTTCTTGATGAGCTCTCATGATTTTTGCCTGATCCTTCTACTGCTGTGACTGCACATCAAGCTTTATTAGGCCAGCATTCCAATGTTCGATACGATGAACGGTGCTTACCTATGGCTACAACTTGCGAAAGGCAGGATATATTGTTTCAAGAAATAAAACTCATATATCAATGCAACTAATTATGCAGGTCCACTCATCTCTCATCTCTCATCTCTCTCTACCACTAATGATGTGTTGTTTTATTGATAGATTTGTAGTAAAAAAGATGCTAGAAAATGACTTTGGTTACAAATATTACATGTGACAACTGAAACGTACAACTTTTGCTGGTTGTTTTCCAGATTGAAGTACTTTGTGTTGGGCTTTGTGAATGACAACCGTAGATGAAGAGAAAAATCAGCGGTTTTGCTGGTAAAGGCACGGTCTTCTTTGCTCCTAAAGAACCTACTCTCTTTGCTACATTTTGGGTATTTGCTGATTTTGTCTCTTTCTTTGTGAAAGTTACAAGGTGCTCTAAATTGATCTTTTCATGCTCGTGGTCTTGATGTATGTCTTCTTATATGCAGCCAGAAACTATCATCAAAGATAGAAGAAGATGATGATTAGAACAAATCCTGAAATGGTTAGACCCCAAGTTCATGAATTTTTATAAATGTTTTCTTGTAAACGTCCTTGAAGTAGATAGTATTAAAGCTTTTTTAGTTCCTGAAAAGGTTAGACCCCATGTCAGTCTTTTTTTTCCTTGTTGGGTTTTTGCTCCTCATTTCCTTCTTATTTGTGTTCCAAAGGCATTCTACACATTTTGTTGCTTTTTATGGTTTTTGTTTCTTAATTTATTTATTTATTTGGATTAACGAGGAAACTTATGAGATGGCATGTGGTATGTCATTTATGTGTTTTATGCATCTCTTTTCTTCTCTATATTGCAGTACCCAATGTTTTAAAAACCGTTTTTTTGGTTGACCCGGTTTCAAGAAATTCTATGTATTTTTCATTTTCCTAAATACATATATATATAAAACCAAGAATTTTATGTGGAATTGAGCGTGGACTGATGGAATCGAGCGTGGAGTTGATGATTTGTGAAATTGATTTTTTAACCCTAGCCGCTACCTTACAGTTATACGAAATTGATTTTTTTAACCGGGTCAACCCGGGTTTTTACCGGTTCAATCAAAAAAGCGGTGGTTCGATCCGGGCCGTAATTTCCCAAAAAACTGGTCGTAATTGACCCGGTCTCTTCACCGGTTGAACCGGCCGGGTCAACCCGGGTTTTAAAACATTGGCAGTACCTCTACAACTTGAGTGGCAATATGTTCTCTATTTCGTTCTTCTACATTTCGTTTTAAATTGTCTTGATTCCTTACTCTTTTGTTTGATTTCTTTGTCAGGATCTGGGTACTCGATTTAGATTTTGATTGCTAATTTGTTTCATGATTTGTAAGTGGGATTGTTCACAGAATGCTGAGTTGTTCACTCTTAATTATGGAGCGAACGTCCGATAATTGCTTATGGATTTGGAAGAGGCTGAGGAAGTCAATAAGCAGCGCTCAAGTCAAATGTTTGTATTAATTTTTCTGTTTTCAGTTTCATTTTAGTATGTATGGCAGTGTGAGTATGAGGTATTGAAAATTGAAATTCAATGTAAAGTTTGTTAAATTGTGAGCGATTGTCTGACCCATTTTTTATATTCAGGGGTTGTAATATTGGAATGTCTAATTAAAGAGTTCCTTGCAATCTTTGCAAAGTGGAGCTTGTTAATGTGTTTCATTTGGGACATTTTTGTGAGTGCTTGTGTTTACTTGGTTGATTTGCAATTCTCACGTATTTTTCCTATGACTTTGTTGAATATCTGACCACTCATGGTTTAGTACTGTTTACCTAACAATTACCCGTAGATGCCTAACGCTTACTCAGTGATCTTACAACACTTTGCTAATATTTATTCAAAGTTTGCATCCCACCGCATTGCGCGGGTACATAACTAGTTAGAAAATAAAAATTGGTTGGTTTCCATTAAGAATAAAAGTTACGGTAAGAATGATAAAAAGAAATGCCCTATCTTAGAAACCTCTTAATAGCTCTTAAATCTGAATCATTCAGATCTTTTTACACACTACGAGGTTGTTGTTTTTTTTTAAAAAAACCTCTTAATGAATCGTTCAGACATTTTTATACACCACCTCTTATTAATTATAACTAAAATAAGACTTCAGACTTTAGATCTATTAAAAAACAAATGACACCTACCTCTTAAAAAACAAACGACACCTTAGATTCATGTAATCACTATGACATGTATTAATTTGTTAAATTTTGGTCATGATAATACTAGGCATATACCCGCGCGATGCAGCGGAATGTAAGTAAAGAACAAACAATTAATGCTATTTTTTTATATACATTTCATCAATAATCAACCATGACCTAAGAATCAAAACTTATGAAACCTAAACCCATAAAGATATTCAATAATTAGTTTATATTACAATTATTGACGAAAAAAATTATAATGATATTATTTATAATAAGAATTAAACGTATTTTACGATTATGTATTTTTAACGTGCTAACGGTGGAAAAAAAAATAAAACGTATGGATACGATTAGGCTCGTTTTGAAGATATTGAGGAGACGCTTATAATGATATAATTTGTAGAAAAATGAACGTATTATTTCATTGCATTTTTGTTAATATATGATTATTTGTGTTAATATGATAATGGTGTAAAATGAAAAATGAAAAAGGGATATAAAGTAAATTAAATAAGTAATTGTAAGAGTGTTAAATGTAACATTTTAAGGGTGGTAAATGTTATTGTACAAAAGTTTGTACAATAACCGTTTTAGTTTTTTCATTATATAGTATAGATTATGATATTTAATAGTACGGTTAAATTAAAAAATATTCAATATTGGGCTCGTTCTGAAGGTATTAACGAGACGATTATAATGGTATAATTTGTAAAAAAATGAACGTATTTTTTTATTGCATTTTTGTTCATATACGATTATTTGTGTTAATATGATAACGGCGTAAAATGAAAAATGAAAAAGTAAGGAATATAAAATAAATTAAATAAGTAATTATAAGGGTGGTAAATGTAACATTATAAGGGTAGTAAATGTTATTGTACAAAAGATTAAGGGTGGTAAATGTTATTGTACAAAATTTGTACAATAACCGATATAACCGTTTTAGAATTTTCATTATATAGTATAGATATAGATAAAGATAATTAAAAGGTAAATGAAGATATCTGTTATTCATCCCAGTATCAACACACTTTAAAACCGATTGGTGATCTTGCACAGAAATGATTGAAACAAGAGGAACTCCTTCAAGTTAAATGATCAACATCGTTATTTAGTGATTACGATTATTTGTTCGAGAGACACCAGCAGTCACCACATTCCAAAGAATCATAAAGGCCGATGATTCAAACCCCTCAAAGCCATGCCCGAAACCAGAGTCCATGAACCATAATAATTAAACCATTCCACATTTCCACCACGAACCATAATCGCTTTCAATGTCGTCTCCACATTTTGCCTTGAATTGAAGATTTTGGTCAGAACGGCTGCAAGCAAAAAGTAAGCAATAGGTACAGAAAACATTAAAGAAGTTTTGAATCATACTTATTGAAGACAATTAACAAACAAAAACATGAGACTCAGAAGCATCTTTTCACATCTCTTGAAAATTAATTTCTCAGTCCAAGTGTTGGAATTCAGATTTTGCTTCATCATCATCTCATTACGACTTATGCTATAAGCAAGAATAACAATAATCACAACGTAAAAACAAAACCAAAATAAGAAACAAAAACTAGACATCAATGAACAATTTACAAGACTACTAGTTTTGATTCAAAAAAAGGATATAGATTGCTCAGTAAGCAGGTTATCGACACGCAAAATTCAATTAAGAATCCTGCATTCCGGTCTGTTGAGCTTGAATTTTACTAAGTCATCACTGCAATCTTATGTAAACGTCCATAAATTCATCAATGAGGTAAAAAATTCGGAGTAAGACTTCCAAAAGTAAGAATAAAATATCAAATTTCACAAATGACGATTAAATTTTTGAAAATCACCAAAATCATATCATAACGTATAAAATAAAATGAATTTGAAGAGAGTTGATGATCAAAGTGGATTACTCAGATGGCATGATAGTTAATTAGGTTCGATTCTGCCTGCAGAGTTTCCTCAGACTAATTCAGAAGAGGGAGCTTTGTATCCTCATTGTAGTCCACTTCGATTCACACATAAACATCAATCTTAAATCGTGTATCAAATCAATCACAAATACAAATAAACAAAAACACATCGATGAAAACAGATCAACGGAGAGATTGAAAGAGAAGATCGCTCAGTTCAGCGGGAATATCGACACGCAAACAAATCTCTATAAAGAGATAAGCCTGCATTCCGGTCTGTTGAGCTTGAATTTTGCAAGTCGTCATTGCGATCTCTCTCTCTCTATCTAACTGCAATCTATTACAGAACAAAATCTCATAAAACCGAATGCAAGAGAAACAAGCAGTAAAAGATATTTGAGTGAAGGAGGCGATGGTGGCGTGATTGTTGTGATGGGGGTGGAGAGGGATTAAATAAGGTTGAAATTAGGGTTTTTTGCTTGGTTTGCGGCGAAGTATTGTGTTCCGTTACCATTAACCTCCGATAAAATCTGTACATTTTACCTGTTAATTAAAAATATATAATTTCAACTGAAACCAGCTTTTTTTCATACCGTCACAAAATAGCAATGTTTTAAAACCCGGGTTGACTCGGTCGGTTCAACCGGAACCAGTGAAGATAGCGGGTCAATTACGACCGTTTTTTTGGAAAATTACGACCCGGATTGAACCGCCAGTTTTTTGATAGAACCGGTCTAATTGAACCGGTAAAAACCCGGGTTGACCCGGTTAAAAAAATCAATTTCTTATATTTATGTTTTTTATGTTTTTGGATTGATGTAAAACTTGTTGTTATGTGTTTTTTTAATGTTTTTGGATTAATGTAAAACTTTTTGTTATGTGTATTTTTAATGTTTTAACTTGTGGACATCAAATTCTTGGTTTTATATATATATAGTGGAAGGATATTTTGCAACCCTTAAAAAGGTTGCAACCCTTGCAACCCACATCTTAACCGTTGGATTCATAATCGACGGTTATTTTATTTTTATTTTTCTATTTTTTTAATTAAAAATATTGGGCCCCATATCTATTGTAACCGCCGATCATGAATCCGACGGTTAAGATGTGGGTTGCAAGGTTTGCAACCTTTTTAATGGTTGCAAATTAAACAACCACTATATATATATATATATATATATATATATATATATATATAAATATTATGCAAGAAAATGAAAAATACATAAAATTTCTTGAAACCGGGTCAACCACCCGGTTGAACCGTGACCCGGTCACCACTCCGGGTCAACCAAAAAACCGGTTTTTAAAACATTGCAAAATATTCATCATTTTTGTAATTTTTTTTTGCAAAAATCCTTGGTTTTTGCAATTTAGTCTTTTTTTTTTTGTTTTGTTTTGTTTTAACAACTAATAGGACTTAGAGGGGGCAAATTTTCACCAACAAATTCATATCCTAGGACCTAGTTTACCAAACTCATGGGGTGTTTGAGATTGCTTATTTGAGGGGCTTTTTAACTTATTGCGATTTGGCACCGGAGATAAGCCATTTTGAGTGTTTGGATGGAACAAAAAGAAAAAAGCTTATAGCGGTGCCAAACCGTTGAAAAATCATTTTTGATAAGTCATTTTGTTCTGACTTATCAACTTATTTGAAAAGTGTTTATTACTTTTTTGGTTATTTTGTATGTATAAGCAATCCCAAACACTTTTTAATAACAATTTATTAGCTTATTACGTTTTGGTACCACAATAAGCTAATTCAAACACTTTTTTAAAAACTCCAATTTAACACCGCATAAGTTAATAAGCACTTTTCAAAATAAGCATAAGTTGTTTTAAATAAGCAATCCCAAACACCCCCTCAATTACGGAGGGGCATCAAAATTGGGGAAGGTTGAAAGCCCATTATGGTTCCTTCTAATTTTTCAAGACAAGTTCCACTTATAGATCTTGAAAAACTCAAAGATTAACTTATTTTTTTAAAATAGCCCTCGACAAGTTGTGGCCTAGACACGTGTAGGGTATTGATTTTTTGGTGAGTGTGGAAGAGAGTTGACTAGGAAGTGAATTTGTTCGTAGAAAATAGTTAGGGGTTGTTTGGTTCATGGAATTAAAGAAATTTGAAGGAATTGGAATGGCCAATTCCATTGACCAAATTTCAAGTCCATGTTTGGTTCACGGAATAAAAGCGATGGAATCCTTCCAATTCCATTGAATTCCACAATTTAAGGAATTCATCATTCATTGACATAAGGGAAGAAATTGAATTCCTACCAATCAAACGCATAGTCAAATTTCATTCCAATTTCTTCAAAGTCAAATCCTTTCGATAGATTCTAATTCCATCAAATTCCATTCTGTGAACCAAACGCCCCCTTAGTTATGTAAAAAAAAATAGTGTATTTCACAACAATTACTCTTTTTCATAAAATAATTATAATTTTTTAAAACCAATACTTTTCTGGTAAAAAAAATTGAGTAGGAATGATGTTGTAAATTTATTTTTGAAGTATTGTTTTAAAAGAGTTAAGAGGGAGATATTGAGAGAGAGCTAGATGATCATAATAAGTGGGGAAAATCTAACAATTAATACACAAAAAACAATACTTTTAGGGTGTTGCAATATGCACATGACTGTTCTACCGAGGTGTAGGCTCGGAGTCTTCTGGTCTAGTAAGATAAGTATTGTTACTATTAGAGAGATGTTTGGGATCATAGACCCATATATATGTATGTAGTGTCTAAATTGACACAAGTAACATTATATGATAGATTCTCTTAAAACAACGTAAAAATTTACTATTGTATTAGTATAGTTTCACGTGGAACAAGGACTACTATCCTTGGAGAGGGTGTTGACAACATGCCACCACCTGCAGTTCAAGGACGAGGTCAAAATTTAACCGCAAGTTCAAGTGCTACCCTGTATGTGGTTGAAAGTTCAACTGCACGAGGAAGCCAAGGGAGAGGTCGAAGAGTCGGGATGGGTGAAAACCTTCTCACGGAAGAGGTGATAATGGATCGAATGACTCAAGTCCTCCAAAATACTCTCCCAAACATGTTGAAAGTCATGTTAGGCGACCGATTCAAGGACCAGAAGAGGAGCAAGAAATCAACACTCAAAAGGAGAGAGTAGTGAACAATCCCCAGACCACTGAGAGAGTGGAATCAACGGTTAGGGACATGGTTAACTCACCGAAGGAACGGGAAAAAGAACCACAAACGACAGGAGGAATGTACGAGAAGAGAGAGTATCAAGTGAAGGAGAAAACATGCAACTTCAAGACGTTCAATGACACTCGCCCAAAGGAATTTAGGGGCACAGAAGACCCAATTGCTCTAATGAACTGGATAACCAAAATGCAGATTTATTTTAAAATATGCAAGTGCTTGGAGGAGCAAAAGGTGACTTATGATGCTACTACCCTCTTGGATTCGACACTCAACTGGTGGGAGATTGAATGCGCGATCCTAGGAGAAGTGGGTGTTGCTACCTAGACTTGGGAGAAAATGAAGAGTATGATGATGTATAAGTATTGCACACAGTCAGAGGTGAAGAAGTTGGAATCAGAATTCCTGAGGTTGGAGCAAGGTTCACTATCAGTTCAGGAGTACGTAAATAAATTCTTGGAGAATGCCAGATTCGCCAGTTATCAAGTGGCGACCGAACAAAGGAAGATAGATTGATTTAAGGATGGTCTAAGGATAGAGATAAAACAATATGTGGACATGATGAAGCCGACCACATTTGTTCATGCGGTGGAGATGGCAACGGTGGCCGAAGAGAATAATGTGAAGGTAGCTGGAGAAAGGAGATACTTTAAGAGAAAGTGGGAAGGATCGAACAAGGTGGTAAAGAAGGTGAGGGAAACACAAACTTCAAAAGTCAGAATGATGGATTCTCCATCTCTACATGTAAGAAGTGTAATAGGAAGCACGGAGGGTAGTGTAGAGCAGGGAGTGTGACTTGCTATCGTTGTGGGAAGTCGGGTCACACCGTGCGGGAATGTCCTGAGAAGAAGACGTGCTATGAGTGTGGAGCTACAGGACATTTGAGGTTTGAATGTCCCAAGTTGCAGAAGGGCACAAGGAACAACAACCGAGCTTTAGGAGAGGGATTAGGGAAAGAGTTAGCAAAGAAGAAGGAGCCGACAAAGGGACGCGACCGAGCATAGAACATGACCTTGGAAGAAGCAAGGGAAACCCTGGACGTTGTATCTGGTATGTTCCCTATTAATGATGTCTATGCACATGTATTATTTCAATTTTTTTTTTGCAAAGGGGTTGTAAAACAGTCGATGTTTTGAGATGGGTGTTGTCTTCAAATCTAGATTTTCCTATGTTCTTTGCAAATCGACACTGTTGAGATGTGGAACAATGATGTATTTCATGGAAGTACTGTAACAAGAAGGGTTGATATCCAGTAAAACAAAAAAGGGTAAAATAGTAATTTCAATGATTCAAACAGCTTGTTCAGCACAACAAACAAACAACATCTTTATTTATTTATACAAACAACTTTATCTATACAACTAACTTTATCCATACATGACTTAATGAAAAACCAACCAAACAACCCCTTACATGTTTTTGTTCTACCTATAAAATAAATAGATTATTTAGACAGAACTGATAAACGTATCCACTGAATTTTTGAAATATAATCCATTTAATATTCCAAATGAAGTGAAAGGTAGCTCAAATATCCAAACCCATTGTTGGATTTTGTGTTGGAGTCCACATAATTATTCCACCAATCCATCATCAATTATTTCAAATTCTACATATATCAATTATCCACTAAAGATATATGTATTTATATGAAATAACAATTAACTCCCTCAAATTTGAAGTTTGTGGTTCATCCCCTAAAGTTGTATAAAATTGCAATTCGTACCCATGTAGAAGAATAGAAGATGTATAAACATTTAATAAGCTTGTAAAAGAAAAAAAAAATCAAATCGACATTAATTAAAGATACTTCTTTTGAAATTAAATAAATTATGTTTTAGATTTTAACTATTTTTATATCATTTTTTTAGAAATACATTCAACACCTACTGTATTAATATGTTTTAATAATTGACTAATATAACATTTTAGATATTTAGTTAATAATAAAAAATTATCAAATCATATTTTAAGCTAAATATAATTTTCTTAATTGGAGAAAATTATATATATATATATATATTTATAATTATGAAAAATATGTTAAATGATAAAGAAAACGTATAGGTGAACAAGTTTAAATTAAAATACAATAAATAAATGATAAATTTACATCAAAAAAGCTATATGTAAAAAGGTATGTCAATTTCGTCACAAATATTGTAGAAAATACATTTTAAATTCAATATATATAACATATCATCTATTATTATACATGAAAAGTTATTTTCTTTCAATACAAAATAAATTATCAGTTTATATTATGTAAATTCACCACCACTAAATAAATACGATGTAATTATATTTTTATATATAATTGAATGGTTCTTTTCTTGAATACATAATTAAAAAAAGGGAAAATTGCATCAAAATGGAACTAACTTTGGGCTGATTCCTATTTTAGGGAACAAACTTTCAAAATTTTCATTTTAGGGTTTAAAATAAACTTTTGGTGTATTTAAAGGTCTTATCAACCTGATGACCTACTAATGATGACATGGCTGAGGTAAATATAACATGTCATGTATATAATTTTTTTATGAGTGTCAAGTAAACTCCATGTCATATTTTAAATTTAAAAAGATTGAAATAGTGACCGGCATTGTGTTTCGTATTTCTTTTATAAATACCAAATACTTCATGTGATATTTTATAAACTTTGATTTTGGATAGTTATAAATTGCATTCGTTTAAGATTTCATCCGGTTAAATCCATCGTAAAGTTTTACCAGACAATTATTAGTTAAAAAAGAAAAAAACATGAACATGAACATAAATATCATTATTCAACCCAGATTCAACCTATAAGATCAACATCAACCAAATTCAACACATTTTATCCTCAAAATTACAACATAATCATCAGGATTGAATCAATCCAACTCAAATCTACTAAATCAAAACACAAGTTCACCACTTCTCATATAAAAAAACACAAACAAAAGCAAAAGAAAACCCTAAATTTTAAATCCAAAATAAAAACCCTAAATCAAATAAAAAAAAGAAGAATTATGGAATGTAGAGGTGGTTTTGACTGGAATAATCTTCCAGTGCCTACCATCGCCATGAACAACCCCTACCATCCTCTGCCTCTAAACACCAAACAACGGTCCTCCATTTTGTTGCCAAATTGCAACCTTCTTTGATCAAAAACAGCAGGGTGAATACGAGATTGGTGGCGTTCGATAAGTTTTCTTTGTGAGTGATTCCTCTGAGAGTGGCAGTGCTAAGAGGCAAGATACGGCAGACGACATAGACGAGATAGCAGTGGCCTCGTTGAGATTTCTTTGCTTGTGATTAGGCGACGAAGACGAGATACTTGTACCTGTGATAAACTCCAACGGCGTAGAACAAATGTTTGATCTGGAAGGGGATGGGTAGGCAAAGGGTTTTGTGGTTTTGAATCTTTTGATCTTGGTGGGTGTAATCTGGATATTGAAAGGTTGTTTGTTTTAGTTTTTTTTTTTTCAATATACAATAAAACCCTCAGATCTTCTTGGTGATATAATCTTTGTTTTATTTTTTCTTTTTTTCTTTTTTGGTAATTATGACATGGTTATTTTAATTTCCATGTAAGCTTTAATAAATTATTTATTTGCCACATCATGTTAAAGTAACCGGTTACCTGTTGAACAGGTAAATGAGACCCTTAAATATATGAAAACTTTCATCTAAACATCTAAATGAAGATCTTAAAACTTGGTTCCCTAAAACAGGAATCAATCCAAAGTTAGTTTCATTTTGATGCAATTTTCCCTTAAAAAAATATATACTGCGAAGATTAAAGATTGCAAGGGGGCTTAAAATAAAGTTACAGAAATTCAGGGTACAATTCGTCAATTTGATAAAAATATAGTGTAGTTTCCGCAATTTCCACCAAAAATAATAATTAAAGAAAAGAAATAATGCCCATACACGTGGCAATAAACCTACCTTCTTCTACCAAAGATCCGGTGCTCGCCAATGCAGCATATGTTGCTCCACCCTCACGATTCTCTATTGTCGCTACCTGCAACAATCAACTACACACACACACACCCCTTTGTGTGTGAGAGACTACGATCGATAATTCACACACCAGAGTGAAGCTAGGTTGGCCGATTGATAATCGGAGGAGATGGTATGTTCGGCTCGAATACTGGATGTTTCATACCGTCTAACGCCGTCGGTTTCTTCTCATGTTCCGGCTGCACATCATAACTCGAGGTATCTCTGTCGAAACCTAAAATCTACGGTCAGATGGCGATTGATGGCTTCGTCTGATCCAGATGCTTCTAAGTTTGCTGCTGCTGCGTCGATTGATGCTGATTCAGCGGAGAAAAACGCTGCAGGGTAAACAATTGTGCTTTTTGATGTGCAAATTAGTTATTCGTGTTCGCCAAAATCACACACTTCTAATTGTTGATCTAGTACTTGGTTTGGAGTAATCAAGGTGTTTTGTTGAGATTGCAGCTTATGAAGTGTTATTATATTTGTATTGTTCTCTCAAATTCGTTACTCTATAGACGTAATTAATGGAACTTCTCTGGATACACGCTGTTATATTTCTTATGAATTGGTCTGTCGGTGCAGGTTCTGTATAATCGAAGGACCTGAAACAGTTCAGGATTTCGATAAAATGGATGTACAAGAAATCCAAGATAACATTAGGAGTCGTCGGAATAAAATATTTTTGCACATGGAAGAGGTGATCAAGTTTCTCAGAATTTTCATTTCCAATTGCGATATTCTCTGGTTTCTAAAGACGATTGATGTTCATAAGAACCTTGATTGGGGTGTTAGAATTTTTGGTTGCAACTTCTTGGGAACGCCTGATGAACAAATTAATGTCTTGACAAATTCAGAGAAGAAAACTTATCGATGCTGAACTTCCTAATTCTACTGTCATATTGTAGTAGTAAGAGTGTGGGACTTGACTTCATCATGACTCGATAACTCCCTCTATATGTCAATATCTCATAAAGCTACCAGCCTACCATTAACGGTTTCCAAGTCTACTTCTTGTCATTTGTTGCAATGAAAACTTCTAGAGGCAGTTCTAGAAATACTGTAAAGAACAGTGCTTTGAAAGATCATGAAGACTGTTTTACCTTCCGGTTATATATATCCATTGCCTTGAATCCTTTGAATTGTTCCTACTCATTTCAAATTCCCCACCTTCAAATCTGCATTGTTAATAGGTGTAGAGTTCTTCCCTAAATCAAATTAATTCCTGACTTTCTGATATAGTAAGATTATATTTTCTTATTTACCTGCTTGGCAATTACATGTTACTCGCACTCTTTCATGTGAAAACGTCAATCTACTTCTTATTTCATTTTATTTCTGTTAGCACATCCTTTTAGGCGAGTCTTTATTTATAAGTACAGCGTCATGTCATGTTTTTCTCAGGTTCGCCGGCTAAGGATACAACAGAGAATAAAAAGTGCCGAACTTGGAATCCCAGAGGAAGAACAAGAAGGCGAACTTCCAAATTTTCCATCATTCATCCCCTTCTTGCCACCGCTGGTAGATAACTTTCTCTTATTTCATTGATAATTTGATATCCCTTGAGCATTTTAATCGACTTCTGATACTAGTGGTAGTATTAGTTTATATCCTTATGTAATTAGTCAATAGAAAGCTGAGTCATTGGTTTCTTATTTGTTTTTGTTTTCTTTATTATGTTTCTTCATTCGGTAACTAAGATTTAACTAATCTTTTTGCAGTCCTCTGCAAATCTCAAACAATACTATGCCACCTGTTTTTCTCTTATTTCTGGGATTATCATTTTCGGAGGTCTCCTTGCACCTACTGTAAGTTCTTTTGCATTTGTAATACAAAAATACAACACATTTACTGATGCATAATGATTGGGGTTATGTATCAACTCTTAATCTTGAGCAGTTCCCGTGTTCAGAAATGAATGGTAGTTTTTCCCTCTTCCATTCTTCCTTTTGCTATATGCCCTTGTGGTATGTCCATTATATATTTAATAAGGTTTGCTCTTCTAAGCAAGATGACCTCCCCTTTGCTATCTACCATTGTCCTCTATCAGCTGCAAAATGCTCACAGTTGCTTATTTTGCTGTGTCATGGCTTTGTACCAAAAGGAGGAAGTAACTGGAGGTTCTTATGTGGCCTCGAGGCTTTTAAGAACTAGAAAATACATCAGGGAAGAACAAGTATTTGTGTGTTACAACACCTAGAAAATCTTATTAACCTTTGTTTGGGTTTAAAATAAGAGCCATGATATGGTTATCTAGAGATAATGGTAGCAGATAACGCAGCAATATTGCATTAAAATATTTAATCAGCGTCATCATGTTGCGCATAGTTAAGATTACAATTTCACCATGGTACTACCTCTCAAGTCTCATCCTGGGCCTTGTAATAAAGGAGTTCATCCCAGAGAACTTTCACACCTTAGGACCATATTCGTTTAAGCTAGTAACAACATTATTAGCAGAAACGGCGACCTGAACACGTTGTGCTTATAATTAATAAGATATGAAGTTTATGCAGCTCCTTACCCTTTTCTTTTCTTATGATTTCTCATCTCAGTTGGAGCTGAAATTGGGAATAGGAGGGACGTCGTATGCTGATTTTATTTCTAGCATGCATCTCCCAATGCAATTGAGGTATACATAGGCCAAAATGTCATTTTATTGCACTTCTCATCGCACTTGGTAATTTTGGACACAGTATCTTCTTTTGTTCTTCATCCAGATGCATATGGTCTCCCACCTTTTTTATATTATTATTTTTGACTCTATGCTTAGTCTAATGAAGTTTCTGACTATGAAAACACCTTTTCAATAATGATAAACAGTAGAATCTAATGGATCAATAGTAATAATTGATTGTAACGGTAAGAGTGAGCAAATTAGCATATTTATAATTATATCTCAAAATTTCCAAATAAAAGCAAATATTACATTTCTTGACATCCCAAAGTAGAAAACTGCTCCAATTTTCAGAGGAAGGAATATGTTGGATAGTAATGATAATCGATATCCTCTAAAATTATAAATCTCGTGAATCTGCCTTGCTACTGTGCCGAGAGAGTGCTAGAATATTTACATAATCTTTTATCACCATTTCCATCCATATGATGTGCGACCAGTTGGATCTCTGAAAGATATTGGATTCTTTTCAGATATTTTCTTAGGACTAATTGGATCTTGGTTAATTTTCTTGTGTAATTTCGTTCCGTGCCATAATCAATCCTTTCTGTTCTGTCAAGAACATCTTAAAGAGTTGGATGTGAAGTGTGAAATCCATCACATGCTACTAATATGTTAACCTTGTTTATGTCAGTTAATCAAATTATATGATTGATAATGTTACACCAATTCTTCTGCTTGCTTCAATGTGGTTTCCTTTTGATGCACAAATTCAGTGACGTTGACCCCATCGTGGCATCGTTCTCTGGAGGAGCAGTTGGAGTGATTTCAGCCTTGATGGTGGTTGAAATAAACAATGTAAAACAGCAGGAGCATAAAAGATGCAAGTACTGTCTAGGAACAGGTAAGCAATTTATCAAATTACTTAACACATAGAATGTCAGTTTTGAGTGTTCAATGATCGTGCTATCTGATGCAGGCTATCTAGCTTGTGCTCGCTGTGCTAGCACAGGGGCAATTGTTCTTATTAACCCAGTTGCATCTGCTAATGGCGGAAATCAACCTCTATCCCCACCTAAAACTGAAAGATGTTCAAATTGCTCGGGTGCAGGAAAAGTAAGCGTTTGTTTTTTTTTTTTTCACATCTGAAGGACTATATACTGTCATTTTTAATGATGATAATGAATTGAACAAGTAATTTTACCTTAAAACATTCTAAAAAAGAAAATGCTGAAACTTTTGTGGGACATCCCCAAAAAGGAAATTGTTAGATTTTAAATCTTATGCATGTTTGAACTTAATTTTGCAGGTTATGTGTCCAACTTGTCTTTGTACAGGGATGGCTATGGCAAGTGAGCATGATCCACGAATCGACCCCTTTGATTGATCAAGCTTGTAGATTGAACTTTAGCTCGTGTTTGTTTGTAATCCCTTCTTCCACAAATTTACCTTCCACCATACAGCAGATCAATGCTTCTGGTCAGTTTGTATGGTACATTAATTCTGTTATACACCTATCTAAATATATTTTTGCATTTTATATAAGATATATTCAGTTCTCTTATACGGCAGATACACCAAGCCATCATGTTGATTACTTCTTTCACTCAGTCTTTAATATGGGAATTACATTTCGTTCTGTTTTTGGTAACCGTTGATGTCCAGAGCAATTTGTGCATGCTTGACTAATTCCATGGGACACTGAAGATATCAGCCACGAAAATTTCGGGTAGCTTTGAGGAGACTCGAATTGGTGACCTATGGGGAGGAGCGGGAGGAGCGCAAAGGTCTGAGTTGACCTTCAAGTAGGGGTGCTCATGGGTTGGGTTGATCGGGTTGAAGGCATATGAACACCTCAACCCAACCCAAACAAAAGTGCAACCCAACCCAAACCCGTTCGGGTTGGTCAGTTTGGTCGGGTTGGGTTGATCGGGTCGAAGCGTTTGAACAACTTGACCCAATGTTAGCAGTATGAAAGTTTTCAACCCAACCCAACCCATTTGGGTTGGTCGGTAGGGTTGGGTTGGGTTGATCGTGTTGAAGGCATTTGAACAACTCAACCCAATGTTGGTTGTCTGAATTTTTTTCAACTCAACCCAACGGGTTGGTCAGTTTGATCGGGTTGAAGTCGTTTGAACAACTCAACCCAATGGGGGAGGTTTGAAAACTTCCAATTCAACCCAACCCAACCCGTTCGGGTTGGTCGGGTTGGGTTGATTGGGTCGAAGCTGTATGAACAACTCAACCCAATGTTGGCGGTTTGAAAATTTTCAACCCAACCAACCCCTTTGGGTTGGTCGGGTTGGTTGGGTTGAGTTGATCGGGTTGAAGACATTTGAACAACTCAACCCAATGTTGGCGGTTTGAAAACTTTCAACTCAACCCAACCCAAACAAAAATAGCAACCCAACCAACCCAACCAGTTCGGGTTGGCCAGTTTGGTTGGGTTGGGTTGATCGGGTTGAAGGCGTTTGAACAACTCAACCCAACCCAACCCGTTTGGGTTGATCGGGTTGGGTTGAAGGCGTTTGAACAACTCAACCCAATGTTGGTCGTCTGAAATTTTTCAACCCAACCCAACCCGTTCGGATTGGTCAATTTGGTCGGGTTGGGTTGATTGGGTTGAAGGCGTTTGAACAACTCAACCCAAAGTTGGTGGTTTGAAAATTTTCAACCTAACCCAACCAGTTTAGGTTCGTCGGTTTGGTTGGGTTGGGTTTATCGGGTTGAAGGCGTTTGAACAACTCAACCCAACCCAACCCGTTTTTGTTGAAGGCGTTTGAACAACTCAACCCAACCCGTTTAGGTTGGTCGGGTTGATTGGGTTGAAGGCGTATGAACAACTCAACCCAATGTTGGTGGTTTGAAAATTTTCAACCCAACCCAACCCGTTCGGGTTGGTCAATTTGGTCGGGTTGAAAGCGTTTGAACAACCCAACCCAAAGTTGGCGGTTTGAAAATTTTCAACCCAACCCAACCAGTTTGGGTTGGTTGGTTTGGTTGGGTCGGGCTGGGTTGATCGGGTTGAAGGTGTTCGAACAACTCAAGCCAACCCGTTTGGGTTGGTCGGTTTGGGTTGATCGGATTGAAGGCATATGAACAACTCAACCCAAGGCGGTTTACAAAATTTCAACCCAAGCCAATTCGTTTGGGTTGGTCGTTTGGTCGGGTTGGGTTAATCGGGTTGAAAACGTTTGAACAACTCAACCCACTGTTGGCGTTCTGAAAATTTTCCACTCAACACAACCCAAACATAAGTGCAACCCAACCCGTTCGGGTTGGTCAGTTTGGTCGGGTTGAAGGCGTTATGAGTTCATCAAATATTCAAGTATTACATATAGTTTTCCAATAATGTCCTTTCATAAGTTTCATTGCACGTTGTTTCCAAGTCGTTTTTGGTAACCTATACATATTAAAGAGTAATACAAAAAATTTAGAAAACCCGCTAAAACTTTCATGGGTTATCGGGTTGGTCGTGTTATTTTGGGCTTAACCAATTTTAACACAATAGATTCGGTTTGTGCTAATTTTTTATCGATTATATGTCAGGTTACTTGGGGTTGATTTTTTTCAGGTTTTTTCCGAGTTGAATGGATCGAGTTGGTCGGTTTCTTGAGCACCCCTACTTCATGGTGAAGTTACATCGCCAAAGGTAAATTCCTATATGACAGTTGCAGAGCTATGTTATTTGCAGACCGAAAATGTACCCACACTTGAATTTGATGGGTAAATCCTGTATCGAAGATTTATATGGTACACGACTACAAGTACATGAATGGTATATTGATGCGATTGTTGTGTAAGATATGTGTTTAATTTAAGTTTTAAGTGTTACGTTTTGAAAACATATTTGGTACAAATATAATTTTACATTGAAGTTACATATCTACATATATAAATATATTTTGCATTTTATTCGTTTAAAAAACTTATCCAAAAAAATATAATGGATCAATCAGTCCGTTCCTGACATTTTATAGGTCCTGGAGAATATGCAAAAAAAGGACCCTCGATATGTACAAATCTTTTTTCAATATATTGTTTTTATTATCAGAAATAACATTGAATTCAAAAAACTACTAATAATTCATATAAAACCATTTTCTCGAGTATTCCAAAACGCAAAATCAATTAATAATAATTTCTAAATTAATATTATCTACCATATTATTTTTAAATAACATCGTCAATCCGTTCCAACATTAAGATCATCCTATGATATACCTTTAATATATAGATTGACATCATTTTGGGTCACAATGTTGACTCTTGGTAGTAACAGTCTGTGTAAATCAATATAAATCAGTTGAGTTTTCATCTCACCTCATGTTAATGTTTTAATCACCATTTTGAACTTCTAGGGTTGAAACAATCTTTTTCGTAACCATCAATCTTAGAATCAAAATCCCATCTTGGTTGTAGCATATAATTGTATTATTGTTTTAGAGACATGAGAGTACTTACAATTCAAGCACTCAATATTAGGTAATAAGGAGTCAATATGTACGAAAAAATAACGGTAGTTTTGAAATTCTAAATATAGATATAAGTTGGACAATCTCATATGGTTGATAATTTTTTTTTTTCAAAAGTAGGAGTTTTCTTAGTTAACAACAACCAACCTACTATATTCTAATACACAAATAAAATTCATGCGGATTGAATAATAAAAAAAAGTCGGCAGGAGATGAATGATACGAGAATATATCAAGGTTTTCTAGGCAAATATTAGATAAAAATAGACAAAGAATAAACAATATTATAAAATGAACAACCAATTAACTTTTTCCATATTTAATTTCTCCTCCAATGTAATTAATTCATGTATGGGCCATTAAATATAATACTAATTTTTTTTTGAGTTCTATAAGATACTAAAAGAATTTGTAGCTCTTTTTTTTTGAACTACTACTATATATACTAAAAAAAGTTAGGTCCCTATTACATTTTTGGCCCTGGACATGCGCCCAACCCGCCCTCCCCCAGGAATGGCCCTGGGATCAATGTGGATCATGTATTAGGTCATAATACATTGCATAACTCGAATTATGATCCATTGAGTTGAGTCATAAACAAGGGCGGACCTATGGTACCTGTTCAACCGATTCTTGGAAGTAGATTTTTTTTTTGCAGAACAAAAGTTGCTCACACTAAACTTTGAGGGGTGTTACAGGATATTAAAAAAATACAAAAAAAATCAAAATAGTCTTTTGAAATCAACCGAAAAAAGTGTTGAAATCAACCAAAAACCATAAAAGTTCTTTGGAATCAACCAACAAACTAGAAAAATTCCAAAGAAATGTGGAATTTGGCTAAAAATACATAAGGATACTTTGGGGTCTTTGATTCACCTGAAAGGTTTATCAGCCCGACAAAAATCTTGGGTATGCCGTCAGGGGCGGACCTGTAGTGGTGCCAACGGTGGCACGTGCCACTCTATTGTTCATCCGCTGTACGGTAAAAAAAGGTTTATGAAAGAATCAACCGTATTATTTTAGAATGTGCAACCGTACCTCATAATTAACCAAAAAAAAAACTCTTGAAATCAACAAAAGAAATCGAAAAATTCCCTCAAAATCGATAAAAAAAAAACTTAAAATCCCTCGAAATCAAGCAAAAAAAAAACTTTAAAAATTCTTCGAAAAGGTGGAATTAGGCTAAAAGCACATCAGATAATATTGAATGTTGATAAAAAGATGAGGACACGTCGATAAAAATCGTATGAAAAAATATGGTGTCACCGTATGAAAATATTTCTAGATCCACCCCTACATCGGTCATAAATTAATGTTCAATGTCTCAATGAATTACGTCTAAATGTATTCATATGAATCATAAATGGGACTTGGACCAGATCAAACCCAATTCGAGGCCCAACATGCAACATGTCAATTGCATTTATGTATCATTACGAATCTTTTGGAAGAATATATATCGGATCTGTTGTTTGTTTTTATCTTTAAAAGTCATGGCAAATGAGGGATGTTTTCCTCTCCAAATAGTAGGTACACGGCCGTTCTTTAGCATATTAAATGTGTAATTTTAAATAGGGCTCTAAAATTTTGGGGTCTACTTTTACATTTTTAGGGCTTTTCATCAAAAAAATGTAAAAAATATAGCTCCCCCTCGTTGTTATTCTAATTTATATCAGAAAATAAAATTAATACGCCTTATCATCGTCTCTATAATTTATATATATGTATCTTTGTTGCCTCATTCTGCAGTGTAATAAAAGGTTTTAAGTGTAACAGGGTCTCCAAAAAAATTGGAACGTCCCTGAGTAGGTTTGAGAAGTGGGGTATGCCGGTGGCCAACGCCATAGTTACATGACCACCGTGGTTGCTCCGATCAACCTGCCCTACCTACATATCCCTTCCTGTCTTTTTTTTCCCTATCATCTTAAGTAAAATACAAAAAACAAAGAAATTGACATTTAGCACACATAATGCTCTTTTTTGATATAAAAGAAACTAGACGACACGAACTAACTAATGAAATCATGTATGTAACTATATAAGAGTATCTTCAATAGATATTTTATAATTTTTTTAAAATAGAGAACACAAAATTAAAATATCTAAAAACAATTGTAATCAACTCCAAAAGATTCTCTATTTTTGAAATTTCAACATTAACTATATTATTAAAATATTCTATAATTTTATAATTAGAATACACTTTAAAAAAAATATATATATATATATATATATATATATATATATATATATATATATATATATATATATATATATAGGGGAGCGATCAAATGGAAACCACTCTAATTTTGAAAACCGTGGAAACCCTCGATTCCGTTGGTTAAGTTAATGAAATTGTTTCATGAAATTGTTTAATTTGATTAAATTGTTTCATATAATTCTTTTATTGATGAAATTGTTGCATATATTTGTGTTTTTTATGTAAAAATGAAAAAGTTTCATCAAACTACGAAAATACATGAAACAATTTCACCAGAATGAGAAAAATAGATGAAACTACATAAAAAACACAAATATATGAAACAATTTCATTAATAAAAGAATTATATGAAACAACTTGATCGTATTAAACAATTTTATAAACCAATTTCATTAATTTAACCAATGAAATTGACGGTTTCCAAAGTTTTCAATCTAATATGGTTTCCAATTGAAACCACCTCTATATATATACTAGAAGCGTACTCGAGCAATGCAGCGAGATACATCACGATTTTAATGTTTCATTTTTTTTGTCGATTTACAGTACGACTTTGGATGGTTTTGAGAAAGTGATAATGTTTTTTTTATAAATTTGTTTAATTTAGGCTTAATAATATAATGTTTTTTATATTAAAAAAATAAGTATTTTGTTAGAATTCAATGATTATCTTATATATTTTAATGACATCTAGAAAAAATAACCAATTACATATTTAATCTTTATATATATAAAAAGAAAACCAAGAGTGATGATGTGGCACAATGAGAAGCCTTCTTTGGTATTTATATAATTTTCTAGAATTTTGATTTATTTTTAAATAATAGTCATATATTAAATGTCTATCATTAATTATTAAAACTTTTCATTTTTCATTTTAAGATATATAAAAATTATTAAAAAAAACTTTATTTTTATGTAACTTTCACATTGAAATTTTAAAAGCCAATTAATATATGTATTGAACTTTAAAATTTTCATGAAATATAAAAAATCAATATTTTGTGTATATATATATACATATTACAATAAATAATTTTATAATGAATTTATTTTTTTATTTTTATTTTTTTAGTAAACTAACAATCTTTATATATATAAAAGGAAAACCAAGAGTGATGATGTGACACAATGAGAAACCTTCTTTGGTAACCTTCTTTGGTATTTATCTAATTTTCTAAAATTTTGATTTATTTTTAAATAATAGTCATATATTAAATGGGGAAATTAATTAAACTAGCCATTTCAGAAAATCGACTTTATCTCCTAACCAATCTCTCCCTCAATTTATTAAAATAGCCCATAAGTTCGTGAAAGGTGTTCGTATATACGAACACATCCCTAAGTCTGATAAATTTGACATATGTTCGTAATATAGGTTCGTATTTCACGAACATAATTTAAAAACTCAACAATTTTTATTAACTTCGTGAAATGGTTTGTGAGAAATTAAATCAGTTTAAAACAATTACATTTATGGCCCATGTTCGTATTTCACGAACCAAACTTACCTTTTTGGCCCCTGATCGTAAATTAGATGAGTTAAAAGAAATATTACAAATTTACAATTTTGGCCCCTGTTCGTATATATCATGTGAGTGATACGAAGATACCGAATTACAAGTTTGGCCCCTGGTTCGTATATATTATGTGATACGAAGTAAATGGTTTAAATAAAAAAGCAAGTTACAATTATGGTCCCTCATCTTTGAAACATTAATCAAATTATTTTCAATTTTGGCCCTAGTTCGTATCATATGTTCGTGTATCACGAACATAGACTTTCACAATTAAAGGATATTTACAATTATGACCCCTCAACTTTGACCCAATAATCAAAGTATTAGGGCCAAAATTGTAAATCACGGAACATATTCTTTCACATAAAAGCCAAGTTACAGTTCCACCCCTCAACTTTGGCTCCTTTATCAAAATATTTACAGTTTTGGCACTAGTTCGTGATCATGTTCGTGGGTCACGAACATATATTTAAAATAAAATCAAAGTTTCAATTATGACCCCTCAACTTTGGCCCCATTATCAAAATATTTACAATTTTGGCACTAATTCGTATTTATATGTTGGTGTTTCATGAACATTTGTTGATTATTTTTTCAATAATTTTTGTCCATTAGTGTTTTTCAGAGAATATCACGAGTCTCTATAAGTTTTTGTTGACTACTTTTGGGCATATATTTACTTTTACATTAAATACACCAACTACTTTTCTCTATATAATACACATGTTGGGACCATTTCTCCACCCACACCCACTTATCCCCTACTCTTTCTTGTTGTCGTGCTCTCCACGCGTTATTAAACGCACGTGAATAACGAACGTGCTCTCCACGCGTTATTAAACGCACGTGAATAACAAACGTGCATCTCGTGTTTTTTGTCGTCATCAAAACATTTCTTCAATGGCTCATGAAGTAAGTCTTTGTAACCCTTTGTTATTTTATACAAGTTTTCGTTAAATAAATATATATTTTTAATTCATCACGTACATATTTAAAGATATTGTAATTGTTGATCATAAAACATATTTGTTTGGGAGCAAATAATGGGTTCAAAATACTGTTTTCACGTATTGTTTACTATTGCTATTAAATTTTAGTTACTTGTGTTTTATTTTAAAAATACATATTTATTTTAAGTTCCAAATATTCTACTTCTTGAAACTAGAATTAGGTTGGATTTTCAACACGTTTACACATCAAAATAAATTTAAGAATCTCTTATCATTATATCTTAGGTCCCTGTAATTTATAAAAAAATAATTTAAGTCCCAATACTTTGCATAATTATAGATAAGGTCCCTATACTTCGTATTTTTCTATATTAGGTGCCTTAAATTTATATATTTGCAAATTAGGTCCTATACTTCATAATTGTACATATTAGGTCCCTATACTTTATGTAATATTAGGTCCCTCTACTTTATATTATGACATACTAGGTACCCGTAATTTATATATTTACAAATTAGATCCCTGTAGTTTGCATAATAATTATTAGGTACCTTAACAACATCTGTTTATTACTATGTAGGATGATTTTTGGTATCCGATTTTGACAATAAAGTCCCGAACTAGTTTGTTGGGGGAGATTAAGGATGCTCTTAGTGCTCCCACGTTGACGATTATTAAAGACACACCATTCGGTCCATGGTTGGACCTTACTATGCCAGGTGGCGACCCCTTGCTGGTTTCTATGTTCCTGCAGAGGCAGATATATCGGCCTTCATCGGAGGCAGAGGAGCTATGGTACGATATATACGGGGAGGTTCGTCGATACGGCCGAGAGGAGTTCTGTCTTATTACAGGACTCCGTTTCGGAGAGCCAATCACCCTCCGTACCCTAGGACGTGATTGCTTTCTTACCAGGGTTTTTCCAGGATGCACTTCTCCCACAGAGGTGCAAATTTCAGACGTCCTTCATGTCTTTAGGGACATGAGTCGTCTATCTGACGCCGATGTTGTTCGGGTATGTTTAGTGTTGATCGTGGAGTTGGTATTTCTAGGTCGTCAGCACCGACAAAGTGTTTCTGATCTTGTTTTTAAGGCTGTGGAGGATTTACGGACATTTAACCGTTATCCATGGGGATCATACATCTGGGCACCCACTTTCAAGCAAATGGATGGTGCTATGCATAAACGGGTAAATAAGGGTAAGAAGATGACGATGACGGGCTTCTTATACGCCTTCAAGGTTAGATAAGTACTGTAAAATAATTACTTATTCATTTTAGGTTGGCTTCCTTTAAAAATACTTATTCATTTTGTTGTGTAATTCCAGATATGGATTTTGGAGATATTTCCAGTCTCCCGGTCGTACTTCACCATGCACCCCGGTAAGTCTCCCAGGGGAATTCGGTGGGAGAGGGGTGTGGTCCTGACGAAGTATCACTGCCTTTCCTTTTTTTCTTTTCCGGAGGTAAGTTCTTTACTATATTTTCTATTCAGGTTATTAGTCGTGCAATTATAATGTGATATTTTTATGAATATATTTAGGAGAGGTGGAATCCTCTGGAGCGCCTTGTGGCGGAGCCTCACGAGGAGCAACAAGCTTGGTATAGCGAGAGCCATGCATTCTTTAATAGTGAGGTGGGCATGCGACCGTCGAAGAGACCTCGACTGCCAGCACAGGTCGCACGACCCCCTCCCTCCCCACCTGGCTCCGATCCTTCCACGGGGTCCTCGTCAGACCACGACGATGGCGATGCAGGGGTGGACGAGGGATATGAGCGCCACTCCCCCCACCAGTACGCCGGGATGGGCGAGGGATATGAGCGCCACTCCCCCCACCAATCACCATATCACGACCCATATCAACATAGGTGGGAGCAGGTAGATGATCACGAGAAACGGCTGAAAGCCGTAGAGGACATCTGTGCTAGGTTTATGTCTGTTCAGGTAAGTGTTTAATTAACCTTGACTATCGTCCACGGTGTTATGAGTTTGTTTATTGATAGGTCATTACATTCTTTTATTAGGTGTCGGGAGGGCGCCCACCCCACTACCCGTATGGGTCCGGACACACGCTGTCTGCACCCATGATGTTCGGCTCTACACCGTCCTGCTACACGCCACACGTAAGTTACGATGAATAGTAATTTATCAAATATATACTTTTTGTTTATGCATGGTTTATATGTTATAATGACCAATGTGAAATTACAGGGGGCTTCGAGCCCATCGGTTTACGTACCTCAGCCGCCGAGTCCCACTTACATGTCGGGGCCGTCGTACGTCACACCTCCACCGTACACGCAACTTGTAAGTTATTAGTAGCTTTTGATTACTTGCAAACCTTACGAAAATGTACAAAAAATGATCAATATGAAGTTTCAGGGGACATCGGAGTACACGGAGACTGCGTTCGACCCTTTCGTGCAGACTGTAAGAAATTTGTGTTGTTTGTGTAATTTATGTTTATGATAAAATATGCTGATTTAGATCCATCTTAATTTCCAGGGCACAGCCCCTCAGTCAGGGTCAGGGGAGGGCCTATTTCAGTCCATATTTGGCGGCTTGCCATCGTTAGACGGGCACCAGTCGGTACCTTATAGCGATGTGCCCGACACAATTACCTCCCGATACGTTGCCCGGTAATTCTCGGATGTAAAGTAACCTATTGCCAAATTGCTGCAATCTCTAGAACCTTCACTTCTTGCAACAGCAATGGCATGACCGCAAGGTAACCCGGAAAGTTGCCATTTTAGACATTCACAACTGTAGTGGGGCATATCGACCTTTGAGATCCTACGCTCATCCCGAACTTCAAACACACCATAGCCAATTCCGTGTACCTTCCATGTGGCAGACTTGCTCCGCCTTTTCTGAATCTTGGCCTCCGCCCACGGTGTGAGCGCATTTTGCATTTGACCTAAAAAATGTGTATATTGTGTTACAATATAAAAAGAACATGGACATACAAATATATTTATATATATATATAACTTTATATTTTCATAGTTTGTTAACCTCCTTTATCCCGTCGAATTAGGTACCACTGTTGTTGAAAAGCTCGAAAGTACTCCATAAGTCCGACAATAGGTAATCTACGCGCAAAACGGGACATTGCATTCACCGACTCCGCACTATTTGAGGTCATAATATTGTATCGTATACCAGGAAAATGGGCCCTTGACCACCTCTCCTTTCCAGCCTGGTCCATCACTTGAGCACCGACAGGTATAGCAGTTCGTAGTCCCATCATGTACCGGTCAAACTCCCGCACCGTATAAGCTTTGCATGCCTTCCAGTATGTCGTCTTATATATTTTGATCCGTTTGTCCCTACTTTTCACGTTCATATCGAGATGTCGACAACATAGAGCATGGTGTGCTGTTGGGAACACGGCGGAAATCGCCGCACTTATGGAAGCAGCTCTGTCGGACATAAACACCAACCCTTCCGGTTGTCCGATACATTCCCTTAACATGGACAAAAACCAAGTCCACTCCTCCCCGATCTCGGACCTGCCCACTCCGAAAGCAATAGGAACAATATTATTATTTGCATCCATGGCAACCACCAAGAACATTGTACCCAAGAAACGACCCTTCAAATGAGCGGCGTCTATTACAAGGACACGACGCAAGTTTGTCAAAAAAGTTCGGATCTGCAAACAAATATATGGTTTACGTTTGTAAAGGTTATAGTTTATAATAAGCAAAAAATATATGACTTGGCAATACGTACTGCGCAACCAAGGGCGGCAAAACACTCCTCAAATCGGCCGCAAGAATCTGTTCTTATTCTGGTACGTGTACCTGGATTTTGCAACTCCATATTATATAAAAACGTAGCCAGTCGATTGAACGACTCCTCGGGAGTGCCCCTCACCAAAAGTAGTGCATTACATCGCGCCCTCCAACCTTGGTGGTAACCAATAGTAATACTGTATTGCTGGTTTATATCGTGCACGATGTCTTTTGGACAAAGCGCCCTACTAACATCTATGAATTTTTCTTTCAGTATATGGCCTAGAACCTTTTTGTTTGCTTGGCGGTGGTTGCGAATCAATTGGGTCTTCGAACAAGTGTGTACGTCCACCAATTCTTTAACATGGAACATAGGGGATTTTCCCACAACGCCCGCCGTCATACGCCAACTACAATGATCTCCGCGGCACAAGACCTCGTATCTGCTTTTACTAGATCTCTTCGTGAAATACTCGAACCCCTCCTCAAGAAACTTTGTTCCGAGCTCTATCATCATTTCATCCTTCGTATCAAATATCTGTCCGGATGTTATTCTTGCACTACGATTATAAGTTGTGGGTTGGTTGGGTGTTATATAGGGCTCTGGGGTTGGAAGGAAAGGAGGCATATCAAAATAGTCATTTAACCCGCGAAATGATTTAGGGGTTACTGTTTCTACTTCTTCTTCGTCTTCATCTTTATCTGTTTCTGATAATTCAACATCAGACATACCCAATGTAAAAACATGGGCTTCATCATCATCAAATCCGGCAAACCGTCTTTCTTCTTGTTCTTCATCATCATTTTCTTCTCCTACTTGTTGTGTCTCAGGAACAAAATCGGGATAATACTGACTACGACCATATGTATGCTCTGGAATAGAAGTGGTGCCGTAGGAGGGCATAAACTGAGAATCAAACTCCGGTTGAGGAATATACATTCTTTCAATCTGATGTTGATCTTCAGATTCACGGTTTTCGGCGTTGGAACTACCACCGGCATCACCTCCACCGTACATCGAATCATCAACAAACACAATCAGTGAAATAAGTTTGTTCGACTCGGCTGCAAATTCCATGAATCCTTTAACATCTTCGTCTTCAGTTAACTCATAGAGTGAACCTTCATTCTTGTACATTATCTTGGTTACAGCAGCAGAATGCTCGATTCCAAATTTTTTCTCAACATAACCAATCAGGCTTTGGTGTGTATGTTCAGTTCGCACTCGTACTTTAATCTCGATAGAATCATCAGAACGAACATAATCCCACACCCCATTGTTGTCTTCAACCCATTGACCACCGTAATGAAGACATAGTTTCACTTTTTCAGGACCGGAAGTCATTTTCTCAAAGGAATTGAAGGAGGAAAAAAATTTGGTGTACGAAGAAAGCAAGGACTAGCTGATATCGTATTCAGGGGTATCGTCCTCGTTCGTCTTTCTTTGATCTTTATAGATGCATTGCATTAAACTCATCCAACCAATTGCATGACAATAGTACAATAATTGTACTGGGTTGTTGAAAAAAATAGTGTACGTTCGGAATAATTATGGAAAAAACACGTGAAAATACAAAATCTTAAAAAATTGCTTTGAAAAAATTGTTAAAAATTCAAAGTTTAGGGGGTGGAAATATAATATTTTTTTGGAAATTCAAAGTTGAGGGGGTGGAACTGTAACTTGGCTTTTATTTTAAATATATGTTCGTGACCCACGAACATGATCACGAACTAGTGCCAAAACTGTAAATATTTTGATAAAGGAGCCAAAGTTGAGGGGGTGGAACTGTAACTTGGCTTTTATGTGAAAGAATATGTTCCGTGATTTACAATTTTGGCCCTAATACTTTGATTATTGGGTCAAAGTTGAGGGGTCATAATTGTAAATATCCTTTAATTGTGAAAGTCTATGTTCGTGATACACGAACATATGATACGAACTAGGGCCAAAATTGAAAATAATTTGATTAATGTTTCAAAGATGAGGGACCATAATTGTAACTTGCTTTTTTATTTAAACCATTTACTTCGTATCACATAATATATACGAACCAGGGGCCAAACTTGTAATTCGGTATCTTCGTATCACTCACATGATATATACGAACAGGGGCCAAAATTGTAAATTTGTAATATTTCTTTTAACTCATCTAATTTACGATCAGGGGCCAAAAAGGTAAGTTTGGTTCGTGAAATACGAACATGGGCCATAAATGTAATTGTTTTAAACTGATTTAATTTCTCACAAACCATTTCACGAAGTTAATAAAAATTGTTGAGTTTTTAAATTATGTTCGTGAAATACGAACCTATATTACGAACATATGTCAAATTTATCAGACTTCGGGATGTGTTCGTATATACGAACACCTTTCACGAACTTATGGGCTATTTTAATAAATTGAGGGAGAGATTGGTTAGGAGATAAAGTCGATTTTCTGAAATGGCTAGTTTAATTAATTTCCCTATTAAATGTCTATCATTAATTATTAAAACTTTTCATTTTTCATTTTAAAATATATAAAAATCATTAAAAAAAACTTTATTTTTATGTAACTTTCACATTGAAATTTTAAAAGCCAATTAATATATGTATTGAACTTTAAAATTTTCATGAAATATAAAAAATCAATATTTTGTGTATATATATACATATTACAATAAATAATTTTATAATGAATTTATTTATTTATTTTTATTTTTTTAGTAAACTAACAATGATAATAAATAAAATTTTTATTAAATGAGTCTATTTTCTTTCTTAGTAAAATAACAATGTTTACAAATCAAAACTTTTATTAAATGAGTCTATTGTTTTATTTATTTAATTTTTTGTTTCTTGATAAGTTAACAAATGTTTATAAATGAATATAACCTTTATCTATATCTATATCTATCTATCTATCTATCTATATATATATATATCTTTATATATATAAAAACAAAAACCAAGAGAAATGACATGACACAATGAGGATTGAGAATTCTAAAATATTGGATTGTGGTTAACTTTGGTCATCCCACATTGATAGAATAATGAAATGTTGGAACATGAAGTTGGTTATAAAAAGAGAAAAATGCCAACTTTTTTGACATGACCTATGATTTGTTTTAATCTATTTTGGATTAAAGAGTTTATTTTTAGTTACAAATTTGTTGATGTTGAATATATATATATATATATATATATATTATATATATTGTATTACAACTATATTTATTTTTATACATCTTTATCTTTATATATATATAAGCAAAAACCAAAAGAAATGACATGGCACAATGTGGATTGAGAATTCTAAAATATTGGATTGTGGTTAACTTTGGCCATCCCACATTGATAGAATAATGAAATGTTGGAACATGAAGTTGGTTATAAAAAGAGAAGAATGCCAACTTTTTTGACATGACCTATGATTTGTTTTAATCTATTTTGGATTAAAGAGTTTATTTTTAGTTACAAATTTGTTGATGTTGAATATATTATATATTGTATTACAACTATCTTTATCTTTAAATATATAAAAGCAAAAACCAAGATAAATGACATGGTACAATGTGGATTGAGAATTCTAAAATATTGAATTGTGGTTAACTTTGGCTATCCTACATTGATAGAAAGATGAAATGTTGGAACATGAAGATGGTTATAAAAGGAAAAGTATGCCAACTTTTTTTTACATGATTTATGATTTGTTTTAATCCATTTTGGATTAAAGAGTTGATTTTTAGTTACAAATTTATTGGTGTTGATATATATTGTATTACAACTAATAAGATATACTTATTTCATTTAATTTGTTTATTTTTTATATCTTTTTGTCTTTGTATACATAAAATGAAAAACAAGACAAAATGACATATCATGATGTGGATTAAGAAATCTAATATATATATATATATAAAAGTAAAATTACCCAAGAGAAATGACACGCCTCAAATAAGAATCATCAATATATATATATATATATATTTATATATATCTATATCTATATATTTATATAAAAGAAAGAACCATAGAGAATGATATGACATTGTGAGATTTGAGTAATGTTGGTATCTATAAGAAACGAGGACATTTGGATTTGATATGAGATACGAGTATTCTCAAATACTACTATATTCTGGTGGTGTTTTACACATCTCACATTGATGAGTGAATATAAGATTGGAGAATGAAGATATACCTGTAGAAACACAGAGATTTAGATTTTGATAAATTAAAGGATTACTTGGCTAAATATTCTTTTTGGCCGACCCCTATTTTTGTTAAAAATACCCATTTATATAAGCAAATAAATCGATAGACAAATGTATACAAATCATCATATTTCATCAATTTATACAATATTATCAATGTTGAACCTTGATGTCTTTTTATTTTCTCACAAGTCACAAGAAGATTTAAGTATTCTCAAATCTTGAATTGTGATGTTATTTGGTTATCTCACATTGATAGAAAGAAAATAAATTTGGAAGAATGGATGAGTATGTAAAAGTTGAATGAGATGTCTTATTTGATTGTCCCACATCGACATAAAGACAATAGATTTGGAAGAAGATGTTAGTATATAAAAGCTGGATGAAATGTTTTATTTATTTATCCCACATCGGTAAAAAAAAGATAGATTTGGAAGAAGATGTTAGTATATAAAAGGTGCATGAGTTGTCTTATTTGATTAATCCACATCAACGTAAAGATAATAAATTTGGAAGATGAGGTAAACAAAAGAAATTGCGGATAAGATGACTTACAAGTTTAATAGTTTGTGGCAACCTATGTGGTTGTCTCATTTTAGTCGACCTCTTTCGCTGAAAATCAAAATTTATAAAATATTAATCTTTATGTGACTTTATTTATATAAGAAAGAACAACCATAAATAATGAGATGACATTGTGAGATTTCAGTATTCTAAAATATTGCATTGTGTTGTAGTTTAATTATCCCACCTTGATGCAAGGTGCAAGATTGGAGAATGAAGATGACTGTAAGAAACAAGGGTTGATTTTGATAATCAAAATTTTAGTTGGATAAATATGTTTTACCTCACGATTGAAATCCCATAATAAATTAGCAAGAAAGTAGGATTTGGAAGAGAGGGTTGATATTCACGATTGAAATCCCATAATAAATTAGCAAGAAAGTAGGATTTGGAAGAGAGGGTTGATATTGGCTGTCAACTCTCATTTTCCAAAAAAAAAATTATATATATATATATATATATATATATATATATACAAATTAACCACTCATTGAAACACATCAATTATTTTATATTGTATTCAATTAACTGTTAACTGACAAATTATGTTTTATATATCTTATCTCGATACATATATTTCCTGAAATAATTATCGCCACAACTGATGATGTGGCCTAACCAAGTTTGAGTATTATTAAACGTTAAATTATGGTTTGATTAAATTACCCCACATTACTATGAAGATGATAAAATTTAAAAATAGATGGTTATATATGAGTAAAAGTTGGTTTGAAAATTTTAAAAATAGGTTTGACTAAATATATTGGCCAACAATGATTTTTCAAAAAATCTATACATCTACTTTAGGCCTTAAGTTTAAAACTTAATGTCAACATGTTTGTTAGAGTGTTTTTATTATATGACACCTTATATATAAACTCAAGAGCATCAAACGAACTTTTGGAACGAATCAAGTTGGATATCATATTAGCGCATTACAAATTTGAGTCATTAAAATAATAAGCAACATTTTTTAAGTTCAAACTTTAAAATTATCAAACTCAAATTTGAGCCAGATGGTGATTCCTCAAAACTTTCGTAACAACAATAATGATATGGGTGTATGACATGTTGTTTTATTCTAAATAACATAACAAAAAAGTTAATGTCAATACGTGTCAAACTCTTCGTAACAATAAAAGGTTATCAATACGTGAAAATAAACCACTTATGTAAATACATTCTTCATTTTAAATTATATCTCATTAATTATTAAGCAAGAAATTATGTTATATTTTAACTCGGTCAAGTACTTTTTAAAAAAAATTTATCGCTACCGTGCAACGCACGGGGTTGCCACTATCTATACTATATTATAAAAACGACATAAAAACTCTTAATTACAACATTTTAAGCACAAGGTACCACTAATTAAAGCCAATTACTTAATTTACAATTTCTTAATGCTTTGGTACAACCTTTCCAAGCACAATATCTCACATAATCATCTATTTATGGAATGGATACTCATTTATTAATATAAATATTTGTTTTTTTGTTGGAGGATTTTATAAAATAGATTTTATATTAGCATAATCTATTTTAAATGTAGATTTTACATTTAAATCTATATTAATGAGTGTAATATAAAATCTTTTTTCTTTCGTATTTTTTTATATTACATCTCATAATGATTTTTCCATATTTATTTTATAAAATCTCTTTACATAATGAGATGTAATATAAACTCTTTTTTCTTCCGTATTTTTTTTGCTAATATAAAATCTATTTTATTTTATAAAATCTACACGTATTTTATATTAGCATAATATAAAATCTACACATATTTTTTTTCACAAGCATTAAAAGAAAAAAAAAGAAGATTGATATGAATTAAAAATAAAAAATAACGAGATACACTAATAAATTATCGTATTTTTAAAATAAAAATATTCCGCAATACTTTCCAAATTAACCAAGTGTAAAAAAAATAAAATAGAAACGATGTATATATAAAAATATTCTTCCATATTTTTAATATATTACATTTAAATGTAAAATCGAAAATGAAAATAAAAGATTTTAAAATATTCTCTACATTCACTATAAATATATATAGCTTCTCTATGTATCATCCAATTACAAGAAGAAGACGAACGGTCGTGTGTCAATGGTGGAACCTGCAACTGAACAAAAGGTATTCCACTATATTTTTGTTTCTTTGAAAAACTATTTTTTTATATTTTATTTTATTTACTGATGATTTGTTTATATTTTTCAAACCCCACAATCATATTTTTCGAAGTAGGGGAATAAGATATACATATATATCTTTATTTTTATCGACTAATACTATGAGGTCTTGAAGTCAATAGTCAGATAAATTTTCAAGTGGTACTGAGTGAATTTGAACTATATCAGTTGAGTTGCCGATTACAAAAGATAGAAATCATTTATTTTCTTTGTCATATTTGATGTGAGTTGAATGTTGTTAATTAATCTACAGATTTATACGTTCAAAGTGATTGTCAAGTGTTGTCGAAGAGGTTTCAGAAAAATTGCAAAATCTGTAAAAAACGTATGTTCATATTTATAATTATTTCAATAATAGTGATATGTTGTGAGACATGTCGTTTGAGTTTTAAATAATATAATACAAAACTATTACCAATATTATTGCACAAACTCATAACAACAAACGATTAAGATTATATATGCAAGTTAACCACTTATGAAAATACATTCGTTTTTCACATTGTATTTCATTAACTGTTAACAGAGAAATTACGTTTCATTTTAACTCGATTCAATATTCCAACAAAAAAATTATCCTCCCGTGCAATGCACGGGCCCAACACTAGTTATTAATTAAAGGTGAAACCACCATGTATGAGGTGCATCTCCTCAAACTTAGAACATCATTTATCATTTTTTTTCTTTTACTCAACTTTTCTCCCACAATATCTATTTTTAATTTTCTTTTTCAATTTTATAATTTTGCAAACAACAATTAATTGTTAGGCATAACTCCAAACTTTTCAATTGCCCTTTTTTAACTCATTGTTTATTGCAATTTATTTTCTTTCCCCACCTCTTCATCTATCCATGTCTTTATATCTCAATTTCTTCCTCTTCATTAGTTTTGTCATGAACGGTAATTACAATATATTTGTTCCTACACACAAATACAAACTGATTGCATAAATGTTCGAGTGATTTTTTGAGTTTGAACTAACATCTTTGTTTATCCCTAAAAGAAAGATAAAGATCCAAAGATCCTCCTCTATGTTTGCCGCAACCGCGTTCATGCGATGAAACTTCTTCATCTCTACTATGCTATCATGCAACGATCTATACAAATCGTAATGTTTTGTCTTAAATTTTTTATTTTTTGTAACTTAAAATAAATTTCTTTCTAACCCAACACGGGTTTTATTATGATTTTAAAAACATTCATGACATGGTCATAAAAGTATTGCCAAAAAAATTAATATTAATTTTTATTATAAAATTGCTCTAAGTTTGTATTAAGAGTTTGTGTCTGTTTTTTTTTCCTATAGTTGAAGATTTGAAAGTACATTGCTTGCCTACAATATTGCAACTTTGTTTATTTAAAAAGTAGCTTGGTGTTGTACAAATATATGTTTACGTGTTTGTATTATATGCATATATGTTATATAGAGCTATGATCAAGTTGAATTCATACTTGAGAGCAAGTTTCATGTTGCAGTGAAATGATCTTGTCACTACATGCTACAACTCCAACAACATTTATAAGAACAAATGTATTATCTATTCTAGAATTCTTATATTTTTTTAGATTTCGCAAAGTGGGTTGTTTGTTCTTATGATGAATCATGAATTGAGGTCTGTTCCATTTTATGAACTTTGAAAAGTTTTTTGATCAATGAATCGAGATTTGTTATTTTTGATCAACGATAAGTTGAATGTTTTTGTTTTGTTTGTTTGTTAGGATTAATAACTGAAAATTTTGCATATTAAAGGCTTTGATGATCAAGTATTAACGTCAACCGATGATATAGTGCATCAAAAGCTCCCTAACATCCAGAAATTGCAAATGTATTTTTTATTATCCAGTTGTTTTTAATCTTAGGATTTAACTAAATTTTAATAGAAGGGTTCTTTCAATCCTCTCTTGGGATTTAATTACTTCAGTTTAAATCTCAATAAAGCTTACAATATTATATTTACTGTTAAGTTTATGTTTATGTGTTGTTGTCATTTGACTTATGTTTTGGTGCATCTATTTGTTTTTTTATCTTATACAATTGTCTCTTTTTGTTTTCATCCTTCTAAACATGGGTGTAAGACAACAAGGAAGTATGAGTGAATGTGCAAGTATTGATGTTGGTTTAATTGTACTTCTATATATGCTCCATTAATATATTTTGCTGCTAAATTATGGTTTCTTTTGTTTACTTACATACAAAATATGCAGAAACAATGAATTCTTTTGTTGAAAGATTTAATTTTGTGATAATTGATTTTATGCGTTATGATTACGAGATTTGTACTTTTGGATGGGTTGAGTTAAAAATTTAATAAAGACGAAGTCTGTTTGAGAGTGGGCTAAGAATTTTAATGCGAAGTGGATTTGTTCTAAAAAAAAATCTAGCGAAAATTGGCATAGTGGACATAGAATATTAGTAATTACTATGAAGGATTGATAAACAATTTGCGTTAATACATTTTTAAATTTTAAAATTGTTGGGCCCAATTGGTGATATAGAGGCCAGTTAATAGAAATTCACGATTTAGTTTTTTTTTTAAAATAAAAAAATCTTAGGGAGTATGTTCTTTTATCACAGAAAAATCTCCCATCGGAATATTATTTTGTTTAATAAAAAAATAAAAGAATATATAAAATACAATTTGTTATTAAGACAAATCAATATTATGAATGAAAAATATTTTGTGTTTATTTATAATCTTTCAACCAAAAAAGTTGATATCATGATGACTATTAAATTGATGATCAAGTCTATCCATGAATAAGAGATGTTAGTAGTTTGAACCAAAAAAACCCAATAAATTTTATAAAATTAAAAATCTAATCAGTAAAAATAAATGATATCTAAAACATTTTCAGTTCATTTCTTATTTTATTTATATTGTATTTTATTGGTTAACTAACAAATTACGTTTCTTATATTATACTTTAACATATTTCTTCTTAAGAACAACAAAATTGTTACCGCGCAACGCGCGGTCCACATACTAGTAATATAATTAAAACAAATTTATAGTAATATAATATATTAATTAATAGTGATACATGAAAATGTCTGCATAAAAGGAAGACTCTGCACATACCAAATTAGTGGGTGTTAGAAGCCTGCAGTAGTAATATGTATCTTGTGCTTTGATACTTGTAAATTAAGAGATTTTTAAAATCTTGCATAAAATGATGATACCTTGTGTCTAATAATTTGTATTTAAAAGTTTTTTATCCGTGCTTTATAATATAATATATATATATCCCCTATATATATATATATGGGGGAGATGTCAAATGGAAACCACTCTAATTTTTTACAAACCGTGGAAACCGTCAATTTCATTGGTTAAGTTAATGAAATTGGTTCATGAAATTGTATAATTTGATAAAATTGTGTCATATAATTTTTTTGTTGATGAAATTGTTTCATATATTTGTGTTTATTTAAAAATGAAATTGCTTCATGTATTTTCTCATTGGGCGTTCAAATGCAACCTCTCTATCCACTACTCATTTTATTTTCCCTTTTGTAATTAAGAAAAAGGAAAAAAGTTGAAAATAAAATGAGTAGTGGATAGAGGGGTTGCATGAGTTGCAATATGCAAAGGAACTGTGTAATAATCTACCCTCTCTCTCTCTATATATATATGTGTGTGTGTGTGTACAAGGGGCTATTCAAGGGAGAACTCCATAATTTGTGATAACCGTGAGATCTAATCTCAACCACAAAATTAATAATTTTGGTAATTTTAGTTAAATTTTTAATTAAAGGGCATTTTAGGTCTTTTAGAAATTTTATCTCTCCCCTCTCCTCTCTCCGGTGAACCTTATGTCGGCGAACAACATGTGATACCCAACATACATAAGATGTATATTGTGATAGCCTTTGTAAAGCAACGGAAATAAAGATGATGCATACTGTGATACCCTTTATAAAGCAAAAAAATAAAAATAATACACACTGTGATACCCTTTATAAAGCAAAAAAATAAAAATAATGCAAACTGTGATACCCTTTATAAAGCAAAAAAATAAAGATGATCCACGTTGTGCTACCATTTGTAGGACAACAAAAATAAAGATGGCCGGTGTACACTATGATACCCTTTGCAAAGCAAGGAAAATAAATATGACGCACAATGTGATACCCTTCATAACGCTCCACAGTAAAACCACTCGATCATCATATGGGTTTCAAGATATGGGATAACACACCGTGATCACGGTAACTCCACTGTAAGCCCACCGTATACCCACTCGATCAACATAAGGATTTCGAGATATGGGATAACATGTTGTCATAACACACTCGCTCAGTCGACAAACTTCACATACTGACATATACACCGGGTTAGTTCTAGGTGGTCTTCAGATTATGACTTCCCTTGTTAGTATAGACTTGTCATGCAATCAAATTTTGGAGACCTTGCCAAACTCATTCGGCAACCTTTGCGACTTGATTTGCATTGACATCTGAGAGAAGTATTTAAGAGATTCTAAATAATTTCTGGCTCATTGGCTTTAATATATGCAAATAATTAATCGGGTTCAGTTCGTGGTTTCTATGTCAATTTTATGATCGTATCTACAGGAGAATGAATTGATTACTCTTGTATTAGACTCATTTATTTGCTAAAACAACCCAGCTTTTGAAAGGGTGTAATTGAGTTTGAATTGCATCTTGTACTAAAAATAATTAATTTATTAAAACATTTCAATCTTGTTATAATGAAAAAAAAATATTCTAACCAAGGAACCAAAACTGAACCAACTCCCTAAGTGAAGCAGGTGTGATTGATTTGATTGTGAAGAAGTTGAAGCAGATTGTACACAAGCTTGTTTCTTTATTTAGAAACAGTTGTTATTTCTTGAAAGTGAAACCTAAAAAAGATTACAATATCATGTCATCCTTCATCACTTGTGAAACATGTTACAGCAGTACTTACGAATAACATCATAAAACATATACCACAGATCTCTCGAGAAACTGAAGTATTTAGTCCTCCATGCAGTGCTGACTATCAATGGAGCCAAGACAACCCAAAATCCTGCAATGAATCCAGAGACTATGCTAATAATCAATCCCCAATCTGTTCCATTCGAACCATCATCATCTTCTTGTTCGTCTCTATCAGGTACTTCGATTCTACAACGCCTAATGAGTGGATCTCCACAGAGTTGGTTTCCGAAGAAGCTGGACTCATTGAATCCCTGAAGCTGTGTGCTTGATGGGACTCTTCCAGTCAAATTGTTGTAGGACACATTGAAGCTACTCAAGAAACTTAATCTTGACAAGCTCATAGGAAGTTCCCCAAAAAGTTGGTTCAGAGATATATCAAAAGATTCCAGTGATTTCATGTCTCCAATCTTTTCTGGGATCCTTCCTGTCAATTGATTTCTTGATAGATTCAACGATTGTAATGCCTGAAGGGTCATTAGCTCAGTTGGGATGTGCCCGGAAAACTTGTTACTAGAAAGGTCCAATAGCATCACTAGTCTAAGAATAGTGCTATACGTCTCCTCTCGTCCCTTGGTAACCAAAGAGGCACTACCCAAAAGGTCAGTCCCAAGTCTCGATAAGGTAAAGATTCGACCATCTGGGGTAGTATCTTTCCCTGAGAGGACATCGAATTTGTCAAAGCATCTTGGAATATTTCCAGATAGATTGTTATGAGCGAGGACCAAGATCCGAATCACAGTAAGATCACATAGCTCATGAGGAATATCTCCGTGAAATTTGTTTGAACGGAGGTTGAGAATTCTCAAACTCGAGAGTTGTCTCCCAAACCATGTTGGAATCCTTCCGGAAAGTTCGTTTCTAGCAAGTTGAAGGATCTCCAAGTTCTTCAAGTTCCTTAGAGAAACAGGCAATCCTCCAGAGAGCTTGTTGTTGCACATGTTCAACGTTCCTAGTGACGATAAAGATCCCAATGTTCTTGGAATGACACCAGAAAGATTGTTGTTTTCCAAGTTTAAGAATGACAAATTCGGCCACTTCACCCAACACCTGGGAATGGCTCCCGACAGTTGATTGTTTGCTAGATTAAGAAAATCTAAACTTTCCCCGCCATAGACACACAACAAATTATGTAATGATCCCGTAAATGAATTATTTGATAGATCAAGGGAATTCACCGAAGAACCTTTTGAGAGTTGTGGTAATGGCCCGCTGAAGTTGTTAGAACTTAAGTCGATAACTGCAAGCGATGCGGGAAACCCAAATAGCCTTCCTTGGAAATTATTTTGCGACATCTTTAAAGATTCTAGATTGGGGATTGATCTCCAGAACAACTCAGGGATGGTTGATGAAATGCTTGTGTTGATTAATTCCAATCTTATCAAATTCCTCTGAAACTGCAGCCACAATGGAAATTGAGGACCTAAATCCCAAGAGTTTAAACCCAATGTCTGCAGCTGGAAAGGGGGAATCCAGTTTGCAACGCGCGGTCTTAGGACCAAGTTGTTGCCGGTTCCCCATAAAATTTCCAACCTTGCTAGTTTCGCAAAGTGAGCTTCAGTCACGACACCCGTCAGCAAATTGTAAGAAAAACCTAAAAACTCCAGCTTTGAAAGTAAACCGATGCTATCAGGAAGGCTTCCATTCAGTTGGTTAATACGTAGATCTAATGTCTCCAACGACAATAATCGTCCAATTGAGTTTGGAATTGAACCAGAAATTAGATTGTCTGAAAGTGATAATGACCTCAGAAAAGATAGTCTTCCTATTGAATCTGGAAGATGACCAGATAGTTTTGAGTTTGTAAGGGATAAGGACTCCAAGCGAGGTGATTTGCACTCGAAAACACTTCCAAGAAGGAACGTTAAACTCATATTTTGAAAATTATTGTTCTCCAGATCAATATTTCTCAAACTACAAAGGTCAGCCAATGATTTAGGTATTGCCTTGGTGAGTTGATTATTTGACATGTCAAGGCTAAGAAGAGAGGTCAAGTTGTGAAGGGCGTCGAGAACCGAACTTGAAACACCACAAGAACTAATATCTAACGAGATGAGAGAACTACCTATGCTAGATAACCCTTTTAATACTAATGAAGAATTCATGAAACCGTTCCCAGAGACGTGAAGCAACTTGAGAGCAGTCAAGTTACGGAAGCTATCAATACTACTAGGAATAGGGCCGTGGAAATTACACTCAGTTAAATCCAATGAAACTAGACTTGTTATACTAAAAATCCACCGTGGCACAGAACTGTTATCAAAATAGTTACCAGAAAGGTCGAGCAAGGAAAGGGATGTTATATTAAGACTAGGAACAAAGGGATGTATATGCGAGAGTAGACAATTAGACAGATGTAGTTCGGCCAAAGAAGGGATGGTGTTCATCACCTGAAACCAATCGATCGCATTGCTTAGGTCCACACCACTCATATCCAGGTGATGCAACGAACGTAGACTAGACAACCACTGCATGTTCAATAGCCGAGTTGATTCAGATCCAAAAGTTTTATCATAAAAACTTCCTAGACAGAGGACTTGCAATTCAGAAAGATTCCCAATTTGAGGAGGGATAATTCCTCCAAATCTGGAACTCGAGAGGTTAAGATATCGCAAGTTTGCAAGAGAACCCATAAATCTAGGAATTTGGATCCCTCCAAAATCATTGCAACTCAAGTCTAGATGCCTGAGTTGCTTCAGATGTAACAAGGATGGACTTAAATCCCCTCCTAACATCTTTTGTGAGGCTTCGTCGTATGGTTTGGTAGTCGAGTAATCATCAACACGACAATTACCATCAACTCCACGAAGACGAATCTGATGAACGTGACCCGTAAAATTGTCACAAACAATCCCAGCCCAACTGCAACACTCTTTATCCTCACCGACCCATGAAGCAAGTTGGTCTGCCTGATCTATGAGACCGTGCTTGAACCGGAGAAGTGCTTGTCTCTCAACGTCCTTGCATACTACATGATTGAAATTTCGAGTGGATAAGCAGAAATGGAAAAAGGACATAAGAAGGAGTAAGCAAAAGTGACATGAAGAAATCATATTAATTGATTGATGGTGAATAGAATAAGTGAATATATAACAATCACTAGATATATATTCAACTTACAAAGGGACATGGGTTTTTATTTATACTCAAAACTTTATGTTTTCAAACGGTTTCTTTTCATTTTTCCATGACCATAAAGTCTCACTTGGAAGCATCAAGGAAGCATGCCAATGGAGTCCATATATGCCTTAACTTCCACAAGTTAGAATAGCAAATTGTGTGAACATACAATAATGGAATCTTTCTTTAGTAAAACTAAAAGAATAATGATAATTAGAAGTCAAAGTGATTTAATAATTCATTAAAGTTGATATCAATTAGACAATATAAAGTAATTATACTAAAATTGCTGAGTGCCAAAGCCCTTCGTGTCTACAGAGGTTCATCTGGGATGATTATAAACAATTTATGGTTGTTTGAGGAATTAGTCGGCACGTATAAATTGACCCATACCCACATTTAAAAAAAAAACTATTTTAGAAAGTGTAGTTATCATCATAAAGGGATCAAACTCTATCACTAGAAGAAATAATTGACACCCATTGTCTTTCTTCTCCACTTCCAAAACTCAGACCCCACCTCATAGTGTACACTAGAAAGTCCACCATAAGTCTCCCACAACTTGCATACAAGTAATGTTGGATTCTTTCTAGGTTGTTTCTTTATAAAATAATTTTCTTTTACATCTTTTGTTTTGTTACCTTTTTTTTTCTATACCCTAATACAAATTACATAATCGAAATGATATTAACATTGAATAATATTGTTATTTTATTTTTAACGTTATCATAAATAACATATAATTAAGAGCATTTTTTTTGTATGGGATGCTAGTAAGGATGAACATGACGAGGTTTTATTTCATTAATTTTTTTTTTTAATGTAAATTTATACATATCTATCTCAATCTTGTGGAAATTTTATCTTCAAATAACATTTGAAGGAGTAGGAAAGACTACTCTTAGAATTAGGATTATGGCGAGTTCATAAGAGATGGAAATAGCATAGAGATCCCTTCTAGGGATCAAAACAATCTTCAATCCAAACCACTAGACACATAAAAAAATCACTTCAATCACACACTAAATAAAAACACCTTTATTTTAAGAGTAAATTACCTTTTTCGTCCCTGTAGTTTGTTGAAAATTGCGAATTTTGTCCCTATAGTTTTAAAATTTCGGTTTTCATCCATTTGGTTTACAATTTATTTCCATTTTGGTCCCTAAGGCCAAACCACTACTTGTAAGTATGAAATAATAAAATAGAAATGGATTGTAAACCATAGGGATGAAAAAAACAATAATATTTATATCATAAGGATGAAAGTTGTAATTTTAAAACCATAAAGATGAAAATAGAAAAGTTCAACAAACCACAGGGACTAAAAACGTAATTTACTCTTATTTTAATGTTTCTAACGATGGGTTAAAGATACGTATCTATCATTTCTTTTCCATCGTGTAGAGCCATCAGAATTTGTCATTTCATTCTTTTTTGTTTTTTTGGCAAATTGCAATCATGAATGCTCCACAAACAGCTATAGTCAGTCTCCTATATATTTCACATCTTATTTTTAGTGTATAAGATTCATATAGGATAAATAAAACTTGTATAATCGTTTCATCTTTAATTAGATTAGAATCTTTGCCTAATATCGACGGACCCAAAAATTTTATCGAGTGGATGCATCTTTAAGATAGATCAAAGACCCGTAAAATCGTTAGATGTGTTTTTAGCTGGATTTCACCGTTTCAAGTGATTTTTTTAAGTCTCTTTGTTGATTTTTATTTTTGGTTGATGTTCCTTTTAAATTATTTTCTAATATCTTAGAGCACCCTCAAAGTTTTGTAGGTTCACCCTTGCAGGTTACCGGATATTATTGAACCAAAATCATTTGGTTATTTAAATCACGTATTCTCTTCTCTGTAATTCACAACACCTTTTCTTCTGTAACCAGTTTCACATCTCCGCCCATTCATCATTTTTCCTTTACTTTATAATTTGAATTAGATTTTTATTTTTTCATAACATTACAAATAAAATAAATAACAATAATATTAATATTAATAGCGTTTGAAAATATTGATAAATCTTTTTAATAATGTAGTTTCTTATAAATATATAGGTTTTTGTTCTATTTTTGCAGTAATTATATTTATATAAAATATGGGACGTAATTATATAAAATGAAAGTTAAAAAAGAATAAAGAAGCTGTAAATAGAAATTACTTTGTAAATAAAAAGTTGAGTTGAAATGGGTTATAAAAAGGTACTATTTTCTTGTTTTTGGTCAAATTTGGTTAAAAGACCTCATTTTACCGAAGGGTATATATTGTTCTGTTGACCTCCTACTTACTATATTTAACCGTCTTGCTGGCTACTAGGGGTGGATTTGGTACGGTGCCTTTTTTTTTTTTTTGCCAAATATCGTGTATCAATAAATTATAATTAATACTTCCTCCGTTCCAAAATAATTGTCCACATTTCTATTTATGTTTGTCACAAATATTTAAGAGTTTTGAAGAAAGAGAAACATTAAAAAAGGGTAAAGATGTCATTTGGTGAAAAAAATGTGTAATAATTATGCATGTCTAAAATTGTGTGCCAAATCAATTGTGGACACTTATTTTGGGACCGAGGGAGTATGCAAAATCTTATATCATGTACTAACCAATTGTAATTGGTACCGACTTCATTGGTAATGATTTTTTTCGGTTGGTATATGTTGGTAATGGCTTGTACCAATATCAAGTTACATATACGAAACAAGAAAAAACTAATTCAAAATGCGCAAATGATCAAACAAAAAAGTTAAATGTAGCAATGCTTAATATTCAATATATGAACTAGTTCAAAATAAGGGAGTGTTTCTTCATCCGTGGGATCTTCACACAAAGTACCAAACAACAATGAAATGCTTGGATTTTAGGCATTATACATTGGTGCATTACTTGTTGCCTCACACCCTTGATTATATGCCCACAGAGGACTTTTGTTGGTAGGAGCTTTCCTTTTCTTTCCACCTAAAGGAGTTTCAAGAGTAACGGTTGAAGATGTACAAGGTGGTAATTCAGAAATAGGTGTTTCTATGGTTTCAGTTGCCTCAACATTCAATGTAGCAGTAATAGAGGGACTTGAGCTACTAGTCTGACTCAGATTACTACTTGAGCCACATCCTTGTGGACTTTCTGTACCCATGACTCTGCAAATAAGCAACATACATAAGAATCTTAAAAAACTAGACTTAAGTTCTTAATAAGACATAATAACTGAAGGGTAACTAATTTGGAGACTGTAAAATACTAATATAACTGAGTTCTCAATAAGACAAAATAAGACACAAGCCTGAATTTAAAGACTTTTTAATTAAAGACTGTGAACAACTGAGTTCTCAATAAGACAAAATAAGACACAAAAAGATGTTAATGCAGTAAGGAATAATGGAATATTGCAGGTTTTGAATCTTAAAACACCTCGTGAGAAATATGGAAGTATGTTGCAGGTTTTGCATTGCTGATGAAGTAACCTAGATGTATTAATTGAGGAGCAGCGGCAATGAAGTAACATGCAGGTTTTGCGAGGAAGAATTAGAAGAGTTCTAGAAGAGAGATGAAGTAACATGCGATGAAGAATTAGAAGAGTTCTAGACAAGAGATGAAGATGGATAGATCAATAGACGATTGAAGAGTTTAGGGATTTGCCGATTTAGAGTTTGAGGTTAGAAATTGGTTTGGGCCTTTAGGCGGTAAGGTGGAAAATTAAAAAAATTAAGGATTTTCAAATTTTAAACTCAAAATTAATATCATTGATTAATAAAATTAATAATTAATTAAATTATTAAATAAGTCGATACCACGTTACTACCGTGGTACACAACATTTAATACCGTGTACTAACCAAGTTCAAACACTTGATACGGTACATGCATCCAATTATTATTGGTATCGATTTAATTGGTACGACTGATACACACGTTGGCTGGTTTGGTTTTGTAACACCCAAAATCTTGGTAAATAAATAAATAATAATAATAATAATAAAAAAGGGAAAAGAAAATAAATGATTTTCGTTTACTTTGGACATAAAATGTGAAATATTATGTTAGAAGGGGGTAAAAGTGTAAAGTTGTCCAAAATAGTGAAAAGAAGGACCGAATTTAAAAGTCAGGAAACTCAAGGGGGTCTAATGTCATCTTTTTGAAAGTCTGAGGACCTGTTCCGCCATAAGTACAACTCTGTTTGAGAAAACGACCTAACCTAAAAATCGCGATTTGGCCCGATTTATTCAACTAATACGCCAAAAAACTTAAAGATAAATGTAAGGTGTTGGTTGAGGATCATTTTGGTTCAAATAACTTGAAAAATAAGTGTATATAGAAAGAGAAAGTTGAGTTTGAAGTTCATAATTAACATTCTCGGTTTTTCGTCGATCTTGGGTGAGATTTTTAACCAAACCTTATTTTTTTATGTCTATTGATTCGTTTTTAAGTGCTTTTTAAAACCCCAGTAGCTTCATATCTTAAATTTGCATTTATATGGTTCGATTTCATATTCAAAGTTTTGTTAGGTTTTGATTTAAAACCCAAAACTTTAAATAAGAATTGAAACTAATTTCTTAACGAAAGTTAGTGTTCTTCATGTCAAAATGTTGGTAAAAACATTATCAAGAGTTTGGTGCAAAAACAATGAACTAAAACGGCTTGGAATCGAGCCATTTCAGACTTGAAATTTCTCAAAAACGCAACCATGGCCGAGGGCTGCTGTTGTTTTATTATTCCATTTTTCTAAATAAAAAAGAAAAACGAGGAAAAGGGTTTGAGTAGACTTGAACCCGGGACCCATCCTACACATGGCATGACACTTACCAATAAACTACTACATCTTTTATTCATTAATGTCATCCGAAATTAATTTGTAGATTAGTCGGATAACATTGTTGCCCCTGGAGTTATGCAAATGTATTTTCAAAACAAATTTTTTTCTAGGGAAAAGTCTGAAAAAAAACCCAACAAACTACCTGATTTTGAATGGTTAAATCCTTAAACTATTTTTTTGAATGATTAAACCTTAAACTTTCTAAAACCGGTTAAATACATCTTTGTAACCAGTAAAAACAAGTTAATATGATAAAAATTTAGGAAAAGTCTATAAAAACCCAACAAACTATCTGATTTTGAATGATTAAGTCCCTGAATTTTTTTAGCAAATAAATCTCTAAATTTTTTCCTAAATCTTATTACCAAATAAATTCTTGAACATTTTTTGAGGAAATAAATTCCAAACTTTTTTTAAGAAACAAAATCATGAACTTAATTTTAAACCAATAAATCCAATTTTTTTTTTCTGCATGAACAGAAAAATATATACAAATCCATTCATCGACAATAAAGCCATGAACAATTAAAGAGAGAAAACGTATATCATTTTTATTACTAATTCCGAATAATTCAATTATGCCTAAAATATAAATAGATACATACAAAAATTGTATTAATCTTTTCACTAAATATACCAAAAAACCGTCAATTATTTAATAAAATGTACCAAAAAACACATATTTTTTCATGAAATATACCAAAAAACTCTCATCCCTTCACAAATATATATAAAAAATGCCCTATATGTTTATCCTTCTAACAGGAATATATTAAAAGTTATCTCATTTGTAATAACAAAGTAATGTTTAATTTAAATTAAGAGTCTAATCAACCGTTTGACTTTAATGTATACCATTAACTAAGGGGTCGTTTATCCAAACATTTACCCGGTAAGTGCTTACCGGAAAAAATCGACACCCTAACTTATTTTACCGGGTAAGATTGTAGTCTATCAAAAAGCTATCGCGTGCAACAATTTACCTGGTAAAAGCTTACCGAGTAAGAGTCGTCACCTCCACTTACTGGGTAAGACTCTACATCCTTATATCGTTCTTACCGGGTATGATTCTCGGCCCTTGCGATGTTCATCCGGTAAGGTAAACGAGACAGTAAGCACCTACTAGAGTTTTTTTTGGTATATTTGTGAACGAATTGACGTTTTTTTGGTATATTTTGTGAAAGGATTGACGTTTTTTTTTGTTATATATTTTGTGAAAGGATGAGAATAATTTTTGTACAATTATACGTATCTATTTATGTTTTAGACTTTTAGGCATAAATTTTGAATGATTCGGAATTAGTAATAAAAATGTATATTTTTTCTCTCTCTTTAATTGGTTCATTTTGCTATATTGTCGGTGAGAGGAATTATATATATTCTTTTTGTTCATGCAAAAAAAATATATTTATTTGTTCAAATTTAAGTTCATGATTTTATTTCTTCAAGAATAGTTTGGGATTTATTTGTTTAAAAAAGTTCAATAATTTATTTGGTAAAAAATTGAGGAAAAAGTTTAGAGATTTATTTGTTAAAAAAAATTCAGGGACTTAAATATTCAAAATCAGATAGTTTGTTGGGTTTATTTAGACTTTTCCTAAAATTTTATTACATTAACCTGTTTTTACAGGTTACAATGATGTATTTAACCGGTTTTAGAAAATTTAAGAGTTTTATCATTCAAAAAAATAGTTTAGAGACTTAATCATTCAAAATCAGATAGTTTGTTGGGTTTTTTTTTTCCAGACTTTTCCATTTTTTCTAAACATTTTATAAATATTCTTGAACTTATAAAATGTAATGTTGACCGTATTTATTTTGTAGAAATTACCAAAATGACCTTATTATTAGGAAATCGGTATCTTGAAAATACTTCAAGTATTTGCCTTATAGGATTACCGAAATGCTTCTATATTTTTGGGGATAACTAGTTAAGTCATATTTTGACTATTTGTCTTTATAAAACTTCCAAACGTCCATTAATTTAAAGAATCGATATTTTAAGTATTTTGGCACCAAAATAGTCTACACTTGGGAGTTGACATCTTAATTAATTATTTTTAAAGGGAGGGTCACAATAAATTGTTTATTTATCTAGATGATCTTTAAAAAAAAATTGGCGTTGTATTAATGATAGTTATTATTGGTCATTTAAATTTGGAAAAATTGGAGGATTTAAATAAATTATATATTTCCTAAGGAGATGTGTTTATAATAAGTCGTTTAATTGTTTAGATGACTTTAATAATAAGATTAATGTGTCGTTATCGGATTAAATTAATTATTGAGACACTTTAATTCGGAATGGAGAGTTAAAAATTTTTAGAAGGGTTAAATTGGCGTTTTGAGACGTCATCGAGTTATAGACTTGGGTTTTGATTATAGTTGGTCGGGGTTACTGAGTTGACCAATGGTTGACGTTTGACTCATTTGACCCACATGGATTTTAATAGTGGGGTCATATTGAGTTATTTGGAACATATTTGGAGACTCAAATTTTGAGTTTGACCTTAGGTCAGGTCGGGTTGGACAATGAGTTGACTTTTGGAGAATTAAGTCATTAATTACATATTGTGGTATAAAATGTGTAGGTCTTCCGTCAAGAGCTATCGGTAGTCGATCTACGCAATCATGTGAGTCTTAATGAGACTTACACTGTGATGCATATCTACGTACACATTTATTTTGAGCATTATATGATTTCTATGGTGAATGTTATGCATGATAATGATTTAAATAATGTCATTGGTATCTGTTTACATTTATATGGAGTTTTGTGAATCATGCATGCTAATTGTTTTCCGGTTTTTAAACATATTTAGCATGTTTGAATTTTCAGTTGGTTTATATTGTACAAATGGTGCATGGTTTGAATTATGAGATGTTAGTTTGGTTTGTCACACTTAAGGGGAGGCACGACCCCAAAATGGGTGACTGAGTCTGTGTGAGCCGTACACACCAGGGAATGCATGTGACACGGCAGCACGACCTCGTAATGGGTTATTGGCTATAGGTGAGCCGTACACACCTAAGGAATGCTTGCAACTTATCAGTCCTGACTCGAGGAGACAGTTATGTGGTCTCGTTTCTTTTGGTGTTGCATGTTTTGGAAAATGAATATTGTTTTTATACGAAGTTTGCATGTTTGATATATATGACAAGATATTATTTCACTCACGTAAACCATGAACTCACCGAGCTTTATAAGCTGACTATAGTATGCATCTCAGGGTCAGGTAGTTTAAGGTTGGATAAGGGCAAGGGACATGCTTAGAGACTTGCCTACTATCATTATTTAAGATTCAGTTTTTTGTTTAGACTTTTATGTATGGAACGGTTGTAACTTAACCTAGTATGTGACGGGTTATCTCTTAAGTTACATGTTTATGTATTCTAGAGACTTCTGCTGCGAACGATTTCAAATTTTAACTTAGCCAGTATTTTGGAGTATTTATGAAGAAATTATTTTAGATTACGTAACATTTCTCAAGGAAAAAAATGGGTGTTACAGGTTTGATACAAAATTGCCACCCCTATTGGCTGCTAAGAAGTTAAATAAACAAATAGTACAAAACTAAAACATTAATAATATCAAAGTTAAAAATAAATGAGCTATTTTGATTCTTCTTGTAAGTAATAAATTTTATCTTTACAATATTTAGTTTAAGTCAACTAAATGTTACATTTTGTCTTTAACACCATTTATCAACACATGCATCTTTTTAAAGCTAAAAAGGTAAAACTCTCCCTGTTAGCTCGCTTTATTTTAATATTAATTTTGTTAAAACAGGATGAATAAATAAAACCAAAAATTAAACTCCCGTTTTTAATATGGAGTTTTGAAATTAAATATCATAGCAAATAAAATATTTATACAAATTCTAACATGTGAGTGGGTGGCGAAATAGTTGCATCTCTTTTTCACATTTGAGTCGTCTTACGATTTAATAGGAATTAAAAGTTGATTCTCTCTCTAAAATTCTTTTCGATAGTCAAAGTTGACCATGTCAATGTCCCTACGAACGTGGAACTGACCAGATTGGCTATTGCAAGTGGTTTCAATACAAACGAAGGTAGACAAAAAATTTCATAAACGATACAAAAAAACACATAATTGACTCATGTAATTGTCTTTTACATGTTAACTTGTAGCTCATCTTTGTTGCGACGATCCATAGCTTGTCTAATTGGCATGAATTCGTAAATGACTTGTGTGATTTCTCGTTAAAATCGCTAATTTTATAAGTTTTTTACAGATGAATTTTGTTTAAAATATGTTATTTTGTAAACTTTTGAATCAATTGTTTGCAAACCATTGGCACCACAAACTGAAACATTTCTTTCCTTCAAAAACTCGAGAACACAGCGCAAGTAAACGGATGGGAAGTAGATAAAAGTGGACCTAACTCAACTTTCATGCAATTTAATAGGACACAAATAGGATCATTGTGTGAACAAAAGAGTTGAAATCACACTCCTCCTGTATTCAATTCTAAAGTTATTGTACCAAGTCCACCCTGACTCAATCGAAATAAAGAATCTGAATCTTTGATAATTTTGTCATCGTTCAATTATAGACCCATCAATTTCACTTGCCCTCTAACCCAATGTTTTAAAAACCGTTTTTTTGGTTGACCCGGTGTGGTGACCGGGTCACGGTTCAACCGGTCCAACCGGGTGGTTGACCCGGTTTCAAGAAATTTTATGTATTTTTCATTTTCTTGCATATATATATATATATATATATATAGAGAGAGAGAGAGAGAGAGAGAGAGGGAGGATCATTTGTTAACCTTGTATTTCTTGCTAACTATGTGAACCGGATTGCAAGGTTAGTTGATGTTTTATTCATTTATTTATTTAATACAAAAGGGTATTAACGTCATTTTGATATGCAATCTTTTGTAATTAATTGTATGAGAGTTACAAAAATGAAGATTCCAAAATTGCTGTGTAGGTTACGATTTCACAATTTTATTCTTTTTCATAATTTTTTTGAATCATTTCAATATTGTTTAAGTAAAAATGTCAACAGAACCGTTCATATGTATTTATGCTAACGTATGAGTTCATGTTATTCATATTTGTTCATAGTTAACCATGCTTACATATATATGTTCATGTTATGCATATATGTTCAAGTTTGTTCATGATGATAAAAATGAGGTTAACGTAAGTGTTTGTATGCAACTATAGTATCATCACAAAAGATGTGATTCACATAAATTTCTTTAGATAACATATACGATATATGATTTGGAATTACGTTCAATTTAAATATCAATTATATATCACATATGTTCATCTAATTTAAACTTCAATTTAACTACGAACATTAGAAGGTGATAATTGTTCATAATATGTGAAATTAAGTACGTTAACAGTAGTGTTCATATGCATCCATGCTAACAAATGTGTTCATGTTATGCATATATGTTCACATTTGTTAACATATAATACAAATTTCAATTTGGATGTCATCTTTAGCAGTCAATGATTGTTCATATCGTGAGAAATTGAATATGTTAACATAAGCATTATAGTTGCATAATATGATAACATATATGTTCATGGTATAATTATGTATTAGTTGCATAATATGTCGGTTACAGAATCAATATTGGTACTCGTCGGTTTCTAATTTAGTGTAATAAATGTGTTTAAGGCGTTTCGAAAGATTTAATGTTTTGAGTGTTTTTCCCCCAAAATACCCTTTTCCATTCATGTTCATTTACAATTGTATTTAATGAAACACTTTTTTATTAAAAAAATTACATTTAATCTAAACCATCCGATCTATAGATGGATGGCTTGGATTAGTTCACATAGTTAACAAGAAATACAAGGTTAACAAAAAGATCTCAACCCTATATATATATATATATATATATATATATATATATATATGTATGTATGTATATATAAAACCAAGAATTTGATGTCCACAAGTTAAAACATTAAAAATACACATAACAAAAAGTTTTACATCAATCCAAAAACATTAAAAAAAACACATAACAACAAGTTTTACATCAATCAAAAAACATAAAAAACACAAACATAAGAAATTGATTTTTTTAACCGGGTCAACCCGGGTTTTTACCGGTTCAATTAGACTGGTTCAACCGGTTCTATCAAAAAACCGGCGGTTCAATCTGGGTCGTAATTTCCCAAAAATCCGGTCGTAATTGACCCGGTCTCTTCACCGGTTCCTGGTTGAACCGGCCGGGTCAACCCGGGCTTTAAAACATTGCTCTAACCACGGCAGTTCACATCCATCACTATATGTCCTTTTTTGTGTCAATTGATATATTCAAGCAATTTCTTATCCAAGAATTTTAATTCAGATATATACTAATTAATATAACGAATATTATTCCAAATGATGTACTTGAGTAACGATTTTTTAAAATTACAAAACACTAAAATGATTTTTTGAAGGTGTGGCCCACTAGAGTCGTACCTATTTACAACTCGGTACGTATGATTGAATAGGATATACCGGGACATGCTGATGTACTTGAGTAACGATTTTTTAAAATTACAAAACACTAAAATGATTTTTTGAAGGTGTGGCCCACTAGAGTCGTACCTATTTACAACTCGGTACGTATGATTGAATAGGATATACCGGGACATGACAAAACTCATTGTCCAATGTTTGACATGGCATAAAACAGAACAAGAACTTAAAAGGTTTTTAGGCGGGGACCTCATGGCCCCGTGGTCCACTTTTGTGGACCCTACAGGCCCTACCTCTGTAAGCATGAATCGGTCAAAGACATTCTGTCTCCCCCTGGATTCGAACCCTGTTAACGGGAACCCCTGGTAGAAGCGTTTACGGATGTGGAGGTGGCCACAATTGCAGCAGGTGAGGCTCGAACTCGGGTAGAACAAGAACTTACTGTTCCAACTATTTGACTTGACCCCTTCTCTCTTTGTTTATTTTTTTTTATTTTTATCAAAATTGGAATTTGGCGCGACATAGGATAGGGTCAAGGACAAGGGTGGGATAAAAAAAGTTTTTTTTGTTCCATCATTATATTTAAGATTAATAATATGGTATTTGGTGTAATGATCACCACCGCCACTCATCGTCGCCTCCACCACCCCCGACGATGACCACCGATGACCACAACCGATCACCACCACCTCCTCCACAACTACCACTTCCACCTTCATGTCCACAATCTCCACGTCTTTTACCATGGCCACCGTTGACCATGACCCACCACCACTTCCACCATGATGTCCACCATAGTCCACAATCTGCTGTAGGTTCTGAAATTTGATGTAGATTCTGCCTTGAGAGTTCTTAACTTTGTCGTTTACCATAAATCGTTTTATTAGCCTCTTTATAAGACATAAGTCATGGAAAAAGATTTTTAGGACACTTATATAAACGAATTTCAAGAAATATTCTATAAAAAGGCTAATAGTACGCTATATTTTAGTTGCCCAACTTTGTGAGCGTACAGCACAAAGTTGACGACAGTCTAGCACACATATACGACCATCATGGTAGTTGTATTAGAATCAAACAGACTCTCTTTAAGTATATATTATAGATGTTGCTCATAAAACAGAGCAGAGTGAAGGAGGAAAAACCTTTTCATAGGTGACTCCATGCAGTAGCTAGGGCTTTGATTTTCTTAAGCATTAGGATTTAAATTATATCAAATTTAGGGACTCTGGTATATATTGTTTGGTACTAGAGGAGTTTGTTTTTATTCTGGAAAATAATTAGGATTGTTTCTGAATTTATGAATTTTAGTTTAAAAAAATAGAACTTCAAGAAAGAATGAAAAAGACAATTGGCATGGTAGCCCTTGAATTGATAGTCAAAGTAATATTGAATACAAGCTTGTAACTTTATTTGTAACATACTTTCTAATATTTCATTTCATAGTAGAACTTAAAGACATGCGACAACATCACAACATTTTCATCACTTAAAAAACATGAATACTTGTGGATAAAATCGTAAGCCATGTACCCCAATCCGGTCAAGAAGCGGAAATATGCAATCCTCCATGATCTGATGACTATTAATGGAGCCACAATGATCCAAAAACCGGCAACAAATCCAAACACCGTGCTAATAATCAATCCCCAATCCGCTCCATGTGACCCATCTTCTTTTTCTTCTTCTTTGTGCTCTCTATCATGTACTTCAACTACACAACTCTCGGTGAGTGGATCTCCACAAAGGTTGTTGCCGAAGAAGCTGGATTCATTGAAGCTCTGCAACTGAGTACTTGATGGTATTCTTCCTGTGAAACTGTTGTAGGACACGTTGAAGCTACTCAAGAAACTCAAGCTTGACAAGCTCATGGGAAGTTCCCCAGAAAGCTTGTTCAATGATAAATCAAAAGAGTCGAGTGATTTCAAGTCCCCAATCTTCTCCGGGATCCTTCCTGTCAATTGATTTCTTGATAGATTCAACGACTCTAACTTTCGAAGGGCTGTTAGCTCACCTGGGATGTGCCCAACAAAATTGTTACTCGAAAGGTCCATCATTGAGACAAGTCCAAGAATAGTGTTATATACGTCTTCTCGTCCCTTCATCACCACCGACTCACTAATGATATATTGTTTGGTACCATTTGAATAGATAATATATGCATCATTTAAACCACTTTCTTTCCCAGACAGGACACTAAAGTTGTTGAAGCATCTTGGAATATTTCCTGAGAGATTATTGTCGGCAAGGTCCAAAATGCGAATCTTTGTAAGATAACAGAGCTCTTGAGGAATATTTCCATCAAAATTGTTCGATCTAAGGTCTAGACTTCTCAGATCAGACAATTCTCTCCCAAACCATGTTGGAATGGATCCAACTAGTTCATTTCTTCCAAGTTGAAGGAACCGTAAGTTTGTCAAGTTCATAAGAGAAGCAGGCAATCTTCCGGAGAGCTTGTTCCCACGCAAGTTCAATGAGAAAAGGTTAAATGAAAAACCCAAAGTTCTTGGAATCTCACCTGACATATTGTTGTTCTCCAAGTTTAAGAACGACAAAAATGGCCACTTCACCCAACACTCAGGAATGATACCCGACAAATGATTATTTCCCAAATTAAGAACGTCAATCACCTTCTCATCATAGGGACACAACAAAGGATGTAAGGACCCCCCAAAGAAATTATTTAATAGATCCAAAACTTGAGTCCCTGAACCACTTGATATATAAGGTAATTGGCCTGTAAACTCATTAGAACTCAAGTCCAACATATAAAATGTTGCAGGGATACTGAACAATGTTCCTTGGATATGATTTTGTGACATATCTAACCGGTATAAATTGGGGAATGAACTCAAAAATGACTCAGGCATCGGTGCTGAAATGTTTGTGTTGCTCATGTCCAATTCTAACAAGTCCCTCTGCAATTGCAGCCACAAAGGGAATTGAGGCCCTAAATCCCAAGACCTTAAATACAAGGACTGTAGTTGGAAAGGGGGGATCCAATTGGCAAGTTGAGGTCTTAAGATTAAGCTGTTGCCTGTTCCATTCAGGTGTTTCAATCCGGTTAGTTTGGCAAAATGAGCTTCTGTCACAACACCTGTCAACAAATTGGAAGAAAGATCTAAAGAATTCAACTTTGACAGTTGACCAAGGCTACTTGGAACGTTGCCCGTCAATTGGTTATAAGAAAGATCTAATTTATCCAATTTCAACAGTTGACCGAGGCTATCAGGAAGGCTACCATTCAGTTCGTTATGCGAAAGGTCTAACGTCTCCAATGACGATAATCCTCCTATTGAGTATGAAATTGGACCAAAAACAAGATTGTCATAAAGATATAAAAACCTCAGGCAAGATAGTTGTCCAATTGAATCCGGAATAACACCAACAAAACTGTTTAACCCAAGATTCAGGTGGACCAAATGTATCAATTGCCCAAGATGATCAGGTAGATGGCCCGAAATTCCAGAGGACTGTAGGAATAGTGACTCCAAGCTAGGTGATTTACACTCGAAAAAACTTTCAAGAAGGTATGCTAAACTGATATTATGAAATTTGTTACTTGAAAAATCAATCTCTCTCAAGTTACAAAGGTTACCCAAGGATTTCGGTATCGCCTTGGTGAGTTCATTATCTGACAGGTCAAGGCTAAAAAGAGAGGTCAAGTTGTGAAGGGAATCAAGAACTGAACTTGAAATACCAGAAGAACTAATCTCTAACGATACGAGATTATTACCTAATACTAATGAAGAATTCCTAAAATCGTTCCCGGAGATGTGAAGAAACTAGAGAGAAGTCAAGTTATGGAAGCCATGATCAATACTACTATGAGTAGGGGCATGGAAACCACACCAACTTAAATCCAATGAAACAAGACTTGTTGTACTGAAAATCCACCGTGGAACAAACGTGTTAGCAAAATAGTTTCTAGAAAGATCAAGTAAGGTAAGGGATGTTAGATTGAGACTAGGAAAATAGGGATGTATGTGTGAGATATCACATTCAGACAGAAGTAGTTCGGTCAAAGAAGGGAGGGTGTTCATCACCTGAAGCCAATCGGTTGCCTTGCTAAGGTCTACGCCACTCATATCCAGGTGGCGCAACATATGGAGACTTGACAACCATTGCATGTTCAACATGCTTAAGTGACGATCATAATCATAAAAACTTTTAAGACCGAGAACTTGCAATTCTGAAAGATTTCCCAATTGAGGAGGGATAATTCCAACAAATCTAGAATTTGAGAGGTTAAGATATCTTAAGTTTCGAAGAGAACCCAGAAAGCTAGGAACTTGGATCCCTTCAAAATCGTTGCAACTCAAGTCTAGATGTCTGAGTTGCTTTAGCTGCAAAATGGATGGACTTAAATCCCTTCCTAACTTGTGCTTGTTGGTTTCCACAGAATATACATCCTGACAATCACCATGTCCATCAAAATCACAAAGATGAATCTGATGAACATGACCCGTATGATTATCACAAACAATCCCAGCCCAGCTACAACACTCTTTCTCCTCACCCACCCAAGAAGCAAGTTTGTTTGCCCGATTAATTATGAGACCTTGCTTGAATTGAAGAAGTGCTCGTCTTTCGACGTCCTTGCACAGTACATGATTGAAATTTTGAATGGATAAGCAGAATTGTAAAAAGGACATAAGAAGTAGTAAGCAAAGGTAGTATGAAGAACTCATATTGATCGATGATGACGAGAATAACAATAACTCTAGACAGTTATTTGAAGTTTATTTATAGTTGGAAATTTATGTCTTCAAACAAAACAATTTAGTATGGAAACATCATAGAAATTGAAGTAAAGAATATAGTCCATATCTTATTCTTTCCACAAAACTCCACCATGGGTCTCTGCTTGACTTTGACATGTCAATTCATATACATTTTCCAAGTGATTTACAAGTAATTAATTTTATTCATATATAATTATAATTAAACACCCATTTCCTTTCGTTCACCCTTGTTTACAAGTTAGTATATATTAAATGATTTGGGCAACAATATTATATTTACTGTGTTGGGAGTGCTTTATGTTGGGGGAGTATGGTGCAGAAATCGATGGGTAGAGGGAGAGAAGAGGGAGTGATCGGAACTTGGATAAGAATGCAAATCCCAAAGATCACTATGAATTAATTCAAGCACCGACGAATCCCTTTTCACGTTAGGAAAAGATTGTCTAGTGATCTTTGTCAACATGCAAGTTTTACATTTCTCGATTTTAACGTCAAAAGCCGGAATAAGACCGTCTTTTGACATTTCAACCATTCTTTTAAAAGTTAACATGACCAAACCTTGCATGTCATAAAAAGGAATCAACACAATTCTCATTTGCAACATAAACGGAATTAGAAACACAAACCTTTTTATTCAAACTTAACATGAACATATTATTATTCAAATAACCAAATCCTACAAAAGAGCCACCTTTCGACAAGGTAAACTTTTCGGATTCAAAAACTTGCCTATATCCTAACTTATTCAAGACACTACCAGAAACCAAATTCTTTCGAATTTGTGGTACAAACAAAACGTCTAAAAGTTCAATAATTTTGCTAGAACTAAACTCTAGCCTAACTAAGCCACATCCAAGAATGAGAGCATTTAACTCGTTCCCCATGTGTAGCACGGATCCGTCTTCAACCGGTTCCAAAGTGGTGAACCAACGTCGATCCTTACACACATGACTCGAGGCACCCGTGTCAATCCACCAAGAATTATCATCATCCTGCACATAAAATGATTCGAATATTAGTGGTACATAATTCAAATTTGAATTAACACCAAAGTCAAGAAACTGAACTTGCCATGGGTTTTGATCATTGGATCTTTGCCCACCACCACTTGAGCTTGCTCCGTTCTTATTCTTGACAACTCGACAATCCCGTTTGAGATGACCGGTCATCCCACAAGTCCAACAGGTTAATTTAATCTTTTTGTTGGGACCTTTCTTAGCTTCATTGAACTTGTGTTTTCCCTTGAAGTTGTTGGATCTTCCCTCTTCCACCATGTTCACCGAAGGTGCAGAAACCTCTTTTGTCTTAGGTTTCTCAGTCTCTTACGCCCGAAGAGATTCCTCTATGCGCAAGTGACTACCGAGTTGTACAAGAGACAACTCTTCCTTGTGTTTCAACATGTGTTTGAAATCTTTCCAAGAGGGAGACAATTTATCAATAATGCTCGATACGGAAATGGATTCGTCCATTTTCATATCATGTTGAGCATATTGGCCTAGAATGCGTAGGAGCTCATTATATTGCTCCATCACAAGCCTTGAATCCACCATTTTGTAATTATTAAAATTACTCACGAGGAACTTCTTACTAGAAGCATCCTCCGCCATGTATTTGGACTCAAGAGAGTCCCATAGCTCTTTAGCGGATTCAATGTTTTGATAAATATCAAAGAGGGAGTCGCACACATACCATTCAAGATGTGTCCGCGACATATGTAGTCGTCGTTCTCCCATTTGCCGCGACGCCGGGTCGTTATCTCCAACGTCTCGTCTTCCATCACCTTCGCCATAGGAGTGCTTAGCACGTACACTACCTTCAATGTCGTCAAGAGGAAATGCATCTTCTTCTGCCATCTTCAAAAGTCGACACCTTCGAATTTTTCAAGTTTGGTGAACTTGGTCGTCATGTTTCTCACGGATTTATCGAAAAGATCGTCAATGCGTGGTAGAGGATACTTGTTCTTCACTGTGACCTTATTCAATTCCCGATAGTCGATGCACATCCGCATTGACCGATCCTTCTTCTTCACGAATAAGAACGGAGCTCCCCAAGGAGACGAGCTCGGTCGAATGAATCTTTTCTCAAGAAGCTCTTGAAGTTGTGTCATCATCTCCCGCATTTCTGTTGGGGCCAAATGATAGGGTGCACGAGCTATCGGAGCCGCTCCCGGAGTAAGGTCGATTTGAAACTCTACTTGACGTTCCGGCGGTAACCCGGGTAAATCTTCCGGAAAGACATCTGAAAAGTCTTGTACGATCTTCACGTCCTCCACCGACTTCTTCTCTTCCTTGGCATCCACCACGTATGCCAGATACGAAGGGTAACCCTTCGCTAGAAATTTGCGAGCTTTAAGAGAGGAGATGATAGGGTTACTCCTCTTCCCTTTCTCCCCGTAGATGGTGACCACCCCGTTCCCCGGCAAAGGCACCTGGATCATCTTTTTGGAGCAAAAGATTTCGGCCTTATGCCTTGACAACCAATCCATTCCTATAACTACGTCGAACCCTCCTATAGCCATAGGTAACAAGTCTACTCCAAAGGGATTACCATCGATCTCTAGGATACAGTCACAAAAGCGCTCTCGGATGATCACTTGATCCCCATTAGCCACTTCTACAACTAATGCATCGGGAAGGACACTAATAGGAGTGACGAATCTCTTACAGAAAGTATCTGATACAAAGGAACACGTCTAGTACAAAAAGTCACTTTGGCCACGGTTAAAAACCGTGGCCGTAGGCCTTTCGCCACGAGTTTTTTTTCCAGCCAAAACGTAGCCTATTCTTGCGTGATTTTTGGTACCCTTATGGCCACATTTAAATTGTGTCACTATATCACATGAAAAAACGTAGCCATAACATAAAAACCGTAGCCATAACGTTATCAAACAAATTGGAGTTTAGTATTTTTCATATAACCGTGGCCATAAACTACGTATAGTCACGTTAATTCATCTTAATTGTGGCCATTTCATGACATATAGTTACGCTTATTTTGTAGAACCATGGCCATTGGTTATCTTTTTGCTACATAAAATAGTTGAAACCGTGACTATTGGTTATCCTTTTCCTACAAAAAATAGTTAAAACCGTGGCCATACGCTACTTATGACAACACAAAATTTGTTTTTGTGATGGACATTAATTATTTTATTGCCACATGTATTTATTTTAACCATGACTATAGACTACTTATAGCCACACAAGTGTTTACTGTGACCAGTTTATTTTAACCATGCAGAATGTTAGGATTGAACCCCAGACCTCTAGCTAAGGGAAGCTTTAACTTAACCACCACAAACCATCCCACCAATTGCTTATTTGTGTTATAAATTCAAATTTAAAATATTTCAGGGCACCCTTAAAATCAAGTGGGTGCACACCTTCAAGATGCCTATATTTTTTTCCTTTACGGCAATCAAGTGAGCAGGTGCACGGGACCCCCCTCTCGTAGTTGTAGGTCCGCCCCTACATATAGTTACGATGAATTTGTAGCATCGTGAATACTAGTTACATTTAGGACACACATATATAGTAAATCTATGGCTATAAGCTACTTATAGCCACACAATTTACGACCATTGATTACCTTAAAGCCACATGAATTTATTTTAATCGTGACCTTAACTATACTTATTACCACCCAAATTTGATATTTACCGTGGTCAAATCATGACATATATTTATGCTTAATTTTTATAATCGTGGCCAAACGTTTACTTTTTTTGTCGTACAAAATGATAAAAAAAAAAACATGGTCAGTTCATGGCGTATGGTTACACTTAAGCTTTAAAACTGTGGCTATCGGTTAACTTTTGGTCACACACAAAAATAATAATTTTGGCCATAAACTACTTATTATCCACACGAACTACATTGTTAGAAGCGTGACTACCGATTACCTTGTGGACACATATGTTAGTTATACTTTTGGCTACAAAAATGATAAAAAAACTTGACTAATTCATGACATATAGTTACAATTAAATTTGAGAACCGTGACTATTGGTTGACAGTTGATCACACACATAATAAAAACCGTGACGATAAATTACTTATTAGTCACATGAACTGAATTGTTAGAAACATGACTATTGGTTACCTTTTAGCCATCGACTTATTTTAAACGTGGCCTTAACTATATACTTTTAGCTATAAAATTTTCATACTAACCGTTGCCAATTCATGACCTATAGTTACACTCATAACCGAGCGAACACTTAACTCATCAAAGTAACCTTTACCCACAAGATTACGGTTGTCTCCCAACATTAGAATGACAATTACTACCTCTAGGATAGTTTCTGACCTCAACATTTCACCAATCAAATCCCTTCGGATCATCACGGTTCTGAACCCAAAGCCAAGGATCGCCACCACACTCCCATGAGTCCTCCGATTCTTACCGATCCACTCCTAATATCGATAAAGATATCATTCCAAGGCGCACCAATGTGTCCTTCAGGTAACTGGTTAACCCAGATTCGGCTAACACTCAACTTCGTTCCAATCCCAACCTCACAACATTCCCATAATAAAATCTTTACCACCACAGGAATGCTTAAACACATCGATACTTGCTCATCAACACCTAATCTTCTTTCAAATTTCCATCACCGAAAGGTCATTATTTCCCATGATCCAACTGGGATACTTCCAAACATTCCAAGATCTTTTGACTTCAAGAAAACAAGTCGACACCTAGGACTAAACGGTGACCTCGAAAACGTGGGCATCCCACCCAAAATGTCAATCCAGACGGATGGTCGCACTAAGGATGACACCAAACAGAGTGCTAAAAATCCCAAATCTTACATTTCTAACAAACGGACCACAAGAATTTTCCTTGATCGCGACACCCACAAGGACGGTACACCATCCCATAAATCATGATGTCACACCGACGAGCAATCCACCAAAACGAACCCAATCTAATCGCAAATAATCACCTAAGACCTTATCCCGCATGATTACCGAAGTATAAAATCACCCCTTAATTAGCTGGGAAGACTTAAATCTACTATTTCCAAAAATACAAACGCGCACAGATTCGAAAACCCAAGTCCAAAATTCAAGACTGACCGCAAGTCAGATCATCCGACGCTTCAACTCCCAAGGACTCCCTTAGTCCCTAATTACAACTCCTTTCACGACGAGGGTTTAAATCTATAGGCCTAATGAGTTCAAGGTTTTTCAACCAGTATGTCAATTTGAAATTTATAAAATTTTCAGATACATAAGCTTTTTAACGATTAAACGTGCGGCGAAAATACACTACCGTTCATCCGATATGTTTCAAAATTAACCATCAATACAAAGTATATGAAACCATTTCCAAAACCCGTTTGTTCAATACTAAAGTTAATAAAGACAATAATAAAACATGCGCAACAATTTACACTATACGTGAAAATAGGTTCCTGTATTACAACACGTGCAGTAAATGTTTGTACATTCCAAAAGAGAAGTTCGCAATTTTAACTTTAAAATTCTTCCTCTTTAACCAAAGGACGTCGTGGCAAAAGAATTTTCAACAACCCCATAAGCAACAGTTTAATCCCCCAAAGTTCGGTAAAATGGTGGAAATGCAAATAAAATTTCAAATAGAGTTTAAAGTTTCAGGTCGTAGAGATAAACACACTTGACCAAAATAGAAATTATAACGACATGAGTACTGCTAATTCGTTAAAAGCATTGCGGAAATCTCTAGCAGTAAAAGTTAATGATTGGAATATGTTCAGAACAAAAGCTCTGTTTGAAATAGCGTAAATCTTTTATACAATTACTCACACCAACGTTATACCTTAATCCCAATGCAAATAGTATGCAACGATTGACATTTGTATAAAACCCATAAATTGACGCACGCAATAATGCATATGCACGTGTTCCCAAAACTATTTACGAGGCGCAAAATGACGTAAGATGAGACACCATAAACCCAACTGAATTTTCGTAAAACTCATTAACGCTAAAATAATGTGGTGTCAAAATTTTCATTTCTCAACAAAGAGCATAAGACGACAATATGTCTAAAATATTAAACTTCTAAGAGTTTCCTCTTTTTACTGCGATGAAAGGTAAAGTGACACTTTTCAACAAAATTTACATTGGACACGATGCCGAATAAACTCGCAAGTTTAGACGAAGCAAAAGTAAAACCCACACATCAAAAGACATCGCAAAACAATACCCCATGAAATTTAGCAAAACTCGTACAAACTAAAATTCTCAAGAAATTCCGACTCAAAACATGGGATTAACTTTTCCTTTAAAACCATTGACATACGTGGAGGTGATCCAATGTCTAGGTTAAAATCTCATAGTTACTTGCCCAATACCCAAATGACATTAAAACATGAACATTACAATATCCTGAAATAGCTTTAAACACGAGGCGTGAATAAAGAGAATTTTGATAACAATTTGCAATCGTGTGCAACAAAACAATTTCATGCATGCTTAAGCTTACAGTTTAAAATCTGATGAATGCTAAATGCTTTACCAAGACTTTATAATGTAAATCACTCTTTGTTTTGCGAACATGAGAAACAATTTATGCAAATTTATTTTAGAAATAAATTTAGTGCATGAACTTGATCGGCACTCACATCTTAGGATTACGCTTCTTAATAACCCTACATACTATGGTCATCCGGATGCATCAACATCTTAGAGCAACAATCTCATTACTTTGGTTGACTTACGATTTCTCCTTGAAATAGAAACGGTATAACGAACTTATAGTCCTAGTTCAACCAATAAATCTGATTCAAGATGATCAATTAATGCGTTCATCGCACTTAACTACCACCCCAAAGTGATATTGCTATAAACATCAATCCTCCCTTAGCTTACTCGCTTAAAAACTTTCTCACTACCCCAACGGTCATCATACCAAGGTAGTTCAAGTATACACATGTAGCATGTAGGTTCACCATAACACTGGTCAGGTGCCATTATGAACGTACCGAACATGATCATCCTTGCGACTCTCGACAAGTTTCCCGTTTCTAGCGACTTGCTCAACCTCAAAATATCTTATCTTAAGGTACCTAATGTGCAACTTCACTTACAATCACTTATAAAAACACTAGTTTGAGTCTAGGCATCCCACAATCAATACCTAATTCTCTCAAACTTAAGCTCTGATACCAACTTGTAACACCCTTAAATCTGAAGATAGCAACTTATTAAAAAATTTCTAAATACATCAATAATTACTTTGACTACAGACACAATTGGAGAATTAACCTCAATACACACATTCATCCTATACATACCATCTATGAAAAGGACGGGTGTTACTAAACCCAATAACAATCACTATCTCCAACCTGCGAAAGACTTCACCAGCTACTTACTCTTGAATAAAGCTAAGGCTCAACTCCTCATAGCACTTGCTAGAACCGAACCCCCGACAGGAACCTGATGCACATGCCGACAAATAAAAAGGTTAGGCTTAACGCCTAGTGAGCTCAAGAGTTTTAACATGAATGAATATATCTTTAAAAGAAAGGAATTCAGTTTAAAGCAAGATCCTTCGAAATATTATACTTCAAAATGGAAACGACACATTTTCCCATAATATGCACTTTTAAAGACAATACTCCCAAACACACATTTCTTATAAAACGATGCAACCCGTAACTCACCCAAAACAGGGTCATAGTTCGATACTCAAATTTATTAAAATGTAAATAATACTTCATATCCCAAAACACCTAAAGCTCGGGTGGGACATAATACTCGACCCTTAAATAACGGAAAACAATCCATATAAATATGATATGCCATTAAAACATGGAACTGAAGCTTAATACTCACGCGACCGTAAAATGGAATAAAATCCAAATATTAAAGCATGGACAATCAAATATCCAAAATACAGCGGGCCGACAACGGAGGATACCCGTATTCTTTGAGAGCGGAGGAACACAAAAGTATGCCACTCAAACAACGTTAATCATATAACACTTCACGACACTTAGCCCAAGTGCCCCTACGACCTCTTGACAAGTTCACCAAAAGAGACAGTTGACCTTGGTGGCCGTTACAAAGGAACTCCACCTCAATAGGGCTGGCACACCGGGGACTACAACTAAGGAAATTCCCCAAATGGCCCGACACCCCGGGGACTACAACTAAGGAAATTCCCTAAAAGGCCCGACACATCGGGGACTACAACTAAGGAAATTCCCCAAGTGACAGAGGTCACAGTACTCACCTCCCAGGCAGCACTATCCAGACTCAACCCTCCTAGTGCCTCCTTGTCAAGTTTCGGTCATAAAACATGAGTCATGGAGTCCAACCCCGTACCACCCAATTGACCATCGAATAAGACTGACTTACGTGCCTATGGATCCAATGCAACACAGTCTAAAGTTACACGACTACTCATGAATGACTAAAGCACTCGAGTCTGTAATTAACAATTAAATGCATTAAAACGTAAATCACAATTGGACTCTAAATCGAGCCATTAAAACCGGACAAATGTCCTCAATACTCATTTACGTCAACACCGAGCCAAAATGCCCGAAATTCCTTTGACCGACAATTAACGTCCCCATAATTAATGAAATGTCTTTAAACAACGTTTATGAAGACACATACCTCAAAGACGTGATTAACCCAAAACTCAACACGTATTGGGACCAAAGGTTTTCCAAAGGGCTTATGAATGCAAATACCCCAAAATGCCTATGACATGAAATAGACTTCGTTTGTACAAAAATCACCAAAGATGCATAAGTCATGAAATGGACTCTATTTGTACAAAATTGCTAAGAACCCAAATATGAGCATTTTATGGAATTAAACAACCCAAGTTCACCAAATATGAAAACTTATCAAAACACTCACACTTTGACAAATACCAAGTAAAACATACTTTTACTTCAAAATACACATTTTGGCATGTACACCATTTTAACAAATCAACTTGAACTCATCTTGCTAGATTTAGGCTAAATCTAGATTTCACCCAACTTGAGCTCATTTGAAGGGCACTTGAATCCTCAAGCCGAAAACTTCCAAAACCTAGATCCATACATTCCAAACCATAGATACTCATATTTAACCATTTAGAAACATTCCCCAAACATTATTTACTAAAATCCCAAACGAGATCAAAACCCTAATTTCTCCAAAACCATCAAATCCGAAATTTGAGATACCAAACACTAAGAAACCATCAATGGAGCATTTATAATATTACTTCAAGAAAGCTTACCATTTTAGATGATGAGACTTTCCGAGGACACCCAATCCAACTCTTCAACCCGAGCTCCCAAACGTTGAACTTGATGAGGAAGATGAAGATGGAGGTTTTGTGGTTCAATATCCCACTAGCTAGATGATGAAGAATCATGTGGTTCAAGGGGGAAGCTCTCAAAATGGTTAGAGTTCGTCTTTGAGGTTTGGGAGAGAAAAGGGAAGGGATTAGAAAATGAAAATGAGGGAAATGGGTGAAAATTCGGGCATTTAGAAGACCAGAGGCCGCGGGCGACCTTGCCACGCGATAGTGACATTGTCACTATCGCGAGGGCACTATCGCGGAGATTGTACCGCGGGTGGTACACCCCCGGCGATTGTGCCACGCGATAGTGACACATGTCACTATCGCGCCACTCGCACCAAAGCCAGAAAAAGGTCAAAACTCGAGATTCTTGCATGGGTCGACTCAAGGTTCAAAAGCGCAACATTTTCCACCCAAAAAGATAGGCGAAAAGCGGAGAGATTACCAACGGAGGGCGGAAACTTACTTACGAAAAAGCTGGGTGTTACATATCACCATTCCAATCAATAATAAAATATGATATTCGACTTGTATGACCACAATTTTCATCATGTAAATATGTTACTAACAAATGGTGTTCCAAGTAAGACAACATCCAAGTAACAAGTTATGAACTCCATATAGTCATGGCAAAACATGTATAGACATGTATACATAAGGAAAACCCCAAATGCTTAATCATTAAAATGAACATTTCCAAGCAAGATGTAAGATGATATCAAGTAATAGATTATGATGCGTATCTAGTTTTAACAAAAGATTAGTAAACTCGCAATCTAGGTTTTGATTAAAACCTAGAAAATAGAAACCCTAGGAATAGCCAAGAGGAGACTTGATTGAGGAGAGTGATAAACTTGGTGAGAATCTTCAATGAATGCACTTGGATGATGATTTAATGATCAATAAATGATCCTACCAACCAAAACCCTAGAAGATAGTGAGATATGTGTTTGAAGAACCCAAAATCGCCCCAAAAGGTTACTCTCCCGTTTTCCCCAAAGTGATTCATCATAAATGAGGTTTTGAATCAGATTTAACAGAACATTGGGTAACGCGGGCGACAATGCCACCGCGACTTTGCCCATGGCATTGTCGCCGGGGCATTGTCGTGGCCTCCACGCACCCTTCGGTACGCCTTAGGCGACTTTGCCCAACGACTTTGCCCATGGCATTGTCGCTGAGGCATTGTCGCGGCCTCAACCAAACCCACGGTACGCCCTAGGCGACTATGCCCGACGACTTTGCCCAGGGGCATTGTCGCTGGGGCAATGTCTCCCACAACCTGCAGGGACCTGATTTTTGTCACGAAAGGTAGCCGACACGCGCACGACCACATATTCAATTATGACAGTACTACTAGGGTCACATAAGGCAACATGCATACAAAAACGCCTCAAATAGGATAACAACATAAAGATATAATTAACTTCATTTAATCAAGTAAGAATGAAAGGTTTTAACGGATTCCCAATACTTACCTAAAATCCGGATGTTACAACTGTATCCGTTCAATGTTATTAAATACGTGTATTTTAATGAAATGATGCTTTAATTAAACTACACGGCTGAATTTTTAATAAATTGTCTCGAAATTAACTAAAACTTCAAAAAATTGTATATACGAAGCTAATTATACAAGCTCCTAAATGAAATCATACAAATCGATCTGTCTGTATCATGGACCAAAAGACATCAGCCATGTGACACCTCCAGGATTGCGCTCGTACCGACTCATCCTCCTGTGCTATTGGGACCTCGTTATTGGCCAAATGTGTGAGGAACATACATGTCAAAGGACCATAATTGCCCAATGAACCCTGCTATTGCGGTACCCCATCTGCGTGTACCTAAGTGAAATCATTTTGCACTTCAAGTGTTGGGCACCCAACTAGGGTAAGAAATTCCTCTAGAAGGTCGTTGAACTTGGCCATCATTCTTCTAAAGTTGTCCGCATATGAATCGCACATGTAGCTATCATATACGGTCATCTCCATGAGGTCTAGGTCGAGGTCGCCAACCACCTAATGCTTCTGGTCTATGCAAATCGGAATGAATACCTGAAATATTTGTTCAAAAACAAACCAACAGTAAATAACATTAAACTATACAGAGTTATAAATAACAAGTATATTTAAAGTGAAATTCATACATGTTGAACAGACCACCATGGTACACAGGCCGGAGCCTTCGCCATTTCGCAGACGGAACTCGCACCACCACCAGTGATTATGTAATGCATGAACTCGGACGTCATTACCGTCCAATCTGCACTGGGAGAACACGACTCACGGATAAACCGAACCCATCCGTCGATGTGCTATTTAAAAAAGAAAAAGATGTTAGACATATAAATAGACATTATGATAGAGAAACTGAAATGACGTTTTAGTACTAACATCGGCTGTGCAACCTGAATGTCTTGGGACACTGGAGGTCGGACGTACGTCGAGGTCGACAGGTCGGCGTATGCACTCGTTTGTGGCGTATCCTGGAACAAAACCCTGACAAACCTGACATACCCATCGTAGTCGGTCCAGTCTCATGGAGCAACGACCCGAATGTGCCCTGCAAAATATGTTGGGTCCTCATAAAACAACCAAAATCCACTAACGTAAAGAGTAATGTCATTTCGAATAACTAACACCGTTAAACGGCCTAATACAAGAGTAATAACTTTAGGTTTGCATCAAAACAACCTATTACATAACCGAGATAGTAACAATTTCTAAGAATCTAATCAGGAGTCTTCTATCGTGGACGCTTCTCAAACTTTCTCCTTTCCTTTCCCTGAACCTCCATCAATTAGCTTACCTGAAAGGTGTTATATTTTTAAAAGAGCGAGGGTTAGACCAAAGGTCTAGTGAGATCCCTCAAAATACAATTTAACATATATATATATATCAAAGATTTAAGCAAATCAATCCTTTCCGTTTGAAAATATCTACTCTACACATAAAACACGCTTCCGACGTACATTACCGTCACAAAGTGACATCGTGTCTGTCTCATACTGCCTTAGATGGGACACACCCATATAGCATAAACGGGACACCCCCCCGGTATGAGTACAGGCGGACCACACCCCCCGACTTTGTGTCGCTCACAACAATGTATGCATACATCTAATTAGCAATGAACTCACACTTCATAAAATAAACTCCTCATATAATATGCTTGCAAATAAAATAGAGATACATTGTATAAACAGCTTCTCACAAAATTAGACAGTTGAAATAACTCCATCAATTAGCTTTCAGTTGCATGAAATAACTTTATGAACTGGCGAGGTTTTAAGATTAGAAAACTCACCTGTCGTCCTCAACTTAGATCTTGCGTCTACCCGAATAAACCGATTTGAAACCTATAAGGAAACATAGACGGGTAAACCCTTCATTCAACTATTATATAATAGCGGGCCTAACTCGTAATTCCAACGACTTTTACTCCCATACTTTTCTGCTAAATAAATACTAACACTAATTAACAAGCTCTCAAAATAGATTAGTGGACTTCGGCCCACAGTGGCCCAACAAACTCAGCCGATCGAGGTGTCGACCGGTACCCAACTCTGACCGGGGTCTTCGACCGATACCAACATCGACCGAGATCTTCGACCGATACAATTACCGACCGGGACCTTACGGTCGACCGGTAACACTCATCAATGACCGGGACCTTGCGGTCGACCGGTAACACCACTGACCGGGGCCTTTAATCAAATAGCAATATCAACGACCGGTACCTCCGGGTCGACCGGTGTCCTTCATACGACCGGTAACCTTCGGTCGACCGGTGTTCTATCGACCTATACTCACTCTGACCGGAAGCGAATTCTGGGTTTCCGAATAACCCAAAAATACGAACACAAACCTTAAACTTGCCACAAATCCGATTTTAATCTAAATATATTGATTCCTTTCAATTTCCATTAAACTTCTCAACCAATTAATCAATGCTAAATTACTCCTTAATTGATCTTAGATGGAATGACACAATAATTTCTCAAACCCAGATTACCTGTTATCAGACATCAATTTCCCACAAACTAATCATTAATTAAGGAATTCAATAGGAGAAGTTAGATTCAGAATTCTTACCTTGTGAGAACTTTTGCTCGAACTCCACTGATTTCTTCGCCCCCAAATCGACTGGTCTTCTTCCCTGCCTCTCTCTCTCTCTCGGCCGCAAAATAATAAGAAACCCAAAACCCTATTCCAAACCTTTAAGGTAGAAATTTTACACTTAACCCCCTCCTTAGAAAAAGTTTATTAAAACCTCCACCTAACTTACACTTTATTAACTTTGAGCCGGTTGTTACAACATCCTCCCCTCAAAAGAATTATGTCCCCGGAATTCCTTTTTCGAACAGATGGGGATATTGTGACTTCATGTTTGCCTCCAATTCCCAAGTTGATTCCTGCCCTTTATGGAACCTCCACTGCACTCTTACCAGTCTGGTCTCTTTATTTCTTAACTTCCTTACTTTAGAATCTAAAATTTCCACCGGTTCTTCGTAAGTTAACTTCTCATCCACTTGAATATCCTCTAGCGGCACAACCACATCGGTCTCCGCCAAACATTTCTTCAGATTAGATACGTGGAATGTAGGGTGAACTTTCTGCAACTCCCCAGGTAGTTCAAGTCTGTAAGCTACCTCCCCTACACGTTTCAAAATGACGAATGACCCAACAAACCTCGGACGAAGCTTACCTTTCTTTCCGAAACGAACTACTCCTTTCCAAGGCGAGACTTTCAACATAACTTTGTCGCCTACTTGAAACTCGATAGGCTTTCTTCGTTTGATCGCGTACAACCGTTGATGATCCTGAGCCGTCTTTAACCTCTCCCGAATACAGTTCACTTTATCTGCTGTCACTTGTACTATCTCGGGACCTGTCAGCTGTCATTCTCCCACTTCGTTCCAGCACAACGGTGTTCTACATTTTCGACCGTATAATGCCTCAAACGGTGCTGCCTGAATACTCGCGTGATAACTGTTATTATAAGAAAACTCTATTAATGATAGATGAACTTCCCATGAACCGTTGAAATCAATCACATAAGCGCGGAGCATGTCTTCAAGCGTTTCAATGGTTCTTTCACTTTGACCGTCGGTCTGCGGGTGATAAGTTGTACTCAACTTAAGTTGCGACCCCAACTCTCTTTGTAAACTTTTCCAGAAAGAAGACGTGAATCGCGCATCCCTGTCCGACACAATTGACGATGGTACCCCATGCCTGGACACTATCTCATCAATATACAATCGAGCCAATCTCTCTAGCGGGTACGTCTCCTTGATCGGTAGGAAGTGAGCCAACTTTGTGAGTCGATCCACTATTACCCAAATGGCATCGTGCCCCTTAGGTGATCGCGGTAACCCATTAACGAAATCCATTGAAATCTCGTCCACTTCCAGATTGGAAATTCCAGAGGTTGAAGTTCCCCATACGGTCTCTGGTGTTCAGCTTTAACCTTCAAACATGTCAAGCATCGCTCACCGAAGTAGGCAATATCCTTCTTTAAACCTGGCCACCAATAGCCTTGCTTCAGATCTCGGTACATTTTGTTGGTTCCCGGGTGCACGAAATAACGCGACTTATGTGCTTCTTCCAACACTCTCTTTCGAAGTTCCCCCACCTTTGGAACCCAAACTCTATTCTTGAAACACTTCACCCCACGACTATCATCGGTTATCAATTTAATAACCCCCACTATTCTCTCACTCTTCCAGTTTCTCTCCAACATGGCTTCCTTCTGGTAACCCTTGATTTCTTCCAACCTCAACTCGGTAAGATACTACCTTGGTGGCTTCTCCACGTTCCTTACGACTTAAAGCGTCCGCCACCACGTTGGCCTTGCCCGGATGATACAGGATCTCACAATCGTAATCGCTTAATAACTCCATCCATCGACGCTGCCTCATATTGAGCTCTTTCTGATTAAAGAGATGCTGAAGGCTCTTGTGATCCGTGTAAATCTGACACTTGATCCCGTATAGATAATGCCTCCAAATCTTCAGAGCAAAGACTACCACTGCCAACTCTAAATCATGCGTTGGATATTTCTTTTCGTGCTCTTTTAGCTGACGAGATGCATACGCAATCACCTTACCTTCTTGCATTAATACGCACCCCAGACCCAACTTTGAGGCATCGTTGTATATTACGAATCCTTCGGATCCGTTGGGTAGGGACAAGATAGGTGCACTACTCAGACTCTCTTTCAACTTGCTGAATGTTTCCTTCTAAGCTTCCGTCCACACGAACCTGACATTCTTCCTTGTTAGCGCTGTTAGTGGTGTGGCTATCCTTGAGAAGTCTTGGATAAACTTTCTATAGTAACCAGCCAATCCTAGAAAACTTCTTACTTCTGATGGTGTCTTCGGCGCTTCCCACTCTCGAATGGCTTTAATCTTGGCCGGATCGACCTTAATTCCGTCTTTCGACACCACATGTCCTAGGAATTGTACTTCCCTCAGCCAAAATTCGCATTTCGAGAATTTGGCGTACATTTTTTCACACTTAAGCAATTCCAATATTGCTCGCAAATGAGTTTCATGATCTTCCCTGGACCGTGAATAAATCAATATGTCATCTATAAAGACTATGACACACTGATCTAAGAGTGGTCTACACACTCTATTCATCAAGTCCATGAAGGTTGCAGGCGCATTAGTCAGCCCAAAGGGCATAACCAGAAACTCATAGTGCCCGTACCTCGTACGAAATGCAGTCTTAGGTACATCTTCCTCCCTCACCTTCAACTGGTGGTACCCTGATCGCAGATATATCTTCGAGAAATAACTTGCCCCTTGTAGCTGGTCAAACAGGTCATCAATTCTTGGAAGCGGGTACTTATTCTTAACTGTGACCCTGTTGATCTCCCGATAATCTATGCACATCCTCATAGATCCATCTTTCTTCTTAACGAACAATACTGGCGCTCCCCACGGTGAGGTACTCGGACGGATAAACCCTTTGTCGAGGAGTTCTTGCAGCTGGGTCATCATCTCTTTCATCTCTATCGGCGCCAACCGGTAAAGTGCTCTTGCAATGGGTGCTGCTCCGGGTACGAGATCAATACGAAACTCCACTTGCCGGTCGGGAGGCAGAGTGGTTAAATCTTCCGGAAAAACCTCTGGATACTCACTTACCACAGGGACTGACTCTAACCCCTTTTTCTCTTTCTTAGCATCCACCACGTATGCTAAGAACCCCACACACCCTTTCACTAGACACCGCCTTGCCTTAATCATAGAAATTAAATAAGATTTCCTATCCCTCCTATCCCCATGCACAACCACTTCCTTTCCCCCTGGCAACGCTATTCGTATTATCTTCTTATTACATACGATATGAGCATCATTTGACGCCAACCAATCCATCCCTACGATGATATCAAATTCCCCCATACCCATCGGGTATAACCGAAGGGGAAATGACTGCCCATCAATAACGATACAATACCCCTCATATACCTCCCTTACCAAGACTCGACTATCATCCACTATTTCTACCTCAAACCCAATACTGAGCTCCCTGGGTTTCACGCCCAGATTACGAACAAAGTTCGGTGACACAAACGAACGGTTTGCGCCCGAATCAAACAACACTTTTGCAAAAGTCGAGTCGATAAGAAAAGTACCTGTAACCACATCCGGTATCTCTACCGCCTCTTCCGCTGTCATGTTAAACGCCCTCGCTCTGGCTCGGGCGGGTTCCACCTTCTGCTCTCCTCCCTTTCCTCCAGTAACCCCAACTGATCCCCTTTTCAACTGTGGACAATCTGATTTCACATGACCCACCTCCCCACACTGATAACAAGTTCTAACCCCTTGACAATCGCGAGCCATATGTCTTGTTTTCCCGCACTTATAACAACCTTCCCGATCTGCCAAACACTCTCCCTTGTGCATCATGTTACACTTGCTACATGGCTTGTTCACTATCCTTTGCATAACCTGCTGCTCAGGTCTGGTGCTCTTGAACTTCTTTGAATCACGAGCTGGACCATCCCATTTCCTTTTCTCGCTACCCTTCTCAGTCATTTGGCGGGCTTTGTCCTTTTCTGTCATTTCGGATGCGTTCACAGCCGCCTGGAAGGTAGTAGGCTCTTTTGCTGCCGCCAACTCTCTGATACTGCTCCTCAGCCCAAACAAATACCGATCCACCCGGCGCTCCTCATTTGGCACATAAACTTCAGCGAAATGTGCCTTCTCCAAGAACTTAGTTGTATACTCTCTCACGGACATATCTCCTTGCTCTAAATTCAGAAATTCCTCCTCCAATTTCTTTACGGCCGCTAGTGGGTAGAATTGCTTCTTGAATTTAGCTATGAATGTTTCCCAGTCCATACCTCTAGCCGCTTTTGAGCCTTTACCCCCCGTCTCTGCTTCCCACCAGAACACTGCATCATCCCTCATCATAGATAGCGCAAACACTACCTTATCTTCGTCCGCACACTTGCAGGTATCAAATATCAGTTCCATGTTTCCGATCCACTTGATAACCACCACCGGGTCACACTTACCTTTAAAGGTAGGAGGGTTACAAGTGGTAAATGCCTTGTAACTTTATCCCTTTCCCGAACTAGCTTTAACTTCCACTCCAGGAGTTGACTGCGAATGGCTACCCACCATTGTCCCCGGCGAGTTAGAAATTTTCGTTGCCTCTTTTTCTTCACTCTTTCCTTGGCTGACTGATGCCTCCTTAGCTTGATGAATGAGAATAGCTTGCAGTGTCTCATTAAGCTTTCCCATCTCTGCTGCAAATGCTTCCTGCGTTACAAAAGCTTGAACCAGACCTCCCTTCTTATTCTTAGCAGGTCCTTTTCTTCCGACAGGAGTCGAACTTCCTTGTCGGGAAGATTCCTGATCGGCCACTAATTCCACGCTCTTAGTCCGACAGGCTACCCGTACCGTCTTCTTCCTCTGATCCCTGACCTCTGGTTCGTTCACTTGCGTGGCCGCTTTTCGAGATGTCTTACCCTTAGGTCGCCCACGACCTTTTCCTCTAGTTGCGGTTGTTCGAGGAGAAACGACTGGCCTATCCTCAACGACTTCATTGATCTGTGCCGCCTCAGCTACCGACACGGATCTGCTCCAAGTTACTCTCTCTAACATGACTACAGATAAAGTACCAGCACACAGATTAGAATAAGTCCAAAGTGATAAATCAAGTTAAGCACGGACATGTGCCTGTAAATTTACAATTACACTGGCCAGATGTAATTTTAAATTTACCTTACATGTTAGTTCTCGTCACTCTATCACTCGTTCCCCTATGGTTCTCCTAATATCTCAGTTATGTCTTATTTCCCAAGTTTAAGTCTAGGCCCGTCCGGTCACCTAAATCCCTTAAACTAGTGCTCTGATACCAATTAAAACAACCAAAATCCACTAACGTAAAGAGTACAGTCATTTCGAATAACTAACACCGTTAAACGGCCCAATACAAGAGTAATAACTTTAGGTTTGCATCAAAACAACCTATTACATAACTGAGATAGTAACAATTTCTAAGAATCTAATCAGGAGTCTTCTATCGTGGACACTTCTCAAACTTTCTCCTTTCCTTTCCTTGAACCTCCATCAATTAGCTTACCTGAAAGGTGTTATATTTTTAAAAGAGCGAGGCTTAGACCAAAGGTCTAGTGAGATCCCTCAAAATACAAATGTAACATATATATATATATATCAAAGATTTAAGCAAATCAATCCTTTCCGTTTGAAAATATCTACTCTACACATAAAACTCGCTTCCGACGCACACTACCGTCACAAAGTGACAACGTGTCTGTCTCATACTGCCTTAGATGGGACACACCCATATAGCATAAACGGGACACACCCCCCGGTATGAGTACAGGCGGGCCACACCCCCCCGACTTTGTGTCGCTCACAACAATGTATGCATACATCTAATTAGCAATGAACTCACACTTCATAAAAGAAACTCCTCATGTAATATGCTTGCAAATAAAATAGAGATACATTGTATAAACAACTTCTCACAAAATTAGACAGTTGAAATAACTCCATCAATTAGCTTTCAGTTGCATGAAATAACTTTATGAACTGGCGAGGTTTTAAGATTAGAAAACTCACTTGTCGTCCTCAACTTAGATCTTGCGTCTACCCGAATAAACCGATTTGAAACCTATAAGGAAACATAGACGGGTAAACCCTTCATTCAACTATTATATAATAGCGGGCCTAACTCGTAATTCCAACGACTTTTACTCCCATACTTTTCCGCTAAATAAATACTAACACTAATTAACAAGCTCTCAAAATAGATTAGTGGACTTCGGCCCACAGTGGCCCAACAAACTCAGCCGATCGAGGTGTCGACCGGTACCCAACTCTGACCGGGGTCTTCGACCGATACCAACATCGACCGAGATCTTCGACCGATACACTTACCGACCGGGACCTTACGGTCGACCGGTAACACTCATCAATGACCGGGACCTTGCGGTCGACCGGTAACACCACTGACCGGGGCCTTTAATCAAATAGCAGTATCAACGACCGGTACCTCCGGGTCGACCGGTGTCCTTCATACGACCGGTAACCTTCGGTCGACCGGTGTTCTATCGACCTATACTCACTCTGACCGGAAGCGAATTCTGGGTTTCCGAATAACCCAAAAATACAAACACAAACCTTAAACTTGCCACAAATCCGATTTTAATCTAAATATATTGATTCCTTTCAATTTCCATTAAACTTCTCAACCAATTAATCAATGCTAAATTACTCCTTAATTGATCTTAGATGGAATGACACAATAATTTCTCAAACCCAGATTACCTGTTATCAGACATCAAATTAAAACCCTATTCCAAACCTTTAAGGTAGAAATTTTACACTTAACCCCCTCCTTAGAAAAAGTTTATTAAAACCTCCACCTAACTTACACTTTATTAACTTTGAGTCGGTTGTTACAACTCACAAGTTTGTTCTAACAAATAAATATCAAATGTAACAAACGAATCTCCTAACTTACATGATGCGTATACTGGCCCTGTGTAACAAATGGAGAGCCGCCAGTGGACTGACCGCTAAACCCCGGGTATGATGCCCCTGTGCCCTGCAAAATAAGATTGAGGCTGTTCAGTTTCTATTTTGAATGTAAAAATCAAATTACCCACCAAATTAAATAACTTACATGTGTCATGTGGTGGGGCGGTGTAACGAACGACGAAGATCCGAATAAGTCATCAAGGAAGCCTGATGAACTCTGCACTCTTTGGCCTAGTGGCCACCTCTCTTCCGTAAACGCTTCTACCTGGAGTTCCCGTACTAGGGTTCGAATCCGGGGGGATACAGGATGTCTTTTCCGGTAAAGGCTTATAGAGGTAGGTCATGTAGGGTCCACAAAAGTGGGTCACGGGGCCTTGGGTCCCAGCCAATAAACCTTTTTTTTTTAACTCTGCACATTAATCTAAGTCATTGTTTTTATGTCTTATTGAAAACAAATAAAAATGATACCATATAACGATTGAAATGACTAACATTATCCGTGTATTGGGATGGGCCTCCGAAGATCGAAGATCCGAACCCATGCGGCATGTCGGCGGGCTGGGAGGGTTGTCCACCCTGCTGCTGGGCTGGAATCTGTCATCAAGCATAATAAACCACATAAAGTTCCAAAAGATAACAATTAAAACCATGTCCAATAAATTAAGTTAAACACTTACCTGAAAAGAGCTAAACTGGCTAGTAAGCCTCTCCACCTCAGCAAGGCGTCTCTCAAGAGCTTCACGCTCTGAGCGATCAGATGTCCGATACTCGTCCAGGCGTCTCTCAAGAGCTTCATGCTTTGTGCGATGAGATCTCCGATACTCATACTAATCATCCTTCCACCTCGTAAACTCCGACCACCGGTCAACATAGGGGTCAACATGTGGACTATGCTGATGGTGGCCTGATGAACTATGCTCACGGTAAAAGGGTGGACTATGCCCAACATGAAATGGTGGATCCTCGTAAGAGGTGACCTCATGTGCCCTGCTGACGCCTGCATGGGACGAGGAGCCCGTGTCATGATCAGGTTGGTCGTCTCCCTCTAACTTAGAACCTACGTCTATACAAACAATTAACAACGTTATTATAAATATCAGATAATCTAGAACGACTTCTCTTTATAAAAAATTATAAATATCGGATAACTTAGAATGACTTCTCACCCTCGTCAATAGCATGCTGATAACTCTCATTTTGAGTGTTATTTACACATTGTTTGTGTGAGTTTTTCTTTAATTTTAGTGTGTGTTTTCCCTTTACGTGTTCATGTTTCTTTTATTTATTTATTTATTTATTTTCATTTGGAGGTGTTGAGGATAAAAGTTTGTGTTTTGATGGTTGAAAACATCATTTTTGGGCTAAATGTTGGACTGCAGAAAGTGGCCACCTTGTCGCCACGTTGGTGAATGATGTAAATCCGAGGACAGCTGGAAAATGTTATATTTTGCATGTATTTTTATGTCCATTTCAGCTGCATAAAGTCTTTCTTAAAGGCTAAGCTTTAGAAACCAAGGTGGTGAAGAAAAGACAGAAGTTAAAAGCAAAAGTTTGGTGGAAAGATATCAATGCCAAAAATGACTATCTAAAAGCCTAAATGAGATAAAGCAAAAGCTGAGCTTTCATAAGAAAATAGATGAAAAAGGCAATGAGCCTTTGGGTCAAAGAATACTTGAACTCATTGAAAGGTTTTGTGGGTAAAATCTTCCACCACCATTTTCATCTTCCACTATAAATTGAAGCCATGGATGTCATTTGAAGAGGGCTCCAACATGTAGCATAATTCAGCTATTGTTCTTTCTTTTTTTCTCTTAGATAGTTGTAGTTGTAGTTGTAATTTATTTTCTAGTATTTAATTTCCAGCTCAAAGTGGGCACCTTGTCACCACGTTGGCAGCAACTTTTAAGTTTCATTTATGCAATTTAAGTTTATGTTCTCTCCTTCTTCTTTCATGTCTTTTACTGTTATTATGAACTAAACACCCCTCTGGGTGTGGGTATGAGCCAAGGCTAAGACTAGTAGGCAACACTTGGGTGTTGCCATCTTTGCTAACTCTTAGACTTGGTCACTCGAGTCGGGACTTCAATTCAACGCGGACAAGCCGATCACTTGTTAGTGTTAATATTAGATCTTAGACCTCGAGAGGGGCAGATCCGAAATACGGCTTGAGTGATGCAAAGAAGATTTGAGAAAGTCTTTTATAACCACGTAGAGATACAGGTTTTTGCATGATTTTAACTAAGGTTCAAATGTCGGTCGATATGGGTGTCACAAAGAGATTTGGGCGTCTATATCTATACTGGTGGAACTGAAATCCTTAGAGGTTTACTTAGTTAAGTCGGCAAGTCTTGAGTTGGCCAACGTGGTGACAAAGTGGGTGCAACGTGGCCACGTTCTGAGGAAACTTATTTTCGAGAGAAAAAGGTTTTTAAGGCTGTCGTGTGTCATTTTGTTTCTGACCAAGTTGTTACTACATCAGTCTTAGTTAATGCTTGTACCCACATCCTCCCTTTTCTGTAAATTATTTGTTAATTGTTAAAAGCACCAATTTCGCTCAAAGATATTTTCTTCTTCTCTAATTGACACCATTGTATTCTCGACCTACTACTCGAAACTTTGAAGTCTGATCCCTGTGGATACGATCTCGGTATTTTTACCACTTTATTACTTATAGCGATCATAGTGTCCGGTGTCCACTTGCACCGCCACTGTGGCAACATAGTGGCCACTTTGTGGACCTATATGATTTTCCGCTACCACATGCATAACTCTCGATCTCTTCGACGGTCGACGCCCCTCCGAACTACTAAACCAGCGATGGATCTGGATATACCATTCCTGGATCTCCTCCAACGGTGTAGGAACAAGGCTCTCACGTGGGGCCCACTCTTCCTAATATATTGAAAATAATCATGTTAGAAATCCACACGAGGGCCTCATCTATTACAATTTTTTTCGTTGTAGTCAATGTAACTTACCGTTGACACATGATGGCTAACAATAATGGTCGAAGACCTATCCCAACGAACCGCACGTGGCATCCTGGTAGTCAATATATAATACGTGTTGGCCATAGGAAAGGTCTCTAAGATCCATGTATGTCAATTAGAATACCAAGATAGTAGTACATGTTTTGTAGAAATAGGGACTCCGTGTAGATTGTAAAAATATTAATTTGATATCAACTTACTAACCTTGAATGCAAACAAAAAACCAGATAACGACATCCTCTGCCCATGGTTCGACCGTCTCCGGATCGCTCCATTCATCTGCCTGTAGGTGTGCGCCCAGATATAGGATCCCCAGGGAAACCGATTAAAGCACTCAAATCATCAATGGCCCGAATTAGAATGTCGGGAAGATGCTGGTGTGACTGATGACCGAGGAAGAACATCTCAACCATCATCATGAGACAAATACGGACGGCATAATCGTCATCGATATGGGCCCGCCCCTCATCATTAGTGTCGATCAGATTGAATACATTCTGGATGTTCCGCACTGTTAGTTGGCCTCGTGGGAACACCCGTCTAACAAAACCATTGGACCTATTCTTATGCATCTTCGGTTCCGGTCCGAAACGAAGTGTTATGATAAGACAGAACTCCTCACGGCCGAACCGAAGAGCGTGGCCACCAACCTCGTAAAACATCTCCTCATCCCGTATATTTTTCGGGAAGACCTGGGTCTGTAAAAATATATGGACCAAGATAGGGTCGGCAGATGTATCGGTCAAATCCAACCAATGACCGAAACATGTCTCCCTGAATATAGCTAATCGCCTGGCCACCGTCGTCATCTTACTCTTCAAATTCAACTTTGCAAAGTAGAAATTTCTTCCCTGCATAGTAATGATATAATACTAATGTAAAAAGACCTAAAGTGTAAATTTCTAAAGTTAAGGGACCTAAAGTGTCAGTTTCTAAAGTTAAGGGACCTAAAGTGTAAATTTCAAAAGTTAAGGGACCTAAAGTGTAAGTTTATAAAGTTAAGGGCCATAAAGTGTAAATTTAAAAAGTTAAAGGACCTAAAGTGTCGGTTTCTAAAGTAAAGGGACCTAAAGTGTAAAAGTTTAAACTAAAGGGACCAAAAGTGTTAATTTCTAAAGTTAAGGGACCTAAAGTGTAAATTTCAAAAGTTAAAGGACCAAAAGTGTTATTTTCTCAAGTTAAGGGACCTAAAGTGTGAGTATCTAAACTAAAGGGACCGAAAGTGTTAATTTCTAAAGTTAAGGGACCTAAAGTGTAAGTTTCTAAAGTAAATGATTTTTTCGTGTAATTTTTTAAAGTAAAGGATTTTTGGGTATTTACTCTATAATGTGTGTAAAAAAATTGAAAACATTAAATTTAAAACTATGCTAATAACTACATTAAATTTAAAACTATGATAACTACAACCATTTAATCTAATATTAAATTTAAAACTATGATAACTACAACAATTTAAAACTATGACACTAAAATTATAACCCAAAATATAAAATGATAATATACAAAAAATTATCATCCAAAATATAAAATGATAACTACAATCATTTAAAACTATACAACATACATAACAACAAAATCGATGAACGAAAAAAAAATTATAATCCAAAATATAAAACGATAATTACAACAATTTAAAACTATACAACATACATAACAACAAAATAGATCAACGAAAATATAAAAAATTTTATAATCCAAAATATAAAATGATAACTACAACCATTTAAAACTATACAACATACATAACAACAAAATCAATCAATGGAAATGAAAAAGACATGTACGCCCCCTTTTGCTCACCAGTGAAACCCCCTTACGGTGGGACTGCCGCTGCTCCGTGTAAAACGGCCAAAATATCGAGGGGTGCTTAAAATAGTAGAAGAGTTAGAGGGAAGTCAATAACCTCAACCATTTGTGGTCCCAAATCGATTAAAAAATGGCAAACTCGTCTGGTGGTGGGGTGCGAAAACGACAACTCCGGCAGGGGATTCGATCGAGTAATTAAAAATGGTAGGTGGGGGACTTGCGTCGGTCGTCGTTCCAGTATAAAAGAACCCCAGGGACGCAATGGCACCCTGGGGCGCAATTGCGCCCATTGGGCTATTTTAGTGAAACGGGGAGAGGGATGGCTAAGAGGCCAATCCATCCCCGTGTTTTGGCCATTTGGGCCAATTTTCCTATTAATTAATAGTGATACATGGAAAGGTCTGCATAAAATGAATGTCCTGCACATACCAAATTGATAGGTGTTAGAAGTCCGCAGTAGTAATATGTATCTTGTGCTTTGAAACTTGTAAATTAAGAGATTTTTAAAATATTACATAAAATGATGGTACCTTGTGCCTAATAATTTGTATTGAAGAGTTTTTTATCCGTGCTTTATAATATAATATAGATTTATATAAGTTTTTGTATTTTGTTTTACTAATTTTTTTATATAAGCAAATATATTTATAAATCATAAATTAATAATTAATAATTACAAATATCTCTTATATCTTAATTATAAATATGTCAAATTGTCTATATATAAATGATATCATAAGGACTAATTACACATATTTATCAAAAAGATGGAAATTTTTTTTATTACAAATTAAGAACACTTACAAATTCTCTCGCATTCTTCATATACCTGACAATATGCAAAACCCAACAAATTTTCTAAATTTTGCTCAATTTTCAATTGTATTACTATATATTACTTGGCATTACGTTTTTTTAAGATGAATATTTGTATGATATTGTACTTTTTTAATTAGTATAAAATTATGTTTAAGTTTGTTTTTCAAATCTGTTACCAAAATATACAAATTAATAACTTAAAATTAACATGAAAAAGTTTAAAGCAAATAAACATATTTTGAGTTTTGTTTTAATAATTTTAATAATATATATATATATTTTTTGAATTTATATAATTATATATAAATAAAGTTATATTTGATAGAAAGTTAAGTTTCATATAAAAATCTTTACTGTAGAGTTTTATAAAAAAATTATCAATTGAAGTGACAATAATTCGACACGAAAAATAAAAAATAATTTTTTATAGGTTATTTCAATTATAATGCTCAAAAATCAACAGTTGACTTAGATTTTGGGCCACTACTTATATGACAAGTATCACCACTAGTTTGTGTGATAAATAATACCAACCAATAGCCATGGACCATGGTTGGTAGGGGTGTGCATCGGTCGGGTCGGGTACCCAAACCCAAAACCCGATCGGATATTCGGGTAGTATGGAATCCCCCGAAATCCGACCACTTAAAGATCGGGTAGTTCGGGTTCGGGTGAGGTCGGGTGGTTCGGGTTGGGCTTCAATGGGCTTTTTTTTTACCTGTTTTCTCAAACTACAAATTACAAATTGTTAAATTACAACTTTAAACTACAACTACAAATAACAACTTTAAAGTTTAAACTACAAACTACAAATTATAATGTGTAAAGTGTAAATGTGTAATGACTATTCAATAAGACAATAACAAATTACTAATCAATAATCAGAAAATGAAAACTAATCAATAACAACGTAATGTAATAGTTAATGTATTCATGTGAACTAGTCCATATTAGCTTCATTGTTTCAACCATATAGGAATTTAGGATTTAGTTTGTTTAGGTTAGTTTTATAAAATAATAAAACTGATTTTTTTTTAAAATAAATAATTTCGGATATTTCGGACGGGTCGGGTTTGGGTTTTGGGTACCCAACCCGATCCTACTTTATCCGATAATTAAGATCGGATCGAGGGGTTCGGGTTCGGATATTTCGGGTCTCGGATTTTAGCCTAAATATCGGGTTGGGTCGGATAGTTCGGGTCGGCCGGGTTCTGCTCACCCCTATGGTTGGACTGAATGAATTTTGGCCACTGGTTTTAAACAGATAATGGGCTGATATTGACAATTGTGGGGTTTTTTTCCTTTCTTTTTTTGTTATTGCTTCGGAAACTCCTAATTTATAAGTTTGACAAAACAAACTTTTAGTTAGTTATTTTGCAAAGCATGAATTGAATTTAGATTTGAGTTACATAATAATTACTTTATCATCATTTTGTTTGGATTATATGTATAGGGAGGTGCAAGGGAAAACCTTTAAAAAATGAAAAACTAAGAAACACACTGATAGTCGTTCATCTGGATGTTATGGACATGTACATACAAGTAATTGAAGTTGTTTTATGGTTTTTATGCACACATGTGTTATGCCCATGTGCATGTTACAAATTACTAGTATTCACATGTGCATACCGTCTTGATGAACGGTTACCAGAATGTTCCTCAGTTTTTCAATTTTTTCATATATATATATATATAGGGTTGGGTTCCGGTAAGAAGTTGAGTTAACGGTGAGAAGTGGTTATCAACCGTTGGATGAGAAATGAACGCACATTAGAATGAGATGCACAGAGATAAGATGCATCGAGATGCACCAGATCAATTTCCTTCTAAGCCGCAACTCATAGGAGGGCTTGAGATTAAAAGAGATCAATGGTTCAGATCCAATTTTCACGCTTCTCACGTTAACTCAACTTCTCACACGATTCTTCGCCTATATATATAAGGGGTCTTTCAACGGAGATCCTCCTTTTGTGTGGTATCTATGAGATCTAATCTCATCCATCCATCTTAATAATCAATGGTATAAAACAATTAAGAAAAATATTAAATAAAAACACAAAATGAGTTTTTAGGACGCCCAACGTCTTAATAGTAATTAATAAAAACTTTTTATATACGACAGAAAAGTATATAATAAGTTTTTAGGATAAAGTTAGACAACGTAAAAAGCTCTATAGACGATGTAACGGTATACAAAAAAGTAAATTGTACACTATCATCTTTGTCACATGTCATTCAACACATTAAATGTTAAATTGAGGGTGGATGAACCTTCGACACATTAAATGGCATGTGACAAAGATGATAGTGTACAATTTACTTTTTGTATACTATTACATCGGCTATGGAGCTTTTTACGTTGTCTAACTTTATCCTAAAAACTTGTTATATACTTTTCTGTCGTATAAAAAAAGTTTTTATTAATTACTATTAAGACGTTGGGCGTCCTAAAAACTCATTTTGTTGTAATTCAACTTGAGCCGATTCCAAAAGGCAAATAATATTTTTAATTAATTTTGACGTTAGCTCTTGTATGGAAAGTGTTATGTGTTAGAAATCGGACTTAAGACTTGGATATAAATCCAGATCGTGAACTGTGCTTCTCTGTCCAAAAGTAACATTTCTCCCCTTTTTCAGCCATAGGTACACGAAAGTCACTTAAGTAACGTTTGGTACATAGACTAGACTGGACAAAACGGGATTGGACAACACAAAAGAAAAGTACTGGACATGACAAGAGAATAGGACTGGACAAGACTTGTTTGGTGTTTGGCACGACTAGGACCGAATAGGATTTGACAAATAGCATTACAGATTCAAAGATGGTCATCGTCATCTCAAATATAAGCTAGTAACTTTATTGATACCACAGTTTCTATTTTATCACAATACAACTTAAAGACATATTACAACATCATGACATTTTTCATCACTTGGGAAACATTTTGCAACAATACTTGTGCATAACATCATAAGCCATATACGTCAGCCTCGTCAAGAAACGAAAATATGTAATCCTCCATGATTTGCTGACTATCAATGGAGCCACAATCATCCAAAATCCAGCAACGAATCCAAACACAATGCTAATGATCAAGCCTACATCCGCTCCATCTGATCCTTTGTCTTCGTCGTCTTCTTTCTTTTGGTTCGTGTCGAGTACTTCAACCACACATTGCTTCATGAGTGGATCTCCACAAAGGTTGTTGCCGAAGAAGCTGGACTCATTCAAGCCCTGCAACTGAGTACCTGATGGTATTCTTCCCGTAAGATTGTTGTAGGACACATTAAAGTTACTCAAGAAGCTCAAACTTGATAAGCTACCGGGAAGTTCCCCAGAAAGATTGTTCCATGATAAATCAAAAAATTCAAGTGATTTCATGTCTCCAATCTTCTCCGGAATCCTTCCTATCAGTTGATTTCTTTCTAGATTCAGCGACTTTAACTCTCGAAGGGCCGTTAGCTCATTTGGGATGTGCCCAGAAATTTTGTTACTCGAAAGGTCCATCATTGTGACTAGTCCAAGAATAGTGCTATATATGTCCTCTCGTCCCTTCACCAGCAACGCCTCACTAATGAGAAACTCTTTACTATTACTAATTGGATGGAACCTATATGCATCAATCAAACCAGTTTCTTTCCCAGAAAGGACACTAAAGTTGTTGAAGCATTCTGGAATACTTCCAGAGAGATTATTTTCAGCAAGGTCCAAAATGTGAATCTTTGAAAGATAACATAGCTCCCGAGGTATAATTCCATCAAAATTGTTTGATCTGAGTACGAGACCAATCAAAGAAGAGAGTTTTGTCCCAATCCATGATGGAATGAATCCAACAAGTTCATTTCTACCAAGTTGAAGGAACAGTAAGTTTGTCAAGTTCATTAGAGAAGCAGGTAATCTTCCCGAGAGCTTGTTCGCACACAGGTTCAATGCGACTAGCTCAGATGAAAAACCCAAAGTTTTTGGAATCTGACCAAAGAGATTGTTGCTCTCCAAGTGTAACGATGACAAACTCGGCCACTTCTCCCAGCACTCAGGAATGACGCCCGACAAATTATTGTTTCCCAAATTAAGAACCTTTATCAATTTCTGATCATGGGGACACAATACATGATGTAATGATCCCGTAAAGAAATTGTTTGATAGATCCAAAACGTATGGTCCTGAAGTATTTGAGAGATCAGGCAATTTCCTTGTAAACTCGTTATAACTCAAGTCCAACATATCAAGTGTTGCAGGGACACTGAACAACGCTCCTCGGAAATGATTGTGTGACATATCTAAATAGGTTAAATTGGGGAATGAACTCCAAAATGACCGAGGCATGGGTGCTGAAATGTTAGTGTTGCTTATGTCCAAGTATTCTAAATCCCTCTGCAATTGCAACCACAATGGAAACTGAGGTCCTAAATCCCAGGAGTTTAAGTACAAGTACTGCAGCTGGAAAGGGGGGATCCAATTCGTAAGTTGTGGTCTAAAGATTATTTTGTTGCCTATTCCATTTAGGTATTTCAATCTGGTTAGTTTGGCAAAATGAGCTTCTGTCACAACACCCGTCAACAAATTGGAAGAAAGATCTAAATAATTCAACTTCGAAAGTTGACCAAGGCTACGAGGAAGGGTGCCAATCAATCGGTTATACGAAAGATCTAATTGATCCAATTTCAAAAGTTGACCGAGGCTATCAGGAAGGCTACCATTCAGTCGGTTATGCGAAAGGTCTAACATCTCCAATGAAGATAATCCTCCTATTGAGTATGGAAGTGGACCAGAAAGGAAACTATCATAAAGTTGTAACGACCTCATGAAAGATAGGTCTGCTATCGAATCTGGAATAATGCCAACAAAATCGTTTTCCCCAAGATTAAGGTGGACCATATGTGTCAGTTGTCCAAGTTGATTCGGTAGATGACCAGAAAGTCCCGTGGACCGTAGGAATAGTGACTCCACGCTAGGTGATTTGCACTCGAAAAAACTTTCAAGAAGATATGTTAGACTAATATTATGAAAATTGTTAAATGACAAATCAATCTCTCTCAAGTTACAAAGGTTACCCAATGATTTAGGTATTGGCTTGGTGAGTTGATTATGTGACAGATCAAGGCTAAGAAGAGAGGTCAAGTTATAAAGAGAAACTAGACTTGAACTCGAAACACCACAAAAACGAATATCTAACGAGATGAGATTACCACCTATAGCACTAGACAACCCTTTTAATACAAATGAAGAATTCATGAAATTGTTCCCAGAGACGTGAAGCATCTCGAGGGAAGTCAAGTTACGGAAGGTATCAATAATACTAGGATTTGCGCCTTGGAAATTACACATACTTAAATCCAGTGAAACTAGACTTGTTATACTGAAAATCCACCGTGGCACGGAACTGTTATAAAAATAGTTACCAGAAAGATCAAGCAAAGAAAGGGATGTTAGATTAAGAGTAGGAACATCGGGATGTATATGCGAAAGTTGACAGTTAGACAAACGTAGTTCGACCAAAGAAGGAAGGGTGTTCATCACCTGAAGCCAATCGATTGCTTTATTAAGGTCCATGCCACTCATATCGAGGTGATGCAATGAATGAAGGCTTGACAACCACCGCATGTTCAACATGGGAGTTGATTCATAACCATCATAAAAACTTCTAAGAGAAAGGACTTGCAATTCCGAAAGATTCCCGAGTTGAGGAGGGATAATTCCACCAAATCCGGAACTAGAGAGGTTAAGATATCTCAAGTTTCCCAAAGAACCCATAAAAATAGGAACGTGTATCCCTCCAAAATCATTGCAGCTCAAGTCTAGATGCCTGAGTTGCTTCAGATGCAACAACGATGGACTTAAATCGCCTCCTAACTTCTGCTTCGAGACTTGGTTGTACTCATTTTCAGTGGTGTAATCAGAAAGATGGCAATGGCCATCGACTCCACGAAGATGTATATGACGAACATGACCAGTAAAATTGTCACAAACAATCCCGGCCCAACTACAACACTCTTTATCCTCACTTACCCAAGAAGCAAGGCGGTCTGCATGATCTATGAGACCGTGCTTGAACTCGAGAAGTGCTTGTCTCTCGACATCCTTGCATAATACATTATTGAAATTGTGAGCGGATAATAAACATAAATGGAAAAAGAACATGAAAAGGAGTAAGCAAAGGTGAAAGGAAGAACTCATATTGATAGATAGATTGATGATGAAGAGGCTAAGGATGAATTGTGACATTTAAATGCAGTTTTATTTATAGCTTTAATTTATGTTTTCAAATCATTTAATTTGTTGACTTTTCCATGACGAGACGTCTCACTTGAAAACGTCAAGGAATTGAAGTAAAGAATTTAACATGTTATTTTCCACAAAACTCCACCATGGGTATCCCGTCGATGATGGATATAGTCATTGTGATATTTGTTTTTTTATGGGCCATCTCTATGAGTTAAGAAAATTCTGTTAATTTAGAAGGCATTTTGCTCTTTTTACACTTACTTTTTGTTTTTGTTTTTTTTTTCCTATAAAAAGATTAATATATATATATATATATATATATATATATATATATATATATATATATAGGGTCAGGTTCAAGGAAAAACCTCAAAAAAAACAGAAAACCGAAGAACATCCTGGTACCCTTAATTCATCTGGACGATATGTACTTATGCATACAAGTAATTTGTAGCATGCACACATAAAAATAAAAAATAAACAACATAATTTACTAGTATGCACAAGTGCATACCGTCTAGATGAAAGACTACCAAAGTGTTCTTCAGTTTTCCTTTTTTTTTGAGGTTTTATCTTGAACCTCCATATATTTTTTTGAGGGAAAATCTCGAAAAAATGGAAAACTGAGAAACACCACACTGGTGGACGGTATGCAGTTGTGCATACAAACAAATTAAGTTGTTTATTGATTTTTATGCTCATGTGGATTATGCAATTGTGCATATGCATGTGTGCATGTTACAAAATACTTGTGTGTTTCTTAGTTTTCCATTTTTTTAGGTTTTCCACTGAACCTGGTCCTATATTTGTAATACCCAAAAAAAGACATTATATATATATATATATATATATATATATATTATACAATACATTTCTTACTTTTTATTTTTTTTAATAGAAAAGAAAACGAAAAGGTAGGTTAAAAAAGACCAAGATACCTCATGGATTAACTGAGTTTAACGGATTTTTGTTAACTCTGTTAGTAAGAGGGACCATGGCCATAAGAACTTGATGTATAATAATTACCCGAGTATAGGAATGTTGGTCATAATTTTTGAAATACCACATAGACCAAAACTCATGACTACTTAAAAAAAATCAAGAATATGATAGTAACATGAAAAGTGATAGTGGGATAAGAATACATAAATGATGGCTGATATGTTTGTTTAAAGGACTAATACATCAACAAAATAACCATCATAAAATTCAATTGATTAATTAGAACTATATATATATATATATAATTCATTTATATATAACCTTCTTTAAGATTCAAACTTGGCGGGTATTAGTTGGATATATAGTCAAAGTCATCCACTACAAACATGAATTAATGTAACATTAATGATTATGATAATGTAGTTTCAAGACTCCATGATCAAAATCACAATGAATCTCAGCCATTTAACGAGTACCACTGTGTACTTGCCATTTCTTCATCCGGCCAAAAGAAGAAACATGCTTCGATCGTCTCGTTTTTTCAAGTGAACCAAGAACCGTTTTTAAATAAAATATAGAACCATTTGTTAGAAAAATACTAGAACTAAAAATCGTACCCAATATATATAGCCGGTTTTCCATCCGAGCTTGGTTGTTTTGTTTTGTCAATTGAAACCAAATCAAACTTTTGATAAAAATATTAAGTAAACAGATGGGAAGTGAATAGACGTGGCATTAACTCAACTTCAATGCAATTTTTGTGGACACAACACAATAGGTCATTATGCGAGACTTCATTTGCGCTCCAACCACTACGTCAACATGTCTATTTTGCTATCAATTGATATATACAAGCAATTGTATATGCATTTCCAAGATTTTCAATTCAGGGCGAAGGATCCTATAAAAAGTTGAGGTCACATGAAAAGCGTGAGAAGTGGATCTGAACCGTTGATCACTTTTAATCTCACGCTCTCCAATGAATTGCGGCTTAGAAGGGAATTGATCTGATGCATCTTATCTCAGTGTATCTCATTCTAATGTGCGTCCATTTCTCAACCAACGGTTGATAACCACTTCTCATGTTTCTCATCGGAACCCAACCCCTCAATTATATATATATATATATATATATATATATATATATATATATATATTGACGCAGCGTAGGTTTGCGGAAGGATCGACAAGCATCTAAACCCTTTAACGGTTGAGAATTACGATGCGTAAAACTCAAAATTAAGAGAAAACTCTCTAAAAAGCTAAGCTTTATTAATTGAAACTTGATTGAATTGATTAACAATGAAACCTAGCTACCCTATTTATAGCTAAACTAACTAAGAAATAAATATGGAAATTAGAACTATTCTAATTATAAACTAACTAATAAGCTATTTAAATAACTAATAAAAGAAAACTAAATAATCCTAAATTACTAGCTAATATAATTATTTAATTAACTAAAACTAATAAAAACAAAAGGACTTAGAATTGTAATGGAATAAGGAAATTAATTAACAAAAGGCTTTTGATTATGTTTTAGATTTACGATTTGCTTACGATTTGCTCTTCGATTTCCGTCGCCATTCTCTCTATATCAGTCTCCTCCACTTCTGAAGAACTCGACCCCGAGTTCTCTTCTAAAGGAATTGACTCGTCTTTGTAATACTCATATATATCGGCCACGTTAAAGGTGTTCGATATATGTAACGAATCGGGAAGAGCAACGACGTAAGCATTGTCGTTAATCTTCTTTGTGATCTTGAACGGTCCGTATTTCCTAGGTTGGAGTTTCCCGTAAGTACCGATAGGAAATCGTTCTTTCCGTAGGAAAACCATTACCTCGTCTCCCTCGTTGAAAATCTTCTTACGGCGGTGTTTGTCGGCTGCCGCTTTGTTCTTCAACCCGGTAGCTTCAAGACGTAACCTGACGGCCTCTTTCGTTGCTTGTAATTCCTTAGCCATGTTACCCGCTGCGATGCTAACTCCCGGATCTCTAGGTAGCTTGACTAAATCGACCACGTGCCTTGGGGATGACGTATAGACTAAGGAAAAAGGAGAGCAACCGGTGGCGGTGTGGACGGCACTATTGTAGGCGAACTCGATCTGTGATAAGCCACATCCCATTGTTTCGGTTTGTCACCACATACGCTTCGAAGCATATTTCCCAAAGTCCGGTTAGTAACTTCCGTTTGGCCATCGGTTTGGGGGTGAGCGGTGCTAATTTTATTGAGGGTCGTTCTGAACATTCGCCACAGTGTGATCCAAAAGTGGCTAAGAAACTTTGTGTCTCGATCGGAAGTGATCGTTTTCGGAACACCATGTAAACGTACTACTTCTTTGAAAAACAGTCTTGCGATGTTACTTGCATCGACGGTTTTCTTGCAAGCGATAAAGTGGCTCATTTTTTAGAAACGGTCAACCACGACAAAAATAGAGTCCACCCCCCTTTGAGTACGGGGAAGACCCAACACGAAGTCCATCGAGAGGTCTTGCCAAATGTCTTCGGGAATCGGGAGAGGGGTGTAGAGGCCGGTGTTTTGAGACCGTCCTTTTGCGGTTTGGCAAGTATAGCATTTTCTAACAATCGAACTTGCGTCCCTCTTTAAATGTGGCCAATAATATCGTTCCTCCAAGCTAGCAACGGTTTTATCCCGTCCGAGGTGACCGCTTAATCCTCCCCCGTGCATGTCTCGAATCAATTTTTCCCGTAATGAAAAATTGGTTGCCCTTAAAAAAGTAACCGTCTCGGATATAGAAATCGCCGCTAGGGGTGCCGCTATCGCACTTTTCCCACATATCTTTGAAGTCACCATCTTCACTATAAAGTTCTTTTAACGCCTCAAAACCAACAATTTCGTGTGATAAAGTGATGAGAAAATTGGCTCGTCAGCTAAGGGCATCGGCCACTTTGTTGAGATTGTCGGATTTATGTTTGATGACAAAAGGAAATTTTTGCATAAAACATACCCAACGAGCGTGCATCTTGTTAATCGTTTTCTGACTGCTGATAAATTTTAAGGCTTGATGATCGGTAAACAAAACGAACTCCTTTTGAACCAAATAGTGCTCCCATTGCCGTAAAGCTCGAACCACCGCATAGAATTCTTGGTCGTATGTGCTCCACTTTTGTCGGGCTTCGCTAAGTTTTTCGCTAAAATAAGCAACCGGTCTTTTTTCTTGACTTAGGACAGCACCGATTCCAATGCCACTCGCGTCACATTCAACTTCAAAAACTTTCTCGAAATCGGGTAATGCTAGAACGGGCGCAGTACTAAGTTTCTCTTTGATTAAGGAAAAACTTTCGTCTTGCTCGGGACCCCACTGAAACTTGCCTTTCTTTAGACATTCCGTGATCGGGGCGGTGACGGTACTAAAATTCCGGACAAACCTCCGATAAAAGGTTGCTAGGCCATGAAAGCTACGGACATCGGTGACCGTCTTGGGCGTTGGCCACTCTCGAATGGCTTTTACCTTTTCTTCATCTACTTCAATACCGTTTTCTCCGACGATGAAACCAAGAAATAAAAGCTTGTCGGTGCAGAAAGTGCACTTTTTCAAATTGACATAGAGCTTATTTTCTTGTAGTGCCGTTAAGACTTGTCGGAGATGATTGAGGTGATCAGCCCTTCCTCGGCTATAGATGAGGATATCGTCAAAGTAAACGACTACAAAAGTTCCAATGAAAGGGCGTAATACCTGATTCATAGTCCTCATGAAGGTGCTTGGTGCGTTAGATGTGCCGAAAGACATAACCAACCATTCATAGAGTCCGAACGGTGTTTTGAATGCGGTCTTCCATTCATCGCCCGGTCGAATACGAATTTGATGATAGCCGCTTCTAAGATCAATCTTGGAGAATATGGTGGAGCCGGACAATTCATCAAGCATATCTTCCAATCGTGGAATGGGGAACCGGTACTTGATAGTGATTTTGTTGATGGCCCTACTATCAATGCACATCCTCCATTGATTATTCTTTTTTGGCACTAGGAGTACGGGTACGGCACACGGGCTTATGATTTCTCGTATAAAGCCCTTCTTTAGCAAGTCTTCAACTTGCTCTCTTAGAATCTCGTTCTCTTTGGGACTCATCCGATAATGAGGTAAGTTCGGTAGACTAGCTCCCGGAATCAAATCGATTTGGTGCTGAATGTCCCTCATGGGTGGTAATTCGGGAGGCAAATCATCCGCAACTAATTCTTTGAAATTTTCTAGCATCTCGTTCACTTTTTTCGGAATTTCAGCCTCGACTTTTTCTCCTTTGACAACGATAGGGCAAAAGACTTCAACTTTCTTCGCATCTTCTTCCATCTCTTGCTCGCTATTAGTCATGATGAGAAAGTTGTCGCTTTTCTTGTCGGGGGTCTTTTCGAAGCTACTAACGGGTGCCATAGCGATCTTTCGGTCGCCCCAACAGAACAACATGACATTGTCTCGCCCTTTATAAGTGACATCGTTGTCAAATTGCCAAGGTCGGCCTAATAGGATATGGCATGCATCCATATCGAGAACGTCACATGTAACATCTTCTTGGTAATACTTTCCGATTGATATGGGTACCCGACAAGTTTGTGTGACCCTAACTTGCGGGCCTTTCTTGACCCATCCGAGAGAATAGGGAGCCTCATGAGGTTGAGTAGGTAGATTAAGATGCTCTACCAACTTTCGAGATACTAGATTTTCACAACTCCCGTTGTCAATGATGAGGTTACATACCTTTTTATTAACGGAGCAATGAGATCGGAAAAGGTTCTTTCTTTGGCCTTCTTCCTTCGACGAGAAGAGAACTCGTTAGAGCACGATATTGATCTTCTCTTCAGACTCTTCTTCAGCAAATTGGAACCCCTCATATGTGTCGTCTTCGCCGCTTTCCTCCCCGTCTATTAATGCTGTCGTTCTCCGGTTAGTGCACTCGTTGGATCGATGTCCCGGTTGGCCGCATCGGTAACACTTTGAACTCATCGGCTTAGCATACGGATTGGGGGTCTTGGAAGGCGTAGGCTTTCCTTGCGGTCCACCACTAGGATTGCCGGTATTAACTTTGTGAGGAAGGTTAGTGTCTTGCGTGGAACTCTTTCCTTTATCAACGGCGGTGCTTGAGTTCTCGTTGGACCCTTGAAATCGACGATAAGAATTGGAGGTGCGAGCGGACTTCTCCATTAATTCAGCTTTTAAGGCCAAACTCGAGGCTTCGGTTACGGTCCACACGTTTTGGAGTCCGATCTTATCTTGGATAGAAGTCTTCAAGCCACCGATGTACCGAGCTACTTTTTGGCCTTCGGATTCTCCGATTTCATTACGATCGGTTAACCGTAAGAACTCGGTGGTGTAGTCGGTTACGGATCTAGAGCCTTGGTTACAACCGAGGTACATCTTGTAGAGGATTTGTTCGTAGTCTTCGGGTAGGAACCGTTCTATCATCAACTGTTTCATCCGACGCCACGACCGAATCGGACCTCTTCGTTGTCGTTGCCGTTGGACTACTAGCTTGTCCCACCATACTGCGGTGGTGCTTTTAAGACGAAAAGCAACCATCTTTATTTGTTTATGCTCGGGTACTTCCATTATGTCGAAGAATCGGTCGACTTCGATCTGCCAGTCTAGGAATTCTTCAACTCCCATAATTCCGTAGAAGAACGGGATGTCTGCTTTCCTCCGATAATCGTGCTCATTCCGTCCGACGTTGATCGGTTCTTCCTCCTCCTCCTCTTCGGATTCGGAATTCAAAAGATCAACCCGGTTACGTGGGCCATTGCGTGGCCTCATAACTGGTTCTTCAAGCCTGTCCCTTCTCCGGCGATTGTCGTTGACGAAGTTGGGTTGAAGCATGTTAACAGCCGCCGTCAGATCAGCGAATGCCGCGGTAAAGGCCGTGTTCATCTCGGCTAAATCTGCTTTGGTAGCGGGTTGTTGATCTGCCATGGTTAGTGAAAAGACAGGCGAATCCTGCTCTGATACCAACTGACGCATCGTAGGTTTGCGGAAGGATCGACAAGCATCTAAACCCTTTAACGGTTGAGAATTACGATGCGTAAAACTCAAAATTAAGAGAAAACTCTCTAAAAAGCTAAGCTTTATTAATTGAAACTTGATTGAATTGATTAACAATGAAACCTAGCTACCCTATTTATAGCTAAACTAACTAAGAAATAAATATGGAAATTAGAACTATCCTAATTATAAACTAACTAGGAAGTTATTTAAATAACTAATAAAAGAAAACTAAATAATCCTAAATTACTAGCTAATATAATTATTTAATTAACTAAAACTAATAAAAACAAAAGGACTTAGAATTGTAATGGAATAAGGAAATTAATTAACAAAAGGCTTTTGATTATGTTTTAGATTTACGATTTGCTTACGATTTGCTCTTCGATTTCCGTCGTCATTCTCTCTATATCATATATATATAGAGAGAGAGAGGGGGGGGGGAGGTTCAAGGGAAAACCTCAAAAAAAATAGAAAACTGAGGAAAACTCTAGTAACCCTTGATCTGGACCGTATGCACCTGTACATACAAGTAAATTAAGTTATTTTTTGTTTTTTATTGTGCATTATTCACTTGTACATATGCACGTGTGCATATTACAAATTACGTGTATGCACAAGTGCGCATATATATATAGAGAGAGATAGAGAGAAAGAGACTCGTTCATTTGTTAACCAAGTTATTGATATTAACTGTGTTAACTATCCAACAACCAATCAGAATTTATGAATAGTTTATGTCAATGTTCATGCTTATTAAATAGGGTATGGATAATATAGGTATTTTCTTTTAAATAAGATATGAATTAAATAGTTTCCATATTTTGCTTAAACATTAAATTTCAACATGTGGGAAATATTAAGTAAACAGATGGGAAGTGAATAGACGTGGCATTAACTCAACTTCAATGCAATTTTTGTGGACGCAAAAATAGTGGTCATTATGCGAGTCTTCACTTGCACTCCAACCACTGCGTCAACATGTCTATTTTGCTGTCAATTGATATATACAAGCAATTGTCTATAAATTTCCAAGATTTTCAATTCAGGGCGAAGGATCGTATAAAAGGTTGAGGTTAACATGAAAAGCATGAGAAGTGGATCTGATGCATCTTGGTGCATCTTATCTCAGTGCATCTCATTCTAATGTGCGTTCATTTCTCATCTAACGGTTGATAACCACTTCTCATCGGAACCCAACCCCTCAATTCAGATATATATATATATATATATATATATATATATATATATATATATATATATATATATAGAGAGAGAGAGAGAGAGAGAGGGGGGAGGTTCAAAAGAAAACCTCCAAAAAATAGAAAACTAAAGAACACCCTATTAGCACTTCATTTAGACGGTATGCACTTGTACATACAATTAAAATTAAGTGTTTTTTTATACACGTATGCATTATGGACATGTGCACATACAGGTGTGCATGTTACAAATTACTTGTATGCAAAAGTGCATACTGTTGAGATGAATGGTTATCAAGTGTTCCTTAGTTTTCTATATTTTTGAGGTTTTCCCTTGAGCCTAACGCTAATATAACAATTTTCTTTTCATTATGCAAGTAATGATTTACTTTTACTTTACAAAACACTTGAATGAAAACACATTGGATTTGGTCTATAAATTATAGTTCTAACATACATTATCGTGATCTCTTTTGAAAGGTATATTAATAGAGTTCTTAATAGAAAACTGAAAACATACACTTCAACGAGTTTAACGGTCCTAGTGTCGTTAGCTCACTTGGGATGTGCCCAGAAAAATTGTTATCTGAAAGGTCCAATAGCATCACCAATCGAAGCTAGGCTCAAGCATTAACTTCATCTCCTCCTATACAATCTAGGGTTTGCAAGTTTTCTAGGTTTTTCTTACAAAACTAGGGGTGTTAAAAAAAACCCGAAAACCAAGAAACTGAGCCGAACCGTTTGATCAAAACCGAAAAAAACGATAACTGAAAAATCCAAAAATCAAAAAACCGAAAAACTGAAAAAACCAGATATTCACGGGTCGGTTTCGGTTTTGAATTTTAGATACCCACGGATACCCAAACCGAACCGAATATGATGTATATATAATATCTCTACTACTATATAAAAAAATTAATACGGTTATTGTACAATAACACGTATCACCCTACACTTTTATACAATAATACTTATCAGCCTTATAATGTTACATTTACCACCCTTACAATTATTTATTTAATTCATTTTATATCCCTTATTTTTTTATTTTTCATTTTACATCATTATCATATTAACACAAATAATCGTATATGAACAAAAATACAATGAAAAAATACATTTCTTTTTCTACAAATTATACCATTACAATCGTTTCGTCAATATCTTCAAAACGAGCCCAATATAGAATATTTTTTAATTTAACCATGCAATTAAAAATCATGAATATCTACAACTAAAAATACGTAAACCAATTAAAAATACGTAAACCAATTAAAATATATTAAAACACGTTTCATCAATCCATTTTATTTTGAAAAAGTTACATTGTAACACACATAACAAATTATTGAAATAGTTCACATAAATTACCAACTAGCGAATTCCATATAGCGATGTGATATTTGTTATCTTTGATTTGATTATACAATAAATATGAAATTATTGGAATTTGCGTGTATCTTCAACGGTCCCCTTTGCCCTTTATTTAACTTTTTAAATAAATTTGAAAGATAAAAATAAACTTTTACACCCGCCGCATATCCGATGATGCTATATCCATCTGACAAAGTTTGCAAAAGTACAGTATTAGATAGATAAGAGGGGAAAGTTGAAATGAAAAAACATTTTTATCAATTAAAATCGAAGGTAGGATTGATTAAACAAACCATCAAATCTCAAAAATCAAATATGAGAATCAACAAAAGAGAAGTGTTCCAAGAGCCCCCACATGTTTACCATAACCTATAAACAAATCCATGATCAGTCCTCACGGTTAAAAAAAATCATTGATCATAACTTCTAAAAAGAATTGGGAACCTTAAGGTGCCATATGATGATTATGATCCATCCACCAATGGAATATGGGAGCAGTTCCTGTATCAATACCCGACATGTGGTCATGCAGGCTGAAACTTAAAGAGAAAAAAACAAAAAAATAGGTAGACCAATAATTAGTAAACGTACTGAAGATATATATATATTCAACCAAGAGGATTGCACTCATGCTGTTGAATTTTTCTTATTAGTAAAGTTCAATTATAAATAAAGCAACAAGATTTATTTATAAAAAACTAGTAATCTAATTATAAAGTTCCAAACTTTATAATTAAAGATACTAACTTTATTTATAAAGTTAATAATTAAATAAGACAAAACTGTTTTAACGATTATTAGGTGAACCTAACAACGAATCAATCATTCTCGATAGATACGTTTAGAAGAAGGGGTAGAAGATAGAATGTTCACTCTAGTGAACGAAATTAAAAACAATGCAGAAAAATAAAACACGAACCTGTGTATAAAAAACAGCAGCAACCACGAACCGAACTGTGTAGAAGATGATCAACAACGAGAAATCAAACTGCACGGTTTACTTGAACCTGTCCTTAAAGGTTTTTGTCGATCTCTTTGATGCTGTGAGACTTACAGATGCAAAACCCCCAGGATTTGATGCAGATTATTCAAATACTAACAGCACTAGTATTTGAATTAAATGCAAACTTGAGACAGAAAACTCAAGGTAGAGAACAGAGAGATCGATTGAGCAGAAAGCAAAGATAATGTATGTAGTTTTCGGTGTGTTGAAACAACAAGTGAAAGCCTCTATTTATACTCGAAAATCAGATAAACAATCTGATAAAATTCCTAAGAATCCTCCCCAAGAAACGGAAATTGGAGATAGAGTTGGAGACTAAGTCTCCAACTGATTTCTATCTCAATTACCCACGTTTTTTAAATGCAAAAGGATTCGATAATTATCTAAAAATATCAAAACTTATTTGTGAATAAAACTGATCATTATCTGATGTATATAATTAATTAACATAACTTAATTAACTATCTCCAAATCTCGATCTATAAAAAATAAGCTCGTAGCTCGGGGCGAGGCTCCTCAACTCCGATGCGAAGTGCGCGACTCTTCGCGAGAACCGCGTCCTCGGCCACGGCCACGCGCGCGCGCGTGCGTTGCACTTCTTTGAGACCCCCACCATAAGCCTACCAATTTACTCAAGACCCACTTGAAATAATAGACTTATAAACTACAATTTCTTTTGTGTCTCTACCAATGTGGGATGGAAAACTTCCAACCTCACATTAAAATTCCAACAATCCCCCACCAGGTTGGAAAGTTTTCTGACATTAAAAAAAAATGATGTCACAGTGGTATCACTAAGATTAAACCCCGTTTAATGTGAATATGCAAGAAGAAATCAATTCAGAAGTATCCTTAGGATTTAAACTTTGAATCTTGTGATCTCTTCGGCTAATTCACACACACCATATTTTGTCTTTGCATTCTCACTGAGCGCGAATATGGCCATGCGCTAAAATCCTGTTTCATGACCTTTTAGAAGAGGAACCACAACTCTTCATTTGAGGCGGCACCACCTCTCAGTCGTATAGGCAAAGTTCTATAACATCTTCGTTGCTAAGATGTCTCTAAACTTTGTTAAGAGAACTAACTCATCCTTGTTCTCGGCAACGACGTACTATCTCATACCTTACATGGGTCTATCATTCGATAATACCTTCTATCAGTTAAGTAACTTGTTATTACCCTTTAAACTTGAGAGATAGGAGCTCTAAATTCAAGTTGGGTTTCCATTACTAACCAATTCTGAGTGGTTTCAGACCCATGTCTCTGGTAGTTGATCCCACTAAGTCTCTCGTCAGAGGCTTAGTCAATGGATCTGCCAAGTTTCCACGCGAGTTGACATACATAATACTAATGGTACCATTTTCTATAAGTTGTCTCACATAATTATGTCGGAGACCTATGTGTCGCGACTTCCCATTATACACAACATTATATACTTTTGACAGTGTGGCCTCACTGTCACAGTACATAGGAATCGAAGGAGTTGGATGTGGCCATAAATGGATATCTGTCAACAGATCTCTAATCCATTCGGCTTCTTTGCCCGCAGCAGCTAGGGCTATGAATTCGGCTTCCATAGTCGAATGAGCAATACATGTTTGTTTCTTGGTCGCCCAAGAAATCGCTCCACCACCAAGTGTGTAAATCCACCCACTTGTGGATTTAGAATCACTTGAATGATCTATCCAACTAGCATCAGAATATCCTTCTAAGATTCCAGGATGCGTCGTGTATGTCAACTCTAGATCACTGGTTCTTTTCAAGTATCCTAGCACTCTACTTATTGCCTTCCAGTGATCTGGTCCCGGATTGCTTGTATATTGACTTAGCCTACTCACAGCAAACGCAATATCCGGTCTAGTGCAATGCATTGCATACATCATGCATCCTATTGCACTAGCATACTCTAGTTGAGCCACTGCTCTTCCAGGGTTCTTGTCAAGTTTCACACATGAATCAAAAGAAGTATTGAACTCCTTTATATTCAAATGTTGAAACTTAGTCAGGATCTTCTCTATATAGTGAGTTTGACTAAGAGATATTTGAGATCCTGACCTTTTAATTTTAATTCCAAGAATTGTGTCTACTTCTCCAAGATCTTTCATCTTAAAGTTCGAGGATAAGTAGTTTTTCGTCTCACGGATGCCTTCTAGATTGGTTCCGATGATCAGCATATCATCGACGTAAAGACAGATAATTACAGTGGACTCTTTAGTACATTTCGAGTAAATGCACCGATCAGCTCCATTATGTCGGAACCCGAAAGATGTGACAGTAGTATCAAATCTTTCATGCCACTGTTTTGGGGCTTGCTTTAAACCGTACAGAGACTTAATAAGTCTACACACTTTGTTCTCTTGTCCCTGTACTACAAACCTTTCAGGTTGCTCCATATAAACCTTCTCATTTAAGTATCCATTCAAAAAGGTTGTTTTTACATCCATTTGATGAATATACAGTCCTTTTATGGCTGAGAGTGCTATGAGAGTTCGGATTGAACTAATTCTAGCAACTGGAGCATAGGTGTCGAAATAATCGATACCTTCCTTCTGTCTATATCCTTTAGCTACCAATCTAGCTTTAAAAGCTGAGATTGAACCATCTGGGTGTAGCTTTCTTTTGAATACCCACTTGGAACCTATGGGTTTTGCTCCCTTGGGTAAGTCAGTTAATTCCCAAGTTCCATTTCCCATAATAGAGTCCATTTCATCGTTTATTGCTTCTTTCCATAGTGGAGCATCTCTTGAAGACATGGCCTCTTTATAAGTCTTAGGATCATCTTCGATGTTAATCGAAAGAATGACTTCTCTAGTCACTTTCTTATGAGTTCCTTCCACTAGATAGGAAAAGAAATCATCTCCTAGACTTTTCTCTTTTCTTACTCTAGTACTTCTACGTGGTTCGTCAACCTTGTTTGAGGTTTTCGAACTGTCACGAGATGTGCTAGGAAGATTTGGAGCCAATATTCTTTTAGAGTTTTCAGTATCTTTTGAAAACTTGTCTTCAAAAAATTCCACATCTCTGGATTCCACTATCACTCCTGTTTCTTTATCCAATAATCTATAAGCCTTGCTATTTCTAGCATATCCTACGAATATGTTTTTAATGGCACGGGCTCCCAATTTAGATCGTTTTGGATTAGGCGTACGATAGTAAGCGATACAACCCCAAACTCTAAAATAGTCCAAGTTTGGCTTTCTACCTTTCCATAGCTCATATGGGCTGGTTGGAATCACACGACTAGTGATTCGATTGTGAATGTGGCAAGCAGTTAGTAATGCTTCTCCCCAAAGATTGTTTGGTAAACCCGCTTGGTTCAACATACAGTTAACCATCTCAACAAGGGTTCGGTTCTTACGTTCCGCCAAACCATTCTGTTGGGGAGTAAATGGTGAGGTGCGTTCATGTTTGATGCCATTCTCTTCGCAGAATGTATCAAACTCTCGATTGAAGTATTCACCTCCTCTGTCTGAGCGTAGTATTTTTATTTGTTTTTCTAGTTGATTTTCTACTTCAGTTTTATAAAGTTTAAAAGCATCAAAAGCTTCGTCTTTTGAATGTAATAAATAAACGTATAAAAACCGACTGAAGTCATCACAGAATGTAATGAAATACCGTTTACCACCACGGGTAAGTATTCCATTCAATTCACAGATATCAGAGTGAATCAACTCTAAAATAGTTGTACCCCTTTTGACTGATGGAAAAGGTTTTTTAGTAAACTTTGATTTTACACAAGTTTCACATTTTCCGAAGTCTTTGTTATCAATTTTTATTAATCCTTTATTTTGCATTTTTTTTCAATATTTTTAACATTTGTGTGTGCTAAACGATTATGCCATAACGATATTGAACAAGCAAAATACTCAAAAGAATTAATTTCATTAAAATCGGAAGCAATTACATCAATCATGGAAACAGAATAACCTATACTATTCTCAGACAAATTCGAAACATTACTACCAACTGATTCACTAGTACTAGCATCAGAACTGTCATCACCCTCCCCAAACAGACTAAGGCGATACATACCAAGTTGACGGTATGCCTTGCCAAAGAAGCGTTGTCGCTTGTGAAACACTATCTTCCCAGCCTCCATAGCAATTCCAATCTCATTTTCATCAAGCTTGCTTAGGGATACCAGACACTTGCATACAGTAGGCACGTGTAACACGTTTCTCAAAGTTAAGTTTTTTCCCGAAGAAAACCTTAGATGAACAGTCCCAATACCCGCGATAACTGCTCTACCGCGGTTTGCAGTCACAATATGCCTTCCGTCATCAATCGTGTGGTGGTGGCCATTGGTAATAGAGGTGTAGTGAAGGAAGAGGCGGAGGTCACCGACGGTGGTTGGCGGTGATCGGTGGAGGTGGAGGTGGCGATGGGCTTGGTTGTGGAGGTGGTGGAGAAAGTTGTTGTAGTAGTGGAGGAAGAGGTGGAAGTGGTCGACGATGGTTGGTGGTGGCTACCGGTGGCCGTCGATGGTGGTGGCGGCCATAGGTGGTGGTGATCGGTGTTAGTGGAGGTGGTCGACTATGGTAGTAGTGGTGGCGATGGCCGATGGTTGTGGAGGTGGTGGAGGAGGTTGTTATGGTGGAGAAATAGGTAGAAGTGGCCGACGGTGGTTGGCGGTGGCCGCCAATGGTGGTAGTGGCGGCAATGGGTAGTGGTGACCCTTTAAGACTAATAGCATATTAGGATTATATATCAAATGACGGTAGAACTGTGATTTTTAGTTCTGTCGTCTCATGTTGTTCCACCTATTTTGATGCAACAAGAAAATATCTTTTTTGTCCCATCTTGGCCCCCCTGTCCGGTCTTTGTACCTGTCCCATGTCGTGTCAAACGTGGGACAATGAATTTTTGTCCTGTCCCATGTCACGCCAAACGTGGGACGGTGAGTTTTTGTCCCGTCCCGTCCGACCCAGTCGGCAAACCAAACGCACCCTAAGGATGATGAAATATGATATAGAAAATGCAAACCATCGGATTTCACATTTAATAGTTGAAAACAGAAAACTAAAGGGTATATTTGAAACATTAACCAATTGCAATCAAAATGGTCACCATATCTTGGCTAATTATTATAAAAAATGAAATAAAACAAATCAATAGAGATGTACCAATATGGCTGGTTGTGGTGATGGAACTCGTCTCGTTCAAACTCCAGCGACGGCGTCATACCCCTTGTCCATTAACAACCCCAAGCCATAGTGTCTCCTCCAACCTCTTGTTGAACTCCCACACTCGATCTTGCCACTTTCAATGGGAAGGGGGTTTTACCCCCCCAAAACAAAAAGAGTTTTGTGGATTTTACTGATGGTTGTAACGGGAATGGTTTCCTTAATGGTGGGAAAGGAGCTCTACATTGGGAAGGGGAATAGGATTGTTGATTTTCCATAGGTTATGTAAGGGAAGGGGGCTTTGATTGTTGAGTTGAGCCCTCTATACCTGATTGATGCAACTTGTGAAATAAAATAACTGAAGTCTGGACACTAATGGAGAAGAGGCAAAACTGGAAGCCATCATAGACATCAGAAGAAAACTGCAGAACCCTCAACACAAGTGGCAAACCATCCCCCCAGTTGAACACAAACCAACCGTTGTGCTTGGACAACCAGCATAATGACAGCACGTTCGCAAGATAGTGTACAGTAAGAAGTTCTTATTATTGTAATGCAACTAAAAGAAATACTATTACATAGTGCAGTGCATATACCGAAGGTACAAATTATTGATCCTGTAGCATTCAATAATGTACATATTCTTGCATACAGAAATAAAAGTATTTATACATATATAAATATTACAAAAATATATAGAATATAGAAGGAAGAAAAAACAAAATTAATATTTTCTAGGGAAATGTTCTTATAATCAAATAGATTTATTTTGTTATTGTATCTGATTCTTCTATTACTTTTACCATCATTACTGTTCAACTTACCACTAGCACTGCCCCATGAGTTGTTCTTACCCTGTGCAGTACTAAAACTAGGAGTATCAACAGGTCCTCTGAGTTTCAACCGTGTGCTAGCTCATCCTGCATCATCTGCATTTTCAGCTTTAACACCACTTGAGCCCATTCCCCAGCAACCAACTTTCTTTAACACCATGTGCAGGTGTACTCAGATCTTCTAGTCATAACAAAAGAATTTGAAATAATCCATATGAAAAAAGAACAAAAAAACCACAGACCCCGTTCCTATAGAACGTTTACTATACCTTTACTGGCTTCATTATCCACAGAGTTAAAGGGATTCGCAGAATTGGATTCTGGTCGAAGGTGCACCAAGAAATCATTTTATCATTGTGCTCTTTTGTGATGTCATGTTCGTGATAGATAGAAGGAGATCATCATAACTAAGAAAAAAATAAGTTTAATCAACTAGACGAAGATATGAACAAACCGATGCGCCAGCCACAGAAAAAGGTGCCCAAGAACTCCTACATTCAGAGTACTGAAGTTATCAGGCAACGTTAAACCCAGTGAGAGATTAAAGCAAACAAAGTTCATTTATTTTATATCAGTGACAAATTGATATGATCAACACTTCAAAAAACAGAGATGGAAAACAACTTAAAAACTAAATAGTGTTATCAATACACAAGATGCAAATAGTTCTTCTATCTGCTAGGAGCCAACCAATTGCACCATAAGATAAAAACTTATTCGGTTATCTTTGCCTTTCTAATACAACGGTACTATTGGCAGGTTATAAAAGTCATACCATGTAACAGCAGTTAGCAAAAAGACCATAATACAGCAGCAATACAGCAGCACAGAAGTTAAGGACGTGGTGGCTTTTTCTTGATCATTTGCACAACAATAATGAAATCTAGAAAAAATTGAAGTCCATACACTTTTATTGTGCTCAACATGAATTCAACTTTTTTTAGATCACTGGAAATATTAATTTAGACAGATAACTAGTTGACATGGTCTGACAATTAGAGAACAACCCGTGGAACATAAGATCATGAACTTCAATACTATTCTCCGTGCTCGAGCTCGACGAACCCTCTGTTTTTCCACCTACTTTATTACTGTTTCTTTTTTCTTCTTACCTTCAGCAAAAACTCCAGTAAGACAAGCCAATCTACATAACTGAATTCTTCTTTATTGGCAAGCATAAATTTAATACGCTAGCTTCCATAAAAAACTTAATGAGTACAAGAGCACTTTTCCTTCTGTCATTCCATAAAAAACCTTATACATATCACCCGTATCACAGTGATGCCTAGCAGTCATTATGTACTACACAAAATGTGAGATAAAAAGATTTATAGGCAACGCACAAAAAAAGGTAGAGATTTCACAAAAGAAACTTTGAAAATGGTATTCAAGTTCACTGAAAGCGATCAATTATGGCGCTGGAATAGTAGATTGCTAGTAACTCTTCTACCCTGTAAATAAAAAAGAAATTACCTAACATGATAACATATTAATTGCATCCTACATGTGTCGGCCCATTTATTGAATAATAAGGATCTACTTTGAAATCAATAAGGAATTTAAGAATGATGTTTAGGCAAATTTGCATGACCAGATACAATAAGGAACAGAAAAACTCTATCCATTCAACAAAACGGATATAACATCCATTCACTGTTGTATCCGAATATCGAATTGCCATGGCAGAGAAACCATCCTTATCTTCCAAGATCGAGTGAATGCCCAACAAAATGTTAAGGATATGAATTCAGATGCAAGTACATTATTTGCATCCAATGGCAATAATAACTTCTAAACTTACATGTTACAGGAGTTAGTAGGAGACTTGGGCAAAGATGGGAAATCATCAAAACCAGAGGCATATGATTTACCACCTTCCAATCCATGATACACGAGCCTTTCCTTTGAAAAGATATGCAGAAAATTCCACAAAAAAAGATTTGTGCTTTAGTGCAATGGTAACCACAATGTCACTCCTTGTTTATCCTGCACAACACAACCACCAGATGATGCATAGATTTCCAATCTAACGCTACCGATAACAACTTAAAGATTTTAAATTAATAACAAACCTCCAGTGAACCTTCCAAGACCCTCACAGTTTTGTTCATTAATACGATCTGCTTATGTTGAACCTTCATCCAAAACTTGGAAATAGGTGGCTGACATTAAAATTAACAAAACAAATCAACAACCAAAAGAAGGGCATTTACCACATTAGTGCGATCATCCTTCTTTCTGCCAATTACAACCCCAAAAAAGCTTTGCTAATGCAAATTACAAAGCAGAGCTGATTAGAAGAGAAGACAAAGTAATGAAGTATTATTAATCCAACAGCCAGAGAACATACCCGTGAACAGAAGATCAATAACTTCAAAACTATTTACTATGTTGGAGCTCGACGAACCATCTCCTTTTCCACCTACTTTAGTGCTCTTTATTGTTTGTTTTTCCTTCTTACGTTCACCAAAAAGTCCATTAAGCAGAGCTCTACATCATAGGGTTCTTCTTTCTTGGCAGGCTTAAACTTTAAAAGGCCAGCTAGCTTCAAAGGCCTCACGTCCCAGAAACTCAACGAGTCCAAGGCCACTTTTTTGAACAGGTAACCACCCTTCGAAATCATTCCATCAAAAACTTCATGCATATCACATGTATAAATAACGGCCAATATGTCCTACACAGAAAATGTGAGATAAATACATGAATAGGTGAGAGCCAAAAAAGTACAGATTTCACAAAGAAAGGTAAGTGAGGTACCCAAGTTCAAAGGAAGTGATCAATTCTAGGTGCCGGAACAGTAAACTTCTTGCCAGTAACTCTACCCTGTAAATGAAACAGACTAATTGCATCCAGCATTAGGAGTTTTTTACCAATTAAATTGACACAATTAAATGAGAGCATCAAAAACTACAACTAACTTTAAATGTTCAATTGGCAGGAAATTTTTTTCGCAAGTGGATTTATAAATACATAAAAAATGCTATAACTTTTTATGCCACTATACCCCATGGAAACACCAAAAATAGGACCTCCAGTATCCAAAGAAAAACAAAAGCTTTTAAAATAGGGAAAGTGGCCGAAATGGACCAATTACCGAATGGGATTGGGCTCCTAGCACCTCCTCTCCGGGCTTTGCAGAAATGTCCAACATTACGCACCAGGAGCCCTTGGACGCACAAGGCGCCCTAGGGCGCACGGTGCGCCTACGCATTGTGCGTCCGCGCACCGTGCGCCCTAGGGCGCCTTGTGCGTCCAAGGGCTCTTTTATTTATAAAACTGCAGCCGACACTTATCATCCCCACCACCATAAAATAATTGAAGAACAAACCACCATTTTTGCAGGTGTCGTTTTCCAGCCCCACCACCACCATTTCTCCTTTGTTTAATCGATTGGGACCACAAATGGCTGAGGTACGACTTCTCCTCTAACTCTTATACTATTTATGAATCGGTTTTTTGTTTTTTTTTGTTGTATATTTTTTGTTGATACGTGTTTGTTGTATATTGGTTAGATGATAAGTGTTTGTTGTATAATATTTGTTGATAAGTGTTTGTTGTATATTGGAGAGATGATAAGTGTTTGTTGTATAATATTTGTTGATAAGTGTTCGTTGTATATTGGAGAGATGATAAGAGTTTGTTGTATATTTTTTGTTGATAATTTATTGTATATTGGAGAGATGATAAATGTTTGTTGTATAATATTTGTTGATAAGTGTTTGTTGTATATTGGAGAAATGATAAGTGTTTGTTGTATATTTTTTGTTGATAATTTATTGTATATTGGAGAGATGATAAATGTTTGTTGTATAATATTTGTTGATAAGTGTTTGTTGTATATTGGAGAAATGATAAGTGTTTGTTGTATATTTTTTGTTGATAATTTGTTGTATATTGGAGAGATGAATAGTGTTGTAATAAATTTATTAGACACTTGTACTTTTATATTTGTAACAAGTATTTAATAATTTTATAAATAAAATGTACTATAAACCCATCTTTTTAAAAGACATTCATATTAATAAAACTTTTTTTTCTATAACGTTATATAAAATAGTTAATAAGACATTTTATATAAAAAAAAATCCAAAAAACACGATTTACAAAAATATGTAGATTTAGGTCCCTTAACTTTAGAAACTGACACTGTAGGTCCCTTAATTTAGAAATTGACGCATTTGGTCCCTTAACTTTAGAAATTGACACTTTTGGTCCCTGAATTTAGAAATTGACACTTTTGGTCCCTTAACCTTAGAAGTCGACACTTTTGGTCCCTTAACTTTAGAAATTGACGCTTTTTGGCCTTTAACTTTAGAAATTGACGCTTTTTGGCCTTTAACTTTAGAAATTGACGCATTTGGTCCCTGAACTTAGAAATTGACACTTTTGGTCCCTGAATTTAGAAATTGACACTTTTGGTCCCTGAATTTAGAAGTTGGCACTTTTGGTCCCTTAGCCTTAGAAGTTGACACTTTTGGTCCCTTAGCTTTAGAAATTGACACTTTTGGTCCCTTAACTTTAGAAATTGACGCTTTTTGGCCTTTAACTTTAGAAATTGACGCATTTGGTCCCTGAACTTTAGAAATTTACGCTTTTGGTCCCTTAACCTTAGTATTATATCATTATTATGCAGGCAAGACAGTTCTACTCTGCAAAGTTGAACCTGAAGAGTAAGATCACGATGGTCGACCTGATTCGCCAGAGATTGAACCAAACAAGATTAGAACTATTCAGGCAGACGTGTTTCGGTCATTGGTTGCAGTTGACCGATACATCTGCCGACCCTATATTGGTGCATACATTTTTGCAGACCCAGGTATTCCCGGCCAATGCCCGGGATGATGAGATGTTTTTCGATGTTGGTGGCCACGTTCTGCGGTTCGGCCGTGAGGAGTTCTGTCTCATCACAGCACTTCGTTTCGGAGCGGACCCGAAGATGCGTAAGAATAGGTCTACTGGTTTTGTTAGACGAGTGTTCCCACAAGGCACGCTAACTGTGCGACACATCCAGGATTTATTCAATCTTATCGGCACTGATGACGAGGTGCGGGCGCATATCGATGACGATTATGCCGTCCGTATTTGTCTCATGATGATGGTTGAGCTGTTCTTTCTCGGTCGTCAGTTATCCCATCGTCTTCACGATTATCTGCTTCGCGCCATTGATGATTTGGGCGCCTTTAATGAGTTTCCCTGGGGATCCTATATCTAGGAAACGACCTACAAGCAGATGAATGCAGCGATCAAGAGACGACCGGAGAAGGGATATAGGATGTCGTTAACTGGGTTTTTATTTGCATTCAAGGTTAGTAAGTTTATATCAAATTAATACTTTTACAATCTACATGGATTCCCTATTTCTACAAAATCTTTACTACTATGTTGGTATTCTAATTTACAGATATGGATCTGTGAGACCTTCCCCATGGCCAGCATATATTACATAATGACCACCAGGCAGCCACGTGCGGTTCGTTGGGATAGGTCTGCGATCGGTATTGTTACCCAGAATGCCTATGCCCTCCTGGATGTATCGACGGTAAGTTACATTGACTACAGGGAATAAAAATTGTATTAGATGAGGCCCTCGTGTGGATTTCTAACATGATTATTTTACAAAATATTAGCCCGAGCGGGCCCCACGTGAGAGGATGGTTCCTACGCCGTGGGAGGCGAGCCAGGAATGGTTTATCCAGAGCCATCGCTGGTTTCGTAGTACGGTGGGGCGTCGACCGTCGAAGAGGTCGAGAGTTACTCAGGCTGTTGACGATGGTGAGAAGTCATTCTAAGTTATCCGATATTTTGTAATTTTTTTTATAAAGGGAAGTCGTTCTAGATTATTTTATATTTATAATAATGTTGTTAATTGTTTGTATAGACGTAGGTTCCGAGTCTGAGGGAGACGACTACCCTGATCATGACATGGGCCACCCGTCCCATGCAGGCGTAAGCCGGGTAGATGAGGCCACCTCTTACCAGGAGCCACCCCTTCATACTGGGCATAGTCCATCCTTCCACCATGATTATAGTCCAGCAGGCCACTATCAGCATAGTCCGCATGTTGACCCCTATGCTGACCGGTGGTCTGAGTTTACGAGGTTGAAGGATGATTTCTTTGACTATCGGACGTCTCATCGCACAGAGCACGAAGATCTTGAGAGACGCCTTGCCGAGAGATGGGAAGCTGAGCGCGCAGAGCATATGGCTATTGAGAGACTCCTTGTGGAGAAACTGCAATTTGAGCGCGCAGAGAGTGAAGCTCTTGAGAGACGCCTTGTTGAGGTGGAGAGGCTTTCTGGTCAGTTTAGGTCTATGCAGGTAAGTGTTTTACTTAATTTATTCGACATGGTTTTAATTGTTATCTTTTGGAACTTTATGTGGTTTATTATGCTTGATGACAGATTCTAGCCCAGCAACAAAGTTCAGCATCCTTCGTTGATGACCTATTCGGACCTTCGTCGTACGTTACACCTATGGCGTACACGGGGTTGGCCGGTCAGTCCACTGGCGGATCGCCGTTTTTTTCCCAGGGCCAGTATTCGCAGCCTGTAAGTTTGGAGATTCGTTTGTTACATTTGATATTTATTTGTTAGAACAAACTTGTGAGGACCCAATTTATTTTGCAGGGCACATTCGGGTCGTTGCTCCATGGGCCTGGACCGACTACCGGCGAACAGGGATTTTCGGGGCTTGTTGGGGCGTTGTTCCAGGATACGCCACAGGCAGGTACAGCCGTCGGCATATCGACCTCGACGTACGTCCGGCCTCAGGTTGTACCGCCGACGGATGTTACCCAAAGGCCGAGGCGGGAGAAAACTCTTGGGAAACAATTGCTCCCTCCTTACACCCCTTTGCCTCCTACTACAGACCCACCTCAGCAGCGCCGCGTATCGAAGAACCCTGTTGGTCGTGCTGCCGCTGCCACTGCCGCTGCCACTAGTTCTGTTACGACCTCTTACACTACATCCGCTATTTCCGCAATGTGGCATAAAAATGAATTGCGGGAGTATTATCTTAGGTGCATACCCACCCATCCTGTGGGTAGGAACTGGTGGGGCTTATTACTCGGATTGCAGGGCTCGGGATGGCTCGAGAATGATATTAGTATAAAACGTAATTTTAGTTTCTCTTTCATAATGTCTATTTATATCTCTAACATTTTTTTTAAATAGCACATCGACGGATGGGTTCGGTTCATCCGTGAGGGGCGTCCGCCCAATGCAGGGTGGACGGTGATGTTGTCCGAGTTCATGCAGTTCATGGTCGTTGGTGGTGGTGCGAGTTCCGTCTGCGACATGGCGAAGGAGCCGAACGGTGTACCATGGTGGTCTGTTCAACATGTATGAATTTCACTTTAAGTATACTTGTTATTTCTAGCTCTGTATAGTTTAATGTTATTTACTGTTGGTTTGTTTTTGAACAAATATATCAGGTGTTCATTCCGATTTGCATCGAACTGAAGCATTGGGTGGTTGGCGACTTCAACCTAGAGCTCATGCAGATGACCATATATGATAGCTTCAGGTGCGGTAAAAATGCGGAGAGCCTTGGAAAAATAATGGACACGTTCCGCGACCGTCTACATGAATTTTTTACCCTAGCTGGATGCACATCACTTGCAGAGCACAGCTACGAGTTCACTTGGGTGTACGCAGATAATGTACCGCAACAGCAGGGTTCATTGGGCGATTGTGGTCCTTTGGCGTGTATGTTCCTGACAAATTTGGCGACCAACGAGGTCCCAACGCCAATGGAGGATGAGTCGAGACGAGCGCTAGCCTTTAGGGTTCGGATGGCGGATGTCTTTTGGTCCATGATACAGACCGATCGACATCCGTGATTCCTTTTAGTAGCTTGTATATTTAGCTTCATATATACAATTGTTTAAAGTTTAATGTAAAATTTAGCTTCATGTATACAATTTTTTTATTAAAAATTCAGTCGTTTAGTTTAATTAAAACATCATTTCATTAAAATGCACGTATTTAATGACATTGAACGAATACAGTGCATATGAACTAAACATGGTCATTTAAATGTCAAAGTACGGCTACACGACGCTTTGGTTTTCTGAGATCCCCATCTAAGGATAAAGTGCTTTACATTGATCAATCCAATTTTGTTTCTGGGTAACCTGCGCTTGCAGTACTGAAAAATCTTGCATAATCTTGTTTACTTGAACGTTGTCGTGGGAAATACGGTCTTCTTTCTCTTTTATCTCTCTCTTCAACCTTCTTATCTCCTCCTTGTCCGCTTCGATCCTTCTCAAGTGGCCATCCTTCTTGGCCATCATTTCCTTCCACTCTTCGGTTAGTTGTTCGATCTCCGCTTCACTTTTCTCTATCGCCTTTTTTAGTCTGGAGGGCATTATTTGTGAAGAAGGTGGGTTTGAGGATGATGCATTTCCAGCCATGTGTTTGGTCAAAGAGGAGACTATTATGCTATTAGTGGTGTATGTATGGTGTGAACTATAACCTTGGTATAACCCAAGTATTTATAGCCAATTTGCGTACGGGCGCAAAGTGCGCACTAACCCACGTGGTGGGGAATCTTGCAGAATAATGGTTTTAGGTTGTGCAGGGGAATCCTGGCAGGCTTTGCAGGGGAATCCTTGCAGGCTTTGCAGGGGAATCCTGGCAGGCTTTGTAGAGGAGTAATGGTGCGCACAATGCGCCCATACGCATTTTGCGCCCTTACGCATTTTGCGCCCTTACCTTATCTTCTCATCGAATATAAATAGATTATATGGTGAAGTAGTAATTCACAACTTGCTATCTATCCTTTCTACTTTTCACACCGTTTAGATCCTATATCTACATTTTCACAACGTAATGGCTGGAGGTTCACGCGGTAGGGGCAAAAGGTCAGCGAATGGGGCTGGCACTTCACGCTCCGTCGACATCGAACAATTAAATGATGGAGCTTCAAGGATTGACTGGAATGCACCAGAGACACCAGAGGAGTGGGCGCAATTTGGTATAAGTGATTACGATGCACCGATCACGCCTCAAGAGTGGGAGCAGTTTAACATTGCACGGGAGGAATACTACGCTGCTCATGGGGGAAAATCCCCTCCTACGTATCAATCTAACCAGGGGCCTGGTATACCAATGTCTCAGGTACTGCCTGACAGGTTGAAAAGGTCATGTGATGAGGCAAATGCGGATATACGAAGTCTAGGCAGGACGTGGCTACAAAACATGGAACTTCAGAAGGAGAAAGAGGCAATTATTGCGGAGCAGAAGGAGTTCCTAGCGATGATGAAACGCGATGTTAGGGAGAAGCAGAAGGAGATTAGAAAGTTAGAAGATGAACTGGTAGACATCAAAGAAAACTACACCGGCATGGAGAACCAGATGAAGGCAAAGGCTGGCTGGATTAGGAGCATCCGGGACATCTACCCGTAGTAGGTTTCTCAAAGCTAGATGCACTTCATGTGTTTTATTTGGTTTGAATAAAATATTGGTTTAATGCTTTAACGTTTACTTTAGTTTAGTAAATAACACAAGGTAAATAACTTCAACCTTAGAGAACAGTAATAATATTTATAAAAAGTTTATTACATACATGGTTTACTCGTTTAGATCAACGTTTAAATCAAAAGTACTATGTCTAAAACTTTCAGAATTTTCTTCGGTTGATACTGGTCGAGTTTGTCGACTACCGGATGCCCTTTGAGTTTGTCGACTACCAGATGCCCTTTGAGTTTGTCGACTACCGGATGCCCTTTGACGGCTCACATTTACCGGTACAGGAGATGGACAGTTTGCTCGAGTGTGTCCTGGTTGTCCACACCGAGAACATCTTCTCGAGATGGGATCCTCACCCTGAGATGGGATACGGTCATGGTTACTCGGTCGACCAGCCCGTCTTATTACGACCGGTGGTCTAACGGTCATAAGCGGGTGGTCTGGAACAACCCATCCTTCTCCCGGACCGACTGGATGTATGAGCTCTGCGTAAGTTTGTCGAAAATTATCCGACGCGTAGTAACCAGTCGCCAGATAGGAGACATCTGTACACCGTTGATTTCTTGCGACAGCGATGGCATGGCCGCATGGTATTCCTGAGAGCTGCCATTTCCTGCACGAGCAAAGACGATTATTGAAGTCAACTTCTGCGTCCCTACCCCCATCGCGGACTTCCCAGTAACCTCGGCCAATCTCATGTACAGTCCACATTGCGGACTTGTGAATTCTCTTCTCTATTTTGGCCTCCGCCCAAGTCGTGAGACGATTCACCATTTCCTCTGCGATAACACAAAATTGTTACGTTAGTATTGCAAAAATGAAAACATAAAATTCAAACAGTCAAAAATCCAAGGATGATAACCTCCATTTCTCCGACGGATCGAATACCATTCTTGCTGAAAACATCGGAAATAATCCATAAGAGCCACAATAGGCAGGCTCCGTGCAAAACGAGACAATGCATTCACCGACTCGGCACTGTTCGATGTCATTATGTTGTAACGCATTCCTGGGAAATGGGCCCTTGACCATTTCTCCGGTCCAACCTGGTCCATAAGCGGAGCTCCAAGAGGTAAAGCAGCTCGTAGACCCGTCATATTCAGTTCAAACTCCTCCACCGTATATGCTTTACACGTCCTCCAAAATAACTTCTTCCTGTATCTGACCCTGTTGTCCCTGGTTTTTACGTTCATCATTAGATGGCGACAACAAAGTGCATGATGGGCGCCCGGGTACACTGTATTAATTTCTTGGTGAATTGAAGCAGCCCTGTCGGATACAAAAACCAACCCCTCGGGTTCCCCGATACAACGCTTCAGCATGGTTAAGAACCAAGTCCACACATCTCCACTCTCAGACCTACCAACTCCGAAAGCGATGGGCACAATCTGGTTATTTGCGTCCATAGCAACGGCTAAGAACATTGTGCCCAAGTAAGTACCCTTCAAATGAGCCGCATCGATGATAATGACCGGACGCAAGTGTGTGGTAAACGATCGAATCTAGATATTTAAGGCATTTTCATATTATAACATTATTAAATATATCAGTGATGCGAAATTTACTAAAATAACAACGTACCGCGCAACCGAGGGCAGCAAAACACATCTCAAAACGTCCTCGAGCATCTGTCCTTATTGAGGTAACGGTACCAGGATTCCGGAGCTCCAGATTATAAAGAAAGCAGGGGAGTCGGGTAAACGATTCTTCAGGGGTACCACGCACCATCGTCAGTGCATAAGCTTTTGCACGCTAGGCTTGCCAGTAAGAAATATCTATTTTCAAATCCGATTTTACGTCGTTGACAATGTCGGATCCACGGTATGTCCTGCTGGTATCCTTCACTTTAGGGTAAATAAAATTACCCAAGAATCTACTGTTTGCTTGATGGTGGTTGGGATGCAGCTGCGTCCTCGAGCAAGTGTGTACGTCATCCAATATACGAACTTGAAACATATTGGTATTTTCGACAATGGTAGCATAGATACGCCAAGAACATCCGGCTTGCCTACATCTGGCATCGTATCTGGTTTTATTTGAACGGTGAACTCCAAACTCAAAACCCTCTTCAAGAAACTTCAAACCGAGAGCGAGTGTAAGATCGTCTTTCACAGGGAATATTTGACCCAATCTTACTCTTCCACTGCGATTATAACGTGGGGGTAGGTTGGGTGTGATGACTGGGGCCGCTGATGGAAGTGGGGGGGCATACCAAAGAAATCATTTATCCCACCGTATGATTTAATAGGACTACTTTCTGGTTCGTCGTCGTCTCCATCAGTATCAACATCAGATAAACCCAAGTGGAAAACATGAGACTCCTCATCATGTCTATAAACTTCGTCGTCGTCATCTTCTTCTTCCTGTTCTTCTTCTACTCCTTCTTCTTGTTGTGTTTCAGGAACAACATCTGGGGTATCATCAGATTCATCCACATCGCCTCCGGTGTTCGAAGTACCACCGAGATCGCTTCCACCGGACATCGATGAATCGACAATCACACAGAGTGTTGGCGGATTATTTTCACCGTCAAATTGTTGAATAAAAGACAAAACATTGTCAGAGTTGCATAACTCATAAAAGTTACCATCATACTTATACGATATTCTGATCCTACCAAGAGCAGGATCGATAAGAAATTTTCTTTGAATACAACTAACCAACCTCGGACGCGTAATGTTCGATGCCACCTTCACGCGGGTTATTGGTTGATCGGTAACATACTCCCACCCGTTATAATTCTGTTGCCATGAACCACCGGCTAGGAGATGTAACTTCACTTTATCCTCTCCGGAACTCATAGTTTTAAAAAATACACACAGAAAAGGAAGATACACAAACAAATCGATTGTGGATGAAAATTGTGATTTACAACTTCATTGGTTGCTGTTCTTATAACAATAATTTAAGGAATCAAATTTGAACCACCGTAGGGAAATAATTCATCTGTTAAAGTTGATTTTATATCACAACTTTTTGAAAAATACAGTACACATCAACTTGAAAAAGCAGCTTAAAAACGTGAAAAACTAGCAAACCAACAAAAATCTAATAAGAAACCCTAATTAGGGTTTCTTATAGCTTGACACGTGCCCTTGGACGCACAAGGCGCCCTAGGGCGCACGGTGCGCGGACGCACAATGCGTAGGCGCACCGTGCGCCCTAGGGCGCCTTGTGCGTCCAAGGGCTCCTGGTGCGTAATGTTGGACATTTCTGCAAAGCCCGGAGAGGAGGTGCTAGGAGCCCAATCCCATTCGGTAATTGGTCCATTTCGGCCAATTTCCCTTTAAAATAATAAGGAACTGTAGTTGACCTTCCTAGGCCCTCACAGTATCATTCTATGATATGATCTTATGTTGATCTAACAACTTTCTTTTCAAAGCCTGTGATTCTGAACCTTTCTCCAAAACCTGGAAAAAGGAGGCTGGTCTTACAATTAAAAAGAAAAAAAAACAGATAGAACGAACAAGAATAAGAGCAATTGCAACCTAAATGTGGTCATCCTTCTCTCTGCCAATTACATCCCCAAAAGATTTCCGACTGCAAATTAAAACACAAAGTTCATTAAAAGAAAAGAGAAAAAAAAAACAATGCAGGATTATTGATCTTACTGTTAGAGAACATATTATTGTTTCTTTTTTCTTTGAAACTATTCTACATGTACCTGCTTGCTTCGAACAGAGAACAAAATTCTCAAGAACAATCGCCAAATGCCATGAAAACGCCCTGAAACTACCACTTGGGTCTGGAACCTACATGTTGATGCTCACGATTTTGATAGCCATATCAGTAATTTGGAGATCTCTTGGAAAGTATTTAGTGCGCATTTCGGTCAACTCTCTATCATCATCCTTTGGTTGAGTGGCATGTATTTCCATGGTGCTCGTTATGAAGCATGGCTAAGTGATCCGACTCACAACAGGCCTAGTGCCCAAGTGGTTGTGGTTTGGCTGATAGTGGGCCAAGAAATAAATATGTGGAACTTTGGACACCGGAAAAACAACCACTCAACTTGGATATATATATTCAATTAATACCATTGCATGTCTGTACTTAGTAGGGAAATATGAACAATTAAGGTGACCAACATCAAAACAAACAAGCTTTACATGTATAACAAATAAATCAAAACTTAATTTTGTAATGACCACCATCTATCCCCATCATCATCCAAAAAATGAAAAGAAACACCAAATTAGTCGAACAATGATAACGTTAATTAGAAAATGGTAGAAAACTTTATTTATGTACAAAAAGGGAAATATATACATGTAACTCCAGTTACGTTTAAGAAAATAATTTGTTGGTGCCCGATTGAAAACATTGCACAAATAAGGGTAAGCAATTCAATTCAGTTGTTATGAAATTCAAAGATGAATAAAAAAAATTACATCAACTAGGGATATGGCAGAAAACCCCGAACCCGACGGGGAAACCCGAAACCCGACTAAGTTCGGGTCGGGTCGAGTTAAACAATTTCGGGTCGGGTAACGGGGAATTTTTCGGGGATTTTATCGGGTTCGGGGACGGGGCAAGGTATCCCCGCCCCGCCCCGATATATATATATATTTATATTATTAAAAAAAATTATATATATATTATAATAAAATTATATATATATATATATTATATAAAATTTATATATATTATATATATAATTATTTATATATATTATATATAAAATTATTTATATATATATATATATTATATAAAATTATATATATTATGAAATTATATATATAATTATATAAATAAAATATTAAATTATCGGGTCGGGTTCGGGGATCGGGGATTCCCCCATCGGGTCGGGTTCGGGGACGGGGCATAAAAAATCCGACGGGGAACGGGGCGGGAACGGGGATGGGTTTCGGTTTCGGGGACGGGGGACGGCAAACCCGCCCCGAACCCGCCCCGTTGCCATTCCTACATCAACAGAACCTAAAAGCCCTGTTCAAGAAGATCAAACTCAAAAACAAGAATACATTAGCACATCCACGTGGTCTGATACAAATGGTTTTGAGAGTCTAATTAATTTGTGAGTTTCAAATAACTTATCGCATACTTTACAGCGTACGTTCAAACTTTTCTTGTTACTTTTCTTCAACAGATCAACTCAGTTTTCCAAACAACGTATTTTCAAAAGTAATGGAGCAGGTTCTAAGAATAGTTTGAATCAAAAGATGAATAAAAGAAGTTTATATGATAGTAGTTGATTTCATCAACAGAACCTAAAAACCCTGTTCAAGAAGTTCAAACTCAAAAAACAGGAATACATTTTTGCAAACTATTTTGAATGGTGGAATATTAACTTATTAAACATTAGCCCTAATACCTGTTTTCTTCAATCATCTTTGTCTTTTTCTTGTTACTTTTATTCATCAGATCGATCAACTCGGTCTTCCAAACAACATATTATGAAGTAGGTTATAAGAAAACCCCAAATTTCAACGACTGCATCAAGTGGATCGGAGGAGTTGTGTGTATTTTCAAAAGCAATGAAGAAGGTTAAACCATGATTGTGGGTTATATATATATATATATATATATATATATATATATATATATATATATATATGGGTTGGATATTTTGCAACCCTAGTAAAAGGTTGCAACCCTTGCAACCCACATCTTAACCGTCGGATTCATGATCGACGGTTACAAACTTACAATAGATATGGGGTCCAATATTTTTAATTAAAAAAACAGAAAAATAAAAATAAAATAACCGTCGATCATGAATCCAACGGTTAAGATTTGGGTTGCAAGGGTTGCAACCTTTTTCAGGTTGCAAAATATCCTTTCAATATATATATATATATATATATATATATATATATAGTTGTGGAGAATGTGACCGTTCGTTGACTTGTAAAGAGAATCAGTTGATTTGTAAAGAGAATCAATCTTCCTGATTATATTTGGGTTCTATCATTTACATTTTTTTAAGGTTGTAAATTGCATGGGAAATTATGGAAAAAAAAGTCAAATTTAGAAAAAGAAAAAAAAGATTACATGGAAAAACATATAACCAATCAACTTTCATGCAAGAAAAAATTGTCTTAGAAATTCGGATGTCTAAAAAAACAAAAAAATCATTTTTTTCCACTCTTTTCTCGGATGTCTAAAAAACAAAAAAAATCACTTTTTTTTGTCCACTCTTTTCTCGGATGTCTAAAAAACAAAAAAAAAATCATTTCTTTTTTTTTTTTAAGAAAAAAATTAATTTCTAAAAAATCATTTCTATTTCAATACCATCTCATTTCTCCAAATTAAATTTAATGTATATTATATAATTAAATTAAAAATCATTTTAAACTTCTTTTTTAGATTCTTCAAAATAAAAATTATAAAACTTTAAGTTTTAATAAAAAATAAACATTTAATTCAGATAAAACTATATTTTAGATGAGTCCCAATATTTACATCTTTCTAATGATGTAAATTGCATTGAAAATAGTAAATTATTTACACCATCATAAATTTTCATTTTTACATAAACTCATCTTTTTTATATATCTCATTTTTTTACAAATCTCGTTTTTATATAATTCTCGTTTTTATACACATCTCGTCTCTATACAAATCTCGTTTTTATATACATCTCGTTTCTATACAAATATCGTTTTTTACGAATATCATTTTTCTATAACGTATATATTTATTAACTACCAATACTATTTCATCTATATAAATTGACTATTTCTCCCCAATCTACTATTATTCCACAATCATCAAACATTCTTATCTCTCTCTCGTTTCTACATTTTTCAATACTTGAAATGACAAGTTGGAAAGAAGACTTGCAATGGGATGATGATTCAAGCAATGAAAATACATAATCGAAGTTCTCAACCGACATGGTATGCACTAAATATTCATTATCTTATAAGTTGCATATATATAGAGGTGAGTTATTGTGCAACCTTTTTAATGGTGCAACCCATGCAACCCACCTATCTACCACTCATTTTATTTTCAACTTTTTAATTAAAAAGGTGAAAACAAAATGAGTAGTAGATAGGTGGGTTGCATCATTAAAAAAGGTTGCATTTGAACACCCCTCTCTCTCTATATATATATAGTAGAAGGATATTTTGCAACCCGGAAAAAGGTTGCAACCCACATCTTAATCGTTGGATTCATGATTGACGGTTATTTTATTTTTATTTTTCTGTTTTTTTTAATTAAAAATATTGGATCTCATATCTATTGTAACCGCCGATCATGAATCTGACGGTTAAGATGTGGGTTGCAAGGTTTGCAACCTTTTTAAGGTTGCAAATGAAACAACACGCCAAGGATAATTTACAACCCATGTAAATCTTACAATCCATGCAACTCACATCTTAACCGTTGGATTCATGATAAACGGTTATTTTGTTTTTATTTTTTTAATTGAAAATATTGGACCCACATGTATTGTAACCGTCGATCATTAATCCAACGGTTAAAAAGTGGGTTGCATGGGTTGTAAGATTTTTATGGGTTACAAATTAAACTACCCCTATATATATATATATATATATATATATATATATATATAGTGGAAGGATATTTTGCAACCCTTAAAAATGTTGCAACTCTTGCAACCCACATCTTAATCGTTGGATTCATGATCGACGGTTATCTTATTTTAATTTTTCTATTTTTTAATTAAAAATATTGGACCCCATATCTATTGTAATCATCGATCATGAATCTGACGGTTAAGATGTGGGTTGTAAAGTTTGCAACCTTTTTAAGGGTTGCAAGTTAAACAACCCCTATATATATATACATACATATATATATATACATACATATATAGACTTAAGTTCACGTGAGACCAAACAGTTTCCGTGAGACCGGTGAGACCAAGCTTTAAAGTATGAAACTTCACACCAAAAAACTGTAAAGGTAAAAAAAATCGAACTTTTCATAGGGAAAACACCATAAATGTTACGTTCACGGTGTTTTTTGTTGTGAATGTTCGTTTTTTTTACCTTCACAGCGTCTTCATTGTGAAGGTTCGAATATACCTTCACAGTCTTTTATCTGTGAATGTTTGATTTTTTTTTAACTTGGTTTAGGTTTTTTTACCTTCATAGTGTGATTACATTATGAAGGTTCGAATGTTTTTTACCTTCACAGTGTTTCGGTGTGAAGTTTCATGTTTTAAGGCTTGGTCTCACGCGGTCTCACGGAAACAGCTTGGTCTCACGTGAACCTGACCCTACATATATATATACATACATATATATATACATACATATATATATACATACATATATATATAGGCCGATAATCAAATGAGAACCACAAATATGTTACAAACCTGTGATAACCTATATGAAAATAATTTTTTACTTGACTTTTTTTCATCAAAACTTATTATTTAAGATATTGTTTCATATATATTTTTAGGTGTTTAACTCTCGTCAAGATCTAATAGATTGGGTTCACGACATGGGAAATTCACTTGGTTACGTTATTGTTACTAAAAGATCTAAGACTTCTACAATTGTATTTCAATGTGACCGTGGCGGTACATACAAAGGTAAAAAAAATCTCCACCAGAAATACAGACAACAAAAAAATAAATTGTCCATTCGAATTAGAAGGAAAACGTTCGACAATGGAAGATTCTTGGACATTAAGGGTGATATGTGAAGTGCATAATCATGAACCTGCGTTACATTTGGAATGTAACACCCTAAAAATAGGGATAACAAAAATCCGGAAAACGGACATGAGGTATGCTAAAATTGTCATAGCAAGAGCCTCCCAAAAATGGGGAATATAAAATTAATAACCTGTTTAATCACAATTGTAATTTAACGGACAGTAAACAACAACCAACTAATCTAATTTCTACATCTAGAAAAGAGATTACAAAAAGGGTTGTCATCTATAGACCCAAACGGTCTATATCCAAAAGTATAACGCGTCCATGTGCAATTCCCCAAGCTCTCACCCCCAAGCAACTAAACTTGCTTAAGACCGCCGCCGCTAGAACCTGAGATACACATCGACACCAAACAAGTGTTAGGCCAAAAAGCCTAGTGAGTTGAACAATAATAAGCATGCATGAACAGATACAATTCTTATCAACAGTTAACCAGTGTTCAACATATGTGGAGTCATTAGGGGACACCCAAAGCACCAATCAAGTCCCACCCAAGAGTCGATATACCTTGATGCCCTTAACAAGGAACACCCCAAAGGCCCGTCCCACCCGAAGACTATCGCTAAGAAAATTCCCCGAGTGGCGGAGGTCTAGGCACATACCATCACAGTGGCGCCCAAGACTACATCCTCCTAGTGTACTGACTTGGTTCGTCCACATAACATTTATAAGGGGTCCTTTAGATATATTTCAATCCACAAAATCAATACCAACTACGGGCATAATATTACCACCTTATCCTCATGATGTCTAACAAAAGACCCAATGTAAATCATGCTCATCATGCATATAAACATATCACCAAAATGGTGTTCCAACTAGAATCATCATAATACCCGTATATGCATATATTTAGCATATCAAGGTACCCACATTATGTATTTACGAGACAATCCCAAACAATAATACACATAACCATAATCAATGCAAATCACCCATAAATATACATCTTCCAACTATTTTCATGAAGAAACCCCCAAACATTTGCACATATAGAGATAAAGTACCAAATAGAAGATTATGATGTGTATCTAGTTTTAACAAAGGTTTAGTAAACTCACTATCTAGGTTTTGGACCAAAACCTAGAAAAGATGAAAACCCTAGATAATGCCCAAAGGAGACTTGATGAAGGAGAGGAGTAGCTTGATGATGATCTTTAATAAATACACTTGGTTGAGGCTTGGAGAGCAATAAATCACCCCAACAACCCAAAACCCTAGAAATTTGTGGATGTAGGTGAAGAAGACCTAAAAATCGCCCAAAGAATATGTTATCCCGTTTTTGATGATAAAATGTGATAAATAAGGGTTGAAAAGGGTTTTAAGTCAAAGAGGACTGCCCCCCCCCCCCCCGGCGGGCGACATTGCCCCGGCGACAATGCCCATGGCATTGTCGCGTGTCATAATCGCGAACATCCCCGAGGTCTTGGTACGTCCCTCACGACATTGACACCGCGACATTGACAGTGTCATAGTCGCATGTCATAGTCGCCACACACACACACACTACGGTACACTCCCCGCGACCTTGACACGGCGACAGTGACCATGTCATAGTCGCCTGTCATTGTCGTACCACACCCCAAACGTCCCGAACTTTGACCTTATTCGACAATTAACGCGAGATTTGAACAATTAAGGATGGTAAGCCAGATTATACGACATTTCAACATATCAACTATCATAAAACGCATACAAAGGCTCATATACTCACATAGGTACATTTAATGCATTTAAAGGGAATAAATACTTACCTTGAGAATTTTCGGGTGTTACAATCCTCCCCACCTAATTGGGATTTCGTCCCCGAAATCTTACACTAGATTAAATAAGTGAGGGTAACGCTTCTTCATATCATCCTCGAATTCTCAAGTAATGTTAGCACCCTGATGGTGCTTCCATTGGACTTTAACCATAACCACATCTTTATGTCGCAACTTCTTCACTTTCGATTCCAGAATTGACTCCGTCTCCTCCACACATCGATTTCCATTGTCTACCCGAATTTCTGACAGAGGAATCACGCTTTCCTCTTTGGCTAGGCACTTTCGAAGATAGCACGCGTGGAACGTAGGGTGTATCCCATCCATTTCCGGCGGTAAATCTAACCGGTAGGCTTGCAAACCAATCTTCTCCAAAATAACGAACGGTCCAAGGAAACGAGGGATAAGCTTCCCACGTTTCCCGGAACGTATGATCCCCTTCCACGGAGACACCTTCAACATGACCCGGTCACCCACTTGAAACTCAATCGGCCTTCTCTTCTTGTCCGCATAACTCTTTTGTCGGTCTTGTGCCGCCTTTAGCCTTTCCCGGATCTCTTTCACCTTATCGGTCGTCTCTTGAACGATTTCCGGCCCGATGAATTGCTTTTCGCCTGCTTCTAACCAACAAACTGGGGTCCTACACTTCCGTCCATACAAAGCCTCGAACGGTGCCATTCCGATACTAGAATGGTAACTATTGTTGTACGCGAACTCCACCAAAGGTAGGTGCGAATCCCAACTTCCCCCGAAGTCTATAACACACGACCTTAACATATCTTCTAATGTCTGGATTGTCCTCTTCCTTTGGCCATCCGTTTGAAGATGGTATGTCGTGCTCAGATTCAGTCTAGTACCCAACTCCTTTTGCAATCTAGCCCAAAAGTTCGAAGTGAAGCGATTATCCCGATCCGATACTATAGACTGCGGAACTCCGTGCCTTGACACCACCTCGTCGATATACAGTTTAGCCAATTTCTCCATCGGTAAAGTCTCCCGCATCGCAAGAAAATGCGCACTCTTGGTTAATCGATCCACGATCACCCAAATGGTATCGTGACCGCGCAAGGTCTTCGGTAGTTTGGTTACAAAATCCATAGTGATGTTGTCCCATTTCCACTCGGGAATGGACAACGGTTGTAAACTCCCATACGGCCTTTGATGTTCCGCCTTGACTTGGAGACAAGTGACACATTTCTCCACATAGTTAGCCACAACTAACTTCATCACCGGCCACCAATACATTAACTTTAAATCTCTATACATTTTGGTGCTACCGGGATGTATAGAGTATTTCGACTTATGCGCTTCTTCAAGAAGCAGCTTCTGGTTTCCTCCCAACTTCGGCACCCAAACTCGTCCTTGAAAGAGTTTGAGACCACGACCGTCTTCCGTTAACAGCTCCTTTTGTTTCACCATTACTTCGGCCTTGAGGTTCTCTTCCTTAAGTGCTTCCACTTGACTTGCCTTAATGCTTTCCAACAAACTTGTGACTACATCGATCCTTGTAAGGGACATTTTGACACCATCGCCATGATTCCTTTGGCTCAATGCATCCGCCACCACATTAGCCTTACCGGGATGATAGAGTAGGTCACAATCGTAATCCTTCAAAAGCTCTAACCATCTCCTTTGTCGCATGTTGAGTTCCTTTTTGGTCGAAGATGTACTTGAGACTCTTGTGATCCGTGAAAAGAGTACACTTGGTCCCATACAAGTAGTGTCGCCACAACTTTAACGCGAAAACTACCGCCGCCAACTCCAAATCATGAGTCGGATAGTTCTTCTCATGATCCTTTAATTGTCGCGACGCGTAGGCTATTACTTTCCCCCTTTGCGTTAGGACACACCCAAGCCCCATCTTGGAAGCGTCACTAAACACAACAAAATCTTTCGATCATTCGGGTAGGGATAAGATCGGAGCTTCGCACAACTTCCTCTTGAGCGTCTGAAAGGCTTGTTCTTGTGCATCAGTCCAAAGAAATTTGACGTTCTTCCTTGTAAGAGAAGTGAGCGGTGTAGCTATCTTGGAAAAGTCTTGGATGAAACGCCGGTAGTAACCCGCCAAAACTAAGAAGCTTCGAATCTTCGTCGGACTTGTTGGAGGCTCCCAACTCATCATTGCATCGATCTTTGCCGGATCCACTTTTACCCCGTCCTTTGATGCCACATGCCCCAATAATTGCATCTCTTGAAGCCAGAATTCGCACTTCGAGAATTTTGCGAACAACTTCTCCCTCCTTAAAACTTCTAATACTTCCCGTAAGTGTTTTCCATGCTCGGACTCATCCTTTGAATATATTAAAATATCGTCGATGAAGATGATCACGGATTTATCCAAGAATGGGCGACACACACGGTTCATCAGATCCATGAATACGGCCGGAGCGTTGGTTAGACCGAAAGGCATCACCAAAAACTCGTAATGGCCGTATCGCGTTCAGAAAGTCGTCTTCGGAATGTCCTCTTTCTTCACTCTCACTTGATGATAACCGAACCGAAGGTCAATCTTCGAGAAACATCCCGCGCCTTGAAGTTGATCAAAAAGGTCGTCGATGCGAGGTAAGGGATACCTGTTCTTCACCGTGACTTTGTTTAACTTCCGATAATCTATGCACATCCGCATAGATCCATCCTTCTTCTTCACGAATAGTACCGGTGCTCCCCAAGGTGACGAACTTGGTCGAATGAAGCCCTTCTCCAACAACTCTTGAAGTTGCGTCATCATCTCCTTTATTTCTGTTGGTGCCAAACGATATGGAGCACGAGCTATCGGAGCCACTCCCGGTGTGAGGTCAATCTGAAACTCCACTTGTCGTTCCGGCGGTAATCCGGGTAAGTCTTCCGGGAAGACGTCCGGATAATCTTGCACTACCTCCACATCTCCCACCGACTTCTTTTCTTTCTTTGCGTCCACAACGTAGACCAAGTACGAAGGGTAACCCTTCGCTAAAAACTTGCGAGCCTTAAGAGATGAGATAATAGGATTATTCCTCTTTCCTTTCTCTCCATAAATGATAGCCACCCCATTTTCCGGCAATGGTACTTGGATTATCTTTTAGGAGCAAAAGATGTCCGCTTTATGCCTCGCTAACCAATCCATGCCTATGACTACATCAAACCCTCCTATAGCCATAGATAGTAAATCTACCCCGAAAGAATTTCCATCGATCTCTAGAGTGCAATCACAAAAACGGTCACGAATGATTACTTGATCCCCATTAGCTATTTCTACTACTAACGCATCGGGAAGAACACTAATAGGAGTGGTGAATCGTTTACAGAAAGCATCTGACACAAAAGAACACGTAGCACCCGAATCAAACAAGACACGAGCAGGCATGGAGTTTACTAGAAACGTACCCGAAACGACATCCGCGGTCTCCTTTGCCTCCTCAGTAGTCATCTGGAAGGCTCGACTCGGTGCCCTTGGTGGTTGCTCGACCCTAGCCGTTGAGCCCACAGAATTTCCACCACCTCCTCTAACCAACCTTGGGCACTCTCGCTTCATGTGCCCCGGCTCTCCGCATTCATAACATACTGACCCACGAAGGGAACACTCTCGAGTCGTGTGATTTTTCTTACCACACTTGGTACACCTGGCTGGACCGGAGTGAGTCCTTGTAGCGCACGGCCCCGAGTGCTTTGACCTGCACTTGTGGCACCACCGATCTTCACGGCATTGATCACCCGATCTCTCGCTTACAAGGGGTCTTGACTGACGAACGGACCCAGATGGCCCCTCCCACTTCCGTTTCTCACCAACATGCCTCTTCTCATCCCTTTCCGAATTGATGTCGTCCTCAATGAGTAAGGACTCCTCGATAACTTCTTGCAAAGTCGAACACTTAGCATTTCTTACCGTCGTTCGCATCTCGGCCGGTAACCCTTGATGATAAGCCTTCATCTTTGACTTTTCGTAGGGGACTAGATGTCCCACCAAGTTTAGATTCTCCAAGAAGAGCTTATTCTCCAAGAAGAGCTTGGAGTAGCCAACAATCGACATATTCCCCTTCTTCAAATCTCGGAACTCCCGTTCCAACTTGTCCAACGACCGCTCGCTGCAGTACTTGTCCATAATCTTCTCTTTGAACACCGACCAAGTTAACTTAGCCAGAACTTCCGGGATGAGGGCGGATCGAGTGAGATTCCACCAAATCAAAGCCTCTCCCCGAAGTAGTTGGGAAGCAAACTTGACTCGTTGAGAGGGATCACACTCACTTACCTCGAAGGCCATCTCCATCTCTTTGAGCCAATACATACAAGCAACTGGGCTATCGGAACCCGCAAACTCCTTAGGGTGACACCCCAGAAACGTCTTGTAGGTGCACCCTTTAGTCTTCGTTCTGATTCCCTCAGCGGATGGTTCTTCGACCGTCACCACATTCGGTCCACCCGACCCCACAATAACGTTTTCAGCCATAGTCTCGGGTTGACGGTTACTGACGTCTCGATCCTCTAGAAGTTTCATGAAAAACTCTTGTTGTTGGGTCATGGCCGAAGTCATGGCCAACTGCTGTTGAGCCAAAGCGGCATTCATGGCCAACATCATGCTATCCCGAAGCCGGGTCTCCATGGTAACTTCCTCCAAGATGGCGTTACCGGTGTTGAGGTTCCGGCGCGGGATGTGCTCAGGCCCTCCTGCCAAGATTCTGGGTATAGGAATGTCATCGGAGGTTGCCCCCACCGGGGGTCGTACCACTGCAGATTCCACTTCAGGTTGCCCTTCTGGCATGTCCGGTAATCTACTTCGAGTGTTTACCATTTAATCTGCCATGCACGTACAAGAAATAGATTGAGAAAAGACTAAGCGAGTTGAACTCATTTTACGTACTACTACTTTCATCAATTATCATAATAATAGTAAACCAAGTATGCTCACGTAACAATGCATTCATAATAGCAGTAGCTAAGTGAAATTATGAACGAACCATACACAAGTATTCTTGTCACCATCATCACAACTTTCAATTACAGTAATTCCGTAATCCTAACGCTCTCCCCACCTAGGATTCCTACCCCAAGTGGACAGTGAAGTCATAAAGTCTAAAGCTTAAGTCTAGATATGCTAAACAATACCTAGTTCACTTAAACTAAAGCTCTGATACCAACTTGTAACACCCTAAAAATAGGGATAACAAAAATCCGGAAAACGGACATGAGGTATGCTAAAATTGCCATAGCAAGAGCCTCCCAAAAATGGGGAATATAAAATTAATAACCTGTTTAATCACAATTGTAATTTAACGGACAGTAAACAACAACCAACTAATCTAATTTCTACATCTAGAAAAGAGATTACAAAAAGGGTTGTCATCTATAGACCCAAACGGTCTATATCCAAAAGTATAACGCGTCCATGTGCAATTCCCCAAGCTCTCACCCCCAAGCAACTAAACCTGCTTAAGACCGCCGCCACTAGAACCTGAGATACACATCGACACCAAACAAGTGTTAGGCCAAAAAGCCTAGTGAGTTGAACAATAATAAGCATGCATGAACAAATACAATTCTTATCAGCAGTTAACCAGTGTTCAACATATGTGGAGTCATTAGGGGACACCCAAAGCACCAATCAAGTCCCACCCAAGAGTCGATATACCTTGATGCCCTTAACAAGGAATACCCCAAAGGCCCGTCCCACCCGAAGACTATCGCAAAGAAAATTCCCCGAGTGGCGGAGGTCTAGGCACATACCATCACAGTGGCGCCCAAGACTACATCCTTCTAGTGTACTGACTTGGTTCGTCCACATAACATTTATAAGGGGTCCTTTAGATATATTTCAATCCACAAAATCAATACCAACTACGGGCATAATATTACCACCTTATCCTCATGATGTCTAACAAAAGACCCAATGTAAATCATGCTCATCATGCATATAAACATATCACCAAAATGGTGTTCCAACTAGAATCATCATAATACCCATATATGCATATATTTAACATATCAAGGTATCCACATTATGTATTTACGAGACAATCCCAAACAACAATACACATAACCATAATCAATGCAAATCACCCATAAATATACATCTTCCAACTATTTTCATGAAGAAACCCCTAAACATTTGAACATATAGAGATAAAGTATCAAATAGAAGATTATGATGTGTATCTAGTTTTAACAAAGGTTTAGTAAACTCACTATCTAGGTTTTAGACCAAAACTTAGAAATAATGAAAACCCTAGATAATGCCCAAAGGAGACTTGATGAAGGAGAGGAGTAGCTTGATGATGATCTTCAATAAATACACTTGGTTGAGGCTTGGAGAGCAATAAATCACCCCAACAACCCAAAACCCTAGAAATTTATGGATGTAGGTGAAGAAGACCTAAAAATCGCCCAAAGAATATGCTCTCCCGTTTTTGATGATAAAATGTGATAAATGAGGGTTGAAAAGGGTTTTAAGTCAAATAGGACTGCCCACCTGCGGGCGACAATGCCCATGGCATTGTCGCGTGTCATAATCATGAACATCCCCGAGGTCTCAGTACGTCCCTCGCGACATTGACACCGCAACATTGACAGTGTCATAGTCGCATGTCATAGTCGCCACACACACACACCCTACGGTACACTCCCCGCGACCTTGACACAGCGACAGTGACCATGTCATAGTCGCCTGTCATTGTCGCACCACACCCCAAACGTCCCGAATTCTGACCTTATTCGAAAATTAACGCGAGATTTGAACAATTAAGGATGGTAAGCCAGATTATACGACATTTCAACATATCAACTATCATAAAACGCATACAAAGGCTCATATACTCACATAGGTACATTTAATGCATTTAAAGGGAATAAATACTTACCTTGAGAATTTCCGGGTGTTACATGGAAGGTCATCCATATCCACGGCGATTGTCAGATAATGAAGCTCGATTGGTGGAAGATTTTTCAAGAAAAAACGTGAAGCCACGAGATATCTTATCAATACTCAAGCAAGACCCAAATAACATGTTTACTATCTCAACGGTGTACAATGCACGAAGTAAAATTCGGATGCTAGAGAAAGCGGGTAGAACACAAATACAAGTTCTTATGTCATTTTTACATGAGAACGATTATATTTATGAAAGAACGTCGTAGACGTAGTTGTTCATCTGCACCAAAAGTTGACGAGTACAAGGAACCGACAAGATATAGTTGTTACTCATCGGAACCAGCAAGATATAGTTACTATTTACATCCATACATGAACCAGTTTCCAGATATGTTTCATCCTTACATCAAGCATGTGCAAGATGTAGCATCTGATGGAAATTGTGGTTTTCGAGCGATAGCTGTCTGTCTCAACCATCACGAAGATGAATGGCCATCTATTCGATATAATTTAATGGAGGAGTTGGACATGTACAAGACAGAATATGTTGAGATGTTTGGTATTGAAATATGGTGTCAGGTTTACAACTCTTTGAACTTTTTTGAGCTACACAAATTTGCACCCTACGAGAAGTGGATTGATATGCCTGAAACGGGTGTGTTGGTTGCTTCAAGGTATAATGTGATACTACATTCTTTAACAACTGCATGTAACATGACATTCTTACCACTTCGATCTAGTCCGCCACCATGGTTTGAACATGTCGCTATTGCAATCGGACACGTTAATGGTAATCATTATGTTAAAATATCACTGGCCGAAGGGCACCCGATGCCTCGTATCATGCAACAATGGTCCCGTTTCAAATATGATTGCGCAACCGGATGGGCTACTCATTACATGAGTCGAATAAATATGTACGAGCAACTGTTATCTAGTAATCGTACTTCGTATTTTATTTCACTTGATTGAGTTGTAATATTTTTAGTTTTTTAGTTATTTTTTGTTACTTTATCAATTATGTTATTTTGATATTAAATTATTTTATCTTTGTAGGTTTAAAAATAATATATAATTAAATAATTATTGTTAAAAATAAGATACTCATAAAATAAAACATAATTACATTAAACTAAAACTAAAATTATGAATAAATAATTCATAATTATATTAAAATTAAAAAAACAAATAAGGAATGATTATAATTAGAGTAAACTACAATTTTGGTCCCTGTGGTTTACCACTTTCTTTGAAAGTGGTCACTGTGGTTCAAAAACTGCAATTATCGGCCCATGGTTTGCATTTTGCTTTGAAAGTCGTCCCTCAGCGTTAACTCCGTTAAAAAATTTCGTTAAGTCAGGGGTATTTTCGTCAAACCATGTTTTTTTCTCTCCTTTTGCAATCTTTCTTTATTTTTTTCTTATTTTTGTTTAAACCATAAAAACATCAGGGACCAAATTGTAATTTATTTTAATTTGTATTAATATTATATTAACATTAATTCATATATATATATATATATATATAGACACTCTCCGACAAACACCCCCCCCCCCCCCGGCGTGAAACTCCGTAGACCCCCCCCCCCCCCGACCATCTCTCTCTCTCTCTCTCTATATATATATATATATATATGTATATATATATATATATATCTCGATTGGCAACTGTTTCTCGATCTCTCGATGAAGATTTCTTCCATAGCCACACCGTGATCTGAAAATCTTCTCCTTGACGAGTACGAACGAAAGTATCCGATTTTGGGGTTCATCGACATCAACTCTTATTCATCCCTGTCGATTATGTTCTTGATCACCTCTTGTACACAGGAAATGAATTAGCAGAACGGAGGAGGGGATTTGCAACAGACCGAAGAGGGGCTGATGAGATGGGAAGGGATGATGGTCGGAGTTGCAGGGTTAGGGTGGTCGCCGATGGGAAGGGACGATGGAGTTGCACCTCCATCTCCACCACTACACCTCCATCGATGGTGTTCGTAGCCAATGGTTGTTGGCTCCTTCTCGCCGGCACTAGCTCCTTCTCGCCGCCGATGGGTGTTGCTCTCGACCGAGAGTAGAGAGGGTTGAGGTGAAGCTTCTGCCTCTAGGTCAACGAAGGAGGGCTCTGCCCCTTTCCCCTGCCGGCGCTGGCTCCTCACCTGCGATGGGTTTGAAGGTTGCAGCGATGGTAGAACCTCATAGGTGGGGGTCCCTGTATTCAATGGATCTCTGGAATATATATATATATATATATATATATATATATATATATATATATATATATATATAAGACAGAAGAGAGAGATCGAGAGAAGAAAGATATCGAGATAACTCGTCGGTGGATCGTCGGAGCCGGAGACTCGCCGGAGAAGACGATTTGGTCCCTTTTTTAAATATAATATTCATATAAATTAAACAAAATTACAATTTGGTCCCTTTTTTAAAACAAAAGTGACAATTTGTTCCTTGTAAAAGAAAAAGACGAAAATGCTCCTAACTTAACGAAAAAATTTAACGGAGTTAACGCTGAGGGACTACTTTCAAAGCAAAATGCAAACCATAGGTTGATAATTGCAGTTTTTGAACCATAGGAACCACTTTCAAAGAAAGTGGTAAACCACAGGGACCAAAATTGTTGTTTACTCTTATAATTATTTTAAAATTAAAAATAAACAAGTAATTATTATGTAATGATTATAATTATATTAATAAAAAATAAGTAATGATTATATTAATAATTATAGTGGGGGTGGGGGTGGGGGTGGGGTGCCAAATTTAGGGCTGTAAACGAACCGAACGTTCAGTGAACCGTTCGTGAACTGTTCGGCGGGAAGTTCGTTTATGTTCGTTCATTTAATAAATGAACGAACATGAACACATTTTTTTGTTCGTTTAGTTAAATGAACGAACATGAACAATGGTCTCGTTCGTTCATTTACGTTCGTGAACGTTCGTTCATTTACGTTCGTTAATGTTCGTTCATTTATGTTCGTTTACGTTCGTTTATGTTCGTTCATTTATGTTCGTTTACGTTCGTTTATGTTCGTTTATATTTGTTTATATATATAAATATATTTATATGTATTATGACATTAATTTGTCAAAGCATTAATTAAATTACTTTTTTAAAATTCCTTTTTTATACCTCTTAAGTATATCCATTTTTTTTATTTTGTTATGTTATTTTTTACGAACGAAATTATGAGTAACGGTGGTTGTTTTTATTCATTTGTGTTCATTTATGTTCATTTATGTTTGTTCGTTTACGTTCGTATATGTTCATTTGTGTTTGTTCGTTTACCGTTCGTTTATGTTCATTTATGTTCATTCGTTTACGTTCGTTTATGTTCATTTATGTTCGTTCGTTTACGTTCGTTTAACTCTTAATGAACGAACATAAACGAACACGAACAAACATATTTTCTTAACGAACGAACATGAACACAAAAATTTTCGTTCGTTTACCGTTCGTGTTCGTTCGTTTGTTCGGTTAAGTTAAACGAACGAACATGAACAAGCCTTCGTTCGTGTTCGTTCGGTTCGTTTACAACCCTAGTGCCAATAAGTTTTTTAGAGTGGGAATAAGTTTTCCCTTAGAGCATCTCCAACAGCTTCCCTAAAATTTCTTCAAAATGGAGAACCAAAGTTCAAAATCCATAACAAAAATTGCATTCATCTCCAACAGATTCTCCATTTTGGAGATGCAATCATTACTTATATTATTAAAATAATATGTATATCTAATAAAATAATATTTCTCTCTCCTACACATTTCTTTTCAAGATTTCTTATTGGTGGGATACAATAAAAAAACAATTTATCTCTCATGGTAATCATTTTTGGAGAGTTCTCCAAATTTGGAGAAAATTATAGTCTCTCTCCTAATTTCTCCATTTTGGAGAAAGATTTGAAGAAGCTGTTGGAGCAAAAAAAATCTCCAAAATATCTATTTTCTCCATTGTAGAGAAGATGTTGGAGATGCTCTATATTTTTATGTAATTTATATTTAAATTTAAATCAATGTAATTTAATTACATAAAAACTCTCTTTTTCCTTTTTTAAAAGATATCCTACTTCCTACAGTCTTTTATATTTCTAGCCTTGGTTTTTTCTAATTTTCTTTTTACTTGTTATTTTCCCTCTAATCTCATTCTCAATAGTTTTAAGAGTGAATCCTGGATTTTTTTTTCTTGTGTTTTGATTTTAATTTATTAGGGTATTTAATTAAAATACCCTTTTTGAAAAATCAGTACCCAAAATGCCCCAAATCTTGTAATTTTTGCCAAAATACCCCCTAGGTCCGCGTTTTTGGCCGCGTTTTTTCAAAAAAACGCGGACTGATACTGTTTGGGTCCGCGTGTGGGTCAAAACGCGGGGTGGGTCAGCGTTTACACTGTTGCACGCGGGGTTGGTCCGCGTTTCAACCATTATGTTCGCGTTTGTCCCTTGTCTTGCCATATTGCCATATTACACACGTGGTTGGTGATTGAATTGTCAAATTTAATATATATTTACAGTTTATACCCCTATAATTATTTAGTTAGTTTACTTTATACCTTTTACTTTTCTATTATTCATTTTATACTTTTATCATATTAACACACATAATCGTATATTAACTAAAATACGTTAAAAAAATACGTTTTAATTTTAACAAGTTACACCATTATAATCGTCTCTTCGAAACCTTCGAAATGAGTCCAATATTGAATATTTTTGGATTTAATTATTTTATTATATATCATATGTACTAACATAAAACGTATGAAACGTATGCATATATTATTATTTTTTACCATAAAACATAAAACGTATTATATATCATATATACTACATATTTTTGGACAAATTATTCATAATTTATGTTATTCTTCTTTTTACCATTTTACTAATAACGATATTTTTAGTCCAATGGGTAGGATATCGTTATTTTTAAAAATAACGATATTTTAGTAAAAATAACGATATCCTACCCATTGGACTAGAAATAACGATATTTTAGTAAAAATAACGATATCCTACCCATTGGACTAGAAATAACGATATTTTAGTAAAAATAACGATATCCTACCCATTGGACTAGAAATAACGATATTTTAGTAAAAATAACGATATCCTACCCATTGGACTAGAAATAACGATATTTTAGTAAAAATAACGATATCCTACCATTGGACTAAAAATAACGATATTTTAGTAAAAATAACGATATCCTTCCATTTTAGTAAAAATAACGATATTCTTCCATTGGACTAGAAATAACGATATTTTAGTAAAAATAACGATATTCTTTCATTGGACTAGAAATAACGATATTTTAGTAAAAATAACGATATCCTACCATTGGACTAGAAATAACGATATTTTAGTAAAAATAACGATATCCTACCATTGGACTAAAAATAACGATATTTTAGTAAAAATAACGATATCCTACCATTGGACTAAAAATAACGATATTTTAGTAAAAATAACGATATTTTTCCATTGGACTAGAAATAACGATATTTTAGTAAAAATAACGATATCCTACCATTGAACTAAAAATAACGATATTTCAGTAAAAATAACGATATCCTACCATTGGACTAAAAATAACGATATTTTAGTAAAAATAACGATATTCTTCCATTGGACTAGAAATAACGATATTTTTGTAAAAATAACGATATTCTATCATTTTACTAATAACGATATTTTAGTAAAAATAACGATATTTTAGTAAAAATAACGATATATAAAAACGTATTTTTAATATATATGATATAATAAAATAATTAAATCCAAAAATATTCAATATTGGGCTCATTTCGAAGGTATCGAAGAGACGATTATAATGGTATAACTTGTTAAAATTAAAACGTATTTTTTTAACGTATTTTAGTTAATATACGATTATATGTGTTAATATAATAAAAGTATAAAATGAAAAATAGAAAAGTATAAGGTATAAAGTAAACTAACTAAATAATTATAGGGGTATAAACTATAAATATATAATAAAATCAACAATTCAATGGCTAATTGGGTATGTCAGAGTTTGGGTATGTCCGCGTTTTGTGTGTAACGCGGCTTATGTCCGCGTTTTTTGGGTTGGATGAGGGGTATGTCCGCGTTTCAAGCCATATGCGGACCCAAATAGTATATGTCCGCGTTTTTTCAAAAACGAGGACAAAAAACGCGGACATATGGAATATTTTGGCAAAAATAACAAGATTTTGGGCATATTGGGTACTAATTTTTCAACTTAGGGCATTTTAATTAAATTCCCTTTATAATATGTTGATTATGAATTTAATTTTTATGGTATTCAATTTATTTTGATCATTATGTTTATTTTGAATTTAATTCTTATGGTATTCAATTTGTTTTGATGGCCTTTCTGACTAGTGCATCGGTTAACTCCGTTAAATTAATGGTTATTTTAACTTTTTTGCTTATTCTTTTGTCTTTTTCTTATAAAAAAATAATAACAATACTTTTATACACACAAATATATATATATATATATATATATATATAGAGAGAGAGAGAGAGAGAGAATGAATCATTTGTTAACCTTGTATTTCTTGCTAACTATGTGAACATTGATCAACCAATAAGATTGCAAGGTTAGTTGATATTTTATTCATTTATTTATTTAATACAAAAGGTAATAACGTCATTTTGATATGTAATCTTTTGTAATTAATTGTATGGGAGTTACAAAAATGAAGATTCCAAAATTGTTGTGTAGGTTACAATTTCACAATTTTATCCTTTTTCATATATTTTTTTAATCATTTCAATATTGTTTAAGTAAAAATGTCAACAGAACCGTTCATATGTATTTATGCTAACGTATGAGTTCATGTTATTCATATATGTTCATAGTTAACCATGCTTACATATATATGTTCATGTTATGCATATATGTTCAAGTTTGATCATGATGAAAAAAATGAGGTTAACGTAAGTGTTTGTATGCAACTATAGTATCATCACAAAAGATGTGATTCACATAAATTTCTTTAGATAACATATACGATATATGATTTGGAATTACGTTCAATTTAAATATCAAATTTAGATCACATATGTTCATCTAATTTAAACTTCAATTTAACTACGAACATTAGAAGGTGATAATTGTTCATAATATATGAAATTAAGTACGTTACCAGTAGTGTTCATATGCATCCATGTTAACAAATGTGTTCATGTTATGCATATATGTTCACATTTGTTAACATATAATTCAAATTTTAATTTGGATATCATCTTTAGCAGTCAATGATTGTTCATATCGTGAGAAATTGAATATGTTAACATAAGCATTATAGTTGCATAATATGATAACATATATGTTCATGGTATAAATGTGTATTAGTTGCATAATATGTCGGTTACAGAATCAATGTTGGTACTCGTCGGTTTCTAATTTAGTGTAATAAATGTGTTTAAAGCGTTTCCAAGGGTTTAATGTTTTGAGTGTTTTTTCCCCAAAATACCCTTTTTCCATTCATGTTCACTTACAATTGTATTTAATGAAACGTTTTTTTATTAAAAAAAATTACATTTAATCTCAACCATCCGATCTATAGATGGATGGCTTGGATTAGTTCACATAGTTAACAGGAAATACAAGGTTAACAAAAGATCTCAACCCTATATATATATATATATATATAATATAATATATATGGTTGGGTTCTGGTGAGAAGTTGAGATTAACGTATAAGCATGAGAAGTGGTTATCAACCGTTGGATGAGAAATTGATGCACATTAGAATGAGATGCACCAGATCAATTATCTTTTAATGCGCAATTCATGGAAGGACATTTGATTATAAGTGATTAACGGTTCAGATCCACATGCTTCTTACGTTAACCTTAACTTATCACACGATCATTCGCCATATATATGTTATACTAGGGGAGCAATGTTGTGCATTACGCGGCAAATATGAATTTTTTTAAATATTTTTTAGTTTTATTTTGTTTTATTTACCTTGCATTTTTTGCAATATGTATAAATGAAAATAATCAATATATATATACATATATATAGTCATAGGTTCAAATGAAAAGTGATAAGTGTGTGAAAAGTATAAAAGTGATCATAACACTTCATGAAAGGCCAAAAGCACAAGGTGATCATTTTGGTTTCCATCAAGTAAGGCAATGGCAAGGGTTGCAGACCATGAAAGCAATCTTATTGTATGGAAGAACAAAGTATGTCATGAACAAGTTTCTTTTTTGTTTTTTGACACATATATTTATGGGATTTTAGATCTTCAAGGGTTTTTAAATAGTATTGCTAATTAAGCATTGTTCGTGAAAACAAGTTTTTTTAACTTTGGAATATGATGGGGACTCAAGTGAAGCATGGGACCATTGCAATTAAGATGTTGTTCGGTTCGTTTTCTGTTAAGACCTGTATGGATATAGATGTCTATATGGATATAGTTGTCTGTGTGTTAACAACTAAGTTGTTGTTAGGTTGTTGTGCTGAATAAACAGTCTGAATGTTAAAAATGACCATTTTACCCTTCAGTTTATATTTTTGTCTAATTAAAATAACAATTTAATAAAAATGATGAATGATTCACTTTAAATTATAAACTTGTAATTGAACCTTCAACAACATTGAAAAACATTTCACTGAACTTTTAATATTTGATTAATAAATGAAACAATCAACAATTTTATATTAGTAAATCTTATAATTAATACTTCTAAAATGAAATATCATTCATCTTCTTTACATGAGTTGTAAAAAAAAATCAACTCTTTTTTTTAGTTTCCTTCCATGGTTTACCCAACCCTAGCAGTCGTAAACCATTGAATACAAACACCTATCTTCATCCCCTACCCATGTAAACCATTGAATACAAAAACCTATCAATTTTTTATTCATACAAAATCCATAAACTTGAAAAGTAAAAATTAATTGGACCCTTTGTTTGCAAAATCACAGAAGTAGATGGAGTAGATCCAGATTGAGAAACAAGAAACGGCGATGGTGGTGAGGAAAGTAAAAATTAATTGGACCCTTTGTTCTGGAAAGAGACGGCGATGGTGGTGAGGAAAGAGACAACGATGGTGAGGACCATCTGGTGGCGATAATTCCATGACTGATTCCAGGGTACATAACTCCCTCCTCGATGTCCCCTTCACGATGGTGGTGAGGAAAGAGACAACGATAGTTTTTTTATTATTATTAAAGGGTAGTTGGGGAAAGCCTTTGGAAACATAGGGGAGAACGAGAGGGAAGAAAGGAAGAAGTCGTCGTTGGTTCTCTCCATGGCTAACCAGAGAAGGAAGAAAGGAAGAATAAGATGTCGATGGTGTTTCAAGAGGTTGGGGAGAAAGGGTAATTGGGGGAATTAATGTAATTTAATGGCTGAATGTAGATGACCAATGTTTTTAAGCTGAGCGATTCAGCCACTTGCTGAGCGAATAAGCCACAACCAAACGGTTATTTATGGCTGAGTGAATAAGCCATATAAGATATACAACCCATTAAGCCACAACCGAACAACCCCTAAGTTGCATTTGTCTGTCTCCCAAGTGTTGGTCTTATTTCTAAGAGTGTTTTATACGTTCATTACACGAAATATCATTCGTTATGCCCTCATTTTTTTTTCCCAACTCATAATTGATTGTCATTCAGACCCTTTGTCATATCAATCCCATCAAAGGAAAAAAAAATCAAAATCTTTACTTTTGAGGTCAAAACAGTAACTTCAGAGTTAACTTGACCTTCCACTTTTCTACAACAACATCCAAGCAAATAAAAATATTGTATTATCCAATTCCAAACTCCAATATACGAAATAACTCTAATGATCGTTTTTAATTGCAACCCTCTTTTGCTATGTTTATAGATTTGTTCATAGTACCCAACAACTTTCAGACACCATGATATAATCTATTCCAAGGATTACAAGTGTATGATTATTTCTATGTGTTTGAGAAATCTTGTTATGACACATACGTTAATATACTTGTATGCGGAATTTGACATACTTTGATCATTAATAATTGTTTCATATAATACTAGTGAGCATAAAAATCTACAAAATTTATTACAAAATGTTTATTTACGAGAATAACGTTTCTTTCTTATTTAACAAACAAAACTTTGTTGAATGGCTTAATAACAGTAAGATAATATAAACAATTAAAATTTATATGTAATTAATTTTATAAAGAATAAAAACTATCTTAAAAATACTCTTTGATAATGTAAAACAATGGCGTCGAATCGTGAGCATGTTGGAATGATGAGGACGAATGTGAGGTTGAGGATAAAAAAGGAAAAAAAGACAGAAGTACATTAAAATGAAATTATTTTTATTTTTAGTTTGAAGAATCACTTTTAAAAATTCCAATTTGAAGACTAAAACAGATTAAAGCCAATTTTGTTTGCATTAATACTTTTAAAATTTACAAATCATGTCTAGCTCAGTTGGTTTTCTCAAGGGCGGTAACATCCTGAGAGGGGTTGTGGATGGTATCCCAATCTACCCGGGTTCGAATCCAAGGGGAGTCATTCTGAGGGTATGAGGAGTACCCAGTCTTTGGGTCGGTCCAGTCGTTGATTGAGCTGCCCCCAGCCCAGTCTTAAGACTGTAGTTGGGCTCTAGGTTCAGCGTAAGCTGGGCCAAGACAGCGACGGATTAGTGGGCTGCCCGTGGATGCCCGATACCGCCGAGGAGGTGTGCGTGCGTGTGTTCGTGGTAATCGTTCGGTGGTTCGATACCGCTATGCCTTCCAAAAAAAAAAATACTTTTAAAATTTGGTCATCGGATCTCTTAAATAAGAAGTCCTAAAAATTAGTGTCCATAGTACAACTAATTGTTGTCTTTTTGAATGAGAATAAAGTGGGCGTCTTTTTAGATCTTTATTAGATTTTATTTATAGTTATATATAAACTTTAACTTTTAAAGATTACAATAAAACAAATTTAATATTGATTTAATGTTGGAGAATTAATGTAACACCTCCATTCCAAGGGAAGGGAGGTTACGTCAAATACAATAAACAGTTATATAAATAACTCCAAAATAAAGAGTCTCTATAAACGAAATTACATCATTCAAACAATAATTCTAAAACTCCCAATAATCAACAAAAAACAAGCATAAACCTTTGCAAAAGAGTTAGTCTAAAACAATGAAATAAACTAAATGTAGCCTAAAAATTGTAATAAACCTCTCGTAACTTTTTTGCGATCAAAACCTTATTTAGGTGTCGTTTGTTTTTTAAGAGGTCTAAAGTCTGAAGTCTTAATTTAGTTATGATTAATAAGAGGTGATGTGTAAAAATGTCTGAACGATTCAGACTTAAAAGTCATAAAGAGATTTTTTTTTTAAAACAAACAACCCCTTACTCTTCTCACGAAGCCTTAGTAACCTCTTCAATTACCTGCCGTGAGGAAGAAAAGGAAAAACACGGCTGAGCCAAATGCTCAGTGAACGAATATATAAACATATGACATAAACAGTACCATAAGCAAAATCAAATTTATCTCAAGATGTCGGACAATACAGTTACCAATTCATAGTGAAATTAATAGCCGGCATAATCAAACGAAAACATATGAAGGGACATATCGAGCTCGAAAACGCATACACTTGAATATCCACCGATGTGACAAGTGTCAGACATATGGCCACACAGGCCCGTATGTTGGACTGCAGATCCACACGTACTAAATGTGAGATACGGCGTTGGACACTACGCCGACACCCACCCTACAAACGTATCACATATGCTAGGGCCGACCTATACGCCTCCTAAATCAAATATCCGTCACACCAAATATAGCTCTCACAAGAGCGCAAAATATGAGACGTCGTGGTCTGATCACACCGCCACGGTTAGTGTCACGCCATTGGTGCCACAATGACGTGTCTATGGTACCCCCATAGGTGGTTAGTAGCTCGATTTGTATCCAGAATTAAATTGTCACAACACATGTGACATAACAAAGTAATAATAAACGTGTACGAACAGTGTCGATGTCAAATATAAGATTATCCACAAATTTTAGAGATGGTCTCAAAAAACTAGGAACAACAAAATGCCATAATCAAAATCAACTCAAATATCAAATATTGCTCGCTAACGAAAGTGTAATAAGTCGCATTTAAATAGGGGTGACATTACCATTATGCAACGATTAAGGATGAACCTCCAAAAATGCTAAGAATCAATAAATTCGACTTGAAAGACGTTAAAGAGTTTCATGATTTAGATATGAATTAAGTCAACACAATCGAACCAAGGTTACATATAGAGAGAGAGAAAAAAAAATTCAAATGAAAACTCATTTTTCATTGTGCACGTGAGGACAAATCTCAGTCACTCAATCTCTTTTGATCCAACAACTCATATTAAACAGATTTTTTAATTTTAAAATGCTTAGGGGTAAAATTGAAAGAAAATTTAAACACACGCCTACCATATTTGACTTTTTATTTTCTTTTTTAATTAAAAACTTTTTACCCAATTAAAGTTTAAAATAAATTTATCTTAAAAATTAATAATATTTTAATCAAACAAAGTACATCAAAAAAACGAGAATTTGGTGTTCTTCGATATGACATCCACCTCGATATTTTTTTGTCGTTTTAACCGTTTTTTACGTGAAATTATATATATATATATATATATATGTGTGTGTGTGTGTGTGTGTGTGTGTGTGTGTTATATTCATTATAAATATTTATGTACGTTCAAGTTTGTACAATGCCTCGACACCGTAAGTATGTAACTCGACATCACATTTTTCACCACTTTCTTCAACGTCGTAAGACATCACGTTTCTTCAGCACCGTAACCCAACACCCATCAAGACGAATCGAGAACCTATCGAGTAATTCTGTTGTGAATCGGGAACAAAAGAGAGTGTGTCATGTCTCCACATCTTCACATGTCATTTATGTGTTATTCATCATGAATAATGTATCATTCAGGATGAATAATACAACATTCAGGGTGAATAATTCACGATTCATGAATTCGTGTATTATTCGTCATGAATGTTGTGTAATTCATCTTGAATATTATATTATTCATCATGAATAATGAATGAATGTTCACATTTGTTATTCATACTGAATATGGAACATCAGGGGATGCGCATACATATTCATAATGAATTAAACCAAATTTTGGTTGTGAATTGGGAAACAAAAGAGAGTGTGACATGTATCTACACATTCACGGGTATTAATATATTATTCATCATGAATAATAGAACATTCAGGGTGAATAATACACGATTCATGATAAATAATACATGAATCATGGATTCGTGTATTATTCATCCTGAATATTGTATTATTCACCATGAATATTGTATTATTCACCATGAATAGTGAATGAACGTTCACCTTTGTTATTCATACTGAATGTGGACACCCGAGGACGTGCATGCATATTCATAAATCATAATGAATATAACACATATATAGAATTTCACGTAAAAAGCGGTTAAAACGAAAAAAATTATGAATATTGTATTATTCATCCTGCATACGGTATTATTCATCATGAATAGTGAATGAACGTTCACCTTTGTTATTCATACTGAATGTGGACACCCGAAGACATGCATGCATATTCATAATGAATATAACACTTATATAGAATTTCACGTAAAAAACGGTTAAAACGAAAAAAAAACTATATCGAGATGGATGTCATATCGAAGAGCACGAAATTCTCGTTTTTTTGATATAATTTGTTTGATTCAAATATTAGTAATTTTTAAGATAAATTATTTTAAAGTTTAAGGGGGTAATTTTTTTTAATTAAAAATAAAAATAAAAAGTCAAAGAAGGTAGACGTTGATTCAAAATTACAATTTTGTCCTTAATCACTTCCCAATTAACCTTATTATGTATTAACCATTGATTAGTTTTCTAAGTTTTGATCAATGGTTAAAATTTGTCCTCATGTGCACAATGAAAGATGGGTTTTCATTTGAACCCACCCCTATATATATATACCTATATATATACACACACATGCATATATAAATCGAATCGACAAATACCAATAAAAGAGGTAAGAAATCCATAAAGTATTTTACAAATCTCGACATCATAAATGTATGTTTAGGCCAAAACAATTTTTCAAGGATATGAGATATCGAACAATTACGAGTGAAAGACAATACGAAATGAACAAACCGAATAACTATGAAACAAGTAATTCGAATTAAACGGAAACTTAAGAGTTTGGAAGTTTATGCAAACAATTCAAAGAATGAAAAGATTAGGATTCCGTACCTAAAAACTTCACAAAATTTATCAAATTCGTCGATCGTCTACTCCTTTAATCCCGGCCTAAAAATACCCAAAAACTTATTATTAATTCTACTTGACAACCTTAAAATCACAGCAGCAAAACAAGTCTAAAATCGGCTACTAAACGGCCCGAAATACAACAACAAAACTCAACTAAAACGACTAATAATCGGTAGGAGTGTTCATCTAAACTGGCAAACCGCACAAACCGCCCACATCGCACCGCAAAGTGCGGTTTAGAACGTCCGCGGTGCGGTTTGCGGTTTTGAGTTATCAAACCGCGGTTCAAACCAAACCGCACCGCACATTATATATATTTATATATTTTTAATTTTATATATTAAACACACATATATGTATATATAGAATAATTGCAATATTTATATAATATGTATTTTAGAATCGGACGTAAAATGAAGTTTTGAATATTTTTATTTTTAGGGACTACGATCACGTTATCGTTGATTTTAAAATGAAGTTTTGATCTTATAATTATTGAATTGTAGGTGTAAAATGCGTAAGGTATAAGCAGCATAAACCGCACCGCACCGCATTTTGCGGTGCGGTTTGTGGTTTGGAAAAATGTTCAAACCACATATGCGGTGCGGTTTGCGGTTTTACCCCAAACCGCAACGCGAACACCCCTAATAATCGGTCAAAACGCAGCAGTAAAATTGACTAAAAACGACTAATAACCGGCTAAAAACACAACAGCAAATTCGACTAAAAATAACTAAAAACACAACAATGATTTCGACTAAAAATGACTAAAAACGCAACAACGATTTCGACTAAAAAAACAAGTCATTTTGGTCTGTTTTTCCGACGATTTACACACTTCTCTTGGCGATACTTAACAGCAATTAAACACACTAACATTAGGCAATACTATGACCGCTATCGAGATAGGAAACAACATAATTTTGGGTTCTAAAAACGATTTTAAGAACCTAATGTTGCTGCCATTTGAATTTAAATACCGAAACGGGACTTTCAAGCCATCGAAACGACTCGGTTTCTAGCTGCAAACTGTCCCAACACCCCAATCCAGATACCAATCGAATAACTCCGATATTGGGGACGAAAACTTACCTCAAAACGATGAGAAAACAACGAGACTTTGCTTGCTTTTGTCACCGATTTCTCTCCTTCTCTCTCTCTCTCTCTCTCTCGATCTTTTCCAAGCGGTCCCTCTCTAGCGATCACCAACAGTTGGGGCTTAGGGTTTAATTAAGAGAAATAAACACAAACTTAAGAGAAATAAACACAAACTTTAATTAAGAGAAATAAGCACAACATGAATATACCCCATGATTCTAATGAAAACTTCAAATGGCTTGTGCATATATGGCCCCTCATGAATGGTCAGTTCCCCAAATCAACCCATTTTTTTTCTTTTCTAACCAAAACGTACAACACCATAATATTCTTTAAAATTCCCTTTTATACATACACACACATATATATATATATTAGATATATAGTGGAAGGATATTTTGCAACCCTGAAAAAGGTTGCAACCCTTGCAACCCATATCTTAACCGTTGGATTCATGATCGACGGTTATTTTATTTTTATTTTTCAGTTTTTTTTTAATTAAAAATATTGGACCCCATATCTATTGTAACCGCCGATCCTGAATCCGACGGTTAAGATGTGGGTTGCAAGGTTTGCAACCTTTTCAAGGATTGCAAATGAAACAACCCCTAGATATATAAATATATATAAATGACGGGTATTATAATTAACTTTTAAAAATTATAACTTCGAAGGCTAAAATGAAGCCAATTTTGTTTTCATTAATACTTTGAAATTTGGTCATTGGATCCCTTAAATGATAAATTCTTAAACTTGGTATCCATAAGAATTAAACTCTTGTCCATGGGTATCAATATCATTTTCAGTGAAGTTTCGTGATGGAAACAAAGTGATCGACTTTTTTAATCTTTATTAGATTTTTTTGGTTATATATAAACTTTTATTTTTTAAAGCACAATTTCACAAGGAGTGATTTCAAGAAATTGTGGAATATAAATATATAGAAAGTTGTACTTGTATTTTCTGTAATTATTAAAATAATGATGGTTTATTTACAATTAAAAAATTGTTGTAATAATCTGAATTATCACTCATTTAAAGTAGTATATTTTAAAGAAATTGCCAATTCGCTATTGTTTTGGAAAATTCACCCCAAAACCGTGTTGTTTGTATTTACAATAGATTATGATGTTTTTGCACAAAATATAAAATATTATTTGACAAACAAAATGTAATATTTAATTATCTACACAACACATTTTGGTATGCGGTCAATATTTTTTTTGTTTGAGACATAAGTGATTTAGTTTGTGCTTTGGAAAATCGAGGTCCAAAATGATCTTTTTAACTTTTTTCTTTATTTTAACATTTTTTTTTTAAATTAGGAGACATTAAAACTTGAAAGGTCAAACACAAACAATTGTTAAACCATTGGCATCATAGTTACGAGCTTTTAGGATTAAACTATCACCATTACCGTTAAAGCTATCACCATTGCCAAAGCACCATTTCCAAAGGTGGTGTGGCTATCTATAGGGGTCTCCGACGTGTGTGGTGGGAAAACGAGGGGTCCTCGTGTGTAGCCTTGGGGAGATGGGGAAGGTGGAGGGGTGGTGGTGGTCATTTTAGGTCACGTGGCTTGTGACTGACGAGATGGGGAATGCAAACACTGTATATTTATTATTATATAAGACTTAATCATTTGAAAACCACATATAATATGATAAATGTGAGAACTATTATTACAAGTTATTGTTTCACTTACTTTTTTTTTCCTATCTAATACTATAATTTAATATATTAATATATATATATATATATATATATCTGTTTCACAATGTGAAATTTTTAGTTTTTGTTGTATTTTTTATTTATTTCACACACACATAAAAATGTTGACATTATGAAACAAATACATGTAAAACAAAAAAGTTGTAAAATAAATATAAATTAATACACTAAATGCAAGCAGCAAATGAAAATAGCATATGATGTACCGGTTCTCAATGTTATCACAATTTTGTATATATATATATATATATATATATATATATATATATATATATATATATATATATATATATATATATATATAACGATAATCTAATGAGAACCAAAAAAAGATTGAAAACCATGAGAACCGATCTAAGCCGTTATTTGGTTTGATCCTATGGTTTTAATTGAAAACTATTTCACCACATGAAAAGAGCATAATTGTCATTTTTGTAACACAAATTCACCAGTTGAAACACAGATTCACCAGATGAAACACACGGATTCACCAAATGAAACAACAAATTTATCATATGAAATACACATCACCAAATGAAACACAATTTTCATCTATGTGTTTTTTCACCTTATGAAATCTGATACAAATTTATTCTATATGTTATTTCACCATATGAATTCAAATACAACTTTGGAAAACAAAAATTCCAAATTTGTTACAAAGCTAACTTATTTATTTCTGTAGCAAACAAAAAAATATGAACAAACCCTAGATGAAAAATAAAATCAACTCTTAAATCAAAATCATTAAACAAAATAAAAAACATTTAAACCAAATCGTCTTTGAAATTCAGATCTGAGAAACCATATCTCGATTTGGAGTGAAATCGATGATTACTCGAAAGAAACAGAACAATGTTGAAAAGCTTCGATAATAACTCGTCGTCGACAATGAAGATTGCGTGTTGTTTCAAAACCTTTTGCCGATCTTGTTTCAATGGTGGATCGTGACGAGGAATGGATGAACGACAAACATTTTTCCCCATAATGCACTTTTACCATAGAAAACCTGGAGGAGAGTAAGTGAGAAGTACTAGAGAAGACACAATGTGTAATTGAAATTGATTAAACTAGAGTCTTTTTCTTTATTGGAAAATAGATTAAAATAATGTCTATTATACCCTTGAATGTCCTTTCAAATTATCAAAACTACCCTTGGTGTTTGCTTTAACTACAAAAAGGGTTTTTTGTTAATAACCCTTGATTTATTCTAATCAATGGATTAGATTAGTCATCAAGTTTTTAACCTTTTTTTGGTCCTCACTAGATTTAACCCCTATATATATACATGCGAAGGATCGTGTGAGAAGTTGAGATTAATGTGAGAAGTGGATCTGAACCGTTGATCACTTTTATTCTCACGCCCTCTCATGAATTGTTGATATGGCCAAATGACATGAACTTCTTTTTTGTCTAGTAATTGTTAAAAAAATTCCGTTAAATAAGAGATTTTTTTTGTTCTCTTAACGATTTTTTTGTCCTTTTACCCACTTAAAACTAATTTTATGGGTAAAAACAAAAATATCGATAAAAGGATGAAAATACCCTCCATTTAACGGAATTTATTAACGGTCACTAAAAGAAAGGACCAAATCAGAACGTTTTTGTAAACCACAATGACTATCTTGTAATTTGAAAAATGCAAGGACTAAACTTTTTGCCAAACCACAGGGACCGAATTTGGAGTTCAGTCTAAATATAATTCCCTTTTTTTCATATTTTCAGAAGGTATCCGAGTCGTATCTCCACATGTAAGACAAATTAAAATCCAACGGTCACATGCGGAGACCGACCTATGCACCTATAAATACATATATATGCATCAGTCTCATCCACGTCCAGGTTCTATAATATATTTTTTTCTTCATATTTTCATGTCTCTTTGTTAGGTTAAACGTGTTTCGCCATTTGACAATCGCGCGCAACTATGGTTCTTGAGGTCTTGTACAAGTCTTCGGATGCCAGCCATATAAAGAAACAGAGCACAAATACTACTAGTTCTCAGTAATCTTTTTTCCTGTTTGCCGCATATTTATGTATGACATTTATTAATTAAAATATCCTTGCCGTTGATTGTTGGGCGGTGGAAGTTGGTGGTTCTTTTACAAATCGACAGTTTTCTGCTTGATTCTTGGCGACAATATTATTTATTGCTGCGAGTTGTCTTTATTTGATACTATGACTGTTTTTAGTTCCAATCTTCTAGGGTTTTTCTGTGATTGCTATCTTGTTCATAATCTTATTTCCAACTGTTTTGTCCTTATGACCCAAATCTTAGTGATTTGCCACAGGGAACCGTATGAATAATGCTCTAAAATAGACAATAATTGCCACCCTTATTCCTCCAGATCCAACTATACACCTTATCTCTCCAAATCCAGAAAGCATAAAGCTGATAGGACAAAATATACCAATCCCAGTTAAGCACCTCAAACCAAATAGATCCAATGCCATGAATGAGTCTTAACAGCAGCAGAGGTGAATTATATTGTGGGTTTGTTTGATGCAGTTTTTGCTTTTGCAGGAGACTCATTTGTGTACTATGCTCGGATTATCTTCTACATCCGCACTTCTCCACTTGGTGCTGAACAAGAGGTTTTTTATTTTTGTTTGCTAGATTTAAAGTCTTCAACTGCTGTCTTTTTTGCTCAGGTGCATACTTGAAAGTCAATAAATCCATGTGTTTTACTTCACTAGGGGGTTGTGGGGTTTTCCAAAAAATGATGGTGTTAAGGTAATTTTTGAAGTTTACGGAAGGACCACGACATGTAAATTAACGATCTGGGGTCTGATTTATACAATCTTTTGATTATCTTAAACAAAGGTTTCGACTTATAAATGCTGAAAGCGGTGTTTGTTAGTTTTGAAAGTTCATTAATTAGGGATTTGAGACCTAAAAGTTTCTTTGGCAGTCATTACCTAGAAGTATCAGCTCCCAGCTTGGGAGGGGAAATAGGTGTATGATGTCTTTATTTGATGAAGGGTATTCATTTCGGTGGCATGTTAATGCCATCCCTGTTTATTGTTGATCCAAATGAAAATAGAGCCCAAGCCATGCCACCCCTGTTTATTATGGATCCAAATGAAATTAGAGCCCGAGCCAAACAAGTTAATGCAAGATGATTATAGGCAGTTGGCTTGTGTTTGTTGCTAATTGTCGTAATAATTCTCTTTTCAGAGTCAACATGGCTTGGCTGTGGATGCTGATGATGTGCATGTTCGTGCTTATGTAATGAAATGCTCCGGTAGACCACCCTCTTTCCTGATCTACTATAATTATTTGCTTTTTTGTTGTTTGATGCTCTAAATTTCTTCCCTCTATATCGTCTTTTTGTTTGTTGTTTACACTAACCCAAAATTTTAATTGAATTTTTATAGATTTGGAGTGGTCCTATTGTTGTTATATTTATGCATTCAGCCATCAATGCAGGTAGACAGAGGGAGTGTATCTATTTCAAATTTTCAATTGTAATGATTTGTAAGATCTGTATATGCATAGAGATGTAAGGGGCTGTTTGGTTGGTTTTCCATTAAGTTCTGTATGGATAAAGTTGTCTGTGTGGATTAATCTGTCTGTATAGATTTAGAAAGTTTTTATTTGAGAGAGTTTTTTCATAGATGGAAGGAACGTGTTTTTTAATAGGAGTGACTGGTTTGGAAAAAAACTTGGCTTTCTGTATAAAGCTCCCCCTTGAAATCTTACTGAATAAGCCACTTTCTATATCATTAAGCCACCACCAAACAGTCATATATAGCTGACTGAATAAGCTGTGAGTCTCATTAAGCTCATTAAGCTGCTAACAAACATGCCCTAAGCCAACTATAGTAGTCCATGGTAGGGTGCACCAACTTGTGTAAACCTTTTAGGTTACATTCAAGTCTCTTTCTAACCTTCAATGCTGAATATTTTTGTCAGTTTTTTTTGCGGAGGAATTTAACAAAGTATTTGACGATAAGGGTAGAGACTTGAATTTTGGAAAACGATGAAGAAATTGAATAGATTTGTAACTGTAAAGAAAATGTACTGATATGAATGCTCCTGGTCCATTTGACCAGAAGTGATGAAGAGAAGGCTCAAGTTTTGGAGGATGATACTCCACATCTGGTGACCTAAAGGCACAATGAAAATGTGCCGTCTAGTTTAGTTGTCGCCTTTGCATTGAAGTACACCTCTGGAGGGCATAACAAATTCCAATATGTGTTATTTCAATTGTCTTTCCTTTTCCTATCAGTTATTCATTATTGGGACACCACCAAGTACAATTTTGGGTTTGTTAACTTGGTGTTGTTTTTGCTTTGCAGGACACCCATTTGTGTACTATGCTTGGATTGTCTCCCACATCAGAGCATTCTCCAACACCGGAGCATCTCCACTTAGTGCTGAACAACAGGTTCTACTTATGTTTGCTAGCTCCCAATTTTTCAACTTTGAGTTTCTTTTTTTTTTCTCACAGATCCTTACAATAATTTAGTGTTTTATGTGATTGTGTTTTTTTCCCTAAATAATGATGTTAAGTGGATTCTGATGTTCACAAAAAGTATGCCCTATAAATTAATGATTTGGGGTCTGATTTATACAAATTGATGATTATCAGAAACAGACTTTGAATTATAATTCATGAAAGTACTCAATTCTTTGACTGGAATATACTCTCGTTCCAAGAGGGACATTTGTCAATACTTCCTTTAACTTAAACTTACAATTGGTCAAGTGACGTTAAGTGTAACCGGACGTTCTCTTTTTCCATGATTTTAAGGGTATCCACTAATTGTTGTGGTAACTCATGTTATATATGTGCTAATTGTTGCCAGTTTGGAGAAATGAACTCATATAGCCAGTCATGCTTGTGTCATCTATATAGCACTGTGGGCAGACCTAACTAGCACACATATTTAATTTCAAGGTGACAATACATACCATCTGCAATACTAAACCTGCAATGATAATTTAGCTTTGAATCTTTTTTTCCCTCTTTTTCTTTTCTTTTAGGTTTTCTACCAACTTTAAAATTTGATTTGAATCCATGAATCTGGTGTTGTCAAGTTTGCTTTCAAGCATGTATGAAGGCAGCTAGAGTAATTGTAGTTGGTCTGTACCTACTTTGATGTATGATTGGTATAAACATCTCAATATAAGCTCATCTAATATGTTTTTCGTTGAACAAAATCACCATACATATTAATAATTTAATTCCTACTCAGATTGACAAGCATTTTTGTCTTTGGGTTCATGCTTTTGTACAAAACAAAATGATATGTATTTATACACACACACACCCTTTATATGCATGCATGCATTTATGTTTATGCCAACTATACATGCATCTTGTGAATTATGGTTGCGGGCTTCAAATAATGATCGTCTCAAGTATTACATGAAGTTTGTGGAAGGAACTATGCTATAAAGTAATCTAATTTTTTTTTATTATCATATTCTCATTTATGACTTTACTTCAAAGAGGTTGACTTGTTCATGAAATTCGGACATTGCATCTTTAGACTCGTTCAATAAAGTAAGGTTGGTAAATATGATAATCTGAGAAAATAGATTAGAAGGGAATAGCGAGGTGAACTCCTTCATTTTGGTCACTAGATTTATCTTTGCATTCGTCTTGGCTAATCCTATGACATATCCGATGTTTTAATTAACTTTCCATAGGGGCGACTGAATGGGCATTAAATTTTTTACAACGCTTGGTTAACAGTAGTGAATGTTCAATGACAATGTTGAATACTTAGCCCGACGTTGTGGAATTAGTGAAGGAATTCAATGAGTTCTTGATATCCTAAACAGGTACTTCAACTGGTTGGGCATAACTTTATTCTATTTTTACTCTGATTTAAAACAACAATAGTATAATAATGTGGGGTAGGTGAACTGTAGTATTTTTACTCTGATTTTTACTGGTTGGGCTTCTATGTCTTAGTAGATACTGGAAATCAGTAGCAGTGACTAATCTGAGACCAAAATAGGAAGTAGGGTCGGGGAACGTGGACGGATATCAATGAATGTGTTACCCTGGGTTTAATAGTCAAAAAGTCAATGTTGGTAGGTTGGGATAGGAGTCTGTTAGCTCGTATGGTCGGTTAGAAAGGGATTTTAATAGGTTTGTCAAATCCTGGTTCACAACTTTGGAGACGAAACAAAGAGATTGGTTGGACGACGGTCATTGGAAACTGCCGTTGCCGCCGCCTCCGCCGTTACCACCGCCATCGTCGCCTCTGTCGCTACCAATTCCACCGCTGCTGTCGACCCTAACGGCGTCTTCTTACGACTCTGTCGAGTGGAAATTCAACAGTGAGACCATCACAGTTAACCTTCGTCTATTGAACAGATTGTTAAAACTCAAATTAGTCCGAGTATTAGAACGACAATTGCACATAAAGAATCTTTGTATATTTGGATCTTTGGGTAAGTTTCTCAAAGCTATGGTAACACGGGTTTTGGAAGGTAATGGAGGCATGTTGGTTGATCAAATTGAAGTTAGGGTCTTTAGAAAGGAGTGTGAAAATAATGTTGGCAGGCTTTCTGGCATGGAAGACACAAGTTTGATCGAGTGTGGTTTAAAATTGAATCGAAAGGGTTTATCGTGTCTTGAAGCCAACTGGGAAGATTACCTAATGTGGCGTAAGCAGGTCATTTTCTGTTTGTTTTGGGGTATTGTTTTAGAAGGAAAAGGGAGTTTGTTGGCTAAACTTCAGGGGGTCAAAGATTCCACATGTTTGTGCAAGGATGAAGTTAACAGACTCTTTGGAACAAAAGCTACCAGTCTCCAGTTTTCAATTACGGCAGTGTGTCAGTTCCTTTTCTTTTTCTTTCCACCTTGAGGACAAGGTGAAAGTTTAGGGGCTATACCCTGGGTTTAATAGTCAAAAAGTCAATGTTGGTAGGTTGGGATAGGAGTCTGTTAGCTCGTATGGTCGGTTAGAAAGGGATGGTGGGCTGGAGGTAGTATAAATAGTGTAGTTGGTTTTTAGTTTGGGGATTCGGTTTTTGTAAACTCTGTTTGGACGTGAGTCCTGTGGGAGAGATTCTGGCCTCTCGAAAGCCAGAAAACCACTTTATAAACCTTCCATTAGTGAGAAACATTCGGTTTCGCTTGAATTCAATTCTTTCGATTTTCCAGTGTACATCAAATGGTATCAGAGCAGTTCGATTCCAGGAGAATGACGATCAAAAATGTTATATCTCAAAGCGATGATTTGGAGAGCATTGAAGATTTGGAATACGTTGAGGCAAAATTGGAGAAAATTCAGGGACACTTTGGGACTATAAACAAGAGTATGCTGAGGATGAAGAAAATGATAGAAAAGTTGGAAGATAACTTGAAGAAGATGAGTCTAGGGGATGGTTGTGGAAGGAATAGTCGAAGCGACGGATTTGATATAGGTAAAAATCCAGATCCGAGTTCAAATCAGTATCCAGATCTAAATTCGAGTCCATATCCGCATCCAGATCCAAATTCGATTCCAGATACGTATCCATATCCAAACCTGATTCCAGATTCGTATCCGAAAATGAATCCAAAATTGGATCAAAATTTGGAGGCTATGATTGAAGGAGAGCATTCTGAGTTTGAAGACGATGATGAGAGGAAAGAGAAGAGAAATCACAGATGTAAGAGAAGAAGCCAAGAAGGATGAGTATCGTTCAGATTAGGTTCTGTCGCTGTCATCGCTCTATCTGCCACTTCCAAGGCCGTATATGCCATCCTCGCCGCCGTCGCTGCACTCTCCACCATCTCATAAGCCATGGTCGACGGTGTCTCCGCCATCACAACATCATCTATCATTAAACCGTCCCAAGGTCAAAACAGAAAAATCGGTCGTGATTTATAAGGAAAATAAGGAAACAAGTTTGTTCATGGGGCCCAAGCCCAAACAAGTTGGTACAAGTTGGCCCAAGCCTAGAAGATTTGATGTACACTGGAAAATCGAAAGAATTGAATTCAAGCGAAACCGAATGTTTCTCACTAATGGAAGGTTTACAAAGTGGTTTTCTGGCTTTCGAGAGGCCATAATCTCTCCCACAGGACTCACGTCCAAACAGAGTTTACAAAAACCGAATCCCCAAACTAAAAACCGACTACACTATTTATACTACCTCCAGCCCACCATCCCTTTCTAACCGACCATACGAGCTAACAGACTCCTATCCCAACCTACCAACATTGACTTTTTGACTATTAAACCCAGGGTATAACAGAATGTTTCAATTAAAATACAGAAATCAAACACTACTGGTGATTTTTTTAGCAGAAAATCCTTCAAGCAGTCAGTTTCTTGCATACCCTTCACATATTCAGGTACTGATCCATGTACTTATCTTCTGTTTCTCATATTCTAAATGTCAATGTGGAAATACTAAAAGGACCCATGATCCGAGATTTTAAATTGTTTGTCAAGTTATTTTATTGAAGTTCAATTTTGGAAGGAGCTTGCGTTTTGTTTTATCAAGGAAAATGCTGGTTGTACTAATTTTTCATGCTATATATTTTCAAGTGAATTACATAAATCTCAACTTATGTTTAATCTGCAGTTTCGGTTTCTTTACTTCAGAAGTTGCTCATCTCCTATTTTGTTCCCAACTCCTTCTCTATTAGCTCTTGTATGAGAAGTGTCATGTGTTAGAAACCGGACTTAGCGACTTGGATATAAATCTGGATCGTGAACAGTTCACTGTCTGAAAGTAATTATTTGTCCTTTTTTCTGCCTTAGATACACGAAATTCTTACGCAGGCTGGACAGGACAAGGGAAAAGGACCGGACTGGACAAGACTTGTCTGCTGTTTCACAACTAGGACCGAGTAGGATTGGGATGGACAAGTTGCCCCTAAATGTTGTTTAATGAATAATGATTTAATATGGCGCTTAACTGTGGTGGTCGAAGAGAAGGTGGTGATTGTGGCGGAGATGGTGGTGGTGATAGTGGTGTAGGTAGAAGCGGTGGTAGTTGTGGAGGTGGTAGTGGTAGTGGTATTGGTATTTGATGGTGACGGAGGTGGTAATTATGGTGGTTAGTCGGGGGTGGCCGACGATGGCGGTGGGCGGTGGGCGGTGGTGACCATTAAACTAAATAGCATATTATGGTTATATCAAATGAGGGTAGATTGGTAAGCTTTTAGTTTTGTCCCATCTTGTTTCCCTATTTTGGTGGAACAAGAGCAAGCATTTTTTGTCTTGTCCCATCCCATCCCGTCCCACCCAGCCCCTGTCGCTGTCACATGTCGCGCCAAACATGGACCAGTGAGTTTTGTCCCGACCTCCCCGGCCCATCTACCACAACCTCATGGGATAATCCAAATTTGCGCTCTAGATTAGCAAAACACACAGGTCCTGTTTTGTTTCTGTTATGTTAAAAGTACAGACCGAACCTACTTATATGGGTAGTTAATCGACAGTTATTTTTGGTGGGAAGATAATTATGGTGCCAAAAGAGTTGCCAAATAGTAACTACTAACAGATAAGATCGAAAACGGTTACTGCACTAAAGACTTACTTTCTATGTCCAAGTCTCGCCTTCTATTTGATGGCTGCTTTACAACAGACAGATTATATACAAAGGACATTTTGTGTTGGTGTTGTCCTTACAAGTGATCTCTAGTGAATCAAACTTTCTTCAACATAAAGTGATCTCTATCCTTATAATCTCCAATAGGATTGCGGCATTGACAGAAGGTTTGTTTCTTTGTTTCAATTTCTTTGCACCTTGTCTCTTTCTTCAGATTTTTGTGGTTGTGTCCTCGGGTAAATGCTTTCTAAACTCTAGCCAGATCTATAAGTTGGTGTATCTCCTCTTCCAGGCTCTTCCACCATCACCTTGCAAGATGTCTCGAGTGACGACAACCGACAAACATCACTGTAACCCCTTCTTGACTTGTCGCTTCTAAAATGTTGCTGGCGGAATCACTCCCTACTTGGTCGCCTTTACCCACAAACACCAATCTTGTCCTAGGAGGTTGGTCCGAAGGTTTTAATGTTCTGATGTGGCGTGGTATCCTCCATCAAACCAAGTTTCTGTCATGTCATGATGTCAATGGAAGATTGTCTGTTTCAATTTCTGTGCATGTTGTCGCTTTTCTTCCGGTACTGTAGAGATATAATCTTTTCTAGATCTATTTTGTGGTTTGATGGTTCGCTCTTCTTAATCAAACCGAAAATCCATTGAGATTTTCAACTTTAGTTCTTCGTGAATTCTCAATTTCATGTCATTCCCCTTCCTTTAAGTGTGCTGACATTGTCTGCAGCTAAATCTATTTTAATGACACAAAACATCTCATCTGAAATAACCTGCTATAATTATTTGTTTTGCTATCACATACTCTAACTTTTAGCTCCCTCTCTGTCATCTTTTCAGTTTCAAATTGTTTAATTGATCTATGTAGATTTGGAGTGGTCATATCCATGAAGGTGGACGGAGGGAATGCAGTTGGTGTATATCTATTTTAATCGTAATGATGGATATACATAGAGATGTATGTCAACTTCACATATTTTTTGTGGGTATTTAAGAAATCTGTGTATTTCTGCTCCTTTTGTTAAATTGACAATTTCATTATGCTTTAAAAACATGTTATTTCAATGATCTTTCCTTCCCTCTCAAATATTCATTCTTGGCAACTTAGTACACTATTGAATGTGTCATAAACTATGACTCTTCATTTGATTATGAGTAATAGTCAAACCAAGATTTTTGCTAAATCATAGGCTCTATCTTCTTCATGTTCTGCATTCCATTGTCAGATGATTTGGCATATTCGTCATTGCTTATATTATTGGTTAATTAAAACTTTTGAACCGAATGTTAGCTACCATATTGTCACATTTCTCCCAACTGTTCTTCCCGTTGCAGTGGTGTTACTCAGCACTATGTTTGGATTCATGTGTAATCAGTGGCGAGTTTTATTTAGTCATTGACTTTCTGGTGAATGCATTAAACACATGGTGTCATGGTTCGTTGATATTCGTTATTAGGTTAAATGAACTTGGTGAATGCATTAAATTCTAAATGTCGACACATGCATGTGATATGTTAAGTATACTTGCCTTTGTGATGAACCGGAGAAACTTCGTTGTGCATGCTCAAATTGTCGGAAGTTCTTAGAATGCAGTTGAAATGTAAATGTCATCCACTTGATTGAAATGTGATATCACTCATTCCAAATTGCAAAGAAGAATCTCGAGTTAACCGGAAACGACTCACAAGTGAGCTCATGGATGTGGTGTTCAAGCTATTGCAATAATTGTTTCGTGCATCAAGGGTGACAAGGTGATTATTGTTCCCAAAAAGTAAGTTTTCATAGGTTATTATGATTTTTGTCTTAGGTCACACTGCTTCACATTTTCTTCGTGATGATGGTGTTTACTGGATTGGCTTTCAAGAAGTTCAAAGCATCAAAGTAACCCTACTTGTATGCATCTTAAAATAGTGTGAATCGAGTTAACATTGCTCAAACTTATTCAACACCGTAAATTCATGCAGGATTTGTCAACGACATATCAGAGCATCCACCAGTTAGCATGTGAAGAAGAACGCTAAGGGTCTGTTTACCCAAATGCTTACCCATAAAACTCGACACACTAACTTCCTTTACCGGGTAAGATTGTAATCATCACAATGTTATCATATACAACAATTTACCCGATAAGCGCTTACCCGGTTAAGAGCTGTCACTCTCACTTACCGGGTAAGAGTCCATCCTTACCATCGCTCTTACCGGGTAAGATTCTCTTCTCTTGCCATGTTTATCCAGTAAAGTAAATGCCAAGGTAAGCGCGCATTTAGTAAACGGCCCCTAACACTGCCACTTCCCCATATTAAAGCCCATATTGTCTTAGGTCTGCTAAAAGAGGTAAGTAGTTAATGCATTTGTTTTTTCTTCCAAAATTCGAAGGTATGTTTCTACTAAGCATTAATTGAACTAAGGTTTAGCTTTTTAGCTTCTTGGTCAACCCAAACTACTACTCTTTTTCAGTTACACAGTGATTTTTGCGTTTTTGTTTGCTATGATTACTTACCTTTTTTCTCCTTCCTCTTATCCCCTTCTTCTATAATTCACCAATGTCGCTATTATCACTTGTGTTCGTAGACGTGCTCTTGTATTTGAAGAAAGGAGTGGTGATTAAAATGTTCCAGCACTGCTAATTTGCATGTCCTTACATATTTGCCTATTTTGCTGAGTCCTCATATTCTAAGTGCTAGGACCAGAACCTCTTCCCCTATAATCAGAGACTATAATTTGAGTATATCGTGGTTTCTCTTCTGGACCCGTTGCTTCTGACTTTGAGTCAGTTGTAACTGTTCTCAGATCTTTTTTTTGGGAAGGGTGTCCTAGCCTATGCCTAGACTAATCCCTTGGCAAATTATGATTGTAAGACATCAGCTCTTATTAAACCTCAGTGGCCACAATTGTTGTGTACGCCTGGATTCGAACTCTTGGCAGATGGGATATTCCATCACATCCTTCAGTGCCTTAACCAGTACACCACAACCCTTGTGGTTTGTTCTCAAATCTTATCCGTTAAAGGTTGCAACTGTTGAGCACTTGTGTTTTTAACCGTTTAACTGCTCGTAACCGTCAATCTTACACCCTTTAAGATAAGAGTTTTCATTTGGATTATCCCAATACGAAACTCGTGACACCCAAGGCAATAAGGTCAAATTATTGTATTCGGAAAACGTACTTTCCGCGATCCAAGTGATTATTTGGTCCACGTATCAGTATCATCTCCAATCCCTAGTTCCTAACAACTTTGATTCTATGAAGCATTCATGCATGCCTTTCTTTTGCATAGGTAACATGTTAGTGATCTATTAACATAACTCGGTGATTCATGGATGAAGTTCCTGAAAACATTACTCCATGATTTACAGGCTGCAAATGATCCTCATTGCACCTACTAGAGAATATTAAGGTATATGTGTCCCTTTCCAGTATCATAATAGTTCTCGAGTTTTTTAGATTTCAAAACATTTAGAGCTTTTGAGGTGTTCACATGAACAAATGAGGCCTAAATGATTAGGGCACAAATGCTTAATCATGTCTTGGGCTCTTGACACCTTGATAATTCTCTGGGTTTCCATCTCGGAAGCAATTGTAATGATGAATTGATTGTATTTTACCGAATATGAAAAACACTTCTAAAGTTAGCATTCAGGGTGGATTGCAGGCCATGGACTAACCAGAAGCTTGCTCAAAAAATCCCGACCAATCAACCTGTTGCAATTGCATTACCTGTTCCTTTTTCTTCAAAATTTGGGATATTAATGGGCATTTATTAGTTAAATATGGTATCGTATTTGGTTGAGTCCATGCATACAACCTCCTTAGCAGACTAAGCCTCTCGTATCATAGGTTGGCTTCATATGTCAAGGAAATTGTGGTACATCGCGAAAATTTGGACCACGAGCTGTAGTGCAAAGAATTAATCACACAAAACCTATGTGTTTTATTGCCAAAAAGGTAAAAATTTGTGCAACCTTCATAACAGATCAATTTTATAGGCTTCTCTGCTCCAGGCCTAATATGTCTTATTAGTCCATTGATCAATTATGATGAAAAGGGATACTAAAAAGCATAGTGTCATTAATTTTGGATATTAAAAGTGGGAAGTGAAGCATAGCAAGTAGAATTATGCACGAAGTATTAGAAGTTTGCTAGCCAATTTCTTATTCATTTCCTGATATATTGTTTACCTTGAGTTGCTTGTTATTTTTGTTGTGAGTTTCCGTCAAAATTTCCATGTTGCGTGATTTGGTTTGTTGACCTAATTGGCAGATATGCAGAACCATAACCCTTCATATCTTTCTGGATAGAAGTCTGCCGTCATGTATATCAATGTATGTATGTAGTATTTTTTGTGGGTTTTTCTGCCGGGAGGTCTAATGATGTATTTTCGACATAATTGGCAGATAAGCAAGCAGGTGAATCTAATCTCAACGTGACAAAAAAATATCTATCTCAAATGATCTACTACTTTTATTTCATTTTTGTTGTTGCATACTCTATTTTTGCCTTTCTTTGTCTTCTATGTTTGTTTGTTAAATAGTTTTTTTCCCCGTATATTTGCAGTGGCCTTTTCCTTTTTAAATTTGTGCATTCAAGCACCTATGCAGGTAGACAGAGTGAACTGTTGTTGGTATATACCTATTTTAATCTAAATCAGGCAGAATAATATGAGTTCATTAGCAGATAAATCAAAATCACCATATATTAATGATTTGTATGATCGGATTGAGAAAATGGATTGGTATTTTCCCCTTTGGGGCCATATACAATACAGCACACATACACATCATGAGTTGATCACAATTCTCTTGAATGGAGATTTTCGCTAAATCATTCGTTCATGTGCATGCTCTGCATCTTGTTCTGCATTCTGTCAGAGAAACAAAGAAATAACAGAGCAAGGAAGAAATTCTAGGAATACTGCATAAGCTGACTTGCTTTATTCAATGAGAAAAAAAGGCCTTTAAATAAGCCAAGAATACATACGTTAAGCAAAACTAACAATCAGAAAAATAAGGAAACAATCTTGACCTAGAAAGCAGGAGCAATGACAGCTCTAAAAATCAGGACCCAACTACAGTGTTTGAATCATTCTTCAACATCCCCCTGTGATTCAAAACTGGTAACGAACAAGCGATTTCTCATATCTTCAAATTTTGCTGGAGGAAGTGCTTTGGTAAAGATATCAGCCAACTGATCACCTGATTTGCACACTTCCAATTTGATTTCTTCACCCGCAACTAGTTCTCGAATAAAATGGTGCTTTATCTCGATGTGTTTTGTTCTCCCATGCATAACTGGATTTTTTGTCAACGCCACAGCAGACACGTTATCACAGAAAACTTGAGTAGCTTGAACTTGTGGTTGATTTAAATCCATAAGTAGCCTTCGTAGCCATTTTGCTTGACAAGCAGCTGCTGTAGCTGCTACGTATTCAGCCTCTGTCGATGATAAAGCTACTGTTGCTTGCTTCTTCGAACTCCAAGCAATAACACCAGAGCCTAAGAGAAAGCAATTCCCATTTGTGTTCTTCCTGTCATCTTGAGATCCGGCCCAATCACTGTCGGTGTATCCGGTCAGGACAAAACATTCATTTTTCTTATACCACACACCAAAATTTTTGGTACCGGCTACGTATCGAAGTACCCTTTTTGCTGCCCCCATATGTTGCTTTGATGGACAATGCATAAATCTTGAAAGTAAGCCCACAGAAAATGACAAGTCAGGTCTTGTGTGTGTAAGATAGATGAGTCTACCTACTAGGCTTCTGTACCTCCTTGCATCTGCCATCTCCGTGCCATCCACAGCTGTCAACTTTTCATTTTCATTCATTGGAGTTGATGCAATTTTGGAATGCATCATGCCAAACAGTTTCAAGAGATCAGTAGCATATTTATGTTGCGACACAAATATACCATGTATGGATTGCTGAACTTCTAGGCCGAGAAAGTAGCTAAGTTTCCCCATGTCCGTCATCTCAAATGTGTTCATCATAGCCTTCTTGAAGTCTTCAATGAGTTGCATCGATGATCCTGTATAGATCATGTCGTCGACATATAAACTGACCAACATAACATTTGTCATATCCTGTTTTATGTATAGAGTGGGCTCATTGGGACTCCTTTGAAAGCCATTTTGAATGAAGAAGTCATCGATCTTGCTGTACCAAGCTCTAGGAGCTTGCTTTAGGCCGTACAATGCCTTCTTTAACTTATACACCTTCCTTTCACTTCCTTGGATGAGTGAGCCTTCGGGTTGTTGCACATACACCTCTTCTTTCAAGTCTCCATTGAGAAAAGTTGATTTTACATCAAACTGAAAAACAGTCCATTGTGACTGGGCTGCAAGAGCAAGAATTAGTCTAACGGTTTCAAACCTGGCCACCGGAGAGAAAGTTTCTTCAAAATCGACTCCGTACTCCTGCACATACCCACGAGCAACTAGTCTGGCTTTGTGCTTCTGAATAGTTCCATCAGAGTTGTGTTTGGTCTTGAATATCCACTTCAAGCTAATGGCTTTCTTGTTTTCTGGCAGGTCTGTGAGCTCCCATGTTCCATTTCTCTCGATGGATCTTATTTCTTCATCCATTGTTGTCCTCCAAACATCACTTTCCATGGCGATCTGTACGTTGGTTGGGTCACCGGCAAACATAGCGAAGGTGCAACTAGTACCTTAATCACAAGGAAATCTTCTCTTCGGAATCTGGCCTCGTTCACTTCGACGTAATTGAGAATTTTCTGCACTTTGCGATGACTTTAATTGTGCAGATTCCGTGACACTTTGAGGAGATTCTGGGGAAGAAAAGTCCGCATCAGGTTCACTTGTTGCAGAATCACCACCTTCTTTATTTTCACCATGTGTTTCCTCCTGCTCTTCAAGTGGCATGCTAACTGTTGGAACGTCTCTTGAATCTGCCTCTTCATACTTTTGTCCTTCATCAAACTGAACATCTCTGCTGATTACTATTTTCTGCTCTTCCGGATCATACAACCATGCCTCAAATGGCGTCTTGTTCCACACAGCTTTTGTGGGGGATAGATTGATCAAATAGACTGCAGTAGCACATGCTTCTGCCCATAATTCATCAGTGATATCTCTTGCCTTCATCATGCACCATGCCATTTCAACAATCGTTCGGTACTTACGCTCGGCTATACCATTTTGCTCAGGGGTATAGGGAGCAGTAAGATCCCTCTTGATTCCATGCTCGTCACAAAAGCTGTTGAATTCAGTGGAAGAGAATTCTCCTCCTCTGTCAGTTCTTAGAGTCTTCAGCTTTTCACTGCTTTGGTTCTCTGTAAGTGCTTTAAACGTCTTAAAAGAATCAAATGCTTCATATTTGTGTGAGAGAAAGTATATCCAACTCATCCTTGTGAAATCATCAATAAATAGCAAAAAATACTTACTCCCAGCATGAGATTCTGTTTTCATAGGCCCACAAATGTCTGCATGAACAAGTTCCAGCTTCTTTTCTGCTCTTCTTGACTGCCCAACTGGAAAAGATTTCCTGGTTTGCTTTCCTAAGGCACATCCTTTGCATACATGGTCCAACTCTTTGATAACGGGTAAGCCTTTTACCATGTTTTTATTTGCAAGCAACTGCAGGCCTTTGATGTTGAGATGTCCGTGGCGCATATGCCAAGCTTCGGAGCTATTTGTTTTGCTGCTGATTAACCCGAACTGCTCTTTACAAGAAAAGTTTATGGGAAACATATTGCTTTCACTCATCTTTGCTTTAAGCAAAACTTCACTAGACTTACTTTTAACAGTGCAGATGTTATTATCAAATATGACAGAGTAACCTGAACCAAGAAGTTGCCCTACACTTATAAGATTATGAGCCAAACCTGGAGCATAGTGTATATTTCGAATCATTCATTCTTTGCCATCTATGTTGACAACAACCACTCCTTTTCCTTTGATCTGGATATGCTTGTCATCGCCTAATCTGACTTGCGATTTGTATGTCTCATCGAGCATCTTGAACTTCGTCTTATCTCCTGTCAAGTGCATTGAACATGCACTATCAAGATACCAAATATCTTTTGCAGCAGATTCTGGACTTTCAAGTGTCATAAACAGGTAGTCTTCTTCTTCTTTTACAAATTGAGCTTCTTTATTTTTGCTCCAGCAATCCTCATCTTTGTGTCCAAACTTGTTGCAATAAGTACACTTCATACTGCTCATTCTGCCACGACCTCTGCCCCGGTACGCTCCTCGTCCTCTGCCACGATTATACGAGAACATAGCTCGCTCATCTTGTGAACTTTCTTGATCTTTTCCTTTTGAAACGTTCCTGTTAATTCTAGCCTCATGGGTTTGCAATGATCCCATGAGTTCATCGACGGTATAGGTAGAGAGATCCTTGGATTCTTCAATGGTTGCTACCACATGATCGAACTTAGGAGACAGGCTTCTCAAAATCTTTCCAACTACAGTCGTATCATGGATCTTCTCACAATATGTTCTCATTTGGCTAACGATAGAGGATATTCTTGCAAGGTACTCTTGGACAGTTTATGTACTTTTCATATGGGCAGTTTCAAAATCTCTTCTCTCTTCACAGTGATTACTTTAGCAGAGCCTTGATACTCGGTCTTCAATATGCTCCATGCTTCATGTGTAGAGGTTGAGGCTGCTATCCTTGAGAAAATGCTATCATCAACAGCTTGTTGCTTGTTGAATGAAGAACAGGGCTTTTGCATCCTTCTTGTCACTTTCCTTTTTATCTATTTCATTTTGACCATCTTCTGTGCTACGTTCAACAAGATCCCATAACTCTTGTGATTTGAAAAGCGTCTTCATTTTGACACTCCAGAACTCATAAGACTCTCCTTTGAACACTGGAATGGAGGGTTGAGCAACATTCAGAGTGGAATTCTTGGAAGCCATTTTTTTTTTTGAATGCAGAAACCTAGTTGGTAACCTGGCTCTGATACCAAAATGTTAGAGAAACAAAGAAATAACAGAGCAAGGAAGAAATTCTAGGAATACTGCATAAGCTGACTTGCTTTATTCAATGAGAAAAAAAGGCCTTTAAATAAGCCAAGAATACATACGTTAAGCAAAACTAACAATCAGAAAAATAAGGAAACAATCTTGACCTAGAAAGCAGGAGCAATGACAACTCTAAAAATCAGGACCCAACTACAGTGTTTGAATCATTCTTCAACACATTCATCATATCATTGTCAGATCTCATATATTTGCCATTTTTTATATCATCGGTTATTTAAACTTTGAACGAATTCTAAGTTATCGGATTGTCGATTTGTTTCCAACTATTCTTCCCATAACAGTGGTTACACGTCTTCAACTTTGCACTTTTTTGCTCAGATCCATACTTGAAAATCAATATATTAGAAGTTTCTTCTCATGTGTTTTACGTGATTGGGGTTCTCGGTTGAATATGCCGAGAGGAGAAAAAAATTGGAAGTTTTATTCTACCGAATAATGTACATAGTTTTTTTTGGTAGGGTATCCCATGCTTAGGCAAACAAATCCCAGTAAAGTGACTATAAAACAAATCCCAGTAAAGTGACTATAAAACATCTGCACTGATAAACTTAGCATCCACAATTGTTGTGGACATCTGGAATTGTATCGGGGGTAGATGAGATATTCCACTGCAATCCGCTTGTGCCTCAACCACTATGCCACAACCTTTGTGGTTTACATAGTTTTACAGGCAAAAGATGCCAATATACTCCCCTAACAAAACTGATACCAAATCCTCTAAACTAGGAAACTAAATAGTAACATCCTCTAAACTAAATGATCTACTATATTATTTGATTATTGTTGTTATGCAGGGAGTATTAGAAGTTTGCTAGCCAATTTCTTATCCATTTCCTGTACCTATTAATATTATTTACCCTGAGTGGCTTGTTATTTTTGTTTTAACTTTCCGTTAAAATTTCCATGTTGTGTGATTTGGTGTGTTGACCTAATTGGCAGATATGCAGAACCATAACCCTTCATATCTTTCTGATAGAAGTCTGCCTTCATTGTATATCAGTATATATACTTGTATTTTTGTGAGTATCTTCTGGCCAGAGGTCTAGTGATGTATTTCAGACATAATTGGCAGATAAGCAGATCTGCAAATGCTAGCTAACCTGGTTAGCAGGACCATCTAATCTCAATGTCACAAAAAATCTCATCTCAAATGATCAACTACAGTTATTTCATTTCTGGTGTTGGATACTCTATTTTTGCTTCTTCTTTGTCCTCTTTGTTTTTTTGTTCAATAGTCTTTTTTATTCTTGTATACTTGGAGCACTCATTTTCTTGTTGAATTTGTGCATTCAAGCACCTATGCAGGTAGACAGAGTGAATTGTAAATTGTTGTTGATATATATAAATAGGGGTAGTTTAATTTACAATCCATGTAAATCTTACAACTTATGCAACCCACATTTTAACCGTTGGATTCATGATCGACGGTTACAATAGATGTGAGACCAATATTTTCAATTAAAAAAAACAAAAAAATAAAAATAAAATAACCGCTTATCATTGATCCAACGGTTAAGATGTGTGTTGCATGGGTTGCAAGATTTACATAGGTTGCAAATTAGCCTTAGCCTATATAAATATAATATATATATATATATATATGTGTGTGTGTGTGTATATCACGCCGGCAAATATGAGGTCATTAGCAGTTTTTTTTATCATATCGGAGTCATCTTCTTAATGATTTGATTATGATCAGATTGAGAAAAATGGGTTGGCATCTTTCCCTTTGGGGCCATATACAAAACAACACACATACACACACCCCATAAGCAAATTACTCTTGTCGGTGGTGAACAAAGATTTTCACTAACTCATCCGTTGTCCATGAGCATGTTCCGCTTCTTGTTTTCATCATACTATTGTTAGATGATCTCACTTACTTGCCATTTTTTATATTATCATTTATTTGAACCAATGCTAAGTTATCATATTGTCAATTTGCTTCCAACTATTCTTCCTATAACAGTGGTTACAACATGTCTTCAACTTTGCAATTTTTTGCTTAGATCCATACTTGGAAATAAATAATTAGAAGTTTCTTCGTACATGTATTATCTAATTGGGGCTATGGGTTGAAAATGTCGAGAGGAGAAAAAAATTAGAAGTTTTATTCTACCTTTCACGAAAAATGCATCGTTTTTTTGGAAGGGTATCCCAAGCTTTGCCATACCAATTCCGGTAAAGTGCAAGTATAAGACATCAACCCCGATAAACTTAGTGGCCATAATTGTTGTAGACATTTGGAATTGCCCGGGGCTGATGAGATTTTCCACCACAATCCCCTTGGATCTCAACACTATGCCACAACCTTTGTGGTTTACACAAGTTTATAGGCAAAATTGCCAAAATACTTCCGTAATAAACGGAAACCAAATCCTCTAAACTAGGAAACAAAATAGCAACAACCTCTATACGTGATTTACTAATTAATTATATGTTATTGTTGTTAGATACTCCATTCTTGCTCCCTCTCTAGTCTCTTATGTTTTTTATACCAACCGAATTTTCCAAATAGATTTTTGTATATGTCCTATTCCTTTTGAATTTACGTTTAGGCATCCATATAGGTTGACAGAAGCAATGTAATTGGTGTATATCTATTTTCATCATAATGATTGGTTAGAAGATTTGTATACAGGCAGAGTTGTATGTAAACTAAACATGCATTTTTTTTGTAGCTATATAAGAGATCCTTATCTATGCTCTTTTAGGATCATGGCAATTTCATCATGCTTTAAGAATGTATTATTTCATAGTGCAAACCGACAAAGTCTTGGATGCCCTCCAAATGAATTGCTAAATGTATTTTTAAGTATTCAATCTCTAGTAACATTATTTTGTTGTATTTTTAAGTATTTCAGTTGAATTGATATACAATTATTTTACTTTTCAAATCAAACGTATTAATATAAAGCCACGAAATGCAATAATTACTAATGAACCGCTAGACTATCCTCGACTAGCTTATTTTATGAAGTGTTGGAATTGTTAGAGAGGAAACCGGACATAGTTTAGATGTTTTAATCACATTATATAATTAGTTTGACACAAATATCTTTAAATTATCGAGGGGTGTTTGGTTTAGAATGTAAGTGAAAGAAACGAAACATTTAATTTGCAGTATATAATTTAATGGAATTGATATCCATATAATTAGGTTTGTAGAATAAAATTTGTTCAAATTACAATCCATATAACAAGTTTAAAATTTGGAGGATAGGCCTGTAATTAAGTTTAATTTCCTGTGCTGAATTTTCAAACATCAATTTCATATAATAAAAAACAACACTATCAATATGTAGCTTTTTCCAAGAAAGTTGGTTGGCGTTTTAGGGCTTTTGCAGACAACAATAATAGTTTTCAACATAAGACTTGTAGACTAATGAGAGTATGAGACTTTGGAGTCAATTAGGGGAAGGCTAATTGCACATTTGTATTTGCTAAATGCACTCATATGATTACTTTTCTCCTCACATACATCAATATCAAAAACTGTTTTTTACATTCCCAATGTATGAATTACATTTCCAATGCACGAATTGACCTGATTTTGACATATTCAATGGTGTCATTAGCACTCCCCGTCAATTATAGGGGGGAGTGCTATTTGCACCAAAAAGGTGCAAATAGTGACTTCTTGATTTTCGATCCAACCATTAAAGTACAATTATTATTATTATTATTATTATTATTATTATCTTTATATATATATATATATGTTTTGATTTTATAAATTTATAAAATTTGTAACTTTTGATTTTATTTTATTCTATAAATTTGTAACTTTTGATTTTATTATAACTTTGTAAAATGTATTTTTCTTTTTGTAACAATTACATTTTATCATAACTTTGTAAAATGTATTTTTCTTTTAGGGACCAATTCCATAACAAACGCCAAACGTTAGGGACAAAATCTGTAATTTACTCTGTAAGACTCAAGTTTTTTTTTTAAAACATATAATTATTCTTACCCGAATTGAAACGTAAATAAAAATGACAACTAAAGATAGTTAAGGGTTAAAACTGTCATTAACCTAAACTCTTTATACATACGTGTGTGTGTGTGTATATATATATATATATATATATATATTAATATATTACACATGACTTAAGTTCGCGTGAGATAAAACAGTTTCTGTGAGACCGGTGAGTCCAAATTTTAAAGTATGAAATTCACACCAAAAAACTGTGAATGTAAAAAAAATCGAATTTTTCATAGGGAAAACACCGTAAATGTTACGTTCACGGTGTTTTTCGCTGTGAATGTTCGTTTTTTTACCTTCATAGGTTTTTTAACTTGGCAGTGGGACGTACTTGCCGCTTAGGTCCACTCCTCATTATTATTATTATTATTATTATTATTATTATTATTATTATTATTATTATTATTATTATTATTATTATTATTATTATTATTATCTTTATATATATATATATATATGTAACTTTTGATTTTATTTTATTCTATAAATTTGTAACTTTTGATTTTATTCTATAAATTTGTAACAATGAAGAGAGATTCACTGGTGAACCAAGGCTCACCGGAGATGGCCAGGAAATTAAATTCGTGACACTGTAAATTTTTGTGGGGAAGAAGACGTAGGGGAGAAGACAGATGATAATGGTTTTAAATATAGATTTACATTTTATACTCCTATAATTATTTAGTTAGCTTACTTTATACCTTTTACTTTTCTATTTTTCATTTTTCATTTTTATCATATTAACACATAAAATCGTATATTAACTAAAATACGTTTTAATTTTAATAAGTTACACCATCATAATCGTCTCTTCGAAACATTCGAAATGAGCCCAATATTGAATATTTTTGGATTTAATTATTTAATTATATATCATATGTACTACATAAAACGTATGAAACGTATGAATATGTTATTTTTCTTTTTACCATAAAACATAAAATGTATCATATATCATATATACTACATATTTTGGACAAGTTATTCATAATTTATGTTATTCTTATTTCTACCATTTTACTAATAACGATATTTTTCATGTTAACATCATAACGATGAAAATCGTAGTTTTAAAGACTAGGGACGATAATAGTTACAGCCAACAAACCATAAGGATGAAAATCGTAGTTTACTCTATATATAACTAACAAACCATAAGAGTAAATCCTCACCGCCATAATCTTTCTCATTTCTCTCTCTAATTTTCTTTTAAACTTCTCTCTACAAATTCTCTCGATCCGTCGAAGAAATCAAAGAAACAATCATATATTCGGAATCTACTCTTCAAGCCCTTCTTAGAGGTATAAATTTCTTCTTAAGCTATTTAAGTTGGTAAGTTAGGTAGTTGAAGTTGGTTGGTAGTCAACGTTTTTGGACGTGAACATTGGGATATTACTTTACTTATAACACTTTAAACTTCTTTCGATCAGATCAAGGTGCACCATTTGAACATTGGATGACAATGCCTGAAATAGCCAAATAGGTGTCTTGATTGCTTCAAAATATAATGTGATATTACATGTTATAAGTATGACCGGCAGTGGGACGTACTTGCCGCTTAGGTCCACTCCTCCAGTGTGGTATGAACATGTTGTTTTTACAATCGGGTACGTTAATGATAACCATTATGTGAAATTAGATATGACAGAAGGATACCCGTTTCCACAAATTGTAAAACATTTTTTCCATTACAGTTATCCGTGCGCTGCTGGATGGGCTACCCCGTATTCAGAGCGAATAAAGAAGTACATGCAGCTTTTACGTGTTAATTGTACTACGGATAATGTTATTTTAGAATAATCGAATGTAATATAGATTATTTTATGTTCTATTTATATGTTAAATCGCAATATTTATGTTTTATTTTTATAATTATATAATTATAAAAAATTAGTAATATTTATATTAAATATAAATATTTATTTTTTTTCAAATCAAAACAAAAAATATAAAAAAAAACTTTTAAAACTATATAATACAAATAAACAAAAATATATAATAAAAATAAACAAAAGAAAAAAGACAACAAAAAAACAAAAAAAACACAATTATGGAGCCAATCATTTTTGGTACTTTTTGGTGCAATTAGAAAAAAAAAAGTGTAGATAGTCTCCCCCTATGGGAAATTCTACTCCTACCCCCATTAAATTTTCTACAAAACCATACCCCTTCCCCCTCACAATTGTATTTTTTGTTTTTTTTAGGGTGTTGTTAACCCTACCCCCTCTATATCCCCATACCCCCTCCTACTTTTCATCCCCACTCACACCAACACAACAAGATTCCAAAATGTGAATTTTTTTATTGATTTTTAATATATATTTATACTTTATGCTCTTATAATTACTTAGTTAGTTTACTTTATAACTTTTAGTTTTATATTTTTTTCATTTTACATTTTTATCATATTAACAAATATAATCGTATATTAACTAAAATACGTTAAAAACACTTTTTAATTTTAACAAATTACACCATTATAATCGTTTTTTTGATACCTTCAAAATAAGTCCAATATTGAATATTTTTTGATTTAATACTTTAAATATATCCACATATCGATAATAAATTTGAAAAAAAAATAAAATTGTCAACAAAATCTAAACATTTGAATGCATTTTTAAAGAACACATCACTTTTTTGGACACCAAAACCAACTAATATTATTCATGTTTTTGTCTGTTTCGTGTTTTTTAAAAGTGAGTCTGCAAATTTAATATAGGTTAATATAATTTCTATTATATGCTTATTAATTCGTGTTTTTAATTTATTTAACATGGTGTAACTTGTTAAAATGTTGATTTAAATGAATAATCAAAGTTGGAATATGTTGAAATAAAAAAATACGCAATTTATTTATTAATTTTATTATCTTTATGTTAAAAACTTATGTTCGATGTGATTTATTTTCTCTTTTTTCAAAAAAAAAAAAACAATTAACCAAGATACAATATATAACATATAATAATATAATTAAATAAAAAAATATTCAATATTTGGCTCATTTCGAAGGTATCGACGAGACGATTATAATGGTGTAACTTGTTAAAATTAAAAAGTATTTTTAACGTATTTTAGTTAATATACGATTATATATGTTAATATGATTAAAGTGTAAAATGACTTACGTTCGATGTGATGCATTTTCTTTTTTTTCTTTTTAAAAATCGACCAAGATTCAATATATGACATATAATAATATAATTAAATCAAAAAATATTCAGTATTGGGCTCATTTCGAAGGTATTGACGAGACGATTATAAAGGTGTAACTTATTAAAATTAAAAAATATATTTTTTACGTATTTTAATTAATATACGCTTATATGTGTTAATATAATAAAAATATAAAATGTAAAATATAAAACAAAAAGACATAAAGTAAATCAATTAAAAGAGTTCAGGGACCAAAATTGTAACTATAAAAAATAAAATAAAAAGTACGGTTGTGTGAAGGGAAGGGGGTATGTTTTTTTAAATTTTTTGCAGGGGGTATGATTAGAATTCCCTAATATTTTGGTTTATAGACTAATGAGACTTTGGAGTCAACAACAATATTTTGATGGCGTTTGATTCACATAATGTGTTGTTGGATGGACTGAAATATGTTTAAAAAAGTCGACTTTGAAGAATTGGTTTGGAATATGTTAAATGAATTGAAATCTATTTGTCTGGTTCACGAAAATGTAGTTTTGGGATTTAATTGAAATGATTGGTAAATAACCAAAATACTCTTTTATGAAACTTTTAATTTTTTCTTAAACTAAAAACATGTTATTAAAATAATGCATATGATACAGATGGAATTTTTAGATCCAAACATTTATTAATGCTAACATATATTTTCAATTTCCAAAATTATATCGGATTTTAATTGTAACACCCCCTTCCCAAGATGGAAAAGGAGGTTACATCTGAACCTAACACAAACTGCTAACAAGAGCAGATAGAGAATTAGTAAAACCTTAATTTAAATAAGCACCATCAGAAATATAATTGTCTCAAATGATACACTTTCTTTCATCCAATACTTACATCAAAACATTAATAAAACCTAAAACTTCTTATCAACAAACCTCTTACATAGGATGAAACTCTGAATCCCTTAAACTCTTAGATCCCCTTCGAATACCTGCCGCGAAGAAAGAAATGCGGCTGAGCCAAACGCTCAGTGCACAGATACAATAGATAACAAACGAATAATCGAACCCAATACCGAATATAATAAAAATCTGAATTTTGGACACAAGAATCGAACTTTTGAGTGTTCATGAAAGCTAAATTGAGTATAATCATTCCACATCTAACTTCAACTACAGACCAAAATATCCCAAACAAACAAAACGAAACCAAAAGAAATTAGACCAAATGACTCAAATTTAATTACTTAATCAAAAGTCATAACAAAATGAATACATCCAAATTCATTATATCGAGACAATAAATTTAGTCAAAATTCAGAACTGTCAAATCGAAACAAATATTATCAACTAAATACCAAATGAATCTGAGAAGCTTAAATCAAAATCATATCATAAGATTGCATAACGAACTCGAACAAATAATCGCATACACTTGAGTTTCATGTCAAACATAAACAGATACAACAAGTGTCAGACATAAGACACATAGGCACATACGTTGGACATTCTCATCCAACTATACTAAATAATGTGAGATGCGGTGTTGGGCACCACATCGTCATCCACCCTACAAACTAGGGCCGACCTATACGCCTCCTATCACACCACACCAGCTCTCATCAGAGCACACAAAATCAAAAGGAGATGTCGTGGACTGATCACACCGCCACGGGTGGTGTCACGCCATCGGTGCCACAATTACGTGCCTATGGTATCCCCATAGGTGGTTAGTAGCTCGATACACCTTAATGTATAAACTTCAAAAGTATGTCACAACACATGTGATCACACTAAATGAATATAAAATCATACTAATTACAAAACGAATAAAAAGGGGATTTGAATGTACAAAAATATTGACCGCTCCACTTAAAAACTTTATTTTTCGAACACTCTAAACCAAAAGACTTACAAATCGAAAAGGAATTTAAATGGCAAAAGTGTCATAAGCCATTGACATAACTTTGTATACGAACTCTTGACATATATTTAAAACCAAAAACATATGGTGATTAAAATCCAAACGTAGACTAGGAATTTCACACTCACAACTTTTCGAAATCATGTCGTACTAATTTCAGCACTTTACACGTTTACAAATCTAACATTTTCCCATATTTCAAAGAGGTTTTAGAAAACTATAACTAAACAAAAGTTTTAAATAAATGTCTTGTGATTCCAAAAAATCAAGAATGAACTGAATCGGATTTAAAATAGATTTTTCACGAATTTTTGAAAATAGTTGCGCTGTTCTAGTCTAAAACGAGACCAGTTTCTGAAAACCCAAATTTTAGACACCTTAGCATAAAAATCACAGTTTGGTCGTGTGACAGTAAATCGTAGACGACATCTCCAGCTTTTCAAAACTTTATCGTATGCCTTAATCCGATAAACGAGTGATTTGTTATGATTTTTGCAAATAACACGAAATTTTCAGAGTAAAATTCAGCGGATTTATAAATTGAATTTGACGTTTTTAACATATGCAAACCTCGATTTATTGCATGAAAAATAAAAACCAAAAGAAGACCCACCCGAGAATTCACATGATCAACCGAACGACTAATCCATGATCAAACAATCAATTGATCACACGGAAACACAAAAATATTTTGGTGGAAGTAAAAACACATTATTTAGCAAACCGAACGGCACGACTCGAAAGAACTAACAAAGAGACCGTACGGATTCAACGAATCAATTAAATACAATTGGAATTAGTATATTCATATGCATAAATAACCGATCTAATAAACACAACGGAAGAAAATATAATGAATCCGTACACACATATATAACGACTCAATAAACGCAAGTTAATGAGGGAAGAATAAAGAATCCGTACCTTTAAATAACTTAATTAGGTCTTCATATGATGGATTCTCCAACTCTCATCAGTTTTCTCTCTTGATCTCCATTCTGGTTTTACAATGTCAAACTTCTGTGATATGTGAGAAAACATTCCCAGAAACCAACAGGTGAAGTTTCAAGAAATTTCCATTCACCTTTTGATCTTCATGATTACAAAGTGGTAAGTGTTCGATGTTGATTCAACCTACTTTAATCCACAGAATCACATCTTCTTTTTAGGTACCAACCCCAAATTGGAGTTCTTGAGAGAATTGCTGGGATCTAGCCTAGACACCACAAGGGAATAGAGTGATATTTTCGTCAATGGTTTTTTACTTTTTTTGTTATTATTTTCTGCTTTGACTATACTTGTCTCACCAGTATTTGTCTTTCTTGATTCGACAAAATACCATATTCTTGTTGGTCAATTCATTAGAATCATCTAGCCGATCATACAAGATTCGACAGAATCTCATCGTTTTGATAGTACCAAGCCCAAATTGGACTTCTTGAGAGAAGTCAGTTGGGCTCTGCACACCACACTCTAAGGAATAGAGCCATATAGCTTCTATACATACAGGATCAAATTGTTTTCGTCAATGGTTCTTTTATAATTGTTTTCTGCCACGAATATAATTGATTCTCACTAATCTATCTTGATACCAGTATATATAATCTTTGGATTCATTGGAATTTCACATGAGCACTTGGGAATTATGTGAAGGATTGCATCTATTTTCTGGTACTGTTGATGTTCGGTATGCTAGGTTGTGACATCAATTGCAATACTTCTTATTGTTGGAAATGTTTGTTTCAAATGGGGTTATATCAATGATCATTCTGTTTTTTGCAGGTAATCATGCTCTAAGCTGGTATTGTAGAGCAATGTAAGAATCAAAATTTCTGAATTACTGTAGGTCATGTCTCAACATGCCATTTCTGATCATCGTATATGCTGTGGTCATGTTTGAACTCTGTAAACCTACTAACTTCTAAATTCAATCTCACTGTCTGCTTCTGTGATGTGTGAGAACCGGTGAAAAGATTGCAGAAACCGCTGATGTTTCAAGAAATTTCCATTCATGTTGCAACTTTTGGTCTTCGTGATTAATTAGTGGTAAGTGTTGATGTTGATTCAACCTTTAATTCTGCGGTTACAACATCTTATTGATCGAAATTAATGGATTCGACAAAATCTCATTTTTTTTAAAGTACCAACCCCACATTGGAGTTCTTGAGAGAAGTCAGCGGAAGGAGTTGGGCTCTGCACCATTAGAAGGCTTCGCACCACAAGGTAAGGAATAGAGTGATATAGCTTTTATACATACAAGAAAGAAAAAACAATTAAAGGATCAAAATGTTTTTCGTTAATGATTTATTGTTATGTGCTTTGACTATACTTGATTCTCACTCACGTTTTTCTGTCTTTCTTGTTGTTTTTGTCGAGGGTCATCTAAAATCTCGTTATTTTCTCGGTAAGGTTCAAGCAACCAAAATGCCATATTCTTGTTGATCAGTTTTAGAATCATCAAGCTGATCTGATGAATATTACCCTGTTTATGTGAAAAAAGGCCCGGATTGTGTTCCATCAGTGGATATAACTTCAATAGCCACTTGTTCCAGAAGGGCTGAAAGTTTCGGTAGCAACAAAATCTAGTTACGAAGAGTCTTTTTTTTATTAATCACTTGTTTATGTCTTTCTTTCCTGAGACACAATTTGTGTTTATCTACCTATTATCCTTGTATGGTTTTGCTTAAAAGTTTGCTGATTTAGAACTTTGAGGTCTGATTCTTATCATTCTAGTTCACGTTCTCTGTCGATTTGTATCTTAAATTTTTATTCAGACACTTCTTTTAATTCTTCTAATGATATTGGCATGCAAAACATGGAGAATGTAATGAACATGTTCTCCTTCAGTTTTCGAACCTGAGGTACCACATGAAATAAGACTGGCGAGGGAGTAATCATGTGAAGATAAATGGCCAAGTTAAAACTTTTTGCTTTTTGTTGCAAAAAATTATTAGCTTCTTTTGGGCTGTTTTATCAATAGATGGATTTTTCAAATGAGATTATTGATGATCCTTCTATTCTTTGTAGCTAAACGTTTTGTTGTCGAATGTGCATATTCTTTTAGCAGACAAAAGTAGAAAAAAAAAATATCGGTTAATGTGATTTGAATTCTATCAATCATTCTTTTTCAGCTGCTTCTCCGTTTCTAGATCAAGTATGGAGATTTTTATCATCAAGCCTTAGTTGAAGATGAACGGACTGGTTTGAGATGCTTTCATGTGTAACTTGTGCTGAATCAGGTTGGAGTATGGTTATTAATTTGGAGTATGTGGTATGTCCATTTACTACTTTAATGGTTATAGATGGATGATTTGTAGTAAATATGACAACTCTCTCCCTGAGTAGCTAACTAGCTAAGGCAAGGGTCTGAACTGGTATAAATTCTAGGAAGAATTCTTATATAGGTTGAATGTTATAAAATCTAGGAAGAGCTCTTTGTTGTTGATAACAAACTTGGACGTACGTAGACTTAAAAATCAGTCACTGGCAACTGGTATAAATTCTAAGAAGAATTCTTTTAGAGGCTGAATGGCCGATCATTTCTCATTCCCATATTATGCTTGCCAGAGACTTGTCATTGTCAAGTCCTTTCACAGTATATGACTCCTTTACATTCTTAAATGCTTCTACCAACTACTTATAAATGTTAGCTTTTAGATGATAGCCTGCCATATGCTAGATTTGTTTTTTCTTTCTTGTTGGTTTCATGTTCAGCATTTAAGTAAAGGAAAGACAGAGTGATTCTCACCCATTCACGATTTTATCCCCAAGAAAAGGACAGAGTGATTCATAGTTGGGTGCACCAACTTGTGTAAACTTTTTAGGTTACATGCAAGTCTCTTTCTAACATTCAAATTCAACATTTTTGTCAAAAAAATTTGCAGAGGCGTTTTTCAAAGTATTTGTGGATAAGGGTAGAAACATGAATTTCGGATAACATTCAAAATAATTTAGCATCTTATGTGATTGTGTTTTATTTTCCAATACTGATATTAAGTGGATTTTGAAGTTCAAAAAAAAAGTATGCCTTGTAATTTAATGATTTGGGGTATGATTTATACAAATTGATGATTATCTGAAAAAGAATAGTTCATGAAAGTACTTCACTTTGAATGGATTATGCTTTCTCGTTCCAGAAAATTGGGCGAGTGATGTGAAGTATATCTGCATGTTGTCTTTTTACATGATTTTAAGGTTATACACTAATTTTTATGTTCAACTCATGTTATATATGTGCTAATTGCTGCCAGTTTGGAGAAATGCAACTCATATAGCCGGTCATGCTTTTCACCCATAAGGTAGAGTGTCATCTATCTATATATGGAGTTAAGTTTAATCCCCTTTGGTTGAGCATGGTGCATTAGTCAAAAAGCACAGTGGGCAGAGCTAATTACCAGGTATATTTAATTTCAAGGTGACAATACATATCATCTGCAATACTAAACCTGCAATGATAATTTGATTTTTGAATCTATTTTTTCCCTTTGTCTTTTCTTTTTTAGGTTTTCTACCAACTTTAAAACTTGATTTGAGTTCGTAAATTTGAAGTTGTCAAGTTTGCTTTCAAGTGCGTATGAAGGCAGCTAGAGTGATTGTAGTTGTTCTGTTCCTACTTTGATATATGATTGTCATAAATATCTCTATATAAGCTCTTCTAACATGTTTTTTGTTGAACACAATCATCATATATAATGATCATTTAATACTAATCAGATTGACGAGCATTTTTGTCTTTGGGTTCATGCTTTTGTCACAAAACAAAATGATATGTATTTATACACCCCCCCCCCCTTGTATACATGCATGCATGTTCATGTCAATTATACATGCATGCATTATGTGTGGGTATCTCCATGAATCTTGTTTTTTGTTTCTTGTAACTTTCATATGCTGATGTCGTCTTTGATCCCCATATGGTCAGCGTGAGTCTCATATTTTGCTGCGGACCTCTAATCTTTAATTGGTTTTTAAATGATGAGGGATCCGTAAAGAACTTGCGGTTTTGAATTTACATGTAAACAAAGAGTTGTTAGGTTTTTAGGTTGTAAGGCCTTGTCCCAAGAAATGATGAACCCTACAAGGCTTCTCAACCATGGGACCAAAATTGTGATGATTTTGTTATTGGAGAAGTTTTAGGTGTCTTGGTATACGACCTCTCAACTGTCTATGCATATTTTTTATGTATAGTATGATATACACGTAAAGCATTAATCAACTGTGTTGTAGATCATGTAAAATAATTTATGCTTGCTTGAAATTCAACCTGGTCATTTCTTTTTTCTTTTTCTCTTACCCCTTTCTCCTCTCAAACATCAGTGTCCTTGCTATCACTTGAATTTGGTAAACTTGTACGTTAGGTAATTTGATGAAGCATTGACACAAGATACATATTTTGTACCATTTGAGAAGTATGATTATGCATGCATACTTGTTACAACTCTATGTGCAATTTTGCAGTCTCTTTTGGTTTTAAGTTGGTTGATGACTACTAATCTAAATACGGCAACTCAGATTCTATGAAGCATTCACGCATACCTTCACTTTCCATAGGTAATATGTTAGCGATTTGTTAACATAACTCGATGATTCATGGATCGAGTTCCTGAAAGTATTACTCCATGATTTACAAGTTGCAAATATCCTCATTGCACCTACGAGAGAATCCCTAGGGAAAATATCAAGGTATGTGTCTCCCTTTCCAATAACATAATAGTTCTCTCGAGTGGTCAACGTACGGCGGCCAAGATTTTGCAAAGTGGCTTCTTTTGGCCAACTCTTTTTAAAGATGCGTTCGAATTTGTGAAAAAATGTGATCAATGTCAACGAATGGGAAATTTGTCTCAACGTAATGAGATGCCCTTGAACAATATTTTAGAAGTAGAACTTTTTGATGTTTGGGGCATCGATTTCATGGGACCATTTCCCATGTCGTTCAACAATCAATATATTTTGGTTGCAGTCGATTATGTTTCAAAGTGGGTTGAAGCTAAGGCATGCCCAAAGAAGGATGTAAAAACGGTGATTGAATTCTTGCACAAAAACATCTTTGTCCGTTTTGGAACACCCCGAGCATTGATAAGCGATGAAGGGACACATTTTGTGAATAAAATGTTGAGCATCGTTCTTAATAAATACAACATCCAACATAGAGTGACCACGACATACCATCCGCAAACTAATGGTCTTGCCGAAATTTCTAATAGGGAGATTAAAAATATTTTGGAAAAAATTGTTAAACCTAATATAAAAGATTGGTCTCTCAAGTTGGATGATGCGTTATGGGCATATCGAACGGCTTTTAAAACCCCTTTGGGAATGTCTCATTATCGACTTGTTTTCGGAAAAGCTTGCCACTGTCAAAATCAGTCCATATGGGACCGTGGATTTGTTGAATCCACAAGACGGTAGTACCTTCAAAGTCAATGGACATAGGGTCAAGCACTATCTTCCTGAAGAGGTGCCTAAACCCTCGGAAATGTCCCCTTAAGAAATTTCAAGAGCATCTTTTGTAAATAGTGTACATACGTGTTGTTTTATTTTTGGACCAAAGTGGCCAACTTGCTGCCATTTGGGGACTTAGCTGTTAAACCTAAACCCCCGGAAATGTCCCCATATGGACTGATTTTGACAGTGGCAAGCTTTTCCGAAAACAAGTCGATAAGGAGACATTCCCAAAGGGGTTTTAAAAGCCGTTCGATATGCCCATAACGCATCATCCAACTTGAGAGACCAATCTTTTATATTAGGTTTAACAATTTTTTCCAAAATATTTTTAATCTCCCTATTAGAAATTTCGGCAAGACCATTAGTTTGCGGATGGTATGTCGTGGCCACTCTATGTTGGATGTTGTATTTATTAAGAACGATGCTCAACATTTTATTCACAAAATGTGTCCCTTCATCGCTTATCAATGCTCGGGGTGTTCCAAAACGGACAAAGATGTTTTTGTGCAAGAATTCAATCACCGTTTTTGCATCCTTCTTTGGGCATGCCTTAGCTTTATAACCCACTTTGAAACATAATCGACTGCGACCAAAATATATTGATTGTTGAACGACATGGGAAATGGTCCCATGAAATCGATGCCCCAAACATCAAAAAGTTCTACTTCTAAAATATTGTTCAAGGGCATCTCATTACGTTGAGACAAATTTCCCATTCGTTGACATTGATCACATTTTTCACAAATTCGAACGCATCTTTAAAAAGAGTTGGCCAAAAGAAGCCACTTTGCAAAATCTTGGCCACCATAGGGTAAGGCATGACACTCTTTTAAAATTCCCAACATTTCCGCATCCGGAACACATCTTCTCAAAACTTGGTCCGCACCCATTTTAAAAAGAAACGGGTCGTCCCAAAAATATTGTTTGCTATCATGAAGAAATTTTTTCCATTGTTGCCCTTGAAGGTGTTACGACTTTAGCCCACAAGCAAGATAATTGGCTAAATCCGCATACCATGGTGGTTGTTCTTTATGATGATGTATTGCCAAAACATGCTCGTCCGGAAAAATCTCTTTAATTTCATGATCACCCCCACTAGATACCATTCCTTCTATTCGAGAAAGATGATCGACCACTTGGTTATCGGTGCCTTTTCTATCAACAATTTCGATATCAAATTTTTGTAAAAGAAGAACCCATCTAATAAGCCTAGGTTTAGCATCGGCTTTATTAAATAAGTATTTGATGGCGGAATGATCGGTATGAATGATAACCTTGGTGCCAATCAAGTATGAACAAAAGCGATCGAAAGCAAATACTACCGCAAGCAATTCTTTTTCGGTTGTTGTATAATTACTTTGCATTTCAACAAGAGTTTTGCTTGCGTAGTATATTGGGTGAAAACTTTTGTTTCGTTTTTGACCAAGAACCGCACCCACGGCCCAATCGCTTGCGTCACACATCACTTCAAATGGTAAATTCCAATCGGGGGCAATCACAATGGGTGCCGAGACGAGAGCATTTTTAATTGTTTCAAAAACCTTTTTACATTTGGAGGTAAATTCAAAGGGTTGGTCAATGTGCAAAAGATTGCAAAGGGGTTTTGCGATGTTTGAAAAATCTTTAATAAACCTCCTATAAAAACCGGCATGACCCAAAATAGACCTGGCAAAAACTGACACGACACGCTAACCCGACACGAAATCGACACGAAATAAACGGGTTTGGGTAATACATTTCAACCCGTTTAAGTAAACGGGTTGACACGACACGAAAACTAAACGGGTAAGGTCAGGGTCAAAAATTTCAACTCGAAAATGACCCGAATAACCCGTTTATATATATATATATATAAGTTTTCCTTTTGATGCTTTGGATTTTTAGTGTTTAGATTTGATTATAATTTTGAACTATAAATTTTGGATTTCTGATGCTTTCATTTGAATTTTGTATTTGTATTTTTTTGTGAATTTTCGATTTTTAGTTTTAATTTTATAAATATTAAACGGGTTAGGCGGGTCGGGTTAGGGTTGGGATTTTCTGACCCGTTTATTAAACGGGTCGGGTTAGGGTTAGACACTTTCAACCCGTTTAACTTTGAACCCGACACGAACCCAACATGACACGACACGTTTGCCAGGTCTAACCCAAAAAAACTCCTAATGCTCTTAATCGAGGTTGGCTCGGGTAATTGCATTATTACCTCAAGTTTGGCTTTATCAACTTCCAATCCTTTCTTTGAAATCATGTGACCCAAGACAATCCCTTCTTGTACCATAAAATGGCATTTTTCCCAATTTAAAATCAAGTAATGGGCTTCACATCTTTGCAAACTTTTTTCAAGATTTTTTAAACAATTTTCAAATGATGTCCCCGTTACCGAAAAATCATCCATGAAGACCTCCATGGTATCTTCAATCATACCCAAAAAAATTGACATCATGCATCTTTGAAAAGTTGTGGGAGCGTTACACAACCCAAATGGCATACGCCGAAAAGAAAAAGTTCCAAAGGGACAAGTGAAAGTAGTCTTCTCTTGATCTTCGGGTGCTATATGAATTTGGTTGTATCCCGAATATCCGTCCAAGAAACAATAGAATTCCTTCCCGGCCAACCTATCAAGCATTTGGTCTATGAATGGTAGAGGGAAATGGTCTTTCTTGGTGGTGAGATTCAATTGCCTATAATCCATACAAATCCTCCAACCCGTTACGGTCCCAGTTGGTATGAGCTCGTTTTTGTCGTTTGTGATCACCGTGGTGCCACCTTTCTTTGGTACGCATTGTAACGGGCTCACCCAACTACTACTAGAGATTGGATAAATAATCCCCGCATCCAACCATTTTAAAACCTCTTTTTTTACGACATCTTTCATAATAGGATTAAGTCTCCTTTGCGGTTGCACTTTGCCAACGCTATTATCTTCCAAAAGCATCTTATGTTGGCAAACCGTTGGACTTATACCCTTAATGTCGGCTATGGTCCATCCTAAGGTCTTCTTATATTTCCTCAACAACTAAATCAAACTTAATTCTTGCTTTTGGGTCAATTTAGAAGAAATAATGACGGGCAATTTTTCTTCCTCGACGAGGTAAGCATACTTAAGATGATCGGCCAAGGGCTTTAAGTCTATCTTAGGGGATTCTATAATGGATGGTTGCTGGATCGTTCTATCCTTGAAATCTAATTGCTCAAAGGCTGCTATGGTCTCCTCAATTTCTTTCTCGCTCACAAAGTCTAGTTCTTTCAAATGTTCTTCACTGAAGTGGCCACTGTGGTGACAGACGTGGCCACCTTCAACAGTGTCGATGCCTACCTCCCTTTCTAAGGTGTCTAAGGCCGAATAATCTTCCACTTCTCCATGAAACTTAAGTGATTTGAAGACGTTAAACGTCACTTGCTGGTCATTTACTCTCATGGTTAGCTCTCCTTTGTGGACGTCAATTAAGGTTCAACCCGTTGCTAAAAATGGTTGCCCTAAGATGATGATTGGGACGTTCCTATCGGCTTTATAGTCCAAAACTAAAAAATCGGCCTGGAAGATGAATTTGTCAACTTGAACCAAAATGTCTTCAATCTTTCCTTTAGGATAAGCCAACGATCGATCCGCTAATTGTAAAGTAACGGTCGTGGGTCGGACTTCTCCAATTCCTAATTTATTAAAAAACGAAAGTAGCATGAGATTTATGATTGCCCCAAGGTCACAAAGGGCATGGCCCACCTCTTTTCCCCCTATTGAACACGGGATGGTAAAGCTTCCCAGGTCTTTGAGTTTGGGAGGAATTTTACATGTGAGCAAAGCACTACACTCTTTTGTTAAAGCCACCGTTTCATACTCACTTAACCTCCTTTTCTTGTTGAGAATGTCCTTTAAAAATTTAACATAATTTGGCATTTGCTCAAGAGCCTCTACCAAAGGTATGTTAACGTGCAATTGTTTGAAAACGTCCAAATTTTTTTTAAATTGCACATCCGCATTCTTGTTCTTCATTCGACCGGGAAAAGGGAGGCCTCGTAAGTCCTATTTCGCTTGGTTTGAATCTGACCTTATGGGCTGTGAAGTGGGCACTATCTCACCACTTTAGGAAGGCTGTGCTGATGGCAGAACAGTCCGTGAAGGACCTGCTACATTCTGTCCCGAAGGTGGGCACGTTCCTGTCACGTTGGATGGAAAAAGTGACGGAAAATTTTCTTTGTCAAAAGCATGTGTGGTCTCATCTTGCACAATGGTATCAATTAAGACTTCATTGTTAGGTTTAGATGCGCTTGTCCCACTCCTTAAAGTCACGGCCTTAATGTGCTCCTTGTTATTACCCTTAGGGGTTTCGGTGTCACTAGGTAAGGTGCCCACTTGTCTTCCTTTCAACTCGGCGGCAAATTGCCCCAATTGAGTCTCGAAACCTCTCAAAGTTGCATTGGTTTGGTTTATAAAGCCCTTGAGTAAAGATTCAAGCAAACTATTACTCTCCGATGCATTTTGTTGTCTCGGTACATACGGTTGTGAGGATTGCCCACTTTGGTATGTATGAGACGGTCCTTGTTGAAATCCCGGGGGATTTGGTGGTCGGTTTGGAACTTGATGAACCCCAGGGGGTTAAAGTCCTTGATTTCCCGACCATGAGAAGTTCGGGTGATTTCTCCAATTTGGGTTGTAAGTTGGAGAAAATGGGCTATTCCTAGAATGGTTTCCTACATAATTGACCGAAGCGGGATTACCGGGACAACATTCAAAAGCATGATTCTCACCACAAAACATACAAGATTCATTTATAGCTTGGACTTGATTCTTTTCTCCATTTAAGTTCATGTTATTTTTTACCAAGTTAGTTAAAGCTACAATTTGTGCGTTTAAGGCGGTGATGGCATCAATTTCATGAACACCCGATGCATTTTTAGGAGCGAAAGCACGTGGGTTTGACCAATCGGTGTTATTGTTGGCCACTTTCTCCAAAATGTCATATCCTTCGTTATAAGTTTTAGAGGTGAAAGCGCCACCGGCCGTAGCATCAAGAATAATTTTAGCGGAATTAGTGAGGCCATTATAAAATGTCTCTAATTGGATGCAATGAGGGATTCCGTGATGAGGACATTTTCTAATTAAGTCTTTGAATCTCTCCCATGCATCCGAAACCGCTTCATCCTCCTCTTGTCGAAACATTAAAATTTCATTTCTAAACTTCACATTTCTAGTTGGAGGAAAATATTTTTTTAGAAATTTTTCGGCCAAACTTGTCCAACTATCAATGGAATGAGGAGGTTGAGAATTTAGCCAAGCTTTTGCTCTATCTCTCAATGTGTAAGAGAAGAGCGTAAGCCGTAAGGCTTCTGTCGTAACACCTTGAATGCGAAAATGATCCGTCATTTCTAAAAATGATTTTAAATGTGAGTGCGGATCTTCCGACGATAACCCTCCAAATTGACCCATTGCTTGGATCATTTGAAACATTACCGGTTTTAGTTCAAAAGTTTGTGCCACCATGTTGGGCCTAAGAATACCCGATTTTAATTGATCAAATTCGGGTGTTGCATAGTCCCGTAATCCCCGTTCTTTATCATCGGCAATTCTTATGGTCGTTTCATTAGGTGGTGGTGGAGGATCTCCACCATTTCCAACCATGTTTTGATTTTGCCGACCTCTTCTACCTCTTCTTCGTCTTTTAACGGTTCTTTCAATTTCGGGGTCAAGAGGTACCCAACGATAAATCCATACAATCCAAACCATAAATACCCATATTCAACCATTTAGAATCATTCCTCCAACATTATACTAAAAACTCCAAACGAGATCAAAACCCTAGTTTCTCCAAAACTTAACAACTTCGAGATTTGAGAAACCAAACACTAGGGAAACAACAATGGAGCATTTATAACATAAATCAAGAAAGCTTACCATTTAAGATGATGAGATTTTCCGAGAACACCCACTCCAACTCTTCAACCCGAGCTCCCAACCGTTGAATTTGATGAGGAAGATGAAGATGAAGGTTTTGCGGTTCATTGAATCAACGAGCTAGATAGTGAAGGATAGTGTGATTTGAGGGGGAAAAACCCCCAAAATAGGTTAGGGTTCGGTTTTGGGATTTGGGAGAGAAAAGGGAGAAGATAGAAGTGAGAAATGAGAAGAAATGGTGAGAAATTCGGACATTTAGGGAACCAGACATCGCACGCGACCTTGCCACGCGATAGTGACATTGTCACTATCGCGAGGCCACTATCGCGGAGAATGTACCGCGGGTGGTACACCCCCGGCGATTGTGCCACGCGATAGTGACACATGTCACTGTCGCGAGTCACAATCGCGACATTCGTATCGAGGCTAGAAAAGGTCAAAACTCGAGATTCTCGCATGGGTCGACTCAAGGTTCGAAAGCGCAATACTTTCCACCCAAAAGGTGGGCGGAAAGCGGAGAGATTACCAACGGAGGACGGGAACTTGCTTACGAAAAACCGGGTGTTACAGCTGCCCTCCTCCAGATCGTTCTCACATCAGCATCCAGCAGCCGCTCCTGCCTCCGGTGCCTCCAGCCGTTGCTCTTCATCAGCATCGATCTCCACCAGATCGACCTCTCAACCAGCCTCCAGATCTCCCTATCTCCTGCTTCTAAATCATGAGCTCCCTACATCCTGCTGTAACCGTCACCAACATCCGGAACTTTATCCCGATAATTCTGGAGATGGACGACGGACAGTACACGTCATGGGTTGAACTATTTAAAATCCATTGTCGTGCACACGATGTCATCCATCTCATCCTTCCCGACGAGTCTTCATCTAAACCTGCCGCCGACAAAGAGAAAACTGATGACGTGGCTCTTCACAAACGTCTGGATTCCATTGTTCTTCAATCGATCTACGGTACGATTTCTAAAGATTTGTTAATCACTATTCTCAAACCCAATTCAACTGTTGCTCAAGCTTGGACATTGTTGGAAAACATTTTCATCGATAGCAAACCCTCAAGGGCTCTGTATCTAGAAAACAGATTCAATAATGTCAAGCTAGAGTCTTTCCCTAATGTTTCTGCTTACTGTCAAGAGCTTAAAACTTTATCTGATCAACTCACCAATGTTGATGCGCCTGTCTCTAACGACCGTCTGGTTCTCCAACTCATCAATGGACTTTGGAGACAAATATGACAGTCTCGCCACCTTGCTCCAACAATCCACTCCTCTTCCGGACTTCTACACTGCCCGATCCAAACTGATCTTGGAAGAAACCCGTAAGAATCAAAACTCCAAGGCAACGATTGAAGCCACAACCTTGAACGCTCAAACAACCGCCACTAACACGGCTCGACGTCCATCAACCGAAACCTCGTACCGTGGTAGTGGGTGTGGACAGTTTGAATCTCCTGACTACGGCGGTAGGGGGCGCCATACTGGTAGAGGAGGTCGGGGACACGGTCGTAGTCGCGGTCGTGCATCACACTCTCAGACGGGTTACTATCCACAGCCACCATCCATCGGGTGGAATGCTCCATGGCCAACACAACCAGGGAACACCCCTCCTGCACCATTCCCTACGACACCGGCCAACAGGTACCCTACTATCCACAAAAACTCTAATTTTGCAGGTATCCTTGGCGCTAATCCGTACGGCAATCCGGGTTCCGAGCACTCCTACACCCCGACCAACATCGAGCAAGCACTGCACACGATGACATTAAATCCGGACCAGAACTGGTATCTTGACTCCGGCGCCACGAACCACATGTCGCACACCACAGGTAACATTTCCAATTATGTCCATAATGGTATACAAAACAACATCGTCGTTGGCAATGGTTCCCAAATACCTATCCTAGGAACCGGTCACACCACCCTACAACCACATTACCCACCTTAAAAACTTCACAATATCCTTCACGCACCTAAACTTATCAAAAACCTCCTATCTGTTCGCCGACTCACCACTGACAATCCTATTTCCATTGAATTTGATCGTTTTGGTTTTCTTGTGAAGGATTTTCAGACACGGATTCCTATCATTCGATGTGACAGCACTGGCGATCTCTATCCTCTTTCATTACCTTCCGCTCAAGTCACACCACCTACTACTTTTGCTGTTTTGACGCAAGATCTTTGGCACAAGCGTCTAGGGCCACCCCAGTTCCTCTCTGTTACGAGTATTAAATAAACACAATTTTATTTCTGTTAAGACTTTTTCGGATAAACATTTATGTCAATCGTGTGTTTTTGGCAAACATGTTAAATTACCTTTCTATGATTCTACTTCTGTTACGTGTTTACCCTTTGATATTGTGCATAGTGACTTATGGACCTCCCCAGTTCTAAGCTCCGGGGGTCACCGTTATTATATCTTGTTTTTGGATGACTATACCAATTATCTATGGACCTACCCTCTCACACACAAATCCCATACGCATTCCACATTTCTATCCTTCCACACACTCTTCCGCACCCAATTTGAGCATGAAATTAAAAGATTCCAGTGCGATAATGGAACCGAGTACAACAATAAACCGTTTCACGATTTCTGTACACAACATGGGATGGTTTTTCGATTCTCATGTCCCCACACTTCTTCTCAAAATGGGAAAGCCGAAAGAAAAATTCGTTCCATAAACAACATCATCCGCACTCTTCTCATCCACGCATCCCTACCACCAACTTTCTGGCATCACGCTCTACAAATGGCCACCTACATACTCAACATACTTCCATCCAAAACCAAAAACAACAACACCCCCGCACTCCTCCTATACAACAAACACCCCACATACACTTATCTTCGAACTTTCGGCTGTCTCTGCTATCCCCTCATCCCATCTCCATCTATTCACAAACTCGAAAACAGGTCCACCCCGTGCGTCTTTATCGGTTACCCCTCCAATCATAGGGGGTATAAATGCTACGAACTCTCCACCAGAAAAACCATCCTCACTCGTCATGTCGTGTTCGATGAGACCGTGTTTCCGTTTGCCACACTTCACTCTGCCCCCTCCTACGACTTTCTACACTCCAACCAAGCCAGTGAGCTCCATCCGTATGTCTGGGAATCCGTCACCTCCACAAACCAGTCCACATCCCCAAATGAACCCCTTACCCCTCCCCCCTCCCTCACCGTCCCCCACCTCACCTCAACCGACTCCCACCTTCCAAACCTACTCGTGCCGACCCAAACCACGCGACAACCCACACCCTACCGACACACACCAACCTCCCCCCCCCCCCCCATCCACCTCCACCTCACCTATCCAAGTCCCACCACCACCACCCACCCACACCATGCGCACACGTAACATGACCGGCACTTCAAAACCAAAACAACCATTCAATCTCCATACCTCTGCACCCTTTGAGCCTTTACCCCGCTCCCCTACCGAGGCACTCAAAACTCCCGTTTGGAACCAAGTCATGACTGATGAGTTTAATGCCCTTATCGACAATAAAACGTGGGAATTGGTACCTCGTCAACCAGCGATGAATATCATCCGGTGCATGTGGATTTTTAAACATAAAACCAAATCTGACGGATCTCTTGAGCGCTACAAAGCACGTTTAGTTTGTGATGGCAGGTCACAGCAGGTTGGCGACGACTGCGACGAAACGTTTAGCCCGGTAGTCAAACCGGCAACCATTCGCACGGTCCTCAACATTGCGTTATCTCACCAGTGGGAAATCAACCAACTGGATGTTAAAAACGCGTTTCTCCATGGACACTTAGCAGAAACAATGTACATGCATCAACCCATGGGATTTCGGCATCCGTCTTATCCTAATCATGTTTGCAGGTTAAAGAAGTCTCTCTATGGCCTCAAACAGGCACCTCGTGCATGGTACCAACGCTTCACTGACTATGTCACTCAGCTTGGCTTTCGACATAGTGCCTGCGATCACACACTCTTTATCTACAGACACGGCCGAGACACAGCCTACCTTCTTCTCTACGTCGACGATAGCATTCTCACTACATCGTCATCGGCTCTCAAACACCACATCCTAACTCATTTGTCCAATGAGTTCGCTATGAAGGACTTGGGTCATCTCAGCTACTTCTTGAGAATCTCGGTCAAGCGTGACCCCACTGGCCTCTTCCTCTCCCAACAGAAATATGCTGCTGACATTCTTACTCGGGCAAACATGACTCAATGCAATCCTGTACACACGCCAGTTGACACCGACGGGAAGCTCAGCCACATCTCTGGGGAATTGATCGATGACCCCACCACTTACCGCAGGCTCGCAGGTGCCCTACAATATCTCACATTTACGCGTCTTGATATCTCTTACGTCGTCCAACAAGTTTGCATGCACATGCACGCTCTGAGGACGTCACACATGAATGCCCTGAAACGCATTCTCCGATATGTCAAAGGCACCATTGACATGGGCTTATACATGCGTCGTACCTCAGTATCCACTCTTATGGCTTACACCGACGCTAATTGGGCAGGCTGTCTGGACACCTGCCGTTCCACCTCTGGCTACTGTGTATTTCTGAGAGACAACTTATTGTCATGGTCCTCTAAGCGTCAGTCGACAGTCTCCCGTTCTAGCGCCGAAGCCGAATATCGAGGTGTGTCTAACGTCGTTGCCGAAATCTGCTGGCTCAGAAACCTCCTTCTCGAACTTGGCCATCATCCCACACGCACATCCTTGGTCTACTGTGACAACGTTAGCGCCATTTATCTGTCGGAGAACCCAATCCAACATCAACGGACTAAGCACATTGAGATCGATATCCACTTCGTCCGAGAGAAGGTTCAACGCGGCCAAATCTGGGTTTTACACTTCCCGTCACGTTACCAAATAGCAGATATCTTCACCAAAGGCCTACCGCGAGTACTCTTTTACGACTTCAGATCCAGTCTAAGCATCCGTCACACTCCTCCTTAGAGTGAGGGGGTATATTAGACTAGGACATAATTTTGTAAAGTACATGGTACCAAAGTGTAAATATTATCCCTATATATAGCGGCGAATGTAAATGAATGGGACACGGTTTTCTGACCATAATCTTACAGTTCACATATGTAATATCCACACTGCTTCACATTTTCTTCAGGATGATGGTGTTCTTTGGTTTATTGGCTTTCACGAAGTTCAAAATAACAGCATAACACTACTTGAA